>CM077088.1:86124046-87324046 GCA_039513925.1 Platanthera zijinensis | reverse complement strand
GGTTTTTGGGCATAGCCCTTTGCAACTAACCTTGCCTTGTACTTCTTTACTTCTCCATTTTCATTGTATTTAACCTTGTATAGCCATTTCAAGCCAATGGGTTTTTTCATAGGTGGGAGATCAACTAACTCCCATGTTTCATTACTCTCAATTTCCCTTAATTCTTCATTCATAGCTTGGACCCAGACATTATCCATGGCAGCTTCTGAGTATGAGGAAGGTTCTTTAATGAACAAGGCAATGCTGCAATTTTGGTAGATTTCTGTAAGGGACTTGAATTTTTCTCTCGGCAATGATGGGGGTGAGGACACTTCAGGGATGATAGAATCATTAAGCATGTCAACTTCAGGCTGCAAAGGAGCAGGGTCAGGAGAGGAAGGCTCAGAAACATCAGTAGACAAGATATGCTGATCCTGAGCAACCACCTGCCCACTGGTCTGACCCTGAGCCGAGTTCCATTGCCAGGTCTTTTCTTCATCAATAATAACATTCCTGGCTATACATAGTTTTTTCTTATCAGGGTTGTAAATACGATACCCCTTGGAAGTTTCACTATATCCCAACAAGATACTAGAAGCACCCTTCTCATCAAACTTGTCTCGGTTGGTTTGAGGTTCAAGAATAAAAGCCAGGCTACCAAATTTCCTAAAGTGACTGACATGAGCCTTATGGCCCGTCCAGGCCTCAAAAGGATTTGAATGGTGAAGAGCACGACAGGGAGCCCTATTGAGTAATTGAGTAGCAGCAACCACAGCTTCAGCCCAGAACACCTTAGGCATGTATTTGTGCTGGAGCATACATCTTGCCATCTCAACAATAGTTCGATTTCTTCTTTCTGCGATCCCATTTTGCTCCGGCGAGTAGCTTACAGTAAGTTCTCTCTTAATCCCATGATCTTGACAAAAGCCATCGAATTCGTGATTCACAAATTCTCCTCCCCTGTCTGTGCGAAGAACTTTGATTTTTGTGTTTGTTTCATTCTCAACAAGAGCTTTAAAGTTTTTAAACTTCCCAAAGGCATCAGACTTTTGATTTATGGGGTATACCCACATCATCCTGGTGAAGTCATCAACAAATAGCAAGAAAAAACGATTTCCAGAGAGGGATGAAGTGCGAGATGGCCCCTAAATGTCGGCATGAATAATATTTAAGGGGGCCAAAGATTTTTTAGTTGCTTATGATGGAAACGGAAGTTTGTGTATTTTATTTTTAGCACATGTGTGACAAATGTGTTGATGTGGTTGGATTTTAGGTAAGCCAACTACTAACTCCTGTGAGTAAAGTTGTCTAAGGTCATTTAGATTGAGGTGACCATACCTGAGATGCCATTTCTGACTAGCTGCATCTTCTATGACATTCATGTTCTGGCCGATAAGTGATAACTCCAGAGGAAAGACTTTGTTGCTTGTCATTTGCACTTTTGCCATAATCTGGGATGTAGCTTTCTCTATGATGCAACATGCTTGATCATCGAACACCAGCTTAAATCCTTTGCTGACAAGCTGACCCACACTGAGAAGACTTTAAGCTAATCCAGGAACATATTGCACATCAGCAATATGCTTGAGTTTACCAGAGATAGTACGGAAGGCAATAGTCCCTTTTCCTTTGATGCACATTGACTTCCCATCCCCTAAGATCACTTGGGAGCACTCATTCTCATTAAGATGAACAAAGCATTCTTTGTTGTGGGTCATATGGTTTGAACACCCACTGTCAAGGTACCACATGTCATTAGTTGTAGTTGAGTTTTGATCTTCGACATAAAACACATAATCTTCTTCCTCTTGGCTTCCAAAATGAGCTTCTTCTTGAGTGTTAGGGATAAGCTTTGGTTTAGACCAACAGTCTTTGGCTAAATGTGTTGGCCTTTTACATTTTTTGCATCTATAGTAACAATGCTCTGCATCATGATTATACCTCTTACACAAATCGCAGTATAGAGCACTGCTAGTATGTGTCTTCCCTTTTTCTTCTTTTGAGTTGGCACTGCTTTGGGTCTTATTGGGTTGAATGTTCACTTTTGTCTGGAAAGCTTGCTCCATGGACTGACATTCATACCTTTTGACTCTTTCTTCATGAGCTTGAAGGGATCCAAGCAGGTCAGTGAGAGTGAGATTGCTAGGGTCTTTGGTTTCTTCTATGGTAGTGACAATGACAGCATATTTTTGCGATAGAGTTTTCAGGACTTTCAATACTGTTTTCTTTTCTTCTAACACATCCCCATAGTTCTTAATTTGATTAGTGAGGAAGGAAATTCTGGACAGATAGGTTTGGGCATTCTCACCATCTAGCATCTTTAATGTGTCGAATTCCTGCCAGGCATTTTGGAGTTTGATAGAGATAACTTTTGCAGAGCCTTGGTATTCATTTTTCAGGATTTCCCACGCATCCTGTGAAGAAGTAGCCCCCATGATCTTTTGAAACACGCTCCTACCAATTCCTTGCTGAATGTATAAGAGGGCTTTAGCAACTCTCTTGAGATTTTCAGCATAGGTGGCTGCCAGAGCTATGTCCCAGCTTTCTAGAGGATTTTCCACAGAAGGTTTTGAAAAACCTGAGAGAATGAGGTCCCAGAGGCCCTGGGAAATGAAGAGTGTGCGCATTTGAATTTGCCAAATATCAAATCCATCACCTTCGAAGATGGGGACACCAGATGGGGAATAAATAAAATTTGCGTGGGAGAGGCTTGAGGACGCCATATGATGAGGAAAACAGAGCTGAAAAACAACACACAGACAACAGGATCCTCTCAACCTCTGATGGCAGAGAGCAAGAGACAACCTGCCTCTGATACCATGTTGAACCTCCGCACCCTTTTTCCCACTCCAAAACCCGGGTCAAGGGTTGGAGGGGCGGGGCTAATATAAGTACGAGCGGACCGTCTGGGTAGGCGGTGTGGGACTAATCTCAACATGCTAACTTTGGATTCATGCTAGACCGTCCAACACGCTCCCTTAGCGTGAACTGCCTCTGATACCATGTAGAAAAATAAACTGAAATGCAAGTGGAGGAGAAAGCAAAGGAATAGATCAAAACCAATACCAATTATAACAGCAACATCACCCATATCACATTCCTTAACACTTGTTTTTCATAACTCAAACAGAGTAGCCGGGGAGAGAATATAAAGACTCACTCCAACGGACTGCACCAGGCCACCAACACTCCTTACAAACAGGACAAAAAACACACCATCCAACACAGCAGGGGGCAGCACAAAAGAGGAAACCATAGGTAAAATAAACTTCCTAGAAACTGCAACATTTCTAAAGTTATGACTGCAGCCTGCAGCTTTTCTCAGCTTCTTCTTCTATGATATGCAGGTCCCCGAGACAAGGTCTGTCGAGGTTGTTGCCCACTTCATCTTCCAAGCTATGCAGGTTCCATGGTGGCGACATGTCGAGATTGTTGTCCAACACTACATACCCCGTCAGTGGCCAGAACAATAAAGAAGTCGCGATTGGTGACCCGGTGGTAGGAGAGCTCCGGGAGAGCGACGAGGCCGTAGTTTTTGAGCTGGAAGTCGCCAAAGGCACGGGCCATGGCTAGGCCTGCGTGGTTGTCGTTGGGAGCCCAGATTCTATGTACGCTGGGCTCGTCTTTCAACGCAAAGACACGGCCGTTACTCCTCCGTATGCGCTCTGCTTCTTCTGCACCAAGGTCCGCAATATGATCATGAATTCAACAGTGGTCGGGTTTAATAATAATAATAATAATAATACTATTAATATTAATAAAAAATAATAATATTAATAATAAAATATATATATTAATATAAGTATATATATACATGCATTATTATTTAAGAGAAAAAAACATTTTCATAAAATATTCATCTTTTGAAACATTATTATATAACAGAAAATGAGAAAAATATCCTTTCATAAAATATTCATTTAAAAAAAATTTGTATGCAGCATTTGATATATATAGATAGAAGCATTTAGGCTGCGTTTGGCGCGGCTTATTTGCTCAGGTGAGATTGGACAAAAATGTCATTATCATACCAACATCTTATGCCTTAAACTAGTTTCTTTTTTTTGTAATGGTAGTAACATTTATCATATCAAACATACATTTTATGACAATGAAGTTTTTATCCAACCTCACCGAAGCAAATAAGCCTAAGGTCTCGTTTGGGAAGACTTTTTTTCTCTTTTCTGTTTTCTGAAAAACGTCACCGTCTGTGATTATTCTTTATAATTACTGTCTACACTCTAGATGAGATGTGAAAGCACAAACACACACAATTAAAGGGTTGAGATCCGATAGGTTTTAACTTCTGTCATATTGTACAATTTAAAAAACACAATGTCATATGTGTGTCAATTTTGGTTGTGTACATAATAAAATAAACTATCGTTTCCTCCAAAAAAATACTCCTTACGCGCAAGGCAGCCCTATCTTGCATAGGTGCGACTTGGACAGCACCACCATAGATGAGCCTCTTCATCCTCATAGCATTGCATCGTTGCGGCAAACATAATCCTTCTCCTCTCCCTCCTCCCATCCCTCTTTCCCCGATCCCCCCAAGTGTAGTTCTAATGAAATTTAGCTGAAGGGCACTGGATATTGAGTTTCTCCTTCATATATCTACAAATTTCAAGATCTGGCAGTTTCCCGCGAATTGACCAGCTTCTGCAGAAGCTAATTGGGAATCCCTGATTCGGATCACAAGTTTATGGCCCTTTTATCCGCATCTTCTTATTGGCTGTTTCCCTCAAGTCGTCAGAATGTTGTGGATGTGATACAGAAGTTCATCCAGTTGCACATGCCCCAGAGCGTTCGAGCGTGACAAGAGTTAAAAGTTCTTTAATCATGGAGAGAGTTTTGATTACGTGAAAAACTCGCAATTGGGGTGAAAAACCTCGCGGTCGATTAGCTATCAACCCAACTTCCACTATTCCAGAGTTCGTTATGCAGGTGTTTAGATGAAGGCTGTTGGAAACGCTTAGCACACCCCGGAGAGACCACCACTACTCCGAGCTCCTCCGCAAGCTTCACAATAAAACATAAAATAAATCGTTGACCCAGTCAACATAAAAACAAGCCAACATACTCCCCCTCAAACTTGGCAGCACATGCCGAGTTTGCCTTTGAGCCTCTCGAACGTCTCCACCTTCAACGCCTTGGTGAATATATCCGCGATCTGCTCTCCGGTTGGGCAATACACAACTTCCACCGTCTTCTGCTCCACCTGCTCGCGAAGGAAGTGATACCTCGTCTCGATATGCTTGCTGCGCCCATGCAGCACAGGATTCTTCGCGAGCTGGATGGCGGACATGTTATCCACTAACAATGTCGTTGGGCCATCCTGCACATGATGTAACTCTTCCAGAAGATTTCTCAGCCAGATAGCTTGGCAAGCACATGCCGCAGCTGCAATGTACTCTGCTTCACATGATGATAAGGCTATAGTAGCCTGCTTCTTAGAACTCCATGAGAACGCTGCGGTTCCCATGTTGAACGCATACCCGGAAGTGCACTTCCGGTCGTTCACATCTCCTCCATAGTCGCTATCCGAGTAGCCGACTAGCTTCAACTCTCCAGTAGATGAATACATCAAGCCATGGTCCCGAGTCCCGTTCACATACCTCAGGATCCTCTTCGCTGCTGTGAAGTGATCCTGCTTGGGTTCCTCCATGTGCCTGCTTACTACCCCAACCGCATACATGATGTCCGGTCTGGTGAAAGTCAAATACCTTAGACTCCCAACCAGACTCTTGAACATAGTTGGGTCCACTCCTTCTTCTTCAAAATCCTTCCTCAGCTTTGTTCCAGGGTTCGCAGGAGTGGAGATAGGCTTACTATTCTCCATACTAAACTTCTTCAAGATCTCCTCCGCGTACTTCTTCTGCGCGATGAAGATCCCATCTTCTCTTTGCTGTACCTCAACTCCCAAGAAGTAGCTCAGCTCTCCCAAGTCCGTCATCTCGAACTCCTTCTTCATCAGCCTCTTGAACTCTTCGAACATCGCAGGGTTGCTCCCGGTGAATATCATGTCATCCACGTATAGACATAGGATCATGATATCCCCACTCTTCTCCACCTTCATGTAGAGAACATACTCATATGGGCACTTCACGTAGCCATACTTTTGGAGGAATGTATCTATCCTCCCATTCCAAGCTCTTGCCCCTTGCTTCAGCCCGTACAATGCTTTTCTCAACTTGCACACCTTCTTCTCCTGGCCCTTCACAACATACCCTGGAGGCTGCTCGATGTACACATCCTCCTCCAGGTAGCCATTCAAGTACGCCGCCACCGCATCCATTTGCATGATTGTCCACCCATAGTGAGCTGCCAGTGCGATGATCAACCTGATGGTGTCAATCCTCGCCACTGGGGCATAGACCTCGTCGTAGTCTACTCCTTGAACTTGCCTGCAGCCCTTCACAACGAGCCTAGCCTTGTGCTTCTCCACAGCTCCAGCCTTGTTCTTCTTAATCTTGTAGACCCACTTTACCCCGAGGGGTTTGTGGCTAGCGGGTGGATCAACTAGCTTCCAAGTATCGTTCTTCTTGATAGATGCTATCTCAACATCCATTGCCATTCTCCAAGATTTCTCCTTGGCAGCTTCGTCGTAGGAGTGCGGCTCGCAATCTGCCAACAGACAATATAAAGAAAAATTGTTAAGTGTCGGTTCCGTCTCCTCGTAAATCTCCTCCAACCTCCTCATCCTAGGTTGAGGACCATCAGAGTTGCTTCTGCTAGTGCTCGCTCCACTAGAACATCCTCCACTCGTGCTCGCTCCTCTTGAGTATGGAGTAGAAGCTCCCCCTGAACTTCCACTCGGTGGTGATGGTGGCTCAGCTCCACCAACCTCAGCTTCCTCTTCATGACCACCTTCTTCCTCATCTTCAAAGAACATCCCCTTCATATTCCTTGTCTCCTCATCCCAGCTCCAGCAGCTGTCTTCTTCAAACACCACATCTCTCGAGACTATGGCCTTCCCAGTCACCGGGTTGTAAAACTTGTACGCCTTGCTCTCCGGAGCATAGCCCACGAAGATGCACTTCTCGCTCCTGTCATCGAGCTTCTTCCTTCTCTGGTCCGGGATGTGAGCATGAGCTACACACCCGAAGACCCTTAGGTGCTTCACACTCGGCTTCCAGCCACTCCATGCCTCAAAAGGCGTCATGAACTTCACACTCTTTGTGGGGCATCTGTTCAGTAGATATACCGCACATTGCACTCCTTCCTCCCAGAACATCTTCGGTAGCCCCTTCTCCTTCACCATACTCCTTGCCATGTTCATGATGGTGAGATTCTTCCTCTCTGCCACTCCGTTCTGCTGCGGTGAGTACGCCACCGTCAGCTGGTGTGATATCCCATTCTCCTTGCAGAAACTATCGAACAGCCTCGAGGTGTACTCCCCACCTCGATCTGTCCTTAGCACCTTCAATGGTTGCCCACTCTCCTTCTCGACCATCGCCTTGAACTCCCTGAACTTGTCAAGGGCCTCAGACTTCTCTTTCAGAAAATACACCCAACACTTCCGACTATAGTCATCCGTGAAGGTGATGTAGTACTTGCTTCCGCCTATTGAGGTGGTCTCAAACAGACCCGCAATGTCCGAGTGAACCAGTTCAAGTTGCCGCCTTGCTCTCCAGGACTTTCCTCCTTCGAATGTCTGCCTCTTGAGCTTCCCCTTCGTGCACGCCTCACACACCTTCTGCGGAGGGGAGATCAAAGGCAGATCCGCCACCATCTTGGAGTGGGATAGTAGCTTCAACCCTGTGAAGCCCAAATGGCTCATCCTATGATGCCATAGCCATGCTTCTTCCTCTTCTTTTGTTCTCACGAGACAAACCGTCTCTTGAGCATCCATCTTCAGCGTGAAGAGACGGTTCGCCGTCATCTTCACCTTCACGACCTCCTTCCCTTGATCATTCTTCATTGCCAGAGACCCATCCTTCATCTGCACGCAGTAGCCACTCTCCACTAACTGCCCAATGCTTAAGATGTTGGTCTTCAACCCTGGCACGTAGTACACATCATTCAGGTGTACTCTCTCCCCATTCAGTTTCACTACCACCAGGCCCTTTCCTTCCAAGGAAATCTTCGAAGCATCCCCGAAGCTAACTTCACCCCTACTGGGTTCAAGGTTGGAGAACATCTCCTTATCTCCACACATGTGGTTGCTCGCCCCTGTGTCCAGGTACCACACTTCATTCCTTCCTTCTTCCACGCCTCGGTAGGTTAGAAACATCATTGGGTCTCCACCCCCAGCATCGTTCCCCTTGTTCCTAGCCTCCGCATAATGGTTGGATTCTTCTGTCTTCCTCGGAGCCCAACAGTCATAGCTCATGTGCCCAAACTTGTTGCAGTTGTAACACTGAACTTGGGCTCTTCCTCCTCGGCCTCTTCCTTGGCCTCTTCCTCTTCCTCTTCCTTCTTGCCAACCTCCTTGAGGTCGCTCCGCCTCTCTTTGGAAACCTTGGTTCCTCCCTTGATCTCTACCTCCTCTTCTACCTCGGCCTCTGCCTTGGTGACCTCGGCCACGCTGGCCGCCTCCTCTTCCGGAGCTCTCTCCGAAGTTCAGCTAGTTCTGGAGTGCTTTTCCCAAGCCACTCGCTTCTTCATCATCTTGTATCTTCCTGTACTCATGAGCTTGCAATGAGCCTACAAGCTCGTCTACGTTCATCTGGGTGAGATCCTTCGACTCCTCGATTGCCACCACCACGTGTCGGAACTTCCTTGACATGGCCCTCAGGAGCTTCTCCATGAGACTCACATCATCTATCGTCTCTCCGTTTCTCTTCATCTCGTTTGTGAGCGTCCGCAGACGGGTCACAAAGTCTCCGACCTTCTCCGTGGCCTGCATCCTCAACATTTCATACTCGCCCCGGAGGGACTGCAGCTTCACTTTCTTCGCCTTGTCTACTCCTTGCATGGAGCGTTGCAACACCTCCCATGCTTCTTTTGAGCTCACAGCTTCTGAAATCTTCTCAAAAGTAGCTTCATCCACTCCTTGGTATAACGTGAACAACGCCTTCTTATCCTTCTTTCTCGCTTCCCTTAATGCTGTCTTCTGGGCATTGGTCAACGCAGCTTCTGCTTCGGCAGTAAGCTCTTCATACCCATCTTCAACGATCTCCCATAACTCCTTCGATGCTAGTAGCACTTTCATCTGAATGCTCCAATTACCGTAATTGGTCTTTGTCAACTTGGGGACTTGCCCCGGCATGGCCCCTCCAAACTCCATCTCTCCTCTACTTCAAACCTTCCGAGTCACCGTAAAGGTTTGCAACCTGGCTCTGATACCAGTTGTTGGAAATGCTTAGCACACCCCGGAGAGACCACCACTACTCCGAGCTCCTCCGCAAGCTTCACAATAAAACATAAAATAAATCGTTGACCCAGTCAACATAAAAACAAGCCAACAAAGGCGAGGGCGACAGGTCACTTCTCGTTATACTTTTATAAACGAGAGAGTTAGGGGGAGTCTGGAGCGTCGCGGGCTCTTGCGTGCTTTCAGGTTCTCCGCGCTTCTTGTAATGCCCCTGACTTTTTGATAATTAATTTAGTCGCGTAATAATAACGTAAGGGCATTACGTTAGTTCAAAATTTTCGTATTTCGGCAATTTCTTCTTAAACAGCAACTATGTAATGTAACAACAAAAAATTTTAATTTACTTCATTAAAATCTCCCCCTATAAAAGTCAAACTCTTAGAATTAGGTTTTTACGGAACTTCTTCCTCTTCCATCGAACCCGACCACGCGACACGAGGATGAGTCGGTCTTTTCAGAAATTTCGTCCGCCGCCGCCGGAGCTTGGGTGTAGGAAATCGTCGTCGGAGTAGAGATTCAGACTACTCTCGCCAAGACATTCGTGTGTTTTGTGAGTTTTTTAGTTTTTGTGGATTTTTGGAGTAGGAACAAGTAGCTCTAACCTTCGTTTTCACCCCAAATCTTTCAGAAATTACTCGTTGGAGGTTTCTTGTTGTCGATCCGTGGCGTGGTGTGCTAAGGAAGCCAAAATTTAGAGTATTGAGGCAAGTGGTGGTTTACCCCTCTTGCTTTGTTGTTAATGCATGTTCTTCTCTCTTCTTTTTCTTTCTTGTTAAGATCCAAGAGGAACGTGTTTTGTCTCCTTGGTGTTCGAAATTTTTATTTCAAGATTTGTAAAATTCGGCCTATGCAGATTCGTCGAATATTCTCGAGAAGTCAAGTGAATTCGTCGAGTGAACTCGTGTAATCTAAGTAGGATTTTTCGAGAGGACAATTAGAATTCGTCGAGTATTCTCGTGTAGTTAAGTAGAATTCGTCGAGTATTCTCATGTAGTTAAGTAGAATTCGTCGAGTATTCTCGTATAGTTAAGTAAAATTCGTCGAGTATTCTCGTGTAATTAAGTAGAATTTGTCGATTATTCTCGTGTAGTTAAGTAAAATTCATTGAGTGAACTTGTGAGATCGAGTAGAATTTGTCGAGTGAGCAGTGGATTCGTCGAGTGTTCTCGTGTAATCTAGCCGAATTCGTCGAGTGAACAGTAGATTCGTCGAGTGTTCTCGTGTAATCTAGCCGAATTCGTCGAGTGAACAGTAGATTCGTCGAATGTTCTCGTGTAATCTAGCCGAATTCATCGAGCGAACAATGGATTCATCGAGTGTTCTCGTGTAGTCTTGCCAAATTTATCGAGTGAACAGTAAATTCGCCGAGTATACCCTTAGAAATTTCTGGATTTTCTTTCCTTGCATCACTGTGACAATCTGATGCTAAGTCTTGGGTCTTTTATTCTCATTTATTATTTTATTTGGATTTACTGTTGGAACTTGGGTTGGCAGTGGATAAAGGACCACCATCTTAGTGTCCTTGTGAATCATCACGCCTGAAGACTTTATGATTTTTGGACTTGGGTTGGTAGTGGATAAAGGACCATCTCCTTAGTGACTGCTGTGAATTATTACGCCCGATGGCTTTATTTAGTACTTTTGGTTGTAAGTGGATAAAAGACCGCCACCTTAGTGCATGTTTCTTTGATTGTGTTGGTCAGATGGTTGTGTTGGAAAGATAACCACCGCCTCAGTACCGTTTTATGTTCGGCATTGATGATTCACTCTTTAAGCTAATCAATGTTATTTCTACGATTATATATATACTTTTGATTAACACATCACTAAGAGTCCTTTTCGTACTTAGTGCAAGTCTTCTCCTTATATGACTGCTTTGTGTCAAGCTAATCATTTCTCTTACTCTTATGCTATTTACTTCTATGATTTTGTAGCTTTTCAGTGGGGTTGGTAACCCACTTATCTTATTTAAACCTTTTGATTTATTATTAAGCCGTATTTGCGCTCTTGTTGTTAAGTCATCCTTTTATTTTGAATGTCTTAGGTTCAGGAAGGTAGAAAGTGGAGCCGATCGGGTTATTCGACCAGTCTCCTGTGGCTGTTTTTCCCCCTCCCTCTTCCAGTGAGGAGTGGTTAGTGTCTTTTTCTGTCTTGGTGTTAGAAGTTCAGACTTTTTCTATTATTGCTAGGGTTCGTATCAATTTGTTAGCGCCCATATTATTGTTTCTTGTGCTTCAGACTGTTGAATTTCTGCCTCTACTACTACTGCATTTTCACTATTGAAGTGTTTCTCTCTCTGGAAATGTTTTATGTTAGGTTGCATGATAGTTATTTTCAAATAAACAAATATACATTCATCGCATTTCTTTCAACTTTATATCAACCTACTTTAATGGATATAAAACTTTTTTTTTACTTACACTAAATTTAGAAACTACACACATTATCATGTTGGTTGGGTTTTCAAGTTCACATAGGATAAATGAATGCAGCAAGATAGAGGTTTTCCGCTGTAATTATATTTTTATCATCTGTGTACTAGTTGATTCATTAAACTGAGGAACACAGTCTTGAACTTTAAACTCAAATAGCGTTTTCAATCATAAAAATACATGTCTTTTATAAAGTTGATCAAAAGTTTGTCCTTATCTAAGCGTCTGCAGCGGTCCCCTGCATGGTGTGGCATCACTGTGTGTATTTTCTCTTACTCTGATAATAAACTATCATTTACTTTTAGTTAAGGTTTTGAGTTATTTCATTTTATCGCATACACACACCGATGTGTCATCAGTATGTCTTCGTGGAAGTATGCTCACTATACTCATAAGCATGACAGAAGTATACGGGGCAAATTATGTAGTATGGGATGCATAATATGCGTCTGTATATGGATTCTCATATGCATATAGTGAAAATATGAGAAGAAATGCGAACAAGAGGTAAATAACCACAAATTTTATTGCTCCAAAAAAGTAAGTAATACATAGGTGTGCCCCCTTATTTATAAAAAATGAGGGAGGTGAGAGAATACAACACACGATATGAGACTAAATACAAGTCGCACAGACTGAGCGGTTTGACATACACAAATAGCTCACTATACAAGACATAACATTACAACCTCCAGACATAAGAGAAAGGCCGCCAGACAAGCCGCTAAGCCGCACTTGCGGATAGCCAACAATCCACAATGCGGCTAAACATTACATTGAAGTTGCTGCAAGACATCTGACCGCATACTGCGGGTTGCCACCAGACCGCAGAGAGGATAAGCCTTGGACTAGAGCTGCGGCTTGGATTAGACCACCACAACTTCACAAGACTACTACGGCTTGGATCAGACCACCATAACTTCACAAGACCACTGCGGCTTGTCACCTAAACCACTGAGGCGCACACTGGACAGAACACTATGGCTTCTACTAAATCATCATCCAAACAGCCCATTGAGGACATCAATTAGAAGACCGGTAGGACAGGCCGTTGCGGCTAGTTCGGCTAACCGCCTGCACTGATTTCCAACATACTGAATCAAAATCCCAGCAGCCCGCTGAGGCTAACCGCTAGAAGAATGGCTCGACAGGCCGCGACGGCTAGTTAGGCTACCGCCCGAACTGAGTTCCAACACTCCCCCTCAAGCTCGAGCATATATGTCAACCATGCCCAGCTTGCCACAAACCTCTGTGAATGAAGTAACCGATTTCGTGAAGAAATCTGCCAGCTCTTTATCAGAAGTAACGAAAGGAGTGCATATCCGATTCTTCAGAATCTCTTCTCTAATAAAGTGGCAATCAACTTCGATATGCTTCATTCTCTCATGAAAGACCGGATTCTTCGAAATATATATAGCTACTTTATTGTCACAGAACATCAGTATAGGGTGATCATAAAACTCTCCCAGATCCAGTAAGAGAGTTTGAAGCCACTTTAGCTCACAAGCAGCCAAAGCCATGCTTCTATATTCGACTTCTGCACTCGATCTGGCAGCCACAGCCTGCTTCTTGCTCTTCCAACTGACTAGATTTCCTCCAACAAAGGTGCAAAAACCTGATGTTGACTTCCTTTCGCCCTTATCATCTGCGTAGCTCGCGTCAGAATAAGCCTCTACTTTTAAATGTCCCCTTTTCAGGAACAAGAGCCCTTTACCTGGTGAGCCTTTCACGTATTCAAGAATCTTCAGAGCTGACTGCATATAACACTCCCTAGGAGCTTGCATAAACTGACTTACTTTTCCAACCGCATAGCAGATGTCTTGTCTTGTAACTGTCAGATAGATGAGTTTACCAACAAGAGGTCTGTATCTCGTGACATCTTAAAGGAGAGGAGAAGACTCACTCCAGCATTTGTCATCTCCAACAACCATAGGAGACCGAGCAGGTTTAGTTCTAAGAAGACCTGTCTCTTATAAAAGATCCAGAGCATACTTACTCTGTGAAAGAACGATAGAACCAGGTTTTCGAGATATCTCAATCCTCAGAAAGTACTTAGGAAACCCCATATCCTTCGTAACAAAATGCCGGAGCAGATGCTTCTTTGTCATATCAATACCTTTCCTATCATCCCCAGTAAGAAGTATATAATCCACATACACTGCAAGAATAACCATCCCAGACGAGGTTTTCTGAATAAACAAAGAGTAATCAGCAGCACTCCGAGCAAAGCCAACAACAGAAATAACCTCATTAAACTTTTCAAACCAGGCTCTCAGACTCTGTTTAAGACCATAGATGTCTTTCTTCAACTTACACACCTGAGACTCCCCCTGAGCAACATACTCGGGAGGTTGCTCCATATAAAATGTCTCGTTAAAATCCCCATAAAGAAAGGCATTCTTGACATCTAACTGAGACATTTCCCAATCTCTGTTCACAGCCACTGAAAAGAGAATATGGATCATAGTAATCCGGGCAACAGGAGAAAATGTATCAAAGAAATCCACACCATAAGTCTGCGTATATCCTTTGGCTACAAGACGGGCTTTGTAATGATCAACAGTACCATCAGGAAGGTACTTGATAATAAAGACCCAACGACAGCAAACCACATCAGTACTAGGAGGAGTATGCACAAGAGACTAAGTATCCCATTTAGTCAGAGTTTTCATCTCCTCATCCATAGCAGCTTTCCAATGTGGAATAATCAGAGCATCATGATAAGACGCTGGAAGAACATTAGCCGAGAGGGCAAAAGAAAAACTCTGTTCCCGAGGAGACAGTTTGGTGTAAGACACCATACCAGCAAGAGGATGTTGAGTGCACGATCAAACACCTTTCTTGAGAGCAATTAGAAGATCAAGGTCAAGCCTTTCTACTTGCTTAGATCCATCCGAGGGAGAGGCAGGCAAATTAGGAACCATGGGCAGCAGCTTAACAGAGGAATCAGGAAGAGCAGGAGAGTCATAAGAAGAAGAAGAAGAAATAGTAGGCTCAGGACAAGGTGCAGAAATAAGAGGAGAAGGAACTGAAACATCAGAAGAAGGAAGAATGGAGGAGGACGGAGAAAAGAATGGAACAGTCTCAAAGAATGTGACATCGGTAGAAACATACTGCCGACAGAGAACAGGATCATAACACTTATATCCTTTCTGAGTCGTACAATAGCCCAGAAAGATACATTTAATCAAGCGAGGTGACAACTTGTCACGAGTAGAAGGAGAATGAACAAAAGTAGTACATCCAACGACACAAGGAGGCAAAGGAAAAGGGTTCGCATCAGGATGCAGGACAGAAAAGGGAGTCTTCCCACCGATAACAGAGGAGGAAAAATGATTAATAAGAAAGCAAGAGAGCAGAACTGCATGCCCCCAATAAGACTTGGGAACATGCATCTGAGTAAGAAGGCTCCGAGCCACATCGAGCAGATGATAATTCATTCGTTAAGCAACACAATTTTGTTACGACATATAAGGGCAAGTGGTTTGATGAACAATACCATGATCAATACAAAACGACGTAAATTGATAACTAAGTTACTTATTAGCATTATCAGACCGAAGGATTTTAATAGAAGTATAAAACTGTGTATGAATCTCATTATAAAAAAGCAGTGAAAATAGAATAAAGTTCAGAACGTTCACGCAGCAAATATAGCCATGTACAGCGAGAAAAATCATCAATAAATGTCACAAAATATAAGCTACCCCTACCAACAATTTGAGTAGGACCAGGGCCCCATATATCAGAATGGATAATATCAAACGGACGAGAAGAACTGCGTCCTTTGTTGGCAGGAAAAGTAGAACGATGATGTTTCCCAAACTGGCAAGCTTCATAATGAAGAGAAGAATCGCCCTGAGGTAAATCAGGCAGAAGCTAATAGAGGAGTCGAGGAGGAGGATGTCCAAGTCGAAGATGCCACTGAAAGAGAGGAGATGAGGCAGAGAAAGCAGAAGAAGGATCAAGATAGAACAAGTCGCCGCTCTCAGTCCCAGTAGCTATCATCTCCTTGGACTGAGAGACCTGAAAGGCACAAGTAGAAGCAATAAAAATCGCTTCACAGCCCAACTGCTTACAAAGAGCAGTAATAGAAAGAAGATTTCAGGGAAAGTTGGGGACATAGAGAGTGTCCCAAAGCTGAAGAGAAGGAGTAATATGCACAGTGATAGACCCGTGAATCGGGGACGGTGAACCATCAGCAATAAGAACAGGAGGTAAGTTGTTACTTATAGTAAGAGAAGAAAAAAGCTGAGAATTCTCGGTCATATGATTGGTAGCACCAGAGTCAATAAGCCACCTACCCGTGGTAGCTAATTGAGCAGCACCCGAAGTGGAAAGAGAGGTAGTAGACTTCTTGGCAGAATCAGTAGAAGTAGGACGAAGATGAGAGTGTTTGACCCAACAACGATCAATCAGGTGGCCAGTCTTGCCACAATGAGAACAGAGATATTTTGAATAACCACGGCCGCCAGTACGGCCACCTCGATCATTAGAATGATCATGACGGGTAGAATGAGAAACAATATCAAGAGAGGGAAGCAGAAATACGGGAAGCAGTAGCATCAAGAATCGGAGTGCCCGCCTCTCCGAAAATCTGTTAGCGAATCAGGTCATAGGAGTCAGGAAGACGAAGTAAGTAGCAAACCACCACCAGCTCCTGAAAATGTTTTTATTGCTCAGCAAGATCAGCAGAAAAGGGACGATGTTAAAGAAGTTTAGCCCCAAGACTCTGCACCTCCTGATAAGCTGCAGCAGGGGTCATAATAGGACGAGCAAAGAGATCAGCATACAGAGTGTAGATACACGAAGTCTGAGCCCCTTTAGAATATAAAGCAGCCAGATGAGTCAACGCGGCTTTGACTGTTTGATCATGTCGAATGATAGGAAGACACTCATCAGACAAACTGTTGGCCAACCAAGTACGGACCAAGGCATTAGAAGCCTCCTAATCATCGTAAGCAGCAGAGCCAATAGGAGGAGGGTCATCAGTCAAGTGAGAGCGCTTACGTTGAGAACGTAAAAGGAAGACAAAAGAGACACTACAGTCAGGATAATTTGGGATTGTAAGCTTGGACAAAGTACCCAAATTTCTCGAAGAAGAAACAGAGGGAGAAGAATGAGAGAAAGGAACAGGTAAAGTAGCAGAAGATGACGGAGTGTCCATGAAGAAAGCAAGCAAGCCGCTCGGATAAGGCAGAAACCGCATGGTTAGACAATGTTGGGTACATTGGAAAATGTATACCTGATTTGGAGAAGCCTCACTTAGCTCAATGATATACATCAAGGTGTATTTGATGTTATTTTGAGTTTATATGTGCAGGTTAAGAATATGCTGGAATGCAGGAAAAATATTCTAAGTCCATATGTCGACACCTAAGGAAGCTGTGTCGACACTCCAGTAAGATTGTGTCGACACTTGGAAATGGCTGTGTCGACACTTCAGTGAGTTTGTGTCGACACCGGGAGGCAGTGTCGACACACAGAAGATTATAGTCGACATCGATTGTGTCGACACCGGGAGGCAGTGTCGACACACAGAGGCAAAGTCGACAACAACTTTGTCGACACCTGGAGGCAGTGTCAACACACGCTATGTTCTGAGTCTATATCAACTGTGTCAACACACAGGACTTGTGTTGACACACAGCTGAGTATAGACTAAGTTGATTGCTGATGAATGGTGAAGTGTTTGTGTCGACACAAATAATCAGTGTCGACACATTCTCAAGAAGCAGTGTCAAGAAGTTGTGTCGACATCAAGGCAGCTTTGTCGACATCACCAAAGGCTGTGTCGACACTTAAATCACTTGTGTCGACACATATTGACAGATGGTCTCGACACTTTATGACAGACAGACTCGACTCTTTGCTGACAGAGTCAAAGGCTCAAGAACTGTTTGAAGACTTGACAGCTATGAGTTACAACAAGTTTACTGAAGCTGTCAGACTTGTCAGAAGTTAGTTATAAACCGGATCAGCCGGTTACCATGGATGAAGTCTATAAATAGATGGATTCAGAAGAAGAAATACACACATAAGAAAGGAAGAAGTATTGTCTCAACTAACACAATTAGAGATTGATATCTGATCAAGAAAGTACAAGTAACAAAGAAGAAGATCTTCATGAGAAGATCTAAGAAGACGTTCTGAAGTAGTTTATTATTCAGATTCTGTCTAAGTTGAATTCAATCAGAATTCAAAAGTATCTTCAAGAGGTTTGGATAGAGAGAGATCCAGCTATTTGAAGACAAGGAGGAGACATTCACAGGTCTTTCAAGAAGCAGATACTGAACTAATCTGTCAAGAAGATTCAGATCTATTTCTGAAGTCTAAGAAGGTAGCTGCCAGTCAGTTATTTTCAAAGGAAATCAACCCAACTAAGTTCAAATTCAAGAAGCTTTGAAGAAAGCTAAGATCAAGTTGATTTCAGCCATCAGTCTCTTCAAGAAGCTGATCAAGAAAGTTCTTATCCCTTCTCTCTCAACAGGGGTAAGAGATTACAAAATTCCTTATCAAATTCTGTAGGATCTATTCATAAATCTGAGTTGTAAGCCTATTTTATAAAGGCTGAGTTGTAGGAGAAGGTATTCTCTGAGCTGTAGGCCTTGTGGCAAGGCTGAGGTAGGGTTGTTTATTCCTGAGTTGTAGGAGAAGGTATTCTCTGAGTTGTAGGCCTTGTGGCAAGGCTGAGGTAGGGCTTGTTAGCCTCAGTTGTAGGAATCCTTCTGGATTCTGAGCTGTAGGATCTGAGGATCTGTGTTAAAGGAAGAAGTTAGGCCGACTCTAGCATACTGCTAGATAGGTGAAGGGGGAAAGTGGATGTACCCAGACCTTGGGGAACCACTATAAATCTGTGTGCAATCTGTGATGTGTGTATGATTATGATTGTTGTGCTGTGTTAGCTATAGAAATATCTGATTTATTCAAAGAACTGTAGTTATATTCTGCCTTAAGTTAAATCAAGGAAAAGTACATATTCACCCCCCCCCCCTCTAAGTGTTTAGGTAGTCTTGAAAGTTAAACTATCAGGCAACCAGAGAAGAATCCGTGCGAACAGAAAGAAGAAGCCGCCCGGTCTCGGTGACAACACACCAACAACAGGGGAAATGCTGCGACCCAAAGGCAGAGAAGCCGCACAAAAGGAAGAAGAGCAAGAGACCGCACGAATAAGGGGAAACCGCGCGAGCAGAAAGAAAGAACGGGAGGGAAGAAGCCGGACAAAACAGGAAGAAGTGAGGGACAAAAAAAGGGCAACTCGCGCGGTTTCATAAAGCAAACCGCAACAAGAGCGGAACAATTTTGGAGCAAAAGGACCGGTTTTCCTCTGATACCAAGTGAAAATATTAGAAGAAATGCCAAGAAGAGGTAAATAACCGCAAATTTTATTACTCCAAAAAAGTAAGTAATACATAGGTGTGCCCCCTTATTTATAGAAAATTGGGAAGGTGAAAGAATACAACACACGATGTGGGACTAAATACAAGTCGTGCGGACTGGGTGGTTTAACATACACAAACCGCTCACTATACAAGTCATAACATTACAACCTCCGGACACAAGAGAAAGGCCGCCAGACAAGCCGCTAAGCCGCACCTACGGATAGCGAACAATCCATAGTGTGGCTAACCATTACGCTAAAGCTGCTGCAAGACATCTGACCGTATACTGCGGGTTGCCACCAAACTGCAGAGAGGATAAGCCTTGGACCAGAGTTGTGGCTTGGATCAGACCACCACGACTTCACAAGACCGCTGCGGCTTGTTACCTAAACCGCTGAGGCGCACACTAGACAGAAAACTGTGGCTTCTACTAAATCATCATCCAAATAGCCCGCTGAGGACATCCACTAGAAGACCAGCAGGACATGCCACTGCGACTAGTTCGGCTAACTACCCAAACTAATTTCCAACATACTGAATCAAAATCCCTGCAACCCGCTGAGGCTACCCACTAAAAGACTGGCTAGACAGGCTGCGACGGCTAGTTCGGCTAATTGCCCGAACTGAGTTCCAACACATATCAATAAGTGACTATTAAGTAGAAATGAGCGACTTAACAATCATCACTTGAATGCTCATTAGATTTTACTTTTTGTTACATGCGGTATTATATAGTATGAGATAAATAATATTTCATGTGTACACCGCTCATAACATACATTAGGGCCTTTATAGTATGCATATCACGACATGTATAACATAATATAGCATAAGCACGGCGTGTCAAGTTAAGATCTACAAGATGACACTCGTACACGCATGATTTGAAAAGAAAATTTAAGTGATCACGTATTCATATTATATGCACAGGAGACGAGGGATAGCGGTGTATCATCCTAAGTTAAAGCATAACATCATTCATAGAAAATTCTAGAGGAAGGTAGTAGCAAGAGCAAATTCTTGCGTATTTTCAGTATGGTCTAAGTTTAGTATTTTTGGATTTTAGTTAAGTCTTGTTAAAACGTTCGTTCGTATTTGTAGAAGATAGGCCCAAAGCGTCGTATGCTAAGATCGGATCCCCAGTCTGAGGTTGAGTATTTGGGAGTGCATATCGAAGCGATGATAGAGGAGCTGCGTTTGAGCAACGAGACTTTGTCGAGACACCTTAGAGCGCATAGCGAAGCGATGCAAGCGCAAATGCAGGCGTTGTTGACAGACACCTTAGGGTCGTAGCCTTGTGCATAGCCCTCTATGGTGGATCTGGTTGTGCACGTCCCTCCTGCCCTCTTAGTGCCTCTTGTTCTATTGCCGCCTGAGATGAATTTCATCTCGTATTTCCAGTGCTTAGGAACCCTAACCTATGATTGGAGGGCTGATTTCATGGCATTAGATGACAGGATATTTTCTATGGAGGAGATGTTTTCCTATTCGAGAATTTTTTAGGCCAAAAGGTTATGGTCGCTGCTTATCAATTGAAGGGTCTCTCTAAAGGCTTGTGGATCAGGGAAAAGGAAAATCTTGTAGATGGATGCTCATGGGAAAGGTTTAAGGGGATGCTATTGAAGAAGTTCTTGCCGGCGATGGAGTGAGATAAGTTGATGAACAATTTTCTGCATCTGAAGAAGAGACAACTCACGGTTGGTGAGTATGAGATTGAGTTCAGCAAGTTGAGCATATTTGCTCCAGAGTTACTAGCCACTGAGAAAAATAGAGTTAAGCATTTTCTGAGTGGTCTTCGAAGCGACATCGCGCAGTTAGTCAGCGCTTACTGATCTGAGAGTTTTATGAAAGTGGTGGAGGCAACATTAAGGGTCGAGACTATCGACAATACCAATAATCGTGGCTTGTTGCTGAGGAAAGAAAAGAGAAAGGCTGAAGATAGTGAAAGCTCATAGGCAGACCCTGCTCCAAAGGAAGGAGGCAGAGAACTATGCAGTTTTTGTGCTCGTCTGGGCCACCCCTTCAAGAAGTATTTCAAAAGGTTGGGCCCCCAAAATTAACCTCAAGTGCTTTCAATTCAGAGTACACCCAAGGGAGAACTTACCTGCACCTTTTGCAAGCAGAAGGGTCATGAGGTCGCTCGTTGTTGGTTAAAAGACAAGACCTGCTATCAGTGCGGATAGAAGGGACACATGAAGTCTAGATGCCCGCAGTCCTAGCCCGCGATGCAGCCAATTCCTCTTCAAGCTCTGCCACTGCCGAAGCTGTAGCAGTTGGGCATGGGAAATAAGAAACTGAATGTGGTAACTAGGGAAGAAGCACAGTCTTTGACACATGTGATTTTAGGTTTGATTTCGGCCTAGTTGCTTGCTAATAGTTGTAGGTTTATTGGAGGTCATATTAGTTACGTGTACAATTTTATAGGCGAGTTTAAGGTAAAGAATCTTTGGGTGCGCGTTCTTTTTGATCCGGATTCTACTCATTCCTTCGTAGTTAGGAATTTTGTAGACTAACATCGTTTGGTTACCAATCAAGTTGGCGATCCGCTTCGTGTTAAGTTTCCATCCAGTGATTTGATGGTGTCTGATCAGGGTATCTAGAATTATCCTATTCTCTTAGGTGGATTTCTAGTATATGTCGATCTGAAGGTGCTAGATTTGGAAGACTTCGATGTGATTTTGGGTATGGATTGATTGTCCAGATATGATGCGGTCATCCAATGCAAAGTCAAGCATTTGGATTTTAGGATGGATAATGGCCAACCCATGAGTATGTTTGGTTTTTTGCGTCAGGACTCCTCAATCATAGCTAAGGTACGTGCTCAAAACCTTCTAGATATCGGTTATAGTGCTTATCTTATTTCTATTTTGGAAGTTGCTCGCGATTTGCCACGTCTCTTGGATATTTCTGCAGTGCGTGAGTTTCCTGACGTTTTTCTAGTTAGTCTTCCTGGTATTCATCCTATGAGAGATGTAGAGTTTATTATAGATCTTGAGTATGGTACTCGCCCTATCGCGAGGGCACCTTATCGTATGTCTCCACGTGAGTTAGAGGATTTGTGAATACAATTGGATGAATTGTTACAGTGTGGTTTTATTCGGCCCAGTTCTTCACCTTGGGGTGCTCCAATTCTCTTTATAAAGAAAAAGGACGATTGTTTGAGGTTGTGCATAAATTATAGAGAGCTAAATAAAGTAACTATCAAGAAAAGGTATCTGTTTCCTTGGATTAATAATTTGTTTGACCAAGTGCGAGGTAGTACCGTATTCTTAAAGATTGATCTGCGTTTGGGCTACCATTTGTTCGTAATCTGTGAGTCAGACGTTCCGCGAACTGCCTTTCATTCTCGGTATAGATATTTTGAGTTCTTGGTAATGTCTTTTGGATTAACAAATGCACCCTGTGATTTTATGGACATGATGACTAGTGTTCAAGGATTTTTTTGGATCACTTCGTGGTTGTCTTTTTAGACGATGTTCTAATCTATTCTAAGAATACTGAGGTGCATGCCTAGCATTTACGCTTGGTGTTTTTCATACTGAGGGAGCACAAGTTATTTGTGAAGTTAAGTAAATGCGAATTTTGGTTGACACAAGTGTCTTTTCTGGGTCACGTGGTGAGTCAAGATGGAATTTTTGTAGACCCAACAAAAATAAACGCAATTTTAGATTGGAAGAGGCCTACAATGCCCAAGGAGGTAAGGAGTTTCTTAGGGTTGGCAGGCTATTATAGGAGATTTGTGCAAAGATTTTCAGTGTTGTCTGCACCCTTAACCAGACTTACGCAGAAAAGAGCAACTTTTGTTTGGAGTAATGATTATGAGGAAGCTTTTTAGGAATTGAAAAAGAGGTTGTGTTCTGCCCTAGTTTTGGCGTTACCCACTGAGGAAGCAGAGTTTGTCATTTATGTCGACGCATCGCGAGTTGGTCTCAGTTGCATTCTAATGCAAGAAGGAAAGGTGATTGTTTTTTGTTCAAACGGATGATGTTTGTTAGTGTTGGAAGCGAATACAATGGGCACACACAACTTGAAAACAAACTTACAAACTTATTTATATATATAAAAGAGATTATAGGGCTACAAGATAACTCTACTATAAGTTACAACTCAACACGACTTCACTACTCAAGCACACGCCCACAAGGCTTTCCAACAAATGATGTCACTTTGAAGGTTTCCATTGGTTTGGAGTCTGCAAGGAAAAATCCTCCCACAAGATTGTACGCAAAGAGCTTTTCAAAATGTTCTGATCGCAAGATTCCTATTTCTAAGAAACTTCTATCCTCCTAATTTATGTTCACAGAAATATTCACGCACAGCTTCTCTATTCAAGCTTCCTCTACATTAGAGTTCACCATATGGAGACCGCAATATCACCTTATCTCTGCTCCTCTTTAGGCATTGTTGCACCTTTCGATTAGCTAATAGGAGATCACAATAAAATTCACACTCTATTCACAACCTTCTCAAGCTTCCGCTTTCATTAAAATTATCATCTCCTATTCATTCCAATTTATAGGAAATCCTCTCCAATAGAAGCTCTCTATGTGTCCAATCATTCAAGACCATTTCACGCCATTCACTGCTAGCTTTACAGTTTCACTCTTGCCACAAACAGCCATATATCTCCTTTTTCCATTTGAATTCGATCAAATTAAACATTTCCTCCAATAATCTCCCCCTCATACATGACAGCGCATGCTGAGTTTTTTCTTGCATATCAGGAACATCTTTGTATTTAATGCCTTCATGAAGATGTCTACTATCTGCACTCCTGTGGGGAAGTAAACCAACTCCACCACCTTTTGCTGAACTTGCTCTCGAAGAAAATGATATTTTGTCTCAATATACTTGCTACGCCCATGTAGCACTGGATTTGGTCCTAGCTGGATTGTAGACCTGTTGTCAACATACACAGTTACGGGAACTCCTTGTGGATGGTGTAACTCCTGCGGGAGATTTCTGAACCAAATATCCTGACATGCGCAAGCAGCGACTGCAATATATTCAAATTTGCAAGTAAATAGAGCAATCGTTGCCTTCTTCTTTGAGCTCCACGAGAACACATATGTTCCCACATGAAATGCATACCCGGAAGTGCTCTTCTGATCATTCACATCTCCTCTGTATCACTATCAGGGTACCCAATTAGCTTCAACTCCTCTACAGTAGATTACATCAAACCATGATCTCTCGTGAAATTGATATACCTCAAGATCCTCTTCGCTGCAGTGAAGTGATCTTGCTTTGGCTCCTCCATGTATCTACTAAAGACTCCAACCGCATATATGATATCGGGCCCAGTGAAAGTCAGGTAGCGTATACTTCTAATTAGACTCTTGAACAACATTGAGTCAGCTTCTTCCTCCTTTGAATCCTTCCTCAGCTTCACTCCCGGATCTGCAGGAGTGGAGATAGCCTTGCTATTCTCCATCCAAAACTTTTTCAAAATCTACTCCGCATATTTTTTCTGAGAAATAAAGATCCCATCTTCACTTTATTGTACTTCTATGCCCAAAAATAAGTAAGTTCACCCAGATCTGTCATCTCAAACTCCTTCATCATCCTCTTAAATTCCTAGAACATTAGAGGGTTGTTTCCAGTGCATATCAAGTCATCAAGATACAAGCATATAACCATGATATCCACATTCTTCTCCACCTTCGTGTAGAGTGCATACTTATACAAGCTCTTCATGTACCCGTTCTTTTGAAAGTATGTGTCTATTCTTTCATTCCACACACGAGTAACTTGCTTCAGCTCATACAGTGCCTTCTTCAACATGTAAACTTTCTTCTCTTGACCTTTCACTTCATATCCAGTCGGTTGTTGGACATATACATCTTCTTACAAGTATCTATTCAAAAAAACTGACTTAACATCCATCTAGCAGTTCTTCAACTTATATTGAGTTGTTAGTGTGATGATCAGCCTGACGGTGTCAATTCATGCCACTAGATCAAAGACCTCGCCGTAGTCCACTTCCTGGACTTGTTTATAGCCTTTCGCGACAAGTCTTGCCTTGTGCTTCTCCACTTCACCATTCTTGTTAGTCTTCACTCTATACACCCATTTCACTCCTATGAGTTTGTGACCTGCCGGCAGAGTGACAAAGTCCCAAGTATCATTATTTTTGATGGATTCTATTTCATCATCCATCGCCTTCCTCCATGTCTTCTCTTGAGAAGCTTTATCATATGAGTACGACTGACAATCTGCTAAAAGACAATATAAAGAAAAGTTAGCATGAATCGACTTTGTTTCATCGTAGATCTCCTCTAATCTTCTCATCCTAGGTTGAGGACTTTCAGAACTACTCCTACCAGTGCTTGCTCCAAAAGGACTGCTCTGGTTAGTGCTTAATCCACTATAGTAGGGAGTAGAAGCTCCCCCTGAATCTCTGTTAGGCGGCGATGGTGGTTCAGCTCTACCATCCTCAGCTTCAGCTTCATGACCACCTTCTTCTTCATCATCATCAAAGAACATTCCTTTGATGCTTCTCACCTTCTCATCCCAGCTCCAATAACTTCCCTCCTTGAATAAGACATCTCTTAAGATGATTGCCTTCTTTGTCACTAGGTTGTATAATTTGTAAGCTTTACTTATTGGAGCATAGCCCATAAATATACACTTCTTTCTCTTGTCATCCAGCTTCTTCCTCTTCTGATCAGGGATTTGAGCATAAGATACACACCCAAAGACTCTCAAGTGTTGCACACTTGGCTTCCATCCACTTCATGCCTTATATGGAGTCTTGAATTTCACACTCTTGGTCAGACATCTGTTTAATAAGTACACAACACATTGTACTGCTTCAGCCCATAACATCATCGACAACTTCTTACCCTTTACCATACTCCTTACCATATTCTGAATCATCAAGTTCTTTCTCCCAGCAACTCTGTTCTGCTGAGGTGAGCATGTCGCAGCCAAATGATGAGCAATATCACGCTCTTTGCAGAATGAGTCAAATAACTTTGAGATGTACTCCAAACCTTGATCAATTCTGAGTATATTTAGGTATTGTTCGCTCTCCTTTTCAGTTATTCCTTGAACTGCTTGAACTTGTCAAGGGACTCAGACTTCTCTTTAATAAGTAAACCCATCACTTCCGACTAAAGTCAACTGTGAATTTGATGTAGTATTTGCTTCCGCCAACTGAGGTAATTTCAAATGGACCAATAATATCTGAATAAACCAATTCAAGACGTCTTCTTGCTCTACAAGACTTTCCTCCTTCAAAACTCTGTCTCTTCTTCTTTTACTTCATACAAGCTTCACAGATCTTTTGTGGTGCTAAGATCTTATATAAACCTTCCACCATCTTCTCACATGAGAGAAGCTTCAGACCATTGAAGCCTAAATGACCCATCCTGTGGTGGCACAACCAAGCTTCTTCTTCCTCTTTAGTTCTTGCTAAGATGCTGTCTAATTGACATCCATACTCAGTGTAAAGAGATGATTCATCATCATCTTTACCTTTACCTCTTGTTTTCCTCATTGATTATGTATAGCCAACGTACCATTCTTCATCTAAATATAGTAGCCTTTCTCCACCAACTGTCCAAGGCTTAAGATGTTACTCTTCAAGCCTGAGACATAAAACACATCGTTAAGATGCACCTTCTTGCCATTTAGGGTGACCACTAACAACTATTTGCCTTATACTGAGATCTTTGGAGCATCACCAAAGCTAAGCTCACCAACACTTGGTTCGAGATTAGTGAATATCTCCTTCTCACCACACATATGGTTGCTGGCTCCTGTGTCCAAGTACCAAACTTCATTCCTTCCTCCTTCAGTACCTCTGTAAGTCAAGAACATCATAGGATCACCACTAGTGTTGCTTGCTTCCACATAGTGGTTAGTATCCTCTTTCCTACTCGGAAGTCTTCAGTCATAACTCATGTCTCCAAACCTATTACAGTTGTAACACTGGACTTGGGACATTCGACCTCGACCTCTTCCACGATCTCTTCTTATTCCTTCCTTCTCTCTACCTTGAGGTAGCTCCACATCTCTCTAGAAGTTCTGATGTCTTCCTCCTCTTCTTCCTCTGCCTCTACCTTGGCATCCTCGGACTCGCTGGCCACCTCATCTTCCTGAGTTCTCTCCAAAATTCAGTTGTGTCTAAAGTGCTTTCTCTAAGCCATTTGACTCTTCATCCTATAGCATGAGATATTCATGATCTTGCAGAGACCCAATGAGTTCATTAATAAACAGCTGAGTGAGATCCTTCGACTCTTCTATCGCCACTACTATATAGTAAAACTTCTTCGACATCGACTATAGAAGTTTCTCCATAAAACTCACATCAATCGTTTCTCCATTGAGCTTCATTTCATTTGCAAGCATCCGCAGACGAGTCATGTTGAAATTATTGAAGTGAAAGTGGGGGGGGTTGATTGGGTAGACCGTGCGGCATAGGCAAACAGTCCTGCAGACTAATGGTGCAGCCTGAGCGGTCTGACGTTGGCAACCTGGTGGTGTGTTCTTGAAGGTAGCCATGTGATTTGGCGATTTTGATTGCGGTTTGGCGAACCAGTTTGAAGCTGGCATACTGGCGGAGTAGTTCGCTAGTTCTAGCGGGCTTGTTTTGGTGGCCAGGTCCGGCGAGCTGATATGTATCTGCTTGCTCCAGTGGATTGAAGGTAGTCTTGGTCTTTTTCCAAGTACATGGCGGGCTTCGTCTCTTGATAGGGCTGAGCGGACTGGAGTCGAGTCCGCAAGATGTGCGGGCTATGGTGGTTCTCGTGGAGGTTATTGCTGGGTTTGTCCAACAGTCCTTTGGAAACCTGGCGGATAGAACTTTCTATCCGACCAGTTGGTTATTTTTTGACGGGCTGGCTTCAGGCTTGTCACGGAGGACTGCAGTGTGTATCTGTAGGTTGTGTGGATAAACGTTGTGCTCTTTGTGAGCTAGAGTGGTGTTCCTATCGGTGGGGCGGTGACCACACTCCTTATCCATGCCAATAAATAGGACCCCCCATCACATCAACAGTAACTGAATGAATAGTAAGCATACTCACGATTAATTACTGCGGACTGGACTTTTCTATCCGCGCAGTTTGAAGAGGTTAACCGGGTTCTTGCTGTGCAGGTTATGCGGACATCACTAAAGAGCCAAGATTTTTGTTCTAAGGTTGGTGCGAACTCTGCAATCTCAACCAGCGGTTAACAACAGGTCGCTTGCAGCCAATCGGTTTCTCTTCTACAACAAGATCTTCTGTTCAATAAACTGTCCGCCACTAGGCGGCCTGATTCAATTGGTAGCAGCGTTCGTTCGTTCGTTCTAGAGACTAGGTGACCTCGCAGTTAGGCCATTTGTAGTTCGATGAACTGAGTTCTTTTCAGCACTAGAATAAAGGATTGTCCACGCGGCTTGTTGCGGTCTTGTGACTAGGCGGACTCTGCGGACTCTATAGCTTTAGCACCAGATCTTGCGGTTACTCATTGAGTCCACACGGTTTGATTGGACTTGTAACTTTTCTGCTTTCCTCATATTCTTTGGCAAGCGTGTCTCGCCATGTATGCTTGGATTTGTAAAGAAGATTTTTTAATAGTATAATATTATTGCTTAGCTTTGTGCATCTAGTTTACTTGATTAAAGTGTGTTGAGTGTTCCTGCATCTAGTTCCCCATTGTCCGCTTGATCAAGGTTTTATCTTGATAGTCTTGAAAGTTTTACTTGGCATCAAGCTATCTCGTTGATCATCTTGTGAAATTTCAACATGGTATCAGAGAGAATAGTGGCTTGAGTAGTGATCAACCATCAGTTTGCTTTCTGTTTCTGCTAGTAAGTAACACGAGTTAGTGCAATGAAAGCTGGGTATGTAAGAGGTCTTGGAATCGAGCTACTCACATCGACTGACTTTAAAAAGTGAAAGTCGTGTATGAAGTGATATCTTCTTGGTGAGGATCCGTGGGATGTCGTCGATGGTGACAATAAGCAGGAGGTTACTGCTACTACTGATGCTGGTGATGTTGAGGCAAAAGCTTGGAGAAAGACCAATGCGAAAGAGGAGTTTGCTCTATGGAGAGCCATCTCACCAGAACTCTTTGATCACATCTTAGGATGGCAATCTGTTGTTGAGATTTGGACTTCCCTTGATGGGTTGTTCAATAAGAAGAACGTAGTAAGGCTATAGTTCCTGGAAAATGAGTTGGCAAGGGCAACTCAGGGAAATCTCTCCATCTCTACCTTCTTTCTGAAAATGGAGAACCTCTGTGCATAGATTTCAGTGTTGGATCCTGATGAGCCCATTTTTGAAGCTTAGTTGAAGAGGCACATAATCTTCGGCTTGCGGAAGGAATATGTGGCCTTTGTAACTTTTGTTCAAGGCTGGGCCACTCAGCCATCGTTGCTGGAGCTGGAGAACTTGATGGCTTTGCAGGAAAGTTAGGCTAAGGAAATGGCTGGAGTTACTATCTCTAAAGGAGGTAGTGAGGCTCTCTTCTCAGGAAAGAAGAAGAGATGGGAAAAGAAGAAGAAGAAGAAGATGTTTCTTGGTGATGGCCCTTCAACTTCTTATCTGCAAGAGGGGAGCGTTGCTTCTAAGAAGGATTGGAAGAAGAAAAAGGAGTGGCTTAAGTGCTATAGATGCAATCAGCCAGGACACTTCAAGAAAGACTGCAAGGTCAAGCAGCATTATGGGCATGCTGCAGGCAAGGAGGAAGCTAGTTCTAGTGCTAAGGAAGTCGGATGGGGAGGAGCCTTTATGTTGGGCATTTGTGTTCGTGCCTTGTCCACCATCGACTAGCAAGATGACTAGATCATGGACTCTCGGTGTGGTCATCACCTCACTGGAGATGAGTCAAAGTTCTCCTCTCTGCAGATATTCACAGGTAACGAAGCTATTATTACTCCTGATAATACTGCTCATGCAGTAGAGAAGGAGGGTGTTGTGTCTTTGGGTAGTAATAGGGTTCCACTCACCTTAAGGAGTGTCTATCACGTACCGAGCATGAAGAAAAACCTCTTCTCGGTGACTAATGCGGTTGACGAAGGCTATCACATACTGTTCAGTCCAACAGAAGTGAAGTTTCTCCGCAACGTATCAGCGGTAAAGGCTGATGTTGCTCATGTTGGGAAAAGAGTAAATGACTTATTTGTTTTATCAACAAGCTCCTATGTTGATCTGAAAAAGTTTAGTTGTCTATCTAAATCACCTAGAGGGGGGTGAATAGGTGAGTTCTGCGTCTTTTTGCGGAATAAAAAATTGTACGAGAGATACGCAGAAAATAAAAGAGCAATCCATAGACGACACCAAAAGTTATAGTGGTTCCCCAACCTTGGGTACGTCCACTCTCCACCTCACCAATCTAGCACCACGCTAGACTCGACTACTTCACTATTATCTCGGATTGGAAAACAATCCTACAACTCGGAACAACATTCCTACAACTCGGAGTAAAACCAATCCTACAACAACTCGGAGAATAACTCCTACAAAACTCGGAGAATAACTCCTACAATCTTGGAGAATAACTCTTACAATAATAAAATGATTTCACAAAGAAAATACACAAACTTTCTTCACATATCTGGCTAAATCTCGGCTTCTTCCTCCTTGAGAAATCATAAAGCTCTATCAGAAAAGTTGAGGAAGAAATCAGATATTACTTGGATCTGAGAACGTAGGATCACCACGATCAAGGAGAAGATTTGCAGAAGATGAACAGCATGATCGATTGAATCCTTCTTGTCTGAATCTTTGTGATCGAGAAGTTTGGCGATGAAGAACACGTTAAGTCGGCGGCGTTTCCCAATTTGGAAGTAGAAAAATGATTCAGAAATTTATAATATTCTTCTTAGGTTTTGTCGATTCTGATAAGACCTTTTATAGGCTTAACCTAACGGTCTGATTTCATTAATTACCATCCAAGTGGACCAATCAAGAATTAATTACATTTGAAATTGAATCCGTCTGCCACTTAGCGAAATTTTAGAATTCTGAACTCCAGTTCTCGAGAGAGATAAGTATTACTCGAGAAGAGGTGTTTGTTTCTCAAGAAGAGATTTTTGTTTCTCGAGAAGAATTACTTAAGGAAAGTAGAGAAAACGAATTTTGGTTTCTCGAGAAACAAAAGACTTTTCTCGAGAAAGAAACTCTGTTACTCGAGAACAAGAAGCCAACTCGAGAAGAATGTTTCTATCTCCCGAGAAAGAACATCTGGTTCTCGAGATCTACTTTGGCCTTCTCGAGAACTAACTTAGGCCTTCTCGATAAATAGCATTGGCCTTCTCGAAAAAAGGACTTAGAAAAATTCTGAGCTGAGTTTTGAGTTAACTCGAGAAAGAGACAAGTCTTACTCAAGTACTGCATGACTTTCTCGAGAACTATACTAAGCCTTCTCGAGAATAACTTATGCTACTCGAAAACCTGGTTGAGCTAACTCGACAAATGACTTCAATATTACTCCAGTACCTATTAGCCTTTCTCGAGAAAAACACTTAGAAACATTTGACTTTATGAAAAATTATTTTTTTCAAGGAATTCAGCAACTAGTCTTTCTCCCATAACTTTAGTACTTTGAAAATGAAGTGTATCCCAATAGATAGGTTACACATGAGTCAACACCATGGATCATATAATGAGGAATTACATTGTATGGTCCTGTGTTTGGTGACCCATTGTAAACTGAAATCGGTCTACACTTGGCAATTATAACCTGCAAGCACTTAACTTAAACAAGGCATCAAATACAAACTTAATTTATCTTAGTTCAAGGGTGACTTCATACAAATCTAGGTTATTATGGATACAATATCCAACAATCTCCCCCTATTTGTATAAGTCAGAACCCTCTACACTAAGGTGAATTACATTAAGATAAACAAATAAAATAACCAATAAGAAGAATAATGGAAGAAATGCTATGTAATAGAAAATGTAGATCATCAAAATTTAAAGATTGATATATAGACAAAGTCCAGGAAAAAGTCCTATTCCACAATCTCATTTATGAATCTACTGATCATCTTCAATTTCTACTTGCTCTACTGTTGTTGCTGCCTCTCCTTTTTTTCTTGCTGCCTCTTCTGATAGTTATATGATTTAGGATAGTATTTAGAAGGTTTGGGAGGAGCCTTGGGATTGTTATGGTCATATTCTCTGTCATATATTCTCCTCTTGGTAAGAGATTTCTCATACAACTCCCATTCATAGGAGCTATAATGATCATTTCTTCTTTCATTAAAATCTACAATAAGTTTTAAAGTGTCAAGAATTAGGGACTTGGAGGTTGGACTCCATACTTCAGCAAATTCTTGAGCTCTTCTTCTTTCAGCTTCTGGATTTGGAGTGGATCGACTTGTAGAGGCACCATCACCATATTTCCTTTTCTTAGGAGCTGGAATTTATGGAGGTGGAATTTGAGGCATCTCTTGTTCTGACCAAACTTGGGAATACTCTGCAGGAGGAGCTTCATAATCTTTAGGTCTAAGAGAGAATGAGGGCATCTGGGCAGAAGGCTATTGGACAATAGGATTGAGATGAGGAGGAGGAGCAATGTTTGGATCTACTTGAAATTCAGGGAAGATTTGGTTGTGCATCCAAAATGTTGTATCATATGTATGAAATTTAACACCAGCAATTTGGGTTTGGACATCAGTATTTATCTCTTTCAGCTTTGCTTCCCAAAGAGTTTTCATGTTTCCATCAGACTTTTCAAGATATTCCTTTACTAATTTCTCCCCCTTTCTGACTTCTACAGATAGGGTTCCTATGGCTTCCTCTTTGAACTTTCCAACTTCTTCACATGTCTTGAAGTTATGCTCTTGAGCATTCTTTTCCAAAATAATCTGGTTGTTTTCCAAAGTGACTGATTGGTCCATGACATGACAAATACTAGTGATGGTGTGATCCAAGGCTTTCCTACCTATTTGGAATAGGTGTTTGAGTTCATCAGTATTATGCTGAATTTCAGTAAAGCCTCTGCTCATCTCTTTCTCTAGAGCAGTTATTTTGTCAGTGACAACTTTAAGAGAGTTGTCAAAATATGTTTTTTGTTGGGCTAACATAAACTCAATCTTCCCTAGAAGGGTATTTGCAGGAATAGCTACAACTAGAGGAGGTAGGATAGGAGCTATCCAGGGAATTATTTCTTCAATGAGCACAGTAGATGTGGATTGATTTCTTCTAGTAGTTGGTACTTCATCTTCAGCATCATCACCTATGAGAGTGGGAATGTTGAACTGTAGGCTTTGGAGAGGAGGTTAAACTGCTTCAGGAGATAAATCTTTATCATCGGAAATAAAAGCTATCTCTTCTTCTTGCACATCCTCAATAAGAGACTGGGGGTGAGAAGGTTCTGGTTCAGAGGGATGTTCTGGTTGAGATGGTTTTGGTTGAGAGGATTTTTCTTCAGGCAGAGGGGAAAGAGGTTCTTCAGAGGTAAGTTCCTCTATCATCCTGTTAATATCAGCTTCTGTAGATAGTACTTGATCTTCTACTTGGGCATCAGAAAGAATTTCTTTATCATGCAGGTCAGCAACAATAAGACTGAAGTCATCTTCTAGGATAGAAGTGTCCTTTGCAGCAGCAGATAGAGTTGTGTCTTCTTCTATGACTATAAGTTCAGCATCTGGTGGAGTTGAGCCTTGGGCCTGAACATCAGATAGAACTGGAGCTGGATCTGGAACTGGAGTAGATTGCACTGCCACTTGTATAGATGGAACAGGCTCCACCTCAATAACTGGATCTAATGTGTCAGTTATTTTATGAGGGAGGGGAGATGGGGTCCTTACTTCTTCTACAATTGTCTCTAGAGCTGAAGGAGCTTGGCCTAGTTGTAGAAGTTTGATCTCCCATCTCTGGATGGAGGTAACTAAGACCTTCTTCATGTGAAGAATGACCATCCCCTTAGCCAAGGTGAAAACATCTGGCTTCAACTGATTGAGATATAGAGACAAAATTCTCCCATAGTTGGGGCTCTTTATACTTTCTTTGATCTTATCAAAGATCATCATCCCCCATTGGAATCTCTTTCTACAGATCACTACTGTCATCATGACAAAGAAGTCAGGGGTGATGTAGCTTATGGAATTAGTTCTGCAGAGAAGAACTTTTCCTAGAATGTCAACAAGAAGTGTGCTCTCTACATTCATGTTCTGGCCACAAAATCTGAAAGCCCTGTTATAATCTGTGCCCTCTAGGTAGTCTTCCTCATCAATCAACGGCAGTTGTAGAAGTTGAGAGACAGAGGTAGAAGTCATCTTGATCTTGTTGTCCCGTACCTTAGTTTTCAGAAGTTTGCCATTTTGCTTGATCTTCGCATTTTGGAAAAACTCTTCCACATCAGATATAAGAACTTTGCAAGGATGTTGAAGAACGAAAGATAATCCAGCAGTGTCGAGCAAAATGAGAACATTTCTAAAGTCATCTGAAATTTCGGCGATTCCGGTTGCAATAAGTTCACTACCGATGCCAAACATGGATTAAGGAGCCATTTATTGAAGAACTGGATGTCTGGTAGTCGTCGAGAGGAGGAGCAGGGATGTTTGCGAGAGAATCGGCGGAGACGGCGAAGACAAAGGGTTTTCTTGAGAATGGGATTTGAAATTCTGGAATTTGGCTTTTTCTGGACTTACTCTATTTATATAAACCCTAAATATTGATGATTAAGGAAATAATAAAAATAAAATACCTGAAGTATGGCGGTTGAGGTGCCCGGGTGCTAATATCAAAAACTTTGAACTTGGAGAAGAATTCGACATAAGACTTCTAGGGAGCCAAATCATTTCTCAAGAGGGGACATATATTTTCTCGATAAGAAGATATCTTTTTCTCGAGTAGAGGAATTCTTTTCGAGAGGTAAGTCTGAAGTTCTCGATAATAAGTGAAGTACTCGAGTAATTGTTCTTGGGAAGAAGTTGTTGTTCTCGAGTAGTAGATTAAGTACTCGAGTAATAAACATTCTTCTCAAGAAATGAAGTCCAGACTTAGAATTTTCTTGATTTTTGAAGAGTAGCCCGATTCTTAAACATGTTGAGAGGTCCTTTTCTTCAGCATTCCTTGTTGAGCATGCCAAGTTCTGTTTTGAAGAACGAGAACTTGGTCTCGTCCAGTGGCTTCGTGAAAATGCCTGCAACTTGCCTGTCAGTTGGAACATACTGGAGATTGATGTCTCCTTGCTCCACATGTTCCCTGATGAAATGGTACCTCATCTCTATGTGCTTTGTCCGGCTGTGAGAGATTGGGTTGTTGGCTATTACAATTGCACTGGATGAGTCACAGAACAGTGGGATGTTCTTGACCTTCAAGTTATAGTCTTCAAGTTGATTCTTGATCCAAAGAAATTGTGCACAACAACTACCGGTAGAAATATATTCTTACTCGGTCATTGAGATTGCGACAAAATTTTGCTTCTTGCTGCTCCATGAGATGAGTCTCCTTCTAAGGAATTGGCAAGTCCCGGAATTGCTCTTTCTATCATCTTTACTGCCTATAAAATCTGCATCTAAAAATCCAATTAGCTCGCTATCATTACTTCTTGGGTACCATAACCCAATATTTGGTGTACCCTTAAGGTTTCTTAATGTAACACCTCGAAATGTAGAGTTGAAACGGGCGGTGTTTGTACTAATTCTGAATCTTGGTAGGGTGAACACGGCCTGTGACACGGGCGTGTCACACGGTCGTGTCATGCTCGAGTTGTCTAGTGAAGGACATGGCCTGGGACACGGGCGTGTCCCAAGGTGTGTCGGTGCACACGGCATGGGATATAGGCGTGTCACCTGGCCGCGTACTTCTCTGGAATTTTTCTGAGTTTTGTATCGACTGTCGAACATGGCTGTGTACTGGTTGACACGAGCGTGTCAAATTCGACACGGGCGTGTCGGCACCCGTGTCCACCAAGCGACGTGTCGTTTGGCGTAGCGGTTATCCGCGACACGGCCCTTGGACACAAGCGTGTCGAAGACCCGACACGGGCGTGTCAGGTTGGGACACGGGCGTGTCCCAACCCGTGTCCTTTTTTGTGCTTGATTTGGGTGGCTGGATCGAGGCACGCGGCCTGGAACACGGCCATGTGCAAAGCTATGTTCGGCCCAGGACTTTTTATTTCAGGCTAATCTGAGCTGTTCGTCTTCTTTAAATAAGATCTAATGGCCCAGATGAGTTCCTGCTTGTGTTTAGGCCGGGATTAGAGCGTTATTTACTCATTTCATCCTTAAGTCTCTCTTTCTAAGAAGTTAGAGAGAGGAGAGATCAAGGAAGTGGGAAGGGAGGAATCCGGCCGCCAGTGTAGCATCGAAACACCAATCAGAGAATCGAGACCGGATCCGTGGAGAGAATTCTGTTACGAAGCTTTCTATCCGGCTAGTTTTTCATGGCGCCAAAGTGTGCTTCAAGGGTAACGATTCTCAACTTGGAAATGTGAAGTCCTCTTGCTTTATACATGGGAAACCCGCTCCCGCGAGTGTGCGGTGTTCCTTGGGGTAGATATGTGAAGTCCCCCTTGTTTAGAGTCCGGAATCGAAGTACGGGCATAGGCATTGTGTGTGAAGCCTACCCGGATATATTTGTCTGGATTAGTGATGTGCATTGCATGAATAGCCAGAGAAGACTCCGTGCATTGTTTTCGGGTTTCTACGCGGTATATTGCGGCAGGGATCTTTGGAGATTAACTCCAAGGCGCAACCGGAAAACTGGGCAGAAACATAATTCTGCTAACTTAGCGGTCGGAGAGGTAGCCTTGAACATAACTGGGTTATGTGTTGTTTGGAAATGATTTAGGATCCGGGTGAAGCTTGGCCCGCGCGTACATCTTAAAGTGACTAGGAGGCGTGAGCAACGGACAAGTGGATACGGACCTGGGCTATGCGGTTCGGTGCTAGAGGCCCTAAAGTGGAACTGGTCGTTGGCATAGTCAGGAGCCTTGGACTACGATCGGAAAGACTCAAAAATGCTCACATTGTTTGACATCCAAAGGATGGTGGTGAAGCAACGGAATTGACCAGATTCACCGTGAATGTGCCATGAGTGCACGGGGTGTTTGGCCGAGCGAGCCTACATCTATGGCGAAAGTCTTTATATGCACTTTATTATTTAGCTGGGCTAACGATATACAGGGAAGGAGCACCTCCGTCCCGATTAAGGGGCGGGGTCGTTATTATTTTGTCAGCTTTAGCTGACCGTTGCTCTGTTTGCTACCATGCGGTGGAATAATTGCTTGCAGGTGCTGCGGAACCAAGCGCCAAGTAGCGGGTTGAAGTCTAAGCTGCTGTGCACGCCCTCGAAGGCCGTAGTGAACTACTATCTTTACTTTCTGTCATGTATTGCCGGCCTGCGAGCCGATGTTTGTAAGACATTACTTTGTTAAGAGAAACTTTATAAGGCAATGTACTCTTTTGTAGAGTTGTTTTATTTCATTCCTATATTGATTAGTGGACATTCATGCCATGCTTGTGAAAATTTTTGGTTCTATTAACTATTTAAAAATCTTCCGCTAGAATGCTCTGTGTTAGGATGAGTAGATGGGTATTTGGTATTATTCTGTAACCCCTCTGACTGTCCGTGGTATATGGTGTCAGGTTCCAACTGCACCTCTGTTATATGTCATACGACGGATGGGGGTGCTACAATTTGGTATTAGACTGGGGTGCCGGTCATCTGTAATCGAATTCGTGGACGAATTCTTTTTAAGGAGTGGTGAGCACATGTATGTGTGTCATCATTATAACATAAAATAACCCATGAATGTCCACTTAGGAATGGAAAAAATACACTTATTTTGGGAACCTAGGTGTTCCAATGATTGCTTTTAGCAATTTGTGTGTCGCCTAATCAAGGATTTATGCTATTATAGGTGTCTAAAAGCGGTGCAGGGAAATCGGAGCATCCGCAATCAGCAGAAAGTAGTGTACCAAGAGACGTGCCTACAACACCTCCTTCAGCAGAAACCATTAAATTGGTGGCTGAAGCAGTTTTTGCCATGATAAATGCCAAGCAAGTGCAGCGCACACCACCTATTAATGAATAAGAACCGATTAGAGTGGCAGTGCCGGGAGTAGTAGAGCGTGAGGCAGTTGATCCGGTAGTACCAAGAAGAGCCATGGAGAAATAGCTCAAGCACGTGATGAGCTTTAATCCTCCGGTATTCGATGGGTTTGGAACGCCAACTGAAGCTGAGGATTGGATTTCCACGATGAAGAGGGTCATGACCACCATAGAAATTGCAGAGTGGCAGAAGACCACAATAGCGACCTTCCTATTGGTTGGTGAGGCAAGGATTTGGTGGGACGAGTTGGAGGTTCATCTCTTAGTGGGAATGCAACTTACTGACGTACCGATGGAGGAATTCTCAAGGCTATTCCTGGCAAGATACTTACCTTCTGCACAAAAGCTCGAGATGGAGAATAATTACCTTAGTTTGGCACAAGGAGAGAGAACCGTGGATGAGTATCTCCACGAGTTTACTCGGTTAGGTCGTTATGCTGGTGCTATGTTTACTAAAGAAGAGCGGAAGACCAACCGATTTTATGCGGGTCTATGGAGTTACCTACAACTACTCCTTGCTGGGCCTAAGGCACAAGGCTTCCTAGCCTTGGTAAATGCGGCTCGGTATTTGGAAAGGGTTGCAAGGAAAGTGCAAGAGAAGAAGGACCCAGTGGGGAAGAAGCCAGAGTTTAAAGTGCCAAATTCAAAGTCAGGTTTTCGTAGATGGAACAAGAAGCAGAGGAATTCAATATCATCCCCTTCGTCTAGTACGACGGGGGCAAACCCTAGTCGAGTCCCAGGAGCCTGTTACAACTGTGGAAAGGTGGGACATTTTGCAAAATAATTGTTGAGCGGACGTTGAAAGTCCGAGAAAAGGCAAGGAGCAACTTATGAGGAAAAGGGGAAGGCGGAGGAGTCAACCGAATCCCATCATGCTCCAGCCAAGCCTAGAGTATACAACCTTGGTCTGTAAGAGGCCATTAAGCAAGCTGACGTGGTGACAGGTATGAGTTAAATTTATAATAGTTTAGCTTCTGTTGTAACTATTACCTTTGTGCATGTTAGCTTACTTATGATTGGTACTAGGATTTGTATTGATTTTCGATTGTCCGGCGAGAGCCCTGTTTGATACAGGAGCATCACATTCCTTCTTGTCTGAAAGATTCGTATTGCTCATCGGAGTCCCTTCTTCGATGACAAAGGACAAGTTGGATGTGTTGCTGCCCAATGAGTGCTCAATGCGTGCGGATAGAGTCTGCGTGGTTAAGTTGCGAATCGGGGATCAGGAGTTCGATTTGCGAGCGTCGATGCTGACGTTAGTGGAGTTCGACATAATCTTTAGAATGGACTGGATTTTGGAGCAGCGAGCCTGCATTGACTGCAACCGGAAAGAGATTAAGTTTGGACTGGATACTGAGCGAGAGACTACGTTCGCGGGCATAAAAGGGGCAAGCAAGATTATGATGTCATCTCTTCAGGTGTTTAAGGCAGTTCGGTCTGGTGTAGAACTGTTTGTCTTATTAGTGCAGACTTCAACGCCTAATCCTAGTCTAGACAGTATTGCAGTGGTGTCCAAGTATCCTGATGTATTTCTAGATGATCTCCATGGAGCCCCTCCTCAACGGGAGATTGATTTTACAATTGAGCCGGTGTACGGTGCCAAACCGGTGTCACGCTCTCTGTTTCGGATAGCGCCTAGGGAGATGGCGGAGTTGAAAGTACAACTGCAAGAGTTGTTAGAGCAAGGGTAAGTGCGTCTAAGTTCGTCGCTTTGGAGTGCACCGGTCCTATTCGTTAAGAAGAAAGATAGGAGTTTGCGACTTTGTATTGATTATCAGGAGTTGAACAAACTTACGGTGAAGAATAAGTATCTGATCCCAAGGATTGATGAACTATTTGATCAGTTAGTTGGGTCAACAGTATATTCAAAGTTAGATCTGAAATCTGGATACTACCAGTTAAGGACAAAGGAATGTGACATCCCTAAGACAACGTTCAGCATGCAGTTTGGACATTACGAGTTTACGGTCATGCCGTTTGGGCTGACCAATGCATCATCCGTGTTTATGGATCTAATGAACAGGACGTTCAGAGAGTACCTGGACCAATTCGTGATAGTGTTTATCGACGACATCTTGGTGTACTCGCGGTGTGAGGATGATCACTACAAGTGATAGTTTTACTTTCAAGACAACCTTAACACCTAGAGGGGGGTGAATAGGTTCTTATTGCTTGTTTATACTTCTAGGCAGAATTCAATTGCAGAAATAAAACATCCAGCACAGCAATCACAGAAATTGAAACATCACAGATTGCACAATGTTTTATAGTGGTTCCCCAAGGTTTGGGTACATCCACTTTCCCCCTCCACCTATCTAGCAGTATGCTAGATTCGGCCAAACTTCCACTATTCTCAGATCCGCAGATCCTACAGCTCAGAACCTGGATAGGTTCCTACAACTCAGGCTCAACAGCCCTACCTCAGCCTTGCCTCAAGGCCTACCACTCAGAGAAGAACCTTCTCCTACACTCAGGCAAATAGCCCTACCACTCAGAGATCACCTCTCCTACACTCAGCCTTTATAACACAGGCTTACAACTCAGATCTGTGTAAACAGATCCTATAGAAATTTAGAAAAGATATTTTAATGTCTTGCCTTTGTTGAGAGAGAAGAGGACAAGACACTTCTTGATCAGCTGATGAAATCAACTGAAACTGAGCTTTCTTCAAAGCTTCTTGAATCTGAACTTAGCTGAGTTGATTTCCAAACAGCTTCTTGAGAAACCACTGATGGCTTCCTTCTTCTTCTTCAAGATGACTGGATCCCTCTCTATCCAACACCTTTTCTGATACTTCAGACTTCTTCTTCTTAAATCTTCTGATGAAGATCTTCTTTAGAGCTTAGCACTTTCTTGAATTGAAACTTCAATAGGATCGTAATCCCTTTTTTTTTCTTCTTCTTAGATCTTCTTCTCTCTTTTTATTTTCTTCTGAATATGTCTATTTATAGACTTTTTTCATGGTAACCGGCTAATCCGGTTTCTAACTGTTTTCTGACAGGTCTGACAGCTTCAGTTAAATGGCGGCAACCCATAGCTGTCAAGTCTTCAAACAGTTCCTGTACCTTAGCCTTGGACAGCAAAATGTCGAGACAGTCTGTCAGAAAGTGTCGAGACCAATCTGTCTATCTGTGTCGACACAAGTGACTTTGGTGTCGACACAGTCTTTGATGATGTCGACTAAGTTGTCTTTAAGTCGACACAGCTTCTTCAGAAAATAACTTGGTCTTGACTCTGTAGTGTGTCGACAAAAGTCCTGTGTGTCGACACAGTTGTTGTAGATTCAGAGCTCAGTATGTGTCGACTCAGCCTTCAGGTGTCGACACAGCAATCTTCAATTCTGCCAAAATGTGTCGACTCAGTCTTCTGGAGTCGACACAAGCATAGTCGACTTCTGCCAATATGTGTCGACTCAATCTCAAGGTGTCGACACATCCTCCCTGTGTCGACACAGTTGAGGTCGACTATCTTCTTCTGTGAGTCGACTATCTTTCTCTGGTCGACTATCATTTACTAGTTGACTATCTTCCACTAGTCAACTATCTTTCTCTGGTCGACTATTTTTCACTAGTTGATTATCTTTCACTGGTCGACTAACTTTCTCTGGGTGTCGACTATCTTTCACTGTGTCGACACTGCTTCCCAGTGCTGAGGTTGACGATTTTCTTTATGTGTCGACACTGCTTCCCAGTGTCGAGGTCGACGATTTTCTTTATGTGTCGACACTGCTTCCCAGTGTCGACATAAATGTGGTCGACTATCTTTCTCTGTGTATACACCGATATTCTGAAGTGTCGACACAAATATTCTGAAGTGTCGACACAATTTCTTCAGGTGTCGACACGTGGACATAGAATATTTTTCTGCATTCTTTAATACTTCTTCACCTGCACATGTCAACTCAAAACAACATCAAATACACCTTGATGTATATCATTGAGCTAAGTTGGGCTTCTTCAAATCAGGTACACATTTTCCAATGTACCCAACAATCTCCCCCTATTTGGAGAAGTCATAACCCTTATAGCCAATGATATACACCATTTATAAAAAGTATAAACTTATGATATATGACATAACAGGAATACTTAATATAAACAAAATAAAAACAATCTATCACAGAATGAACATTATATGATACCAAACAACATTTTATTTATAACTTGATAATGTTTGAATACAGAGTTTTACATTTAATGATCAAAACATAACAAAACACTTTGAAAGAATTAAAAATTAAGACTGATCAGGCTCTCTTATGACAATCCCTTTGCCAGATTGGATTTGAGCCTTTACAGGAGCTTCAGAATCTTCTGCTTGTTTCTTGCCTTTTAGCTCAGCTTTCTTCAGAGCTTCTTCCTTGAGCCTTTGCCTTTCAAAATAATGAAAGGGCTTTGGAAAGTACTTGCTCGGCTCCTGAGCATCTGGTGGCAGCCTACCCAGCTTGGCTTTTCTTCTAAACTGTACTATTGCCTCTTGCCTGGCTTCATACTTCTGCCATTCCATCTCATTGAACCACTTGCCTCTTTCATGTACTTGGTCTTTGACAGCCTTCCATGCAGTGAGTATAATGTTTCTGGAAGTAGGACTCCACTGCTCAAAGTCTGGCTTAAGTTTAGCCTGCTCTCTAAATCTTTTCTTAGATAGTAGAGCATCTTGCTATTCTTTCAAAGTAGCCTCAGGCTTATCTACTTTCCCAATAACAATCCTGTTAACCTCCTTTGGAGGACTATACATTCCTTGAACTTGCTGATCAATCATATCAAAATCTGGAGGAGGGTAAATGACTTGGGCAACCTCAAGTTGATTGCCTTCAAGTAGACCTGTTTATATTCCTAACTCAGCCACCATAGCATCATCACACAAAGGTGGATATCCCAATGTGGCTCGAATACTATTGGTCACCCATTTGGTGTGTTCTGAGCCTGCATGAACTAACAACCTCTCCCCCTTTATGGCTTCTCTAGTAATATGATCTCTTAGATCTTCCTTCTGAAATCTGATTTGTCCATCCAGATAATTCACATCCTCTTTAAAAAATGGTTTTAACTTTAGAAGCTTGTCAGATATGTCCTTTTGAGAGGTAGTGATAGCAGTTTTAACAGAATCAATAACATCTTGAAATTTCTTATCAAATTCTTCCATTTCCTTTGCTCTAGCTGCAGGCAGGCCTGGAATAGTCTTTTTCAATTCATCAATGATCTCTTGATGAGATTCAGTTAAATTGTCATTCATCCTTATCTGATTTTCCAAAACATAGCTTTGCTTTAAAGCAATATCATCCACTTTAGGGATGATGGACTGCTGTTGTTTTGCCAAATATACCACAGCATTACCTCCCTTAAGAAAGCAATCTGTCATCTCCTTCTTATGCATATTGACTTCAAATCGAATAGACTTTATATCCTGAGCCAAGTCAAATTGCAGGGACTTGTTGTTCTCATCAACATATTTTTCAATAGCCACTCTGTGTTCATCTAATTTCACTTATAAATCGACCATAAACTTGTTATAATCAAATTCAGAAGGAGTGTGATGTGCTGTAAGCTGTAGAGCCTGCTTATAGCTCTTGCTCCTTCTCGTGAAGATCATAAGTTTTCTCTTCTTAGCCATCCTGGCTTCTTCATTCTCAGAATCAGAAGTACTATCAATTTGAACTCTCTCTTTGGGAGGAGGAGGAACATCTACTTCAGTGTCATGTTATTCAGCCTCAACATGCACAGGCTCCCCCTCAATTGCTTGCTCCACTTCCATTCTATCAGTAACTATTTCATCATTTGGAAATAACTCATCTAGAGTATATTCCTTCTGGGCTGGAACATCTGCAGTATTCAAATCTTGAGATAAATCAATTTGAGCTTCCTCTTGCACTTGCTCAGATAGCTTCTCCCCCTGTACTTGTTCAGTATTGGTGATGTCCTGGGCAGGTGAGGACACTTGCTTCCCCTGAACCTGTGCAGAAATAGAAATATTAGAAACGTCTTTTGTAGGAAAATACACCAGCTCCCCCTGCACCTGTACCTGGTCATGAGTAGATACAGCCTGTGTAGGTGAATAAACTTGCTGAGCTGGTATTCTTACTTCTTCTCCTTGAATTGTAGATACAGTGGCATCCTGAACTTGTGTAGAAGCAGGCTGATCTTCAACCTCTTGTCTTACTTGCTCTTCTTGTGGGTGCTCAGTACTGGTAGCATGACCTGGGGATTTCTCAGGTGAATCCTGCCTTTCCACTTCAGGCATCTCTTTGGTCAGCACCCTATCCCATCTGGAAAACAATCTCATGTCCATCCTTCTCATGTGATTAATTTTTGTTCCAGGTAGTTGTTGCATAACATCAGGAATCTCCTTAGTTAGGTATATACTCATTATTCTAGCCAGATTTGGCTTCTTGATTCCTTCCTTAATCTTTTCAAAGATTACAATGGACCAATCTGTTGGAATTGTAAACACAATCCTGGTCATGAGGCTGAACATATAGGCGGAAATCCTATCATGTCCACCTGGCTTGCACAGAATTACTTTGCCAACCACCTCAGACAGAAACTTGCCCTGTTGATTCATTCCTTTCCTGTTGAAAGCAGCTCCAATTTTCATGGTGGAATCCAATCCACACCATTGAAGAGCCTCCCTTGATTTAGAAGCAGGGACGTCCTCTTCATTCTCAATTATAGGTAATTGAAGAATTATTCTTAACTTACTTGGAGTAATTTCCACTGTTGACCCATGAACTGTGGATTTTATCTTGTGACTTTCAGAATCTACAGATGCAGAAGTAAAGAACTCATGCACCTCCTTCTTCCATATCTTAGATGGTTCGGAGACCAGAAATTCTAATCCCGAGTCGGAGAGGAGAGAGATAACCCTGTGAACATCTGATAGGGCAGCAGCAAAGGCCTGGAGCACCAACTCATATCCTTCATTTATATTAACTTCAATCTTTGGCTCCATAGATCAGTCGAGAAAGCTTGAAAGATGAGAGAAAGAGAGAGAGAGGGAGAATGTCGACACAGGGTTTCAGTCTCGAAAACCTTGTAAGCGTGTCGACAGAATGAGTTTTTGACCTATTTATACCTTCTGTTCAAAGAAGATCAAAAGTCGCCAAAAACAGACTATAAGTGTAGACACAGATGGAATGTGTCGACACAAGCTTCTATTGTCTCGACTTCAAGTCCGTCTATTATGTGTCGACACCAATTTGCGGAAATGTCGACACCAGAGATATATAGTAGAGCATCAGAAATTCTGCGTCGACTCTTAGTATAAGTGTCGACACAAAATCTGTAAGTGTCGACACCACTATCCTGGTGAAGTCGACACTACATTCCTGGATAAGTCGACAATAAGATTCTTAAGTGTCGACACATATTTTCTGTGTCGACACAATATCTCTGACTTGTCGACATTACTACCCTGAGTCGACACATTATTACTGAATGTGTCGACACCATCTTACTTAGCCAATTTCTGTTTGTTCAACACAACTTATAAGTACTACAAAGTACTTGATACTACTTCAATGTGTCTTTATATCACTTGAATGTCTTGTTACCACTTCAACTTCATTGTTGATGATTTTGTGATTACACTAATCAATGGTTAACATACCTAATTCAATTTTAGATTTATTGAATTTGGTCTCATCTAGGGGCTTAGTAAACACATCTGCTATTTGATAATCTGTTTTTACAAATTCCAATGAGATGTCTTCTTTTTCTACATGTTCTCTAAGAAAATGGTATTTAATTTCTATATGCTTAGTTCTACTATGAGAAACAGGATTATTAGCAATAGAAATTGCACTCTTAGAATCACACAAAAGAGGTGTTCTACTTACTTGAATACCATAATCCTTAAGTTGATGCTGCATCCAAAATAGCTGTGCACAGCAGCTTCCAGCAGCAACATACTCAGACTCAGCTGTGGAAATTACCACACTGGTCTGCTTCTTACTACTCCATGATATTAGTCTTCCTCCCAGGAATTGACAAGTACCTGTAGTACTCTTCCTATCCTCTCTACATCCTGATGGCTGCTCTACATATACTTCTTCTTTAAGATCTCCATTCAGAAATGCTGACTTCACATCCATCTGGTATACTTTGAAGTCTTGATAGGCTGCATAGGCAAGGAACATTCTGATTCCCTCCAGCCTTGCTACTGGAGCAAAGGTTTGATCAAAGTCAATCCCTTCTTCCTGTCTATATCCTTTTGCAACCAATCTTGCTTTATTCTTCACTATTATTCCACTTTCATCTAGCTTGTTCCTATAGATCCATTTTGTGCCAATTATGTTGTGGCCTCTTGGTTTAGGAACAAGCTCCCAGACATTGCACCTTCTGAATTGATTCAGCTCCTCTTGCATGGCATCAATCCAGTGCTGGTCTTGGATAGCTTCTTCAAACTTCTTAGGCTCCATTTGTGACAGGAAACTTGAATGTAGACCTGTGTTTTGATTTCTGCTTCTAGTTTGCACCCCCTGTCTTGGATCACCTATTATCTGATCAGCTGGATGATCTCTTAAATGTCTTGTAGCTGGAGGAAGATTCCCTTCTGGTTGAACATCTCCAGCTCCTTCATTTAGCTGAATCTCTTGGTTTTCATCAGCTTCTATAGTGTCTTGTTCTCCCCCTAGACAGAAGCCTTCATTTTCCAATGCTCCATCTTCCTTTGATACTTCAGTAATGGAGAGCTTGTCCATACTTTTGCTTATACCTGTTGAGTCATTTGATCTACAAGACAACTCACAGTTGATTAATCTTGTTTCATCAAACACAACATGCACAGATTCTTCAACAACTTGAGTAGTCAAGTTGAAGACTCTATAGGCCTTACTATTTGTGCTGTACCCAATAAATATCCCATCCTGGGATTTGGCAGCAAACTTAGTCAAATATGACTTGCCATTGTTAAGTATATAACACTTGCAACCAAAGATCCTAAAATAAGATAGATTTGGTTTTCTGCCTTTCAAAATCTCATAGGGAGTCATTTTGTGGCTTTTGGTGATGGTAGCCCTATTGATTACATGACAAGCAGTGTTAACTGCCTCAGCCCAAAAATATTCTGGGAGAGAGGTGTCACTCAACAGAGTTCTACCTGCTTCAATTAATGTTCTATTCTTTCTTTCAGCAATTCCATTTTGCTGAGGTGTTCTAGGTGAGGAGAACTCTTGGAAAATCCCAAAGTCTTTACACAATTTTGATATGCTTTCAGATTGAAACTCAGTACCATGGTCACTTCTGATTTTGACCACTGTACTATTCAGTTCATTCTGAATTTGCTTTACAAAATTAAGTAATACACTTGGGGTTTCAGATTTCTGTCTCAGAAAGAACACCCATGTGAATCTAGAATAGTCATCTACAACCACAAAAGTGTAGACTTTCCTACCTAGACTGTGAACTGGCATAGGACCAAAAAGATCCATATGCAGGAGGTATAAGCACCTCACAGAATCCTTGTTTTCAAGGCTTTGAAAGGAGGATTTTGTCTGCTTGCCCTTTTGACAAGCTGAGCACATCCCTTCCTTTATACACTTAACTTGAGGTCCATTCCTCACTAACTCTTTGCTAAAGAGTTGGCCAATTATCTTGTAGTTTAGATGAGCTAATCTCTTGTGCCACTTAACACAATGAGAAGCATTGTCATCAGCTACAAGACAGATGGAAGAAGCCTTATTCTCACATTCAAAATTAAGACAATATACATTTCTCTTCCTATACCCAGTCAATATGATCTTTTGATCACTTGACCTTTTGATATGACATCTATCTTTAACAAATGAAATATCATATCCTAAATCACTTAGCTGGCTTATGCTTATTAGATTATGTTTCAAACCTTTTACATAAGCCACTTGAGTGATAGTAATAAGGTTAGAAGAAATGTTACCCAACCCTTTGATGACTCCTTTTTCAGATCCACCAAAGATCACTTTAGGTCCATCTTTGACAGATGAATACTCCTTCAGCAGCCCCTTTGTTCCAGTCATGTGCCTGGAACAACCACTGTCCAAGTACCATATAGGGGCATGGCCACTTGGACTATCCTGCAACACAGAATTACTTACCCTTAGAACCCAAGTAAGTCTTAGATTCTTGGTTCAGGTTAGCATTAATAAAGCTACCATAACCTCTTCTAACAGGTAGACTATTGTTCTTTATAACACTTGTGTTATACCAGCAGTCTAGTGCAAAATGGCCTCTCTTGCCACAGCACCAACATTCAAACTTATTATATCTAGATTTAGATACATCCTTGTCAGAAGAATTTCTGTTCATTGTTGGTGCTGCAGCAACTTCACCTACTGATTTCTTAAAACCATTTGGTTTATGACCATGGGTAGGCCTGCTTGCATTTACACCCTTGTTCTTCAGAACATTAGTCTTAATATGACCTTGAATATCTTCATGATCATATTTGTTAGAAGGCACTTCCACCTTACTAAACTTTATGGGGACTGAAAGGTTTAGTGGCTGAACAGGAGCTTTATCTTTCCTCTTGAATCTGCCAGCCCTGGAGTTACCTTTAAATCCTAATCCAGCCTTACCCTTTTGAGTGACAAATTCATCTATCAAGGGTAAGACAGATTTTGGCTTAGAGTAACTAGCCACTAAATCCCTTTCAATTTTAAGTCTGGCCTCCAGACTCTTCACTTGATCATTAGTATAATTAATTGTGCCCATCTGAATAATAGTTATATTCTTCAGCTTGGCAATTTCATTTAATTTTTGATCAATAACTTTCTCTAACTCAGTTGTAGCAACCCTTAATTCAGCAATTTCCTGAGCCTGAGATTTAACCAGGTTCTTGCTTTTCTTAAGGGCCTGCAACAAGTCCCCATACTTGTCTATCAATTGATAGACATCTCCTTTAGATTCAGATGCATCTACATCTCTTGATGCAGATGTAGCTGATTCTTCACTTGTACTACAAACAGATGTAATAGAAGGACATTTTACCTTATTAAGACCAGACTGGTTCTGGCATATGTCCTCTTCTGATCCTGCCATCAGCCCCATACACTGATGATCCTTTTGTTCATTGATGGAGTCTAGCAACTGCAGAAACTCCTCTTCTTCAGATGCAGCATATAGTCCAATATATGCTTCAGCTTCAGATTCTGACTCTGAAGTTGACTGGTCTGTTAGACTCTTATCTTTCTTTGCAACAAAGGATTTCTCCTTCTTGCCTTTCTGATGAGTCTTCTTCTTGTCTGAAGACTCCTTTCTCTTATCAGGACAGTCAGCCACTACATGTCCAGGCCTATTGCAACAATAGCAGACAATCTTTGAAGTAGTGGCTTTGCTGGGCTTTGATCTGCTCTTCTCTTTCCTTGATGACCTTTTCTTCTGATAATAGTCATCAACTTGCTGTGATGTGGAAGGCCTAGACTTCCATTGCTTCTTTTTCAAGAACCTCTGGAATTGCCTTGTGAATGCAGCAAAGTCTGCATCTGAATCACAGCTTTCTGAACCCTTATCTGAATTTTCAGAACTATCTTCTGCAACTTCCTTAGGAGGAGATGGTGATTTCCTCCTATTCTTTCTAGTGGCTTCTGCATTGAATGCCACAATCTTTTCTCTATGCTCTCCTCTTGAATTCTTTTCTTCCTCCTTCCTCACCATAAGTTGCATTTCATAGGATAGCAACTTTCCAAAAAAGGTGGGAGGAGAGATCTCTGCCAATTTAGCCACTTCTCTTATGGCACAGATCTTTGTGTCTCAATCCTTTGTTAAGGATCTCAAGAATTTGTCATTCAGTTCATAAGTACTGAAGACTCTTCCATAGGACATAAGCTCATTCACAATTCTATAGAATTTCTTGTAGCACTCAGTTATGCTATCAAATTTTCCTTGTCTAAAACTTTCATACTCCTGATTGAGCATAGATTTCCTGTCCTGCCTTACTTCTTTAGATCCCTCCATGTAGACAATCATTGTGTCTCACATCTCTTTAGAGGTCTTGTAGTGAATCAGATTCTGAAATGTTGAATCATCTATGGCACTAACAATAATGTTCTGAGCTCTTTTATCCATGGTTGCCAAGATGATTTCATCCTTGGTCATTTCTGAATAACTTTTTGGAGTTTGGATATTTGCATCAAGAACTGATACCTTCATTGGAATGAAGGGGCCTTCCTATACTGTGATGTAAATCCTTGGGTCAGATGCCTCCATAAACAATCTGACTCTTTCTTTCCAAATTCCAAAAATTTCTTTCTTGCATATGGGTAATTTCATAGATCCTAGCTCCTTATGATTCTCACCAGAACCCATCTTTTTGAATCTTGATTCTGCCTTTCAGATCTACCTTAGACTGTTATGTCCTTTTTGAGGAACCTCCCTCTGATACCACTTGATAGTTTTACTTTCAAGACAACCTTAACACCTAGAGGGGGGTGAATAGGTTCTTATTGCTTGTTTATACTTCTAGGCACAATTCAATTGCAGAAATAAAACATCCAGCACAGCAATCACAGAAATTGAAACATCACAGATTGCACAATATTTTATAGTGGTTCCCCAAGGTTTGGGTACATCCACTTTCCCCCTCCACCTATCTAGCAGTATGCTAGATTCGGCCAAACTTCCACTATTCTCAGATCCGCAGATCCTATAGCTCAGAACCTGGATAGGTTCCTACAACTCAGGCTCAACAGCCCTACCTCAGCCTTGCCTCAAGGCCTACCACTCAGAGAAGAACCTTCTCCTACACTCAGGCAAATAGCCCTACCACTCAGAGATCACCTCTCCTACACTCAGCCTTTATAACACAGGCTTACAACTCAGATCTGTGTAAAAAGATCCTATAGAAATTTAGAAAAGATATTTTAATGTCTTGCCTTTGTTGAGAGAGAAGAGGACAAGACACTTCTTGATCAGCTGATGAAATCAACTGAAACTGAGCTTTCTTCAAAGCTTCTTGAATCTGAACTTAGCTGAGTTGATTTCCAAATAGCTTCTTGAGAAACCACTGATGGCTTCCTTCTTCTTCTTCAAGATGACTGGATCCCTCTCTATCCAACACCTTTTCTGATACTTCAGACTTCTTCTTCTTAGATCTTCTGATGAAGATCTTCTTAAGAGCTTAGCACTTTCTTGAATTGAAACTTCAATAGGATCGTAATCCCTTTTTTTCTTCTTCTTAGATCTTCTTCTCTCTTTTTATTTTCTTCTGAATATGTCTATTTATAGACTTTCTTCATGGTAACCGGCTGATCCGGTTTCTAACTGTTTTCTGACAGGTCTGACAGCTTCAGTTAAACGGTGGCAACCCACAGCTATCAAGTCTTCAAACAGTTCCTGTACCTTAGCCTTGGACAGCAAAATGTCGAGACAGTCTGTCAGAAAGTGTCGAGACCAATCTGTCTATCTGTGTCGACACAAGTGACTTTGGTGTCGACACAGTCTTTAATGATGTCGACTAAGTTGCCTTTAAGTCGACACAGCTTCTTCAGAAAATAACTTGGTCTTGACTCTGCAGTGTGTCGAAAAAAGTCCTGTGTGTCGACACAGTTGTTGTAGATTCAGAGCTCAGTATGTGTCGACTCAGCCTTCAGGTGTCGACACAGCAATCTTCAATTCTGCCAAAATGTGTCGACTCAGTCTTCTGGAGTCGACACAAGCATAGTCGACTTCTGCCAATATGTATCGACTCAATCTCAAGGTGTCGACACATCCTCCATGTGTCGACACAGTTGAGGTTGACTATCTTCTTCTGTGAGTCGACTATCTTTCTCTGGTCGACTATCTTTTACTAGTTGACTATCTTCCACTAGTCAACTATCTTTCTCTGGTCGACTATTTTTCACTAGTCGACTATCTTTCACTGGTCGACTAACTTTCTCTGGGTGTCGACTATCTTTCACTGTGTCGACACTGCTTCCCAGTGCTGAGGTCGACGATTTTCTTTATGTGTCGACACTGCTTCCCAGTGTCGAGGTCGACGATTTTCTTTATGTGTCGACACTGCTTCCCAGTGTCGACATAAATGTGGTCGACTATCTTTCTCTGTGTCTACACCGATATTCTGAAGTGTCGACACAAATATTCTGAAGTGTCGACACAATTTCTTCAGGTGTCGACACGTGGACTTAGAATATTTTTCTGCATTCTTTAATACTTCTTCACCTGCACATGTCAACTCAAAACAACATCAAATACACCTTGATGTATATCATTGAGCTAAGTTGGGCTTCTTCAAATCAGGTACACATTTTCCAATGTACCCAACAACAAGCATCTGCATATGGTGTTGGAGACATTGAGGAAAAATCAGTTATATGCTAAGTTCTCTATGTGTGAGTTTTGGTTGTCCTCGATAGCGTTCCTTGGGCACACTGTTAGTGGTAAATGGATTGCGGTGGATCCAGCAAAGATAGCAGCAATTCAGGAGTGGCCTGAGTTGACCTCGGTGGCGGAAGTCCGGAGTTTTCTGGGGCTTGCTGGCTACTACAGGCGCTTCGTGGAGAATTTCTCACGGATCGCGTTACCACTCACAACGTTGACAAGGAAGGATCGGAAGTTTGTATGGACGCTGAAGTGCGCGCAGGCTTTTGAAGAGTTGAAGAGGCGGTTGATCTAGGAACCCATCTTGTGTTCGCCGAGTGGATCCGTAGGATTCGAAATTTATAGTGATTCTTCGGGCAGTGGTTGGGCTATGTTCTGCTACAGCATGGGAGAGTAATAGCCTACGGATCACGACAGTTGAAGGTCCATGAGAGAAATTATCCAGTCCATGATTTGGAAATAGCGGCCGTGATATTTGCTCTAAAGCTGTGGAGGCACTATCTGTACAGTGTAAAGGTTTACATTTACACCGATCATAAGAGCCTGAAGTATCTACTAGATCAGAAGGACCTGAACATGAGACATCGAAGGTGGATTGAGTTCTTGGGGGACTACACTTTCAAGATACATTATGTGCCTGGAAAAGGAAATGTTGTGGTGGATGCTTTGAGTCGTAGGGCTCCGCCACAGGCCAACTGGTTGGCGATGCATGATGAGAGATTAGTCCGTGATTTGGAGGCATTGGAGATCTCTTGCATTGACAAGCAATCTCGTGTTGAAGCAATATTATGTTGGACGGAGGAGTAGTATGACCTAGCTAATAGGATTCGGCGGGCTTTGGTTCAGGATGGTAGTATGAAGCAGATTTTGGATGAATCGTCGGATGGGTAAAATTCCCAGTTTGCAGTCGTGGACGGGCTGCTAAGGAAGGACGGTCGCCTATGCATTCCTAGTGCGGATAGTATTCGGGAGGAGTTGATGTACGAGGCTCATCATACCAAGTACTCAATCCACCCGGGGAGCACGAAGATGTATAAGGACATGAAGAAATTGTTCTGGTGGCCAGGGCTGAAGAAGGATGTAGCACTGCATGTGGCAAAGTGCCAAACATGTGGCTTGGTTAAGACGGAGTGCCAGAAGCCCAGAGGTTTCTTAAAGTCCTTGCCTATCCCGGAATGGAAGTTCGACGACATATCCATGGAATTTGTGCACGGTTTGCCAAAGTCGCAGAAGGGAAATGATGCCATCTGGGTGGTCGTGGATAGATTGACTAAAGTGTGGCATTTTATTCCGAATAAAAAGGAAGATCCGGTGGAAAAGTTAGCCAAGCTCTATGTGGATAACATTGTACGGTTGCATGGTGTTCCACGCAGTATTGTAAGTGACCGAGATGGGTGCTTCACGTCCAATGACTAGAGGCTGGTGCATAAGTTGTTGGGAACTAAGCTGAGTTTCAGCACAGCCTTCCACCCGCAAACGGAGGGTCAATAGGATGATGGAGGACATGCTTCGCATGTGCGTCCTAGATTTCGGAAAACACTGGGAGGATCACCTATACATGGTAGAGTTTGCGTATAATAACAGTTTTCAAGCAGGTATTGGAATGGCGCCTTTCGAGGCCCTTTATGGGAGAAAGTGTCGTACGCCATTGTTTTGGTTGGAGACAGGCGAGTCAAAGCTGTACAAGCGTCAGGAAATTGAAGACGCCACTTCAATGATACATACGATTCAAGAAAGATTAAAGATAGCTCAGGACATGCAGGCAAAATACTATAATGCCAAGCATAGAAATGTGAATTTCAGCGTTGGCGATTGGGTGTATTTGAAAGTCAAGCCGTTCAAGGGTGTCTCGCGGGTTCGACATCTGAAGAAGCTGAGCCCGAGATACCTTGGGCCGTTTGAGATTCTGGAGCGGATAGGTGAAGCAGCGTATCAGTTGAAGCTGTCGGTGGATTTGAGTGGGTTACACAATGTGTTCCACGTATCGGTGTTGCGGAAGGCGGTGCAAGAGCCTTCGCAAGTCGTTGTTGTCGATCAAGTGCCGATTGATAGTGGGTTGACGACGAAGGTCAAGTCAGTTTGCATTGAAGACTTTGAAGTCAAACGGCTCCGCAACAAGGAAATTCGAATGGTTAAGGTCCGTTGGGATAACTGCGGATGTGAGGAGCTTTCTTGGGAGCGAGAGCAGGCTATGTTGGAGGAATATCCCGAACTTTTCAACTCAGGTAACATTTAGATTGTTTTGTGTACCCTTTTCTTAATTTTGTGGACGAAATTCTTTAAGGGGAGGAGAATTGTAACACCTCGAAATGTAGAGTTGAAACGGGCGGTGTTTGTACCAAGTCTGAATCTTGGTAGGGTGAACACGGCCTGTGACACGGGCATATCACAAGGCCGTGTCATGCTCAGGTTGTCCAGTGAAGGACACGGCCTGGGACATGGGCGTGTCCCAGGGCGTGTCGGTGCACACGGCATGGGATACAGGTGTGTCACTTGGCCGTGTACTTCTCTGAAATTTTTCTGAGTTTTGTATCGACTGTCTAACAAGGCCGTGTACTGGTTGACACGGGCATGTCAAATCCGATACGGGCGTATCGGCACCCATGTCAACCAAGCGACGTGGCGGTTGGAATGGCAGTTATCCGCGACACGGCCCCTGGACACGGGCGTGTCGAAGACCCGACACGGGCATGTTAGGTTGGGACACGTGCGTGTCCCAACCCGTGTCCTTTTCTGTGCTCAATTTGGGTGGCCGGATCGAGGCACACGGCCTGGAACATGGCTGTGTGCAAAGCCGTGTTCGGCCAAGGACTTTTTATTTCAGGCTAATCTGAGTCGTTCGTCTTCTTTAAATAAGATCTAACGGCCCAGATGAGTTCCTGCTTGTGTTTAGGCCGGGATTAGAGGGTTATTTCCTCATTTCATCCTTAAGTCTCTCTTTCTAAGAAGTTAGAGAGAGGAGAGAGCAGGAAAGTGGTAAGGGAGGAATCCGTCTGCCGGCGTAGCATCGGAACACCAATCGGAGAACCGAGACCGGATTCGTGGAGAGAATTCTGTTACGAAGCTTTCTATCCGGCTAGTTTTTCATGGCGCCAAAGCGTGCTTCAAGGGTAACGATTCTCAACTTGGACATATGAAGTCCTCTTCCTTTCTGCATGGGAAACCCGCTCCCGCGAGTGTGCAGTGAGTGCGCGGTGTTCCTTAGGGTAGATATGTGAATCCCCTCTTGTTTAGAGTCCGGAATCGAAGTACGGGCCTAGGAATTGTGTGTGAAGCCTACCCCGACGTATTTGTCTGGATCGGTGATGTGCATTGCATGAATAGCCGGAGAAGACTCCGTGCGTTGTTTTCAGGTTTATACGCGGTAGATTGCGGCAGAGATCTTTGGAGATTAACTCCAAGGCGCACCCGGAAAACTGGGCAGAAACGTAATTCTGCTAACTTGGAGGCCGGGGAGTCAACCTTGAACATAACTGGGTTATGTGTTTTTTGGAAATGATTTAGGATCCGGGTGAAGATTGGCCTGCGCGTACATCTTAAAGTGATTAGGCGGCGTGAGCAATGGGCAAGTGGATACGGACCTGGGCTATGCGGTTCGGTACTAGAGGCCCTAAAGTGGAACTGGCCGTTGGCATAGTCGGGAGCCTTAGACTACGGTCAGAAATATTCAAAAATGCTCACATTGTTTGCCATCCAAAGGATGGTGGTGAAGTCACGGAATTGACCAGATTCACCGTGAATGTGCCCTGAGTGCACGGGGTGTTTGGCCGAGCGAGCCTACACCTGTGGCGAAAGTCTTTATATGCACTTTATTATTTAGCTTGGCTAACGATATACAGGGAAGGAGCACCGCCGTCCCGATTAAGGGGCGGGGTCGTTATAATTTGGTCAGCTTTAGCTGACCGTTGCTCTGTTTGCCATCATGCGGTGGAATAATTGCTTGCAAGTTCTGCGGAACCAAGCGCCAAGTAGCGGGTTGAAGTCTAAGCTGCTGTGCAGGCCCTCGAAGGCCGTAGTGAACTACTATCTTTACTTTCTGTCATGTATGGCCGGCCTGCGAGCCGATGTTTGTAAGACATTACTTTGTTAAGAGAAACTTTGTAAGGCCATAAGACCATGTACTCTTTTGTAGAGTTGTTTTATTTCATTCCAATGTTGATTAGTGGGCATTCATGTCATGCTTGTGTAAATTTTGAGTTCTATTAACTGTTTAAAAAGCTTCCGCTAGAATGCTCTATGTTAGGACGAGTAGATGGGTATTTGGTATTATTCTATAACCCCTCTGACTGTCCGTAGTATATGGCGTCGGGTTCCAGCTGGACCTTCTGTTATATGTCATACGACGGATGGGGGTGTTACACTCAAAATCCACTTTGCAGTAGTGTAATGAGATATCTTAGAGTTCACCTGATATCTAGCACACACATATGTTGAAAACATGATGTCTGACCTACTAATAGTAAGGTAAAGCAAGGATCCAATTATGCTTATGTACTTGGTTTCATCAAAAGGTTCCCCTTTTTCATCCTTGTCCAGAGACATAGCTGAACCCATTGGAGTCCTCATAGAGGTTGCATTCTCCATTCCAAATTTCTTAATCAACTCTTTAGTGAACTTCGTCTGAGAGATGAAAATTCCATCCTCAGATTGTTTCACCTAAAGTCCTAAAAATACTTCAGCCCTCTCATACTGCTCATTTCAAACTTACCTTGCATAAGTTTGGAAAACATCTTGCAAAGTTTGTCAACGGTAGATCCAAAAATGATGTCATCAACATAGATTTGCACTAGCAAAATCTTGCCTTTTACTTCCCAAAGAAATAATGTCGTGTTTATCTTTCCCCTTGTGAACTTGTTCTCAGGAAGAAAGTTAGACAACGTTTCATACCAAGCTCGTGGAGCTTTTTTCAAACCGTATAGCGCTTTAAATACTAAATAAACATATTTAGGATGTTCAGGATCAACAAAACATAGAGTTTGTTCCACATACACTTCTTCCTTTATATCACCATTAAGGAATGCTGACTTCACGTCCATTTGGTAGACAGTGAAGCCTTTGAGCGCAGCATATGCGAGGAACAACCTGATTGCCTCCAGTCTTGACACTTGAGCATATGTATGATCGAATTCGATCCTTTCTTCTTGTCTGTACCCTTGGGCGATGATTCTGGCTTTGTTCTTGATTATGGTTTTAACTTCGTCCATCTTGTTCCGATAGACCCACTTTATTCCAATCACATTCTTTTCTTTGGGTCTTGGTACGAGCTTCTAGACTTGACAACATTTGAACTGATTTAGTTCTTCTTCCATTGTCATTACCCAAGATGTGTTCGAGTTTGCTTCCTCAAACTTCTTTGGTTCAACCTGCGAGAGAAAACTCAAATACAAATTCTCATTAGTTGTACATCTACGAGTTTTGACACCATCACGAGGGTCTTCTATGATTTGATCAATTGGTTGATCCTTCAAGTGTCTGAGCTCTAAAGTCCTTACATCTGGATCTTCCTCAATCACTAGAGTGACTTCATCAGCTTGAATGACATCTTCATCACGGTGATCAACCTCTCCAATTGGGGTTGGAGTGGTGATCGTGATGAACTCTTGACCTTTTTCTTTGACTGGCTCATCCAAGCTTAGTTCATTAAGTCTTGAACCTGCATCTTCAACAAACACACTAGAAGAGCTATTTTGTAGCAAGCTCATCTCATCAAATACAACATTAATAGATTCTTCTACGAACGGGCTTTTCTTATTGAAAATCCTATATGCCTTACTATGACTACTATATCCTACGAATATACGTTTAAAACTCTTTTCACTGAATTTAGTTGTGTGATACTTCCCATTATTAAGTACGAAGTATTTACTACCAAAGATTTTAAAATATGAAATAGTCGATTTCCTGCTCTTTACTTGTTTGTAAGGTGTTTTATCATGATTCTTATTTATGAGTGCTCTGTTTTGCACGTGATAAGCCGTGTTGACGGCTTCAGCCCAAAAGTATTCTGGTAGTGAGGCATCACTCAACATGGCTCTGCAGGACTCTATGAGTGTTCTATTCCTTCTCTCAGTGACTCTGTTCTATTGAGGAGTATGAGAAGAGGAAAACTCATGAAAGATACCTAGGCATTCATAGAATTCTGTCATGGCCCCAGATTTGAACTCTATTCCATTGTCACTTCTGATTTTAACAACTGAATAGTTGTATTCATTCTGGATCTACCTAATAAAATTAGTGAAAATATCAAAAGTATCTGACTTATGTTTTAGAAAGAACACCCATACAAAACGAGAGTAGTCATGTACAATAACCAGTGTATAATCCTTACCTCCCAAACTTCTAATTTGTAGGGGACCGAACAAGTCCATATGAAGTATGTGTAAACATCTATTAGAATCTTTGCCAATAATGCTTTTAAAAATAGTCCTTGTTTGCTTAACTTTTACGCATGCGTGACAAGTTCCATCTTTAATGCATTTAACGTTGCGTGTATCACGTACTAAATTAAGAGAAAAAAATTTATTAATAGTTTTGTAATTTAAATGTGTTAATCTCTTGTGTCATTCGTCACCAAGAGACGCACTATCTTTTGCCAAAAAGCACACTGGGGTAGAAAAGTCTATGCAAATAAAATTTAAACAAAATATATTTCTACTATGAGTGCCTGATAGAATCGTTTCTAAGTTATACACCAATTTTATCAAGCACTTGTCTGCATGAAATTCTACTATGTATCCTTTATCACAGATCTGGCTTATGCTTATAAGATTATGTTCTAATCCTTCAACATAAACCACATCTGAGAAGGATACACTACCGTTAGTGATCATACTGTAACCTCTTGTAATTCCCATGTCAGAATCTCGAAAGATAACCTTTGGCCCATTCACAACTGGAGAGTGCTTCTGAAGAAGGCTTCTAGTCCCAGTTATGTGTCGAGAGCATTTACTGTCCAAATACCAGATAGGCGATTTGTTGGCCTTTGGACATACCTGCAAAAGTAGAATCAGTTTACCTTAGGAACCCAAAACTGTTTGGGTCCTTGGTTATTTGTCAACATGCTCCCCCTAGGAGTGTTACCATTTTGAGTTGTCTGCCTCGTATGATTAACTAGAGGAGCTTTAAATATTCTGGGATTAAACCAGCAATCTACGACAAAGTGACCAACTTTCCCACAACACCAACAGTCAAACCTGTTGTACCTTTTCCAAGTCTCCTACTTGACCTTTTGAACGTGTGGTCTTACAGGGGCGGCTGATCTAGAGGTAGAAGCCTCATGATGATGGCATTCACAAGCCTTGTTCATCTCCTTTTCCTTGGGTATAACTGACTTGGCCTTAGGTTCCCTCTTAATATTATGGCCATGAATATATGGACCATAGTATTTCATTTGGATTTCCTCATAAGGTGCCTTGAGTACACTTTCACCAAAGTTTCGGGGACGGGTCCATCGTTGGTACCGTGACTTAGGTTCTATATAAGTAGGCCTAGCAAAATGACCGTAGGATGAATCAAGATCAAACTAGTTTGTCGGAAAGACAACCTTCTTAAACAAAGTTTGATCTAGAGGAGCTTTCCCCTTCACCTTGGCTAGAGCTTTCTTGGCAGCCTTATTTCTTTTTTGGGCATTATTCCTCCTAGAAGATTTACTAGGAGCAGCCACATGGCCTAAGATAGCTCCTTTAGCCTTAGTAGAGAATTCCGCAACAAGCGGAAGGACTGTCTTGGGCTTGGAGAAACTTTCAACAAGTTTCTTTTCAGCGGCAAGTTATTCTTCCAACTTCTTGATGATTTGCTCTTTCAGGTTTAGGTGCTCAAGTGCTTTATTGTATTCTTCCATCACGACATGGAATTCCTTTCTGAGTGAGTCATGTGACGCTCAAGTTTCACGATACGTTAAAAGTAGTTTTATCTACCTTAGTCTACCTATAATAACACAAAATGTAACTCAGCAATGCCCTATGATGATAAGAAATTACAAAATTAACAGTGATAAGTCGTTCAACCTTATTTCTTTATTTGGCTCGATAGGTAATATTTCATTGATACTGTTCGTTTTAAAAAAAAAAATTTGCCAAGTATTTTTGGCCTGAATGCATTATCGGGCAATATAACTTAAGCTATTGATTAAATGTTGAGATAACTATGGTTGGACTTAAGCTAATGAGTTTCACTGAGCTATTATTGGTAATTAAAATGAGGTAAAGCGGTGGAGTTCAGCTAGCTTTAGTTACCCCTTTATCGTTCTATACAGAGCGACACGTTTTATTCTCGTTTTTCTCCATATCGGACACCTAGGGTTCCAGATCGGGGGAAAACCAAATTCTTCTCCACGTGCCTCTTTTCCTTCTCTTTCCCCTCAATATAAGGTCTGATCTTCCGGTTCTGCTGGTAGAATCGAAGTTTGGCAAGATTTCTCTTACTTGGATTAAGTCGGGACTCTTAATCGTTGAACTGCAATGTAATTTTTTTTAATTTCTTCCACCTATGTTTGTTACAACGACTAGATTTGGACCTTCTTACACCAGATGACAACATAGGAGTTTATCTTGATTAGCCGGTTATTGTCATACAGTTAATCAAAGTACTCCAGCTTTGATTAAATGATTTGTTTTGCTTCAGTTAAATTGGGAGAGAAGTGTACTTATGCATATTTAATATGAGGGGATTTTCGGGCCTTTGTGTTAACTGTGACTTGACTTATGTTGGAACTGTTTCACAGTTTGGATGGCTCTTTCTTCATGTCTCCATGATATTATTAGTTCTCTTCCATACTTTTAGAACTCGAAGTCATTCTAGAGGTCAACGCCGTAGTTTTGTTTAGTGATGCAACCTCGGTAACTATGCCCTAATGATAGATTGCTAAACAGATATTGCGAAGGATGGCATCCCAAGGAAAACGTGGCGATAACTTAGGGCGTGACGATTGAAAGGGAAAAGAAATTGTGAGACCTATCTTTTTAATTACTACTTACGTAATTTACTTCTTTAATTACTGTTTTTAAGATGCAAATTATGTGGTCTTATAGCATACTGATTATGAAAATGATGTCACTTTTGTATGGCCTTGAAAAAGGCAAACAAGCGAAGAAAATCTGAGGGGATTCTAAAATAAATAACTCATTGTTTCTTTATAACATGTCGACACGAGGTTTTATTATGGGCTTGATAATGCATGCATGTACAGGAAATGAGAAATGAATAGCCAAACCAGACGGCCTACGGGGTTGGTTTTGGATACTGAAGACCCGGAAGGGTCGGGCCCAAGTACTGAAATATGAGAACAATTACGGATTGCAAAGTCAAATGCCCATAATAATTCCTAGTAAATGTAAATTTATGATTTTGCAAACCAACTTCCATAACACCCTACTACTTGCTAGAAATGATATAATGATCATTTTAGTGTTTCACTTCCTTTACTGGTTCAGAGCTTTAAATACTTTCATGCTATTCATGTTATATTCCCTACAGCTCTTGATTATATGTTATAAAAACAAAAATCTACAACAGGTTAAAGAACTTTGTTCTCGCTTAGTCTTTGCTAAAGACTAATGGTTTCAATTCCATATTTTTAGGTACAGGTAAATCTCACATGGGACAACGCTAAGGATATGTGTTGGACTAAAAATACAGTGTTTAACTTTTTGTTAGTGGCTTAGCATAGCCACGTTGTTGCACTTCTTTTACTTTATAACTTATGTAATATATTAGGGTGGCATGAAACGTATGTATATTACTCATTGTGTTTATTGAATAGATGTGGTACTGCGTTTCAGTAAAATGATACTGTATATGCTGTTTGTGGTGGCTTTCGGGCCGTGACAATTTATGGTATCAGAGCCAGGTTTCAAAACCTTGGCCACAATGAGTATGTACATACATCGAAAGCCAATAATTATTGAACATAGCTTACCATTTAGTTCCTTTTCGAGTAACTGAACATTTTTTTTCTCATGAAGGACTCTGCTCAGAGAACACATCAGACTATGTCTGAAAGTGATGATCTTGTTCCTCTAGAACATATGCAGCATGATCACATGCCTATTGAACAACTAGTACCCCCCGCAAGTTGAACAGCAGGCCCAACCTCAACTTACAGACCTTGCTCGTCTTTTAGCAGAAGCTATTAAGATGGTACGCGATGTTCCTCCTGTTGTTCCTGCAGCAGTCACTAGTGTCTCGACACAGCAGCGACATCTTGATGTGGATTTGAAGCAATTTTTAGAGTTGAAGCCGCCTATTTTTCGAGGTGGTCTCTCCCCTTTGGAGACAGAAGATTGGATTTCACGTATCGAGACAATCTTCGAAGTGATGCTATGCCCAGATGACCGAAAAGTGGGCTTGGTTACATTTCTCTTAGAAGGGGAAGCGAAGCGTTGGTGGGTAAATGTTCGAGGTCGTTTGGCTGGCCGGGGACAAGTTAGTATCCCTTGGACCACTTTTGTGCACGAATTTACAGGGTGGTTTGTTCCAGAATTAGAGAAGAAGCTGCTACATGATAAGTTTTTACGTCTTGTTCAAGGTCCTCGATCCGTTCTTGAGTACGAGACAGAGTTTGCCGATCTGGCATTCTATGCTAAAGCATTTGTGCCTAATGAAAAAGAAAGGTGTCGCAGGTTTCAAGAGGGTTTGCGGGATAGTATCTGGTCTATCTTGGCGCCACTTGAAATACGAGATTATGGAGCTTTGGTTCAGAAAGCTCGCTTGATGGAAATTGATGCAGAAAAGACTCAGTGAAGACGGGAGTTTGGCAAAAAGAGATCACAGTGATGCAAAGTAAATAGTCCTCAGCAAAGTCTGGGACATCTTGGAAATCGGGTGAGTCAGGTAAGCGACCTCGTCCGCAAGAGAGTGTAAGTGTAGGACAGTCTTCCGGGCAAGAGCAGAAGTGTGGTAAGTGTGGGAAAACCCACAAGGGACTATGTTTAGCAGGAAGTAATATCTGTTATGTCTGCCGTCAGCCCGGACATCTTCAACGGGACTGCCCAAAGAAGAAGGAAGCAGACAGTAGTGGAAGGAGATTTCCCGCACCTCAGGGTCAGAAAGTATACCAGATGGGTATTTCTCAAGGAAATGACTCCTTTGCTTCAACCTCAGCCCCAGGTGGAACCTCATGAGAAGAACAATCTGTACAGCCTCGTGTATTTAATCTGAATCAGCAAGAGGCCAAAGTAGATGACACGGTGGTGACAGGTATGCTTTATGTTTGCGGCATCTTAATGAAGGTTTTATTTGATACTGGTGCTAGCCATTCATTTATTGCGTCAAGTATGTTGAATAGAATATCTGAAAAACCATATTATACACGGGACATTGTACATGTTACCCTACCTAATAATCAAGTCGTGTCAACGCAACAACGAAAAGCTGTATCGGTTGAGTTCAATGATAAACAATTTACTGTGGATGTAGTGGTTCTACTGCTTACTGAGTTCGACTTGATATTGGGTATGGATTGGCTAGTCCAGCACGAAGTTGTAATTGATTGTCAGCGAAAAGAAGTCATCGTTCAATGCGCAAATCAAAATGTTACGGTGTTTCATGGGTTAGGAGAAGTGTCCAAAATGCTTATATCTTCAATGAAAGCATCAAAGAAGATAAGAAAGGGATGTGACGCGATCTTGGTAATGGTGAAAGGAACGTCAGAGCAAAAGAAGGATATTCAAACTGTTCCAGTTGTATGCGACTTCCAGGAAAAATTTTCGGAGGATTTGCCAGGACTTCCTCCTAGAAGAGAAGTGGAGTTTGAAATTCACCTAGAAGAAGGAGCGAGACAAGTTGCAAAAACGCCGTATCGAATGGCTCCAAAAGAGTTAGCAGAGTTGAAATGTCAACTGCAGGAGTTAATAGATAAACGGTTTATACGACCTAGTACTTCTCCGTGGGGAGCACCGGTACTATTTGTAAAGAAGAAAGAGGGAACACTAAGACTATGCGTGGATTATAGAGAACTGAATAAATTAACAGTAAAGAATAAATATCCTCTACCACGTATAGATGATCTGTTCGATCAACTAGTGCATGCAAAAGTGTTTTCAAAAATGGACTTAAGGTCAGGTTACCACCAACTGCGAATTAAAGAAGAAGATGTTTTTAAAACTGCTTTTAGCACAAGATATGGGCATTATGAGTTCGTGGTAATGCCGTTCGGGTTAACAAATGCTCCTGCAGCTTTCATGGACTTGATGAATCGAGTATTCAGAGATTACTTGGACAATTTTGTCATTGTCTTTATTGACGACATCCTAATATATTCAACATCTGAGGAAGAGCATGCGCAACATTTACGATTAGTATTGCAGAGATTGAAGGATAGTCACTTATATGCTAAATTCTCCAAATGCGAATTTTGGTTGAAAGAAGTATCATTTTTGGGACATGTGATAACAGGAGAAGGTTTATCTGTGGATCCTGCCAAAATTGACTCAATTCTGAATTGGCCACAACCGACAACTGTAACTGAAGTACGGAGTTTTCTGGGTTTAGCAGGATATTATCGCAGGTTTGTTAAAGATTTTTCAAAAATCTCATTGCCACTAACACAATAAACTCGGAAGAATGTTTCTTTCCAGTGGAATGAAAAATGCCAAAATGCATTTGCAGCATTAAAAGAAAGATTGACTACTGCTCCTGTGCTAATACTTCCATCGGGCATAGAAGGATTTCAAATCTGTAGTGACGCGTCATATAAAGGTTTAGGATGTGTGTTAATGCAACATGGGCAGGTAATTGCCTATGCTTCACGTCAATTAAAGGATGCTGAAAGGAATTATCCAACTCATGATCTTGAGTTTGCAGCAGTAATTTTTGCCCTAAAAATATGACGTCATTATTTGTATGGAGTGAGATGTGAAATTTTCACTGATCACAACAGTTTAAAGTACATTTTCATGCAGAAGGAATTAAATCTTCGTCAGCGACGTTGGTTAGAATTTTCAAAGATTATGATGTAGATATTCAATATCATCCCGGAAAAGCTAATGTGGTTGCTGATGCGCTAAGCCGCAAGAGTGTTGTCGGATTAGCAGCCTTGAAAATTTATAATCCTCAGTTAATGCGCGAGTTGGGACGAATGGAAATAGTTCCCATTTTTACAACAGAAGGTAAACAAACTCAACTCTTTCAGATGCAAATCCGATATACATTGAAAGATAGAATTATAGACGTCGTGCCAAATGATGTCTTTTTGAAAGACATACTGGAAAAAGTTAAAAAAGGGGAATCTACGAGTTTTACTGAACAGAATGGGTTATTATTAATGAATGAAAGGCTATGTGTTCCAGATGTGGACGGTTTACGAAGAGACATTTTATATGAAGCACATAACACTCCATTTTCAATCCATCCTGGCAGAACGAAAATGTACCAAGATTTAAAGGAGGATTTTTGGTGGCCTGGAATGAAAAAGGATGTGATAACTTATATTGCATCTTGTCACACTTGCAAGGTGGTAAAAGCAGAACATCAAAAGCCTGGAGGGTACTTACATTCATTACCAATACCAGAATGGAAATGGGAAGACATTGCCATGGACTTCGTTTTTGGATTGCCTTGTAGCAAGTTGGGACATAATGGTATCTGGGTTATTATCGACAGATTAACGAAGAGCGCACACTTCATAGCCATACGATAAGATGGACCACCTGAAAAATTGAATGAAATGTATGTTGATGTAATTGTGAAGTTGCATTGAATTCCTCGAACGATTATTTCTGATCGTGATGGAAGGTTCATATCAGGGAATTGGAAACAAATTCATAAACGTTTGGGAACAAAATTACAGTTTAGTACAGCTTTCCACCCCCAAACGGATGGACAGTCAGAACGAGCTATCCAATTTCTTGAGGATCTGTTACGCATGGTAGTGCTAGATCTCAAAGGTTCATGGGAAAAATATTTAGCACTTGTCAAATTTGCATATAATAATAGCTATCAGTCGTCCATACAGATGGCACCTTTTGAGGCGTTATATGGTCGATGTTGTCGTACACCTTTAAGCTGGGCAGAAGATGGCGAACGACAAATTTATAACAAAGAGAAAGTGGATAAGTGGCACGAGAAGGTTGTTCTCATCCAACAAAGAATGAAAGTGGCTCAAGATCGTCAGAAAAAATATTTTGATGCTAGACATCGTTTGGTAGAATTTCAAGTTGGAGATCTCGTATGTTTAAAAATTAAACCTTTTAAGGGAGCTTCACGATTGAGACGATTGGGGAAATTGAGTCCACGCTATGTAGGACCATTTCCTGTCATCGAACGAGTTGGTGACGTAGCTTATCGTTTGCAACTCTCAGAAGAATTGCAAAGGTTACATGATGTGTTTCATGTTTCAGCCCTTCAGAAGTATATACAAGATCCTGAAAAGATTATTTCAATTGACAACATACAAATTGAAAAATATTTATCGAGCCCGACGGAACCATATCAATTCATTGACCGGCAAAGCAAGAAATTACGAAATCGGGATGTGAACTTTGTGCATGTCTGGTGGAAAGGGCACCCTCGAGATGAAGCGACATGGGAACGAGAAGACACTATGCGAGAGCTTTTTCCTTCACTGTTTGGCGACGGGTCTACAACTTAACATTTTCGAGGACGAAAATTCCTAAGGAGGGGAGAATTGTGACGCTCAAGTTTCACGGTACGTTAAAAGTACTTTTATCTACCTTAGTCTACCTATAATAACACAAAATGTAACTCAGCAATCCCCTATGATGATAAGAAATTACAAAATTAACAGTGATAAGTCGTTCAGCCTTATTTCTTTATTTGGCTCGATAGGTAATATTTCATTGATACTGTTCGTTTTAAAAAAAAATGCCAAGTATTTTTGGCCTGAATGCATTATCGGGCAATATAACTTAAGCTATTGATTAAATGTTGAGATAACTATGGTTGGACTTAAGCTAATGAGTTTCACTGAGCTATTATTGGTAATTAAAATGAGGTAAAGTGGTGGAGTTCAGCTGGCTTTAGTTACCCCTTTATCTTTCTATACAGAGCGACACGTTTTATTCTCGTTTTTCTCCATATCGGACACCTAGGGTTCCAGATCGGGGGAAAACCAAATTCTTCTCCACGTGCCTCTTTTCCTTCTCTTTCCCCTCAATATCAGGTCTGATCTTCCGGTTCTGCTGGTAGAATCGAAGTTTGGCAAGATTTCTCTTACTTGGATTAAGTCGGGACTCTTAATCGTTGAACTGCAATGTAAGTTTTTTTAATTTCTTCCACCTATGTTTGTTATAACGACTAGATTTGGACCTTCTTACACCAGATGACAACATAGGAGTTTATCTTGATTAGCCGGTTATTGCCATACAGTTAATCAAAGTACTCCAGCTTTGATTAAATGATTTGTTTTGCTTCAGTTAAATTGGGAGAGAAGTGTACTTATGCATATTTAATATGAGGGGATTTTCGGGCCTTTGTGTTAACTGTGACTTGACTTATGTTGGAACTGTTTCACAGTTTGGATGGCTCTTTCTTCACGTCTCCATGATATTATTAGTTCTCTTCCATACTTTTAGAACTCGAAGTCATTCTAGAGGTCAACGCCGTTGTTTTGTTTAGTGATGCAACCTCGGTAACTATGCCCTAATGATAGATTGCTAAACAGATATTGCGAAGGATGGCATCCCAAGGAAAACGTGGCGATGACTTAGGGCGTGACGATGGAAAGGGAAAAGAAATTGTTTGACCTATCTTTTTAATTACTGCTTACGTAATTTACTTCTTTAATTACTGTTTTTAAGATGCAAATTATGTGGTCTTATAGCATACTGATTATGAAAATGATGTCGCTTTTGTATGGCCTTGAAAAGGGCAAACAAGCGAAGAAAATCTGAGGGGATTCTAAAATAAATAACTCATTGTTTCTTTATAACATGTCGACACGAGGTTTTATTATGGGCTTGATAATGCATGCATGTACAGGAAATGAGAAATGAATAGCCAAACCAGACGGCCTACAGGGCTGGTTTTGGATACTGAAGACCCGGAAGGGTCGAGCCCAAGTACTGAAATATGAGAACAATTACGGATTGCAAAGTCAAATGCCCATAATAATTCCTAGTAAATGTAAATTTATGATTTTGCAAACCTACTTCCATAGCACCCTACTACTTGTTAGAAATGATATAATGATCCTTTTACTGTTTCACTTCCTTTACTGGTTCAGAGCTTTAAATACTTTCATGCTATTCATGTTATATTCCCTACAGCTCTTGATTATATGTTATAAAAATAAAAATCTACAGCAGGTTAAAGAACTTTGTTCTCGCTTAGTCTTTGCTAAAGACTAATGGTTTCAATTCTATATTTTTAGGTACAGATAAATCTCACATGGGACAACGCTAAGGATATGTGTTGGACTAAAAATGCAGTGTTTAACTTTTTGTTAGTGGCTTAGCATAGCCACGTTGTTGCACTTCTTTTACTTTATAACTTATGTAATATATTAGGGTGGCATGAAACGTACGTATATTACTCATTGTGTTTATTGAATAGATGTGGTACTGCGTTTTAGTAAAATGATACTGTATATGTTGTTTGTGGTGGCTTTCGGGCCGTGACAAGTCCATCCTTGCGACTTCCTCCCTCAGAGTGCTCTCCTCAGCCTTAAGAGATTTGATCTCCTTGGCTTGAGTTCTCGCAACTCTTCGGCATTTGTCGTAAGCCTTGATTAACTCCTTGTATTAAGTCATGAGTTCATACTCATCATCATAAGAGCAGTCCTCATGATCAGGATCTGAAACATCAGATTCTGAGAGAGGGGTGTGAGAATTTACCTTTCTAGTGTACTGGGGTTCTTCTTCCTCATCTGTTTGTTCCATCATCCTAAAGTTGGCTTCCTCTTCCTCACTTGAATCAGATGAGTCAGTATCACTGAGAGTCTTGGCCTTCTTGGCTACTAGGCTTCTTTCAAATTTCTTCTTACCATAGGAAGACTTCTTTTCTCCTCTTCTTCCACCGTCTTTCTTCTTGTGTGGGTAATCAGCAATTACGTGCCCTGGCTTATTGCAACAGTAACAAACAATGTCAAATGAAATATGTTTGTTCGGTTTAGAATCATACCTGTCGTGGCTACTTGAGCCTTTCTTATGACAATCACTATCGTGATGTGGTCTTCTGGAGGAAAAGTCTTTGCTTTTCCATTGCTTCTTCTTACTCAGGAACTTTTTGAACTGTCTAGAGAGTAAGGAGAACTCTCCATCTGATAGTTCTAATTCAGAGGTGCTCGGCTCCGTGTTTTCTTCTTCACTTTCTTCCTGTACAGGAGTAGGAGATGCATCTTTAACCTTCCTTAAGTTTTCTGCCTTTAGTACGACTGACTTCTCCTTCAATGAGTAACTGCTTCCCTCTTCTTCAGCTTTTCTTGTATTTATCTGAAGCTCATAGTACATCAGCTTCCCGAAGAGGTTATGAGGATCAGTCTCAACTAGCTTTCCAAACTCCCTTATGGCACATATTTTATTGTCTCATTCCTTTGTTAAGGATCTTAGGAGATTATCGTTTAATTCTCCATTAGTGAAGATTCGGCCATAGTTCCTATTGAAGTTGGCGATCGGGCGGTCTGTCTTGGCGGGTTGAAGACCGCGTGGTCTGGCGGTTCCCTCTAGCGGTTTGATTGCTGGGCTTTTGTTGTCTGGAGTCCGAGCGTTCTAGCGGTTTGTCTCAGGCATCTTGGAGACCGGACGGTTTAGCGGTCTCCTATGACGACCTCTCTCTCTGGTGGTAGCCGAGCGGTTAGCCCTTCTCATCTAACCGCGCGGCTTGTGCGGGTTATTTTTTGTATAGACTGCTTAATCTTGTAAATTTTTAGTCCCACATCTCTAATTTGTATTCTCTCATCTCTCCTCCATTCTATAAAAGGGAGGTCATACCTTTGTAATAAATACCTTTTTTGGATAATAAAATTTCTGTTAATCCACTTTTGTTTTGTTCTTGTTCTAATAGTTCCTCAGGCCGTTGACGATCTTGAAGAAATTTCCAAAGTGTCTGTTATAGTTTCTTTGGGGCCTTGCCTGAAAGCCTCATACTTTTGATTCAAAAGAGATCTTCTATCATCCCTTACTTCTTCGGTGCCCTCCATCAGCACAATCAGTGACTGCCACATCTCTTTAGCAGATTTGCAATGAATGAGATTCTGTAGCATCGAATCATCGACTACACTTGCGATGATATTTTTTGCCTTTTTATCTAGAGATATAGGAACAATCTTATCATTATCTAGATCCATCAGATTCTTTGGTACTTGCTTTGAATAATCAATAGTGGAGGCTGTCATAGGAATATAGGGGCCTTCTTCCACTATCATGAAAATCCTTGGATCCACTACTTCCATGAAAAACTTCACCCTTTCTTTCCACATGGGCAAGTTTACCTTAGTGCATATGGGGAGCTTAGCAAAATCCTTGACTCTATCCATACTTGTACACTCTTAAGACAACTAGGAGAAGATCTGTTCAAGGCGTTAACCTTTTGATGAACAACCTCCCTCTGATACCAATTGAAAAAGTCTAGTTGTCTACCTAAATCACCTAGAGGGGGTGAATTGGTGAGTTCTGCGTCTTTTTGCGGAATAAAAAATTATACGAGAGATACGCAGAAAATAAACAAGCAATCCACAGATGACACCAAAAGTAATAGTGGTTCCCCAACCTTGGGTACGTCCACTCTCCACCTCACCGATCTAGCACTACGCTAGACCCGCCTACTTCACTATTATCTCGGATTGGAACAATCCTACAACTCGGAACAATGTTCCTATAACTCAGAGTAAAACCACTTATATAATAACTCGGAGAATAACTCCCACAAAACTCTTAGAATACTCCTACAATCTCGGAGAATAACTTCTGCAATTATAAAATGATTTCACAAAGAAAATACACAAACTTTCTTCACAGATCTGGCTAAATCTCGGCTTCTTCCTTCTTGAGAAATCGTAAAGCTCTGTCAGAAAAGTCGAGAAAGAAATAAGAGATTACTTGGATCTGAGAACATAGGATTACCACGATCAAGGAGAAGATTTACAGAAGATGAACAGCTTGATCGATTGAATCTTTCTTGTCTGAATCTTTAAGATCGAGAAGTTCAGCGACAAAGAACACGTTAAGTCGGCGGCGTTTCCTGATTTGGAAGTAGAAAAATGATTCAGAAATCTTTAATATTCTTCTTAGGGTTTGTCGATTCTGACAAGACCTTTTATAGGCTTAACCTAACGGTCTGATTTCATTAATTACCATCCACATGGACCAATCAAGAATTAATTACATTTGAAATCGAATCCGTCTAGTAGTTAGCGAAATTTCAGAACTCTGAACTCCAGTTCTCGAGAGAGATAGGTATTACTCGAGAAGAGATGTCTGTTTCTCAAGAAGAGATTTCTGTTTCTCAAGAAGAATTACTTAAGGAAAGTAAAGAAAAAGAATTCCGGTTTCTCGAGAAACAAAAGACTTTTCTCGAGAAAGAAATTGTGTTACTCGAGAACAAGAAGCCAACTCGAGAAGAATGTTTTTGTCTCCTGAGAAAGAATATCTGGTTCTTGAGAACTACTTTGGCCTTCTCGAGAACTAACTTAGGCATTCTCGAGAAATAGCATTGGCCTTCTCGAAAAAAGGACTTGGAAAAATTTTTAGCTGAGTTTTGAGTTAACTCGAGAAAAAGACAAGTTTTACTCGAGTACTGCATGGATTTCTCGAGAACTATACTAAGCCTTCTCGAGAACAAATTCTGCTACTTGAAAACCTGGCTGAAATAACTCGAGAAATGACTTTAATATTATTCGAGTACCTATTAGCTTTTCTCGAGAAAAACAATTAGAAAAATTTGACTTTCTGAAAAATGATTTTCTTCAAGGAATTCAGCAACTAGTCTTTCTCCCATAACTTTAGCACTTTGAAAATGAAGTGTATCCCAATAGAGAGGTTACACATGAGTCAACACTATGAATCACACAATGAGGGATTAGATTGTATGATCTTGTGTTTGGTGACCCATTGTAAACTGACATTGGTCTACACTTGACAATTATAACCTGCAAGCACTTAACTTAAACAAGGCATCAAATACAAACTTAATTCATCTTATTTCAAGGGTGACTTCATACAAATCTAGGTTATTATGGATACAATACCCAATATGATCGGATTAGGACCAATGATAGTACTGCTATATGGCATGAAAGATTAGGACATGTCGGGATGGTCAAGTTGAAAGCAATGGAAAATAAGAGTCTTGTGAAAGGCTTGCCTAAGCTGTCATCCTTTGGCGATGGTCACGTTTGCGTGGGGTGTTAGTATGGTAAGGCTCATCGTCTTCCATTTGACAAGTCACAAACAAGGAATAAAGCACCATTTGAGTGTATCTATGGTGACCTAATGGCGCCAACCGTCACTGCCAGTCTTGGAGGCAGCAGATACATGCTAGTTCTGATTGATGACTATTCAAGATACACTTGGGTGTATTTCATGAAGGAGAAGTGAGATACTTTCTAGTTGTTTGTGGATTTTAAGGAGTTGGTAGAGGGCTGGCTTGGCCTGCGGATTAAGAAGTTCAGATCGGATAGCGGAGGTAAGTTCGTTTCATCCGAGTTCTCTAACTTCTGGAGGAAGCACGAGATCCAAAGAGAGCTTACCTGTGCTCATACTCCACAACAAAATAGAGTAGCAGAGAGGAAGATCCATCATCTAACGGAGACCTGCAAATATTGGCTTCATGCAAAAGGCATTCCAAGGTCCTTTTGAGCGGAAGGGATGACATGCACAACCTATGTCATCAATCAGATGCCTCTGAGTCCGATCAACATGAAGTCTCCCGTTGAGGTGATGTTGAAGGATAAGCCTAGTATGGAACACCTTCAGGTGTTTGGCTCAACCTACTACGTACACATTTCGGATGCTCTCAGGACTAAGCTGGATGCGAAGACGAGGAAGCTTTTCTTTGTAGGCTATGCAGAGCGGAAGAAGGGATGAAAGTATATGGATACTGTGACGAAGAAGTTTGTTGTATCAAGAGACGTTGTCTTTTATGAACTGACGTCGTATGGAGGTAGCTTTGTGGAGTTATAAGAGAGTAGGTCTGATGGCGGGCAGAAGGAGGCTGTTGAAGATCTTTAGGTTGAGCTGTCTGTATCACCAGGAGCTCTAGGTGTATCAAGCTCTGAGGCAGAGGCTTCTAGTTCAGGAAGCAGGGGGAGCGATGCTCCAGGTTTGCCCGAGAATAGAGCTGATTCTGAAAAAGCAGCAGAGGTGGTGAGCAAGGGTCAAATTCTTCAGAGATCGAAGAGGACCATCATAACACCAGCTCGGTATAGCGAAGGAAATAAGGTGAGTTTCGTCTCCGATTTTTTTGCAGGCCCCCTAGATAAGCAGGAGCCTTCTATCTTTAAAGAAGCCACTAGAATCAAGGAGTGGGAAGATTTCATGGATGAGGAGATGGCTGCCCTCAAAAATAATGAGACTTGGGACCTTGTGCCCAAGGTTATTGGCGTTAAGCTGAAGAAGAAGGCGGATGGAAGCATCGAGCGGTACAAGGCTCGCCTTGTAGCTCGAGGTTTTTCACAACAGTACGACGAAGACTATGAAGAGAAATTTAGTCATATTGTAAAGATGACTTCAGTTCATGTAGTGATGACCTTGGCAGCTTGCCAAGGTTGGAAGATGTGGCAACTGGACGTAAAGAATGTCTTTCTTTATGGGGAAATTGACAAAGATATCTTCATGGATCAGCCACTGAGATACATTTCTAAAGAACATCCAGGCTACGTTTGCAAGCTCAGGAAGGCTCTTTATGGGATGAAACAGGCTCCTCATACATGGTATGGGAAAATAGCAGAATACCTCCAGTTCTGCGGCTACCTTGCTTCTAATTCCGACTCAAGCCTATTTGTCAAGAAGAAGGGGGAGCTTCTGATCTTGGTGCTATTGTACATGGATGATATGATCATCATTAGCAACTCCAAGGAAGAGGTAGCTAAGCTCAGGGCTGAGCTATCTATAAGGTTCGAGATGAAGGACTTGGGTGAGCTTCACCACATCCTTGGACTCGAGGTGGAGAGGATAGAGAACAGCATACTTGTTTCCCAAAAAGGCTATGTGGAAAGGATCGTTCAGCGATTCGGCATGCTGGAAGGGAAGAGTAGCTCTACACCTCTTGAGGCTGGCATTAAACTTCGGCTAGACGAGAGGAGGATTCTTCCAGATCCTCTTATGTTCCGGACTTTGGTTGGAAGCCTTATTTACTTGACAATTATAAGGCTATACATAGCTTATGTTGTTGGCCGAGTAAGTCGGTATATTGCAGAACTACGGAAGCCTCATCTGATGGCAGCTAGGAGCATTCTGAAGTATGTCAAGTAAACTTCTGATATGGGTCTCCTTTATGGGAGAGACACAAGCTTTACTCTTAAAAGATACTCGGATGCTGATTATGGGGGAGACTCAGATAATCAAAAGTAGACGTCTGGTTATGTTTCAACATGCAAATCAGCGGGTATTTCATGGTGCAGTAAAAAGCAGGACTCAGTGTATGTCTCTACTACGGAAGCGGAATACAAAGCTTCAGCCTTGGCAGCTCGGGAAGCCATCTGGCTGAGGAGGCTTGTAGAGGACATCCATGAAGAAGTATGTGGTCCAACTCTGCTTTGCAGTGACAACAAGAGTGCCCTGAAACTGGTTAATAATCCAGTTTATCACGCGCGGACCAAGCATATTGAGATTGTGCACCACTTCATTCGTGAGAAGGTGTTGGAGGGACCTTTAGTGGTGGGACATGTTTGGAGTGAGGAAAATATCACGGACATCTTCACGAAGCCGCTGTCGAAGGGGACATTTACACGGTTACGAGGACTGCTGGATTTGGTCACCACTTCTCACTTCAGGGGGGGTTGAAATTATTGAAGTGAAAGTGAGGGGTTGATCGGGCAGACCACGCGGCCTGGGTGGACAGTCCTGCGAACTTATGGTGCGACCTGAGCGGTCTGGTGTTGGTGGCCTGGTGGTGTGTCCTTGAAGGTAGCCATGCGATTTGGCGGTTTTGGTCGTTGTTTGGCGAACTAGTTTGAATCTGGCGGACTGGGCAGACTAGCGGTGTAGTTCGCTAGTTCCAGCGGGCTTGTTTTGGTAGCCAGGTCGGGCGAGCTGATATGTATCCGCTTGCTCCAGCGGATTGAAGGTGGTCTTGGTCTTTTTCAAAGTACCTAGCGAGCTCCATCTCTTGACGCAGGCTGAGCGGACTAAAATCAAGTCCGCAATATGTGCGGGCTGTGGTGGTTCTCGCGGAGGTTGCTGTTGGGCTTGTCCAGCAGTCCTTTGGCAACCTGGCGGATAGAACTTCCTATCCAGCCAGTTGGTTGTTTTTTGACGAGCTGGCTTTAGGCTTGTCGCGGCGGACTATAGTGTGTATCTGTAGCTTGTGTGGATACACGTTGTGCTCATCACGAGCTAGAGTGGTGTTCCTATCGGTGGGGCGGTGACCACACTCCTCATCCATTCCTATAAAGAGAACCCCCCGTCACATCAACAATAACTGAATGAACAGTAAGCCTACTAACGATTAGTTGCTGCGGACTGGACTTTTTTATCCGCGCGATTTGAAGAGGTTAACCGGGTTCTTGCTGTGTAGGTTGTGCGGATAGCACTGAAGAGCCAGTATTTTGGTTTTAAGGTTGGTGCAGACTCTGCGGTCTCAACCAGCAGTTAACAGCAGGTTGCTTGCGGTCAGGCAGTTTCTCTTCTGTAATTAGTTCTTCTGTTCAATAAGTTGTCCGCCACTAGGCGGCCTGATTTAGTTGGTGGCATCATCCGTTCGTTCTGGCTACTAGGCGACCTCGCGTTCAGGCCGTTTGTAGTTCGGCGGACCGAGTTCTTTTTAGCACTGGAATAATGGGTTGTCCGCGCGTCTTGTTGCGGTCTTGCGACTAGACGTCCTCTGCGAACTCCATAGCTTTAGCAGTAGATCTGGAGGTTACTAATTGAGTCCGCGCGGTTTGATTGGACTTGTAACTTTTCTTCTTTCTTCAGATTCTTTGGCAAGCATGGCTCACCATGTATGTCTGGATTTGTAAAGAAGATTTTTTAATAGTACAAGGTTGTTGCTTAGCTTTGTGCATCTAGTTTACTTGACTCAAGTGTGTTGAGTGTTTCTGCGCCTGGTTTCCCATTGTTCGCTTGATCAATGTGTCATCTTGATAGTCTTGAAAGTTTTACTTGGCATCAAGCTATCTCGCTGATCATCTTGTGAAATTTTAACAAGTCACATAGTCACCAACTTTCTCATAGTTCTGCATCTTGATAACTTCATCCTGTGCTCGAAGAGATTGAATCTTCACCTTTGTTGCCTTGTTAACACCTTTCAAAGAGCGTTGCAAGGTCTCTCATGCTTCTTTAAAACTCCTAGCATCTGAGATCTTCTCAAAGGTAAGACTTCTTGTCTCTCTTCCTTGCTTCTCTTAGTATCATTCTCTAGGCGTTAGTCAACGCCGTCTCTGCTTCAGTAGTTAGCTGCTCATATTCATCCTCAACTATCACTCATAGATCTTTTAAGGCTAGGTACACTTTCATCTAGATGCTCTGGTTCCCATAGTTCATTTTCATCTACTTGGGAACTTGACCCCACATAGCATTTACGATCTCCATCACTTCAAGTCTTTAACTCTTCCGAACGACTTCCCAGGATCAGAACCTGCCTTTGATACCACTGTTAGAAGCGAATGCAATGGGCACACACAACTTGAAAACACTAACAAACTTCTTTATATATATATCAAAGACATTACAAGGCTACAAGATAACTCTACTATAAGTTACAACTCAAAACGACTTCACTACTCAAGCACACACCCACTAGGCTCGCCAACAAAGGATGCCTCTTTGGAGGTTGTCGTTGGTTTGGCGTCCGCAAGGAAAAATCGCTCGCAGGATTGTCTGCAAAGAGCTTTTCAAAATGTTCTGATGGCAAGTTTCCTGTTCGCAAGAAACTTCTATCCGCCTAATTTCTATTCACAGAAATATTCACGCACAGCTTCTATTTTCAAGCTTCCGCTACATTGGAGTTCGCAACATGGAGACCGCAATATCACCTTATGCCCGCTCCTCTCCAGGTGTTGCTTCACCTGGCGGTTAGCCAATAGGAGACCACAATAAAATTCACACTCTATTCACAACCTTCCCAAACTTCCGCTTTCATTAAAAAAGGGCGTTGCTATCCGCACCGCGGTTTTGGCTATTCACACCGTACTTTCTCATAATTTTTCGTGCCTTTTGAAAATACGTCTTGTACATACATTTTTAGGAAAATTGTTCAACACAAAAGTTTTAGATTTCGATGAGATCTACAACTTTTGTGTTGAACACTTTTCCTAAAAATGCATGTGCAAGGATTATTTTGGAAATACGCCCAGATTTCGCGCCTTTTGGAAGTACGCCTTGTACATGCATTTTTAGGAAAAGTGTTCAACACGAAAGTTGTATATCTCATCGAGATCTACAACTTTCGTGTTGAACATTTTTCCTAAAAATGCATGTACAAGACGTATTTCCAAAAAACACGAAAAATTAGGAGAAAGTGCGGTGTAAATACCCAAAACTGCGGTGCGGATAAGAGTGCCCTTAAAAAAACCGCCTCCTATTCATGCCAATTTATAAGAAATCCTCTCCAATAGAAGCTCTCCACGTGACCCATCATTCAAGGTCATTTCACACAATTCACTGACAACTTTTACATTTTCACACTTGCCATAAAGAGCCACATATACTTAGGCGATTGTTATCCGCAGACCTATTTTGGTTATTCGCAGACCACGAATTCAGCCGATTTTTACCTTTAAGTTTTCAATTCGAAATCTCGCTCTCTCTATTCACAGATCAACTGCCTCCGTGCCCTAACCCATTCCCGAACCCGATGCTAACCCATTCCCGAACCCGATGCGATAGCATCGACGCCGACGAAACTCGCCGTCGACGTCGACATTCCTCCTCCAGCAGCCCGGCGCACAAAGCCGTCTGCTGCGGATGGGTGTTAATGGTGGCGCGGGCATCGGCCATCTGCTGCCAATACATAGCCTGCAACCCGGAGAGGCTGAGCAGCGATCAGGTTTTTCATCTACTATTCTCCATTCCCCTCCATCATCTCCGGCGTGCCGCCCTCTTCTTTTTCTCCTTCCTTCGCCCGCCTCCGCTTTCCCCACTCGCCATTGCCGGCGATTTTGATTCTAGCCCTACAATTTATCCTCCCCTCTCTCCGACGATTCTGATCCACGATGTCGGCTACCATTCGCATTCGGATTGAGCAGCGCCGGGTCGAGAAGAGGCAGGGTACTGTACAAATCGATTTTCTTCAGAAAGGTAGCATTCCTGTACTTCTCTGTGTTATTCCTTCTTGTGATAAAGGTAGCATTCCTGTACAGATCGATTTTCTTCAGAAAGGTAGCATTCCTGTACTTCTCTGTGTTTTTTTAAATGGTTTGCGAATAACAATTTTATCTGCGAATAGTAATTCTGAGTCCCTTTGGATCTGCGGTTAGTAAAAATCTGCGAATAACCAAAATACGTCTGCGGATAACAATCTTATATATTATTATAATATCCGTTGACTAGTCAATCATCAATATATATATATATATATATGGGGAGATATCATGTGCGGGCAAACGGGCATACGGGCAAGGGTCAAAACGACTTCAAATTGAAAATTGATCAACATGAAAGTTGTAGATCTCGACGATCCGAACAACTTTCATGTTGAACACTTTTTGATTTGGAGCCTCCGTAATCTTCGATTTGGGACCCGAAAAATCTGGGCGGCGAAACTGCTACAGTAAACCTAAAATTTTTCAATTTTCGGGTCTCAAATCGGGGGTTGAGGAGGCTCCAAATCAAAAAGTGATCAACATGAAAGTTGTATATCTCGGCGATCCGAACAACTTTCATGTTGATCACTTTTTGATTTGAAGCCTTCTTGACCCCCAAATTCCCATGCCCGTACGCTCGCACCTAAGCTAGCCCGCATATGATATGTATTATATATATATATATATATATATATATATATATATATATATATATATATATATATATATATCTTATATATATAAGAGAATATAAACATTTGGAGGCACATCATGGATTTAATATTGACAATTGGATTGAGAAAGAGAGAGAGTGGAGGGAGAGGGAGAGAGAGGGGGAGGGAGAGAGAAGGAGAGAGAGATAGAGGGGGAGTGATAAAGAGAGAGAGAGATTAATTAATTTGTATAGATTGAAATTTGTAAAATTGTATAAAATAAAAATAGGAATAGTACTTCATATTTTTTTGCGGTCATTTTAAGTACTCATATGTATATGTTTTGAAACAAAAAGATTTTGAGTGCGTGCGCAACTCGTTCATAGGCGGGTGCAATTCGCAGCGACGCATTGAGTATGGGCGAAGTCCGTGCGCAGGCGGGCGAAGCCCCCCTGGATGCGGCCGAAGGCCTCCCGAGAGCAGCGAGCACGTGCGTAGCCCGTGCGAAAATGCTCATATATATATATATATATATATATATATATATATATATATATATAAAGGATATATATATATATATATATATATATATATATATATAAAGGATATATATATATATATATATATATATATATATATATATATATATATATATATAAAGGATATATATATTATTTTCTTTTACCATTAAATTAAACATTTCCTCGAATAGTGAGGTGATTCTTGACGAATGACGGTTTAACTCATGCATTTACAACAGCCACCACCGTGTCAAATGGAGTCTTATTCACGTTAAACTATCTCGTTCAAATAAATTTTACATTTCGTTAATGTGGTTTGACGAGGGAGACCATTGGAGGCACCTATTAGGCGTGTGAGAGTCTAGTCACTAGGCATGTAAGACAGGGAGGGGTAGATCAATAAAGACTTGGAATAAAACTATAAAGAAAGACATGATGTACTTAGACATTAGAGCGATTATGACAAAAGATAGGGCTCAATGGCGACAAATGATACATATAACCGACCTCACTGTAGTGAGATAAAAGCTTAAGTGTTGTTGTTAATATGATTTGAAAGTTCGGCCCACCAGTGTGAGCCTTCATGTTAGACTTTGATACCCAAATAATATTAATGGGCAGCCAAGTAAACATAGTTATACAGAAGAAATATTGAAAATAAAACAGCTATATGTGAATATATTAACAAAGCAAAATGAAAAAAGAGTGCTTAGTGCTTACGTGGCAAGCTGGGTGTGAGGTCGGTGGTGAGCTGGACGGCCTTCAGCATTCCGTCACTACAGAGCGTGGCCAGAACTGCTCTCGAATCCCCAAGATTTGCAATAACTAAATCCTTCCCCTGAAATCAACCAAATCCTTCTCAGCAAAAAAATCTAAATTAATACCAAAAAAATATATCCAAATTTAAAACCCAAAGAAACAAAAGTCATCTCATAACCTGTTTAATAATCGTCATCGCGGTAGTGCCGCTGTAAGAGCAGTCCAATTGGGCGAGGAGCTCCCCATCCATGGCTTTGAAGCCATTAGTGCATACTTCCTTCCACTCCTTCGACCACTCCGGCGACATAGCTAAGAAATCGCGGCCGTCGTGATGGTCGGCGTCGGCCGCTACGATGTTCCAATGGCTGAGTAAAAGAGAAGGTAGATAATCTCTCACCATTCTGCTCACCATATGGCCGTTTTTGCCATGGCCGTCAAATACACCACAGAAAACTCCATCTTCAGCTCCATAGCCCTTCAAAATCAATTTCATTAGAACAGAAAATCCATTGCAATTCGGAAACGGATGATTACTATCATGCATATAACAAAAAAATCACAAAATATTCCCCAAAAAAGGGGGAGAATCAGAGATGAAGAACAACACTTCTTTATCCCACTATAATGCGGTCGGATATATGATCCTTTGTCGCCATTGTGCCATATCTTTAGTCATAATCTCACTAATGCCTAAGTACATTATGTCTTTCCTTATAATTTCATTCCAAGTTTTTATAGATCTACCTTCCCCTAATTTAACACGCCTAATGACTAGACTCTCACAACGCTAACATGTGCCTCTAATAATCTCCTTTGTAAGCGTTTATATTATTTTGTTTTCACACTTATTTATTTCCGAATAACACGTTATGTTTGGATGTTTATGTTGCTGTTTTGAAAACTCATATTTATGCTCTAACTGTGTTAAATCTTCTGAACATGTGTAAAGTCAAAAACTTTTTTTTCATGCTCTCTACTTTCTGCACTCCGAGACGTACACGTTATTGGTCATAAATATAAGAGAAGATTGTTAATGTATATTTAGACAAATAACGGATTCGGAGGCTTAACGGGTCGGTTCGGATACACGGATATTCGATACCCGTAGATATTCCTAGGGTTTGCCTATTTATACCCACCTAGGGGCAACGGATTGACGATTCCACCTTGATCTCCATCCGAATGTTTCGAGAGACCTTATCACTCCCATCTTCTCTTCAATTGGTGCTACTCATGTCTTTTCCCTTATCCACACATCTTCCTTTTTAAAAGGGCGCTGTTACGTGCACACCACTTTTGGCTATGTGCACACCAAACTCTTAAAATAAAGGACGATGTTATGTGCACACCACTTTTGGCTATATGCACACCAAACTCTTAAAATAAACAATACCACTATTTTTTTTACAATCCCACCCATATTAAACCTAAGCGCACACCCCGCTCCTATTTGCTCCCGAAAGCCGAAACCCTACCCTCGTCTCAGCTTCAGACCTAACTTCACATGACATACAAGTAGAGTTGGATGAGATACTCTAAAAATACAATACATTATCGGCTATTCAAAAAAATGAATTAAAAAGAAAACTGCAAGAGCTATTAGATCCTACAACAAGCCAAAATGTAAAACCTTTGGTTCCGGGTCGTTTAAAGGGGCGACCAAAAGGAAGCTTGAACGAGCAAAAGGACCGTGCAGGTATTAATATTCAATTTTAACTAGCAAATATTTTATTTATTTAAGACAACTAATATTCATATATTTATGTTCATGAATGTCTACATAAAACTCAAAAATGGACCGTGCAAATTTTTATTTATATTGGTGGAAATGATTTGAGTTTTTTGTTTTTTTTTATTTTGTTTGTTTTTATTGATTTGAAATGTAAAATGAAAGAAATCTATTGTATTTGAAATAACAAAAAAACTCAAAATTTATTTTGTTGTTTATTTAACAATTTGACATGCAAATAAAATTTATGGTGTTTACTTGACATTTTGGTCTGTAAATTAAATTTATGATGTGTACATATCAATGATGTGCACATAGCCAAAAGTGATGTGCACGTAACAACGCTCATTTAAAATTTTCATAGAAGGAGAGGTACCTGAGAGAGAATAGCAGAATCCTGATTTGGTCCCTTTTTTCCTTGCCTTGAGTAGAGAGAGGCCACCCTCCTCACCACACCTTTCCCACCGCCATTGTCACCGGCAACTCCTTCATCAGCACCGCCTCCACCCCCGCCGTCATCACTGTCCAATTCTTCCTCTCCAATAACATATACAGTGCTTTCATCACTCTCCTGCTTCCATGCAGATTCAGAAGAGTGACAAATTCCCATGTCTCCTTGACAGTCTAATAAACCTCTTGGCGTGCTCTCGCATCCCCATGAATGCTTAAATGTCCCTCACATCATGAGGCCACATGAATACCCTGAAAACTATGTGATAAATAAATCAAGCGCGTGAATTATTATAATAGCAATGTCGTTGTTTTGAGAATTAAGTATTATTAAAGTTTAACGCCTGAATGGGGTTGGTTTTGAACGCAGGTTATTTTTTAGGCCAAAAAGAGGCCATCAATTTTTAGAGGTCGTAAATCTCAGAATTAGAAATTGTAATTTGGATAGAAAAATCTGTAACGAGAACCACAATGAAAGAGAAAGCGCGACCACTTTGTTTATTACCATAGTTTTACAATTTCATTGCTCAAACACCCCAACTGTTCCAAGTAGAACCACAATTAAAGTGAAAATTCACACTAGAATCAATGGTAGGTAATATATGTTACTAATTTAGGCTCGGTTTGGCACGGCGGCGGCGGTCATGAACGCATGGGCTAAATCGTCAATCGTTATGGATCGCCTAATAAACATTATCCGTTTGAACATAAAAGTGGATGAAGTTTCATAGATGGGCGTTAATGAATGCCAATTTAACACTCATGTTCATGACCGCCACCACCGTGTTGAACGGAGCCTTAGTCTCATGGCTAAAAAATCACACCCTCATGAAATTAATATAAATATTGATCCTTTTTATCATTAACTAGGTATGTGGATGAAATTATCCTCATTTAAAATTAAATTGAGGGGTTCATTTAGGCTTTGTTTGGCTGCACGTTACAGCTCCAGTCCAGCGCAGATTTTCGTGCCGCCCTGCCAAACATAAAAAAGGGAAAGGATTTTGCAATCGCTGCCGCCCTATAATCGTGGAAAAATAGCGATTTAGGATCGCTAAAAATTCTCACGATCCGCCTTTGCAATCGCTGCGCTACTCTGCCCTAACCCCCGCTCCGCCTTTGCAATCGTTGCTCCGCTCCGACACACACAATCGCTCCTCTGCCCTAACCCCGGCTCCGCCGGCATCGCCGGTCAGGGATCTGCCGATCGTGTCCATCGCCGACCAGGGATCTGCCGATCGCACCTCTCCACTCCAGCCGAATCTGCTCTTCTCCACTCCGACGGCATTTCTCGCCCCCTCTTCCTCCTCCAGAGTCGTTGCCAATCCGTGGCTAGGAGGTCTTCTTCCTCCAATTCGGGCTTCTTCCTCCATCTGTGGATCGAGACAAGGGCCAAAATTTTGACCGATCTCTTCATCCTCTCTCGGACAAAGCCAAAGATTGCAAGGTATAACTCTTTTGTCCATCCTTCTTCCTCCATCCTCAATTCTTTGGGGATTTTGTGTCCATGCATATTTTGTGTGCTTGTGCATGTGTGTGCTTGTGTATTATTGTGCACTGCACATTTTTTCTGGATTGTTTGTATATGTGTATGTGTATGAGTATGTGTTTATGTGTTTATGTGTTTATGTGTGTGTGTGTTTATGTGTTTATGTGTATGTTTATGTGTGTGTTTATGTGTGTGTTTATGTGTGTGTTTATGTGTGTGTGTGTTTATGTGTGTTTATGTTTATGTGTGTGTGTGTGTTTGAATTGTGTTTGTGTTTATGTGTGCGCGTGTGTTTATGTGTTTGTGTATGTTTATGTGTATGTGTATGAGTATGTTTTCTTGTGTGTGTGTGTGTGTTTGTGTGTGTGTGTGTGTGTTTATGTGTTTATGTGTATGTTTATGTGTATGAGTATGTTTTCTTATGTGTATTTGTGTGTGTTATTGGACACTTAAAATGAATTAAGATAAAATGTTCGTTTTGTGTTAGTGTTGCTTGTGTTTAAAATTAGAAAAATAAATTGTGTACCGCACAACTGTTTTACCAAACAGCTCAGCCAAACAGAAGAGCCTTAAACAGCTTCTCCGTTTGAAAAAGTTCTGCAAAAGCTGTGCATCCAAACAGTTTCACAGATTTTGCCACCACTCTGCTAAACAGCTGATTATTCCACCACTGCTTCCCACCACTGCTTCTGCAGTCGCTGCAGCTGAGTCAAACTGACCCTTAATTGTCTAGACAAAATCCTCTGTTACATATGAAAATTGTGAGAATCTAATTACTAGACACGTTAAATTTGGAAGGGATAGACCAATAAAAACTTGGAATGACATGACGTACTTAGGCATTAGTAAAATTATGACACAAGATTGAAGGGCACAATGTCGACAAAGGATCCATATAGCTGACCCACTGTAGTGAGATAAAAGCTTGAGTATTGCTGTTTATAGAAAATAAAAAAAATAAAAAGAGTGAATTTTTTTATGTACATGAAAACTAAAAAACAAAAAAATATACATCACATATTCATTTGATTTAAACTAGAGAGTTTCCACGTGCCCTTAAGATGCATGTGGAAAAGGAAATAGAAAGAAAAAATAGACATCGATATTCCCAAAGGAAGCTCCCAGTACAATAATTTAAAATTGAAGGCGCTCCTTCCCCGAAAATTGTTACCACCGGAATCCGGAGGATAGTATCGGTTCAGGACTAACGAGAAGCTTGCAAAGATGTGAGGCTCATGCAGTTTAGATTTGTGAAATATATTTTTACGTGAGACACTCATCATTTCGAGCTCCTCACTGATTTACCCGGACCATTCTGCTCCTCCGGATTCGACTGGAGAATTTTTTCCCTTCACCTAGCTCGCACAAAGCTGACTCTCATAGGGAGATCTTATTGAAAATATTTTTAATCTATAGTTCCCACCTCATATTTTTTAGTTTTGAGACGCAAATGTAAATAGTAATTATTAGCTACCTGGTCTCATTATCGTATACTTTTCAATAGCCGACATTAAATATAATAATAATTAATAACACGATGTTTTTTTAAAATTCAGACGCGTGCATTGTAGACATGGATAAGGACAACTAAATTTTTGTTATAATACCAAGAAAAAACAATCATATAACCCCACGAACGCTCTCTTTAATGGAGCAGGTAGAGGCAGATAATGGGTTGGGTTTTGTTGGTATTTGGTGTCCAAATAACGTAAATTGGTGTGCTGATAATAGGTCTTTTTCTTATATATTTAGTCCCACACCACTAATATGGTATTGTAAGACCTCTTGTATGTGTATAAATAGAGGTAAGATATCAAGATTTTATGAGAGAAATAAAATTCTTTTTTTCTACTTAATATCAAAAGCGGGTTCGGAAAGAAATAAATAAAAGATTGCAGGATTACATAATTTTCCCCCAAATCAATTTTATTTCCATTCGGGATTGTGATCTAAGTAGGCTGGAAGGTGAAGACCTGTGCGTTCCTTTGTTATTCCCATCAAAGTACATTCGGCAGCGCGCGCACAAATGCCTGATCACGTGGCATTTCTGGAGCGGTAGACGGGCGCAGGCTGCAATGAGCACGACGGGAGAATAGGAAGAATCCGGCGCAGAAAAACCCACGCGTGCAGAAAAAATTCACGCGACAAGGAAGAGGAAGAACTGGTAGTGCGGAGATTCTCCAACAGATGAGACAGGACGTGCGCGCTCCTCGGGAGAAGCAATGTGGCGAAAAAAGAGTTAAACGCGAACAGAATGCGCTGCGCGTGGAGCACGGCGACAGGAGTACGTGCGGGGAAGAAAAAACAATGCGCATGAGATACACGCGCGCCTCTGCGAAGAAGAAGAACATCGCAAGAGATGCTCTGCGGTGATCTCAACCCTTGCAGAGGAATCGTCGGGCAGCTTTTTGTGCGGGAAGGATCGTGGCTCTGGCAGGAGGAGCAGCGCGGAGGACAAAGCTGTACGCGAAGAGCAAGAGAAGCATTGACGCGGACAGGTGCTTCTCCTTCTTGCGTGCGCAGGAGATACGCGTGCAGCCAAATTCATTCCGTGTAACAGTGCCGCATGCGGAAGTGGAGGGGCGGGACATTGCAGGGGGGCACCGTTGCCCAAGAAGCATCGTCGCAGGGAGAAGCCTCGTCACACGTGAAGAGGGAGAAGAAGGGCCTCACTTCTCTACTGGGAAGAGAGACATTGCGGTGCCTGAGATCTTGAAAAAAATTCTGACGCCCAGGCTCCTTGGCCTTGAGGTGATTTGTTCTCAAGTTGGCTTTGCGGCTCCATTTGTTTAACGGAAAAATAAGTTAACAAATAGATTAATCGATAGTTGTGTGTGCTCATGGAGAAATTAGTCATCAAAATGAAGGAGGTGGACTTAAAAGTATTTCTCGAGTTCTTGCGGATATCAAAAGGCGATGGATTGACACAGTTTTAGTCGCCTCTGGTAAAACTGGATCTTCCCCCTATGGAGCTGAAGTTCGATAGACCAATCACATAATTAAGTTTGTTGCGTCGCGTGTAAAGAAATATTTCTGGAAGGAACCTAGAAGGATATCTGACTGGAGAGAAGAGTTTAACGCCCCTGAATTTTTGATAAATATTTTAATCCCTTTTGTGGCGTAATAGTTGTCACAACCCGCATTTTCTCCGCATTTAAACGATGTATCAGAATAAGAAAAAACATGCGTCGTGATGCCACATCGTACAGGGGATAATTGCAGGCGCTCAGGCAAACACTTAACACTTTATAAGAAATTCTCAAGTTTATTATGAAGAAAACTGTAATTTAAGTTAAATTAAGATGACCATATCCATCGACTCAGTTGATCAACTAGTCCACGAATGAAAATATGAATATACGCTGCGGAAAATACTTTGTTTATATTGTTTGACATCCAACATGAGCTTAAACATCCTGTAACACCCCAAAAAGGCCCAAAAAGACTCAACATGAAGTTTGAGTAGCAGGTCAGGTTACACGGCCTGGGACACGGGCGTGTCCCAGGGCGTGTCGGGTGTACACGGCCTGGGACACGGGCGTGTCCCAGGGCGTGTTCTATTTATTTTGCGAAATTGGCCTATTCCGGTCAGAGCCGGACACGGCCTTGAACACGGCCGGGAACACGGGCGTGTCAGGCTGGACACGGGCGTGTCAGCTGCCGTGTTCCGACCCGTGTACTGGTTGCAGCTCGATGGAGCAGGAGACACGGGCGTGTCTCAGGTTTGACACGGGCGTGTCAGGTCCGACACGAGCGTGTCGATGACCCGTGTTGTTCAGTCGGTTCAAGCTGTGTGTACCGCTTAAGGGGTACACGGCCTGTGACACGGGCGTGTCACAGGCCGTGTCGGCCAAAAAGTGATTTTTGGGAAGATCTTGGCCGTTCAGTTTCCTCTCTTTTGATCCAAAGGCTCAGGTGATTTCTTGGGCTGGATTAAGTCGTGAGAGAGAATGAAGAAGCCATTCTTCATTATCCTTAAGGAAGAGAGAAAGAGAGAGGAAGAAGGAGGAGGAGAGCAAGCCACCGGCGGAGCTCCCGTGGTTCGATTTGTGATCCGAAGCCGGCGTTGTGACGGCAAGGCTGCTGCGGTTCTTTCTCACCGGCTAGTTTTCGATGGCACCGAAGAGATCGACAAGGGTAACGATCTCCCTCCTTGGACATGTGAAGTCCTTCTTTTCTGCATTGCATAGGGAAAGCCCTTCCCCGCGAGTGTGCGGTGGGTTGTGGTGTCCCTTGGGGTAGATATGTGAAGTCCCCCTTGTTAGAGGCCGGAATTGGAGTACGGCTCTAGGCATGCTGTGTGAAGCCCATCTGGATGGAATCTGGATTGGTGATGCTTGTTTGCATATCGGAGAAGGCTCCGTGATAATGGCTTGTGATGCCTATGGCTTGTGATGCCTTGTTCCTACCTGTTGCTTGGTGCGGCAGGAAGTACTGGACGATGTCCAGGAAATGAAGAGGGTTGGCGGCAACTCTTGTGGCCGTGCGTTGCCACTTTGTGAGTGGTTGAGCCGTTGGGCTGCAACTCGTTGAAAAGGCAGATTGCCGAACAGGAAAGGTGAAACCGACCCGCGCCTATAAAATGCCATGGATACTTCCGTATTCGAGGTGGCTCGGCGACTTGAGCAACGGGGGGTGGCTGATCCGTACCTGCGTTAGGTCCGTCCGACTTGGAAGCCTGGTATAGGTTTTGTTGGAGCGCCTAATGAGAGTCTTAGGCCCGCGCGCCGGAAAGACTAGAAATGCTCAAATACCGTGTAGACGGTGGTGTTGACCCTGGTATTCCGGTACACCGAAAATGTGCCCTGAGTGCACGGACTGTCGGGCCGGGTGGCCGATGGTTGTGATGGCTTGAATGTGCCTGCGCGCACATAGGTGCTATTGATAATGCCATGCTTGCAGGGAAAGAATGCTCATGCCCCGAGAAAGGGGTAGGATTGTTATAATTGGGTCAGCTGAATGCTGACCGTTGCATTGTTTGCCACCGGTTGGGTGGATTGTTCCCGTGCAGGTGCTGGAGAGCCAAGTGGTAAGTGATGGGCGGGCGAGCCCTGCTGCTGCTGCTGCTGCTGCGGCTAGCCCTTGAAGGCTCAGCGAATAGCCTTGTTTTGTTTTCTCTTTTTACTCATGTATGGCCGGCCTGCGCGCCGAGGTTTGTAAAACATGATGTATGTTCAGAGGAACTGTAAGGCCTTAAGGCCAAACTCTTGTGGTTGTGTACATTCCGTGGTAGGTATATATAAAGGTGGTTTTATATATATTGGACATTCCGGTTGAGAGTTCAAAGTTGTAACTTAAAGCTTCCGCTAGAATGCTCTGAGTTAGGATTCGTATTTGGTTTGGTATTATCCTGTGACCTCACCTTCTGTTTGTGGCATATAGTGTGGGGCCCCGGCCGGACCTTCTACTATACGTCATCTAACGGATGGGGTCGTTACATTTTGGTATCAGCTTTTCGTCGGTCTTCCTCTTTCGAATTCGTGGTCGAATTCTTTTGTGGGGTGGCGAGCACGTGTTTGTGCGACCTGCTGTAACGCTAATGAACTCTGGAATGTCCATTAAGGAATGTACAACATCTTGTTTGGGGAATCTGCGCGTTCCTTTTTGTGTTGTTTTGCTTGCATACGTTCGCTAATGTGTGTCTTGTCCACCTATAGGTGACACGTAGTGGTGCTGGGCAGTCTGAGCCCCAGCGTTCTGATGAGAGTGCGGCACCAGCTGAGGTGCCAACACCTCCTCCATCTGCGGAAACTGTTCGCTTAGTGGCTGAGGCGCTATTTGCCATGATTCAGCCGACCGGGCAAGCGCAGCCGGCGGTAGTGCCAGTTCGTGTTGATGTAAGACCCGAGCCGGTTGAGGCTGTAGATCCACGAGCAGCTGACCGACAGTTGAAGCAATTTATGAGCTTCAGTCCTCCTACGTTTGCGGGAATGGGATCCCCAACGCAGGCGGAAGATTGGTTATCGCGTGTCAAGAGGATAATGACAGCGATCAGGGCGGAGGAAACTCTCAAGGTCACCTTAGCCACCTTCATGCTTGAAGGGGAGGCGCGGTTGTGGTGGGACGAGGTTGAGTTACACCATTTGGCGGGCAGGCAACTAACACAAGTGTCGATTGAGGAGTTCTCTCGGATATTTCTGGCGAAACATGTCCCAGCGGCGCAACGTATTGCTATGGAAAATGAGTTCCAACGGTTAAAGCAAGGGGACGATAGTGTGGATATCTACTTGCACGAGTTTACCAGGTTGGGACGATATGCGGGAACAATCTTCGCGGATGACCAAAGGAAAACGAATCGGTTCTATGAAGGATTGCGGGATGAGTTACGATTCCTGCTTTCGAGTTCTGTGAGCCAAGGGTTTCAGGCGTTGGTTGATACTGCGTGCGCGTTGGAGAAGGACATGAGGCGAGTGCAAGGGAATAAGGGCTTGGTGGTGTCTAAGCCAGAGTTTCAAGCACCTCGCCCAGGCAAGTCGTTTTACCAGAAGAAAGGGGGCAAGAGGTCCAAGCCATCTGGGCAAGTGACTACGACTGTGGTGTCGGGAGCGACATCAAGGCCGGATGCTCGTACGTGCTATAACTGTGGCCGGGTGGGGCATATTGCTCGTGATTGTCGAGTTGTGCAGCCCAAAGGGGAAAAGAAGACGGGTGCGTCGTATGCTGAGAAGGGCAAAGCGGTGGTGGATTCCTCTGCTTCCCAAGCGCAGCCCCGAATCTATCAACTTGGCCAACAGGAAGCGATTAAGCAAAGTGACGTCGTCACAGGTACGAGTTGAGTTAGTTTACTTGCTGTGCTTTTGGTTTTGGTTTTGTTTAGCTTGTGCATGTGTGTGTGTGCTGCAGGCTTTGTCCTGATTCGGAATACTTTAGCGAGAGCCCTGTTTGATACGGGTGCTTCGCATTCTTTTCTGTCCGAGGATTTCGTATCTCGCATTGGGGTACCGAGTCATGTGACGGTGGATAGTACAAGGGTGCTATTGCCGAATGGCTGTGTGATGCTTGCGGATAGGGCTTGCGATGTGGATGTGCAAATAGGAAGTCGGGATTTCGGCTTGCGTGCAGCTGTGCTACCGTTATCGGAGTTTGATGTGATCTTTGGTATGGACTGGCTCTCGGAGCAGCGTGCCTTTATTGATTGCAACTCCAAAGAGATTACACTGGGCCAGAATACCGGGCTTGTGACGAAGTTCGCTGGTATGCGAGGAGTTGGTGGGACTTTGTTGTCTGCACTCCAAGTCGTCAATGCTGTTCGGAAGGGCGCGGAGTTATTCTTCACGCTAATTCAGGCTGTTGAGCCAAAGGCCAGTGTTGGTGAGGTGCCAGTTGTGTCAGAGTTTGCCGACGTGTTTCCTAAAGATCTTCCTGGGTTACCACCCCAGCGGGAGATTGACTTCTCTATTGAGTTGGTGCCAGGTGCGAAACCTGTGGCCCGCTCTCCATATCGCGTTGCGCCAAAAGAGATGGCTGAGTTGAAAGTCCAACTGCAAGAGTTGTTGGAGCAGGGATATATACGCCCAAGTATGTCACCTTGGAGCGCGCCTGTTCTCTTTGTGAAAAAGAAAGACGGTAGCTTACGGTTGTGTATTGACTACCGCGAGTTGAATAAGCTGACGGAGAAAAACAAGTATCCGATTCCGAGGATTGATGACCTTTTTGATCAGCTGGCGGGATCAACGGTCTATTCCAAGTTGGATCTGAAATCGGGATATTATCAGCTAAGGATTCGGGAAGGTGACATTCCCAAGACAGCGTTTGGAACACGCTACGGGCATTATGAGTTCACGGTAATGCCGTTTGGCCTATGTAATGCGCCTTCGGTATTTATGGACCTAATGCATCGAACGTTCCGAGAGTACTTGGATTTGTTTGTTATTGTGTTTATCGATGACATCTTAGTATACTCTCAGTCGGAAGAGGATCACGCAAACCATTTGCGGTTGGTCTTGCATACCCTGCGGAGGAATAAGCTTTTTGCCAAGTTCTCAAAGTGTGAGTTCTGGCTCTCTTCAGTAGCCTTTTTAGGCCATGTGGTAAGCGGAGAGGGTATCGCGGTGGATCCGTTGAAGATAAGTGCCATTCGAGATTGGCCAGTGTTGTCTTCAGTGGCCGAGGTCAGGAGCTTCCTTGGACTTGCGGGCTACTATAGACGGTTTGTGGAAAACTTCTCACGGATTGCTTTACCTCTGACCACGCTGACGAGAAAAGATCAAAAGTTCATATGGACGCCGGAGTGCGCGCGAGCTTTTGAAGACTTGAAGAGTCGTTTGACCACGGCGCCGGTGTTGACATCGCCATGTGGTACCGATGGGTATGAGATCTATAGTGATGCATCTGGAAGCGGCTTAGGCTGCGTTCTTCTGCAGTTTGGGAAAGTGATTGCTTATGGCTCGCGTCAGTTGAAAGTGCATGAGCGGACTTACCCCATCCATGATTTGGAGTTGGCGGCGGTAATCTTTGCGCTTAAGTTGTGGCGGCACTATCTATATGGCGTGAAAGTGGATATCTATACAGATCATAAGAGCCTAAAGTATTTGTTGGATCAGAAGGATCTGAATATGCGACAACGAAGATGGATGGAGTTCCTCGGGGACTACACCTTCGAGATTCACTATACCCCCGGGAAGGGAAATGTGGTCGCTGATGCTTTGAGTCGACAGACTCCGGTACGGGCAAGCTGGTTGCAGAGGCATGATCAGCGTTTGATCCAGGAATTGGAAGCATTGGAGATATCGTGTGTTGACAAGGGTGCGTCAACCGATGCGTGCTTGAACTGGACGGAGGTGCAGTATGACCTTACGGACAGAGTTCGGCGAGCAACGGAGCTTGATGAAAGTCTCCAGCGCTATGCAAAAGATGGGCCGGATGATCAATTCTCTTGGGATAACGGGTTGTTACGGAGAAATGGTCGAGTATGCGTCCCAAGTGTGGGTAAACTGAGGGAAGAGTTGATGTACGAAGCTCACTTTGCAAAGTACTCAGTTCACCCAGGGAGCATAAAGATGTACAGGGACATGAAAAAGCTGTTCTGGTGGCCCGGATTAAAGAAAGATGTGGCTCGTTATGTGGCTAAATGCAATACATGTGCGTTGGTGAAAGCAGAATACCAGAAGCCTGGCGGTTTTCTGAAGTCGTTACCTATTCCGGAGTGGAAGTTCGATGATATTTCGATGGATTTAGTGCACGGGTTGCCGAGATCTCAACGCGGTCATGATTCAATCTGGGTGATTGTGGACCGGTTGACGAAAGTGGCGCACTTCCTTCCAAACAGAAGAGACGATTCAGTGGAAACCTTGGCCAAGCTGTATGTGGAGCAGGTTGTTCGACTGCACGGTGTTCCCCGGAGCATCGTTAGTGACCGTGATGGGCGGTTCACATCGAATGATTGGCGGCTCGTTCATCAAATGTTGGGTACAAAATTAGCGTTTAGTACGGCCTTTCATCCCCAAACGGATGGCCAGACTGAACGAACCAACAGGACGATGGAGGACATGCTCCGCATGTGCGCCCTAGACTTTGGTAAGAGATGGGAAGAGTATATATTTCTCGTCGAATTTGCCTATAATAATAGCTACCAAGCAAGTATTGGTATGGCACCATTCGAAGCGTTGTATGGTCGGAAATGTCGTACACCGTTAGCTTGGGCAGAAGCAGGCGAATCGAAGCTGAGTGGGAAAAAGGAAGTCGAAGAAGCTACTTCGCTCATACGCTCTATTCGGGAGAGGCTATTGATAGCCCAAGATCGTCAAGCAAAGTACTACAATGCCAAGCACCGGAACGTGGAGTTCGCGGTGGGTGATTGGGTATATTTGAAGATCAAACCCTTCAAAGGTGTGTCCAGGATTCGGCGTTTGAAAAAGCTAAGTCCGAGGTATCTTGGTCCGTTTGAGGTGGTGGAGCGTGTTGGGGAAGCTGCTTATCGACTAGCACTTTCAGCGGACTTGGGTGGATTACATGATGTGTTTCACATCTCAGTCCTTCGTAAGGCGGTAAAGGATCCAGCTCAAGTCGTGGAGGCTGATCGGGTACCGGTCGAGTATGGGCTAACGACGAGGGTTAGACCCATTCGGATCGAGGATCGAGCCGAGAAACAGTTGCGGAACAAAGTAATCGGGATGGTCAAGGTCCGTTGGGATAATTGTGGCCGTGAAGAGCTAACATGGGAACGAGAGCAGACCATGCGAGCTGAGTTTCCCGAGTTATTTGTATAAACTGTAGACCGTGTACTTTTTGTTATAACAGAGTTATAGCATTGCTGGTTTTGTTTCCTTACCGTGCACATTTCGGGACGAAATTTTGTTAAGGGGGAGAGGGTTGTAACACCCCAAAAAGGCCCAAAAAGACTCAACATGAAGTTTGAGTAGCAGGTCAGGTTACACGGCCTGGGACACGGGCGTGTCCCAGGGCATGTCGGGTGTACACGGCCTGGGACACGGGCGTGTCCCAGGGCGTGTTCTATTTATTTTGCGAAATTGGCCTATTCCGGTCAGAGCCGGACACGGCCTTGAACACGGCCGGGAACACGGGCGTGTCAGGCTGGACACGGGCGTGTCAGCTGCCGTGTTCCGACCCGTGTACTGGTTGCAGCTCGATGGAGCAGGAGACACGGGCGTGTCTCAGGTTTGACACGGGCGTGTCAGGTCCGACACGGGCGTGTCGATGACCCGTGTTGTTCAGTCGGTTCAAGCTGTGTGTACCGCTTAAGGGGTACACGGCCTGTGACACGGGCGTGTCACAGGCCGTGTCGGCCAAAAAGTGATTTTTGGGAAGATCTTGGCCGTTCAGTTTCCTCTCTTTTGATCCAAAGGCTCAGGTGATTTCTTGGGCTGGATTAAGTCGTGAGAGAGAATGAAGAAGCCATTCTTCATTATCCTTAAGGAAGAGAGAAAGAGAGAGGAAGAAGGAGGAGGAGAGCAAGCCACCGGCGGAGCTCCCGTGGTTCGATTTGTGATCCGAAGCCGGCGTTGTGATGGCAAGGCTGCTGCGGTTCTTTCTCACCGGCTAGTTTTCGATGGCACCGAAGAGATCGACAAGGGTAACGATCTCCCTCCTTGGACATGTGAAGTCCTTCTTTTCTGCATTGCATAGGGAAAGCCCTTCCCCGCGAGTGTGCGGTGGGTTGTGGTGTCCCTTGGGGTAGATATGTGAAGTCCCCTTGTTAGAGGCCGGAATTGGAGTACGGCTCTAGGCATGCTGTGTGAAGCCCATCTGGATGGAATCTGGATTGGTGATGCTTGTTTGCATATCGGAGAAGGCTCCGTGATAATGGCTTGTGATGCCTATGGCTTGTGATGCCTTGTTCCTACCTGTTGCTTGGTGCGGCAGGAAGTACTGGACGATGTCCAGGAAATGAAGAGGGTTGGCGGCAACTCTTGTGGCCGTGCGTTGCCACTTTGTGAGTGGTTGAGCCGTTGGGCTGCAACTCGTTGAAAAGGCAGATTGCCGAACAGGAAAGGTGAAACCGACCCGCGCCTATAAAATGCCATGGATACTTCCGTATTCGAGGTGGCTCGGCGACTTGAGCAACGGGGGGTGGCTGATCCGTACCTGCGTTAGGTCCGTCCGACTTGGAAGCCTGGTATAGGTTTTGTTGGAGCGCCTAATGAGAGTCTTAGGCCCGCGCGCCGGAAAGACTAGAAATGCTCAAATACCGTGTAGACGGTGGTGTTGACCCTGGTATTCCGGTACACCGAAAATGTGCCCTGAGTGCACGGACTGTCGGGCCGGGTGGCCGATGGTTGTGATGGCTTGAATGTGCCTGCGCGCACATAGGTGCTATTGATAATGCCATGCTTGCAGGGAAAGAATGCTCATGCCCCGAGAAAGGGGTAGGATTGTTATAATTGGGTCAGCTGAATGCTGACCGTTGCATTGTTTGCCACCGGTTGGGTGGATTGTTCCCGTGCAGGTGCTGGAGAGCCAAGTGGTAAGTGATGGGCGGGCGAGCCCTACTGCTGTTGCTGCTGCTGCTGCGGCTAGCCCTTGAAGGCTCAGCGAATAGCCTTGTTTTGTTTTCTCTTTTTACTCATGTATGGCCGGCCTGCGCGCCGAGGTTTGTAAAACATGATGTATGTTCAGAGGAACTGTAAGGCCTTAAGGCCAAACTCTTGTGGTTGTGTACATTCCGTGGTAGGTATATATAAAGGTGGTTTTATATATATTGGACATTCCGGTTGAGAGTTCAAAGTTGTAACTTAAAGCTTCCGCTAGAATGCTCTGAGTTAGGATTCGTATTTGGTTTGGTATTATCCTGTGACCTCACCTTCTGTTTGTGGCATATAGTGTGGGGCCCCGGCCGGACCTTCTACTATACGTCATCTAACGGATGGGGTCGTTACACATCCAAATATGACAACTCATGATATGCATACCTCTAGATTTAATATAAATATAGAAATAGCTTTTACGTTTGTTAAAATATAATGACTTTGGTTTTAAAACAATGCTATGAATGAGATATTTAAAATGATACTTTATACTTTAAAAATAACTAACATGCAATTCTAGCATAAAACCTTTCCAGAGAGCAAGTAAATCCAACAAGTCATCAAGAAATAGACTTAACAGCTAGCAAGTAACTTAACATTCAACCAAAATCTCTAGTAGACGTCAACAACCTAACACGAACCCACTAAAAAGCATGCATGTCTGAGCTAAAAATAGAAAAACAACAAAACTACCTCACGACAGTGAGGACAGGACAACCGGAACAGCTGCAGAACACATATAACTACCAACCCAAGCCGCTCAACCGGCTACTACTCTGAGCCTAAGACATTCAAAATAAAAGAATACCTCAGCAAGAATATACAAGTGGTAAACAAAGATCATTAGTAATAATAATTAAAAAAGACAAAAGGGTTACTAACCCTTATAAAAAGAAAAGTTGTCCAATCGCAGCATAAATAGCCATACTTATAAATAGACCACGAGAAGAAGTTCTCAAATCAGGAGTTGTACAACCCGTATTCGTCGAGTTGATGGAGTCCTACCATCAGACCAAGTTCAGCAGAAGTCAAGGTCAACAAGTCAAGACAGAAATCAGGAGTCAGTGCGTCAAACAGCAGATGGCCTGGCGAGTATGGCGAGCTCCCCTCGCATACTCGCCAGGTAGGCAACTAGGCGAGATACTCGCCCAGCCCGTGCGAGTTCCTTCAGGAAGTCGCCTAGTCGCCAGGGGGTGGGGTATAAATATGACCCCGCCTCCTTGTATTTGCCTATAAATAAGACACCAGGGGTACGAGCAGAGGCACTTGAGATCCTCTGTGGGATGTTCGCGAGTTCACCTTTTCTGATACTAGCCAAGTCTTTGGATCCCTTTTCCTTAGAAGATCAGGTCGTGACCTTGCGACTAAGTCATCAGCTAGTCTTCCTCGTACCTAGTTCGGTCATTCTTGGTTGAGAAGAGGTTGCTCCTTTCGAGCATCCGGGTACGTGGTTGGACCATCCTGCCGTAGCATCTGGGGTCCTGTTCCCTACAGTTCTTCATCCTAGTCATTTTAGCCGTCCGATCTTACCTCCGAATCGGTAACCTTAAGCGGCCTTGATCCGAATTCTGAGGTTGGGATTTTCCTGGCTTCAACACTTGGTGCGGTGAGCGTGGATCGCAGCCAAGGAGGAAAGTTTGGTGGTTTAGTGAGATGGCCAATAATGGCAAGCATGGAGAGTTGGTTGGCAACTTGGCGGGAGTTGGCGATCTCGCGCGTGGTAGAGAGTTTGTGACGGTTGCTGCGTTCTAGGAGTTCGCAAAGAATATTGAGAAGACCATCCTCGCCGGGTTTTATCATCGCCCCGACGTCACGACAACCTCTCCCCGTCACGTGACACCGCTGGATGAGGAAGCACCGTCGAGGCGAGCTGGGAAGGAGCCCGCTTGGGCGAGAGAAGAGAGACCGATGCAGTCGCGGCATCATCCGGCGGGCAGCCAATGGGTCCGCTTTCAGGATCCAATGTCATCGGCGAGATACCGTGATACTCGCCTATGGAGCGAGTATGATGTCTCCAGCGAGGATGAAACTCGCCACCGCCAGGGAGGGAGGAGCCCCTTCTGTGACGAGATCCTTGCCGCCCCCGTCCCTAAAGGCTTCAGAAAGCCCATTCTCACTTACTACTCCGGCAAAGATGACCCAGTCAGGCAACTTCAGTGGTTTGAAGACGTCGTCTCCATCCTCAACATGTCAGACGCATTCAAATGCCAGTTCTTCTCCATCACCCTCAAGGGCAACGCAAGAGACGGGTTTCACCAACTGCCAACAGGGTCCGTCTACTGTTTCTCTGACCTCCATCGGGGCCTCATGGCGAGATTCACAACATCAAAGAAGAGGAAGAAGGAGGCCACGACCCTTTTCAAGATTACTCAAGAGCAACACGAGAGTTTGGGTCACTACATCGACCGCTTCCAGGAAGAGATCTTGGAGGTGGAAGAGGTGGAAAACTTCACCCTAATGGTAGCCCTAAAGTTTGTTCTAAAGCGGGGCCTCTTCAGCATGGAGATAGGGTCGAAGCCGTTGAGGTCCTTTGAGGAGATGGTGGAGAGGGCAAATACTTTTGTCCAAGGAGAGGAGAAAAACAAAGAATTCTTGGCACAGTTGGATGGAGACGATCCGCGTGAAAGGGGGAGGGCGGGACCTTCAGAAGCAAGGGATAGGAGGTCCCCGGAGAGGCGCGTCGAAAGAAGGAAGGATCCGAGAAGAAAAGAAGAAAAGAAGAAGATAGAAGAGCCCAGGAGGGTGGAAGAGAGAAGGCAGGAAAGTTCTCGGAGGCAGGAAGAGAGGACGCCAACAGAGGCTCTAGCAAGAAGAGGAGAAGAGAGGCGATTCAAGTATCCCGAGAATCACCCCTAGTGGAGGACACCAATAAGACCGCATTTCCAGCAGGAGAGAAGGGGTGACAACCGGTGCGAGGAAGGCCGAGGAGGAGGAAAAAGGGAGGCGATGGCTATTGCTCATCAAGTCAACAAGAGTCGCAGGCTGGAGAAGCAGGCAAGGAGTCAGGAGGCGGAGATTCTCCTCTACTGCGACATCCATCGAGTAGAGAGGCATGAGACATTATCTTGCCCGGAGTTCTGGGAAGAAAGGAGGAGATTGGAAGCAAGGGTTGTAGAGAGGGAGCAGCCAAGAAAGGAGGCCCCGGTGGGGCAGGTAGTATTCCAAGCTCCGACGAGGAGGAGGAATGAGGACCATACCAACCTGGGAGGTCGCGGAGAGGTGATCCATGGCCCAGGAGGTGGGCACGTCAGGGTGATCAATAGAGGAGCTGGGCTTGGAGTTTCTCGCAAGGGGAGTCTCCATCAAATCTACAGGAAGAGCATCACTTCGACATCGCAGAACCCGCCATCGCTAGAAGAGATCACCTTCTCAGAGGAGGATATGCTGGGGAATGAGAACCCCTTCCATGACGCCCTAGTTGTTCAAGTTGCCATCAAAAATTTCACCGTCGACCGAATCCTCGCGGATAACGGGAGCTCGGTGAACGTCATATTCAAGAGAACTTTCTTAGGGCTTCAGGTGGAAGTGTCTCGGGTCCATGCCACAGACGGACCTCTCTTTGGCTTCTCGGGCGAGAAGAAAGAGGTGGAAGGGGAAGTGGAGCTTCTGGTTACTCTCGGTGGGACTTCGATCCAATGCCGCTTTGTCATCGTGGATGTGCCGAGCGGATACAATGCCATCTTTGGGCGGCCACTCATCAACTATTTCAAGGTCGTTCCGTCATCATATCACCAGTGCCTAAAGTACTGCTGAGGAGATGTCCAGATCAGGATCAGGGGAGATCTTAAGGCCTCTAAGGAGTGCTACCTGAATACCGTCAGTACCATTAGCTGGATGGGGGACGCAGAGAGGTTGGAGGAGCTGTTGGAGAAGGAGAAGGGGTTGTGTGCTGCTGAGGAGGTGGAAGAGGTGGAAGTGATCTCTCGGGGAGGAGAGCCTGGTATGTTGAAGGTTGGAGGGTCCCTACCGCTGGAGGGGAAGATATAGATGGCCGCCTGCCTTCAAGACAACGTCGACATCTTTGCTTTGAGTTCCGCCGAGATGCCCGGGGTTGACGCCGATGTTTCCTGCCATCGCCTCAACCTGGATTCCGCGGTGGCTCCCGTTCGTCAAAAGCAGAGAAGAGCGCTGTTGTGCTAGCTGGACTGATCAGGGAGGAGGTGGAGAAGCTGCTGCGAGCGGGTTTTGTTTCCGAGATCCAGTATCCAGGCTGGGTCTCCAATATTGTAATGGTGAAAAAGCCCAGAGGAGGCTGGCGTCTATGTATTGACTTTTCCATGCTGAATAAAGCTTGCCCGAAGGATTGCTACCCTTTGCCTCAAATCGATGCGCTGGTTGATTCCGCCGTCGGGTTCCCTGTGATGAGTTTTCTTGATGCTTTTTCAGGGTACCACCAGATCCGGATGCATCCCCCCGACTGCCGCGATGTCTCCTTCATAACCAGCGATGGCTATTATAGCTACAAGATGATGCCCTTCGGGCTCAAGAATGCGGGCGCAACTTACCAAAGAATGATGGATCATATCTTCAAAGAGCAAAAGGGGCAAAACCTGGAAGTCTATGTAGACAATCTCCTTATCAAAAGCAAAAGCGTCGCGGAGCATATAACGGATCTAGTGGAGACCTTCGCCACCCTGAGGAAGTATAAGATGTGACTCAACCTGGCCAATTGCGTTTTTGGCGCAGAAAGAGGGAAGTTATTAGGTCACCTCTTCACTCCCAGGGGGGTGGAACCTAACCCGGACAAGGTCAAGGCCATTCTGTAAATAGCGTCCCCAAGAGATCCCAGGGAGGTCCAAAGGCTGACAGGGAAGCTGGAGGGCCTTAGTCATTTTTTATCCAGAGCAGGAGAGAAGTGCTCTTCATTCTTCAAGACTCTTCGGGGAAATCAGAAGTTTGAGTGGACCGCAGAGTGCGAGGAGGCCTTCGGGAAGCTCAAACAACAGCTAACCCAGGCCATTCTCCTCCAAGGTCTGCAGGGAGATGATAATCTCCTACTCTATCTAGGAGTAGGAGCGGAGGTGGTTAGCTCGGTGTTGGTCCGAGAAGAAGGCAAGAAGCAACTCCCTATCTACTATGTGAGTAGAGTGTTGCGGCAAGCAGAAGCCAGATACCCTATCTTGGAGAAGTTGGTATTTGCCCTGGTGGTTCTGGCTCGGAGGCTCCGTCCTTATTTTCAGGCTCATTCCATCAACGTCGTATCTGATCACCCTCTGCGTAGTATCCTAGATGGGGTGGAGTATTCTGGCATATTGGCGAAGTAGGCAGTAGAGCTTAAAGAGTTCAACATTTCTTACTCTCCGAGGGTAGCGATCAAGGCGCGGGCGGTAACAGATTTCTTAGCTGACTTCTCAACCGAGGTGGAAGGAGACGAAGGTTCTTCTAACCCAATCTCTTTGATGATGTTCGTGGATGGGGCTTCGGACAGGCATTCTATGGGAGCTGGAGTCGTGCTAGTAATCCCCCAGGGAACTCAGATCGAGCAGACAGTTGAGATCCTCTTCCCCATTACAAATAATCAGGCGGAGAATGAAGCTATGGTGGCTTGCTTGCGTCTTGCCAAGGAGTTAATAATTTAGGATATCAGGGCCTTCACCGACTCGATGGTAGTCGCATCCCAGATCAGAGGCGAGTTTGAAGTGAATGACCCAATCCTTCAGAGATACTTGGTAAATGTAAAGGGTCTGATTGACGGGTTTCAATCTTTCTTCGTCGAGCACGTACCTCAAGAAAAGAATTCAGAAGCTGACTACCTCGCCAAGTAGGGTCCCCGGGCTGGGGGAACCGTGACCGAGTTGTTTCGATCATCAATCAAGGAAGGGGAAATGATGGATATCGAGAAAAGAACCTCATGGAAGGATCCATTCATCACGTTCTTAACAAAGGGACATCTGCCTGCCGGCGAGGGTGATCAGAGGAAGTTCCGCTATAAAGCTTCCTATTACTTGCTACGGGAAGGAGAGCTCTACCGTAATAATATCTCAGGCCCCTTTGCCAGGTGTTTGTCAGAGATCAAAATCCCTCGCATCCTCGAGGAGATTCACTTAGGAGAGTGTGACAGTCACTCAGGGACCCGCACTCTGGAGCAGAGAATACTAAGGAACGGATACTTTGGCCCACCATCCGAAAGGATGTAGAAGCCTTCTCCAAGAAATGTTCGCAATGTCAGCTCTTCGTGCCTCTTCAGCTACAACCAGCTCAGCACCTTTGCTCGATCACTGCTCCATGGCCCTTTGTTATCTTGGGAATGGACTTGATCGACCCTTTCCCTCAGTCCAGCAAGCAAAGAAAGTTCATCCTGGTGATGATCGATTACTTCTCCAAATGGATCGAGGCAAAAGCTCTGGCCAAGACAACTTCTCGGGTTGTAAAGAATTTCATCTAGGGGGATTGCATGCAGGTTCGGGATTCCTCTCTCCATCGTCACCGATAATGGTCCACAATTCGCCAGCTTGGAATTGGGGGACTTCTACAAACAGCTAGGGATGGATCTTCGATTCGCCTCTGTGCATCATCCCCGCAGCAACGGACAAGTAGAAGCCGTCAACAAGTTGATCATCAACCTCCTGAAAAAGAAAGTCACCAACTTAAAAGGCAATTGGCCAGAGCAGCTCCCCTCAGTCCTCTAGGCACTGAGAATAAATCCAAACTCGGCTATGGGGGAAACTCCCTTCAAGTTATCTCACGGGTCTGAGGCGCTCATCCCATTGGAGTTTGAGGTTCGGAGCCCGAGGGTCATAACCGCAGGAGATGGCAGTGAAGAGTGGCGCTTGGAGAATGAAGAGGCTCAAGGACTTTCACTGGACTATATTGAAGAACTTCGCGACTTGGCCTCCACCCGCCAAGAGGAGGTCAAAAGGCACATGGCGAAGCACTTCGACAAGAACGTTCGCCTCAAGAATTTTCGGGCAGGAGATCTTGTCATGAAGAAGGTGGATGCTGCAGGGAGGGGAGCAACTGTCGGCAAGCTACATCTGAACTGGGAAGGTCCCTTCATCGTTTAGGAATCCCTAGCCACCGGAGTCTACTACCTGCAAGATCAAGTAGGAGAGCAGCTGGGAGGTACCTGGAGCGGGGATGACCTGAAAAGGTTCTATCCCTAGCGGTAACATGTGTCTTCTTTGTAATCATGTTGATATGAATATAATAGTTGCAGCAAGCTTGTTTCTCTCTATGTGCCAATCTATCTCAAGACTTCTGAAGGCTTCAAGGAACAGCCCCGCGATCGACTCCGGAAATCAGCAGTCAGCCTGTTCCTCCTAAATAGCCCAGTGCGGATGATAGGACGATGCCTCGGGACATAAGCATTCTTGTAAGACCGAGCCTCTGCATTGACGACCGAGATCAGCTCCCCCCTTGCACGTCAGCCTATGTCTCCTCGATTGCATCTCTCCTCTGACTGGAGGAACTATCTGGAACAGGCCTAGACACTAACCTCCTAGACTTGATAGAGGGCCGATCTCACCAAGCAATCACTAATCTAGGCATCTCAGCTATTGTCTGAAGCAGGTAACCAGCCGAAGAAGGGGGCAAGAACAAGCCCAAGGGAAGATGTTTGCCTCAAGTGTGTCCTGAAGGACCCTCAGAGGAACATTATCCTTCGCCCGTGCACTAGCACTCACCGCCAGGTGGCATGGCTAAAAGCGATCTACACTATTGGATCGGGATATGAGCCTTCGACCCATTCCTCCTAAATAGCCCAGTATGGATGATAGGACGATGCCTCGGGACTTAAGCACTCTTGTAAGACCGAGCCTCTGTATTGACGATCGAGATCAGCTCCCCCCTTTCATGTCAGCCTATGTCTCCCTGATTGCATCTCTCCTCCGACTGGAGGAATTTTTAGGAACAGGTCTGGATGCCAACTTCCTGATTTGGCAGTTTCAAGATCATCTCTATTAAAGGTATCAGTCATTTATAAACATCGGTGCAGCTAACTCATCTGTCGCCTCTCAAGTAACATGACAAAATCACCTCGAGTGAGCTCCGATTGAAGTCCTCGAATGGCAGTGTTATCATAAGTCCGAGTCACTTCACGAGCTCCTCTCCTGCACATCGGCCAATGACCTCCTCGAGTGAGCTCCGATCGAAGTCCTTGAGTGGTAGTGTTATCATAAGTCAGAGTCCCTACACGAGCTCCTCTCCTGCATACTGGCCAACGACCTCCTCGAGTGAGATCAAGTTCCTCGTTGGAGCGATGCCGTACTCCGTGAACTCTGTATGAGATCCTCTCCTGCAGGCCGACTGCTTGCCTCCCCGAGTCGACCTACACCACTCTTAGTTGAGCAAGGCTCCTAAGAGCTGTCGACCCCAACGATGATTGAAGTCCTCGAGTGGTAGTGTTATCATAAGTATGAGTCCCTACACGAGCTCCTCTCCTGCACATCGGCCAACGACCTCCTCGAGTGAGCTCCGATTGAAGTCCTCGAGTGGTAGTGTTATCATAAGTCTGAGTCCCTGCACGAGCTCCTCTCCTGCATACCGGCCAACGACCTCCTCGAGTGAGATTAAGTTCCTCGTTGGAGTGATGTCGTAGTCCGTGAACTCTGTATGAGCTCCTCTCCTGCAGGTCGACTGCTTGCCTCCCCAAGTCGACCTACACAACTCTTAGTTGAGCAAGGCTCCTAAGAGCTATCGACTCTAACGATGATTAAAGTCCTCGAGTGGTAGTGTTATCATAAGTCTGAGTCCCCGCACGAGCTCCTCTCGTGCATACCGGCCAATGACCTCCTCGAGTGAGATCAATTTCTTCGTTGGAGCGATGCCGTAGTCTGTAAACTCTGTACGAGATCCCCTCCTGCAGACCGACTACTTTCCTCCCCAACCAAACCACCCCCAATAGAGCTTGACTCCTAAGGGGTGTCGACTATTTCCCACCCCCAGTTGAGCTTGGCTCCTGCTGGGTGTCGACTGTTTCCCACCCCCAGTTGAGCTTGGCTCCTGCTGGGTGTCGACTGTTTCCCACCCCCAGTTGAGCTTGGCTCCTGCTGGGTGTCGACTGTTTCCCACCCCCAGTTGAGCTTGGCTCCTGCTGGGTGTCGATTGTTTCCCACCCCCAATTGAGCTAGGCTCCTGCTGGGTGTCGACTGTTTCCCACCCCCAGTTGAGCTTGTCTCTTACTGGGTGTCAACTGTTTCCAACCCCCAGTTGAGCTTAGCTCCTACTGGGTGTCGACTGTTTCCCACCACTAGTAGAGCTTGGCTCCTGCTGGGTGTCGAATACTTGCCGCCTGTCGAGCTCGGCCCCCGATTAGGTAGGTGCGAGTACGCCTTGGGCGAGTAGGCGAGTATGCCCTGGGCGAGTAGGCTAGTATGCCTTGGTGAGTATGCGAATTGGTATTCATGCGAGTATGTTTATGCGAGTTGGTGGAGCGAGTATGCATCACAAGCACATCCTCCCCGAGCCTATAAGCCTAGCGAGCAATATCAATCAGCATGCGAGAAGAAAACAGAAGGAAATAACTTGTATAAATATATCAAAAAAATGTACAAGTTACAAGTGTCAAAAAGTATTACATCCAAGCATGACAAAGATCGGCGAGCAACTAGGACTCGTCATCCCCAGTATCCGACCGATATTTGTCATCTCCTATGTCGGCATCCTCTTCTTCCTCGCCGCTGCCGCTGCTGGTGGAACTACTAGAGCCTGACGATGAGAAAGGAATGCGATCGGGCGAGATAGTCCCCCCGATGAGTAGTTCGGGGATGAGCTCATCGACGGTGAGCTGCTTCTCCTCTTCGACGAGCTTCCTGTTGATCCTCAGCCGAGCGAGGATGATATTCCCCACCGCCCGCGCTATCTCGCGGCGGACGGATGACCTATCTTACCAAAGAGCGCGAAACTGCTTGACGACCCAATGCGGGTCATCCTCCGGCCGCGGCGCATCGGGCAAGGTAGCTGAAGAGCTCGTGCGTCCCTCGGCGGCGACCAGCTGAGTCTCCATCTCTACAGCTCGAACCTAGGCCACCTCCAGCTCCGCTTGTGAAGTGGCGAGCTTATCCTCGCACTCAGAAAGCTTCTTCGCAGCCTCGATCTCGGCGGTCTGCGAGATATCAACCGTCAGCAAACTAATTCCAAGTCAAAAATCATCAATGTCGCACACGGGAAGCGACTTACCTCATAATCCTTCCAACGGACCGATTGCATGCCGAGATCTATGGCCTTCTTGGAGACGAACTTCAAAGCCTCTGTGGTATACAGCAGCTTTCGGGCCGTATAATGCCCTAGCTCGGTAGATCGTGCGAGCGAGCACGCAGCTTACTGGGCGAGTTCCGTCGGACCGAGCTCCAGCATGGACTCAGCGTAAACCCGCCCATATAAAGCATGGAGGATGGCGAAGGCCTCTCCCTTGTCCTCCCAATCTACCGACTAGGAGGGGAGGTTGGTGCTCAGCGACACCAGGTGTTTGTCTACCGACCAAGTCACCAGCAGGCGACCATAAACGTCCACCACCCTCACCCTAGGGTGTAATTTGGGTGGAAGCAGGGTACCCGAGCGACCGGCGGCGAATCCTGGTCATTAGAGTGAGGCGACGACACTTTCACCCTCTTACTCGTAGGCCCCGATGACTTGACCTCCGCCTTTACCTTGGCGAGCTTCTTCTTATCCCTAACGTCAAGCGGGGGGGGGGGGGGGGGGGGTGGGTGGGCTTCCATGATGGAGGTGGCGATTTCCTTCGCCGGAGGAAGCGGCTTCCCTGGAAGCTCGTTGGCCACTGCAAAAATCGCGCGATGTCATAAAAGCGAGCTCCAATAAATTAGGAGCGAGCATGCGGGCATACGTAATTCTCGCTTGAGTCTTACCCTTGATTGGATGGACCGCTTTGAGCGTGCTGACGTTAAGCCACCAGTAGAGACGTCAAACCGGCGACCTTGGAAGGACTCGAATAGTTGCTCGCGGACGCCTTCCAAGATTGGCGGGAGGAAGGCGACATCGACGGGTTGGTGCGGCCTTCCCAGGAGTCCCGTGAAGTCGCCATAAACGACAACCAACTACTCGCTCCAGCGGTGGACTTTATTCGCTGTCCCCACCAAAGTGCAGACATGGTTGCTGAAGTAGACGACCCCCTCCAAAGTCGCGGCGAAGGAGAATATCCTTCGGAAGACAAAAAGGTCAAAGGCAATCCTCTCTTCCCGCAAATAACAGAGGAACCCAATGATAATCGCTACTCCATTAGGGTTGATTTGCGCGGCGACGATCCCGAAGTACCGGAGGATCTCGCAGTATTTGGGCCAGAAGGGAAGTCGCAAGCCGACGTCAAAATGGCGAAGCAACAACACCATCGCACCCTCAACATAAGTGTTGAGTCACTCGCTGCGAGTAGGGAGCCTCGCCGAGTATCCATCTGACAAGAGTCGCTCCCTGAATAACTCCAAGTCTTGCTCCATGGTTATTGATTTCTTGAAGGCTGCGTCGGCAAAGTTGATGGCATGGGATTGATGACAAGCATTGGCATCATCCCCAACCATGTTGGCGAGCTAGCTAAAATAAGAGGAGAGGCGAGGAAGAAAAAGATAAGAAGACGCGAGTAGAAAGGTTACTCCAGAGGTGGTTTGGAAAAATCGTAGAAGCATACTTATGCCCCACCTACCCCCTTTATTTATAGGCAAAGGCAAGGGAGGAAGGGGGGGGGGGTATAAATATGTCTCGCCGAGTATCAGCCTAAGTCGCGGTTTAGGAGAGAAAACGGACACCCGACGTGAACCCCATCTCGCACAACATAGAAGAGGAGGTCGCGACATTCGCCAGAACCTGCGCAATAAACTCGGCACACCACAGAATAAACAACAAACAAAAAGACAGGAATAAATCAGCGGTGAGATGCAAACTCGCTTATTACAAAGATAATGTAGTTTATTACAGACGACCGCCTACGGCGAGTTCATAATAAGAAAAAAAAGGAAAAATGGTCCCAAGTCCTAGGTGGTCGCTCTGGATGGTGAGGATGTCGCCCAGCCCAGCCCATCTTGCGCGCTCGCCGGTAATGCTCCGTCGCCAGCGTCGTAGCATCGTCGCCAAGCCACAGTTGCTCCTCTATCCTCATCAGCCGCCCCACGGAGCCCATACTTGCCCGGATGCCGGACAAACTCATCGAGGACAAGTTGCAGGATGTCGTTGTTTAGCGCCAGCTGATGGTCATTATCCTTCACCATATGGAAGCGATCCTCGTAGCTCTCTAGAGTGGTCCAGAGTTCTTCCATTTTCGCTACTCACACCTCCAGAGCGGAGATCCGGCGATGAGGCTCACAGATGGCGAGCTGATCGAACTTGCTCTCCAGCTCCAGGTAGGCGCGAGCCGCAGCATAGCGATACTCGCTCCCGGATAACCCGATGGCATCGATGAAGGCTGCCCTGGGAGTCACCGGGCGATCTGTCAGAGTAGGTAGAAAAGTCACCAGGTCAGAGATAAGCGCCCGAATGATCAAAGGAAGCAACAACGACAAAACTTACCGTAGAGAGGAGACCAAGATCGATGAGGATAAGGGACGCGACTTGGGGCATCTCGCCGACCAGAAGGTGGACCACCCGCATGATCGGCTGGTCTACCCCGCCCATGATCTCCATGATCGAGGCCCCCGACTCGCAACGGGCAGTAGCTCGGCTGCGGCTTGTCCAGTTTCCAGGCCAGAGTCTTCGACGGAGGCGGCGGAGGCTGTGATGAACTTGCGGGCTGGTGTGAGGCCTTTGACAGAGGAGGCGGGGGAGGTCTCTGCAAATCAGCTTGTTGCTGAGCGATCAAAGGCGGCGGTGGACGGTAAGGAGATACTCGCCGCCTATAGAGAGGTCGCATCAGGAGGCGGCAACGGACAACTGAGAACTCGCCGCTGGCAGCACTGAATCTCGTGCGGGAGTGGGAGCGTCCTTACTCGCCAGAAGATCCTTGCTCCCTGGAGGGTCCTTTCTCGTCGAGGGGTTCTTTCACCATTGGTTCCTTGCTTGCCGAAAGGTTTCCCTTCGCCGAAGGAGTCTCCGCCACTTTCTTAGTGACGAGACTAATCCAGACCATTTGCGCAGTACGGGTCGGCTTATCGGCTTCTAGGGCGAGCAATGACGTAGAGTTCAGGGGGGTGATATCCAGAGGCACATCCGCGGCATGTCTGGAATGGAGTCTGCGAATAAGGGAAGCATATCAGTGAAAAGCGAACGACGACCAACTATTTTGAAAGACTGGCTTGGCAAAATGGCGACCTGGCGAAGAGATGTCGTCAATCCGCGCCAGCACCGACGATTTGGCGACTTCTTTGGAAGGGGCTTTGAGCGAGCTAAGAAGATTGGGGTCTGAAGAGGCTAGGTTGGGAATGTCGCCTAGCCTAAGGTCATTAAGGAGATTCAAGGTGCTGACAGAGCGCGCGGGATTGATGGTCGGAGCGGCGACCTATTCACAGGGCGGAAGAGGGTCATCCAACTTTGAGGTGGATATCTTATTCGACTTCTTTGTTTTATTCTTTTTTGGGGGGGGGGGGGGGGGGGGGTGTTGGGTTTCTCTATGAGGATGGCACAACGCTTATGCATGCAGCGGAAGTAATAAAATATCAAGAACAACCCAAAGAGATTGGGATCGGGCCATGAATGTTGAATCAAGAAGTTAACAAACAACTAGGTAAAAGTTACCTTTCCGGTGTTGAGTCAAAACTCAATAGAGATGCTCCAAGATAAGAGTCCTTGTCGGTGGCGAGTTCTACGTAGAATAACGTCTACGTCTCTGCAAAAATCCACACGAGCAGGAGAACACCGAGCTTCGTCGCACGAAGGGTAGGGAAGGAGATGAACCGCACCTTGCACTTCCACGGACTGCTAGGTCCGCGCTAGGAATAGCAACACCGGCGACCGTCGCCGGAGAGGAGGAGGTCGGCAAAGCGAACGAGCGACGGAACGCTTCCGTCTGGCAGGGTTCGGGAATCGGCGGATCGGGAGAACGGCGGAACGCTTTCCGTCGGGCTCGATCCAGCCACAGGAGAAAAGGGCCGATTTTATTCCTAAAACCCTAAGTCTCAATTTATACCAAAGGCATAAACAGAACTGAGAGTATCGCTATTCGCAGACCACCCAAAATAGGGTTTCAGAATAATTCACCGAGAATCAGCACAGGTTCCGCGAGAATCAGTCAGCGGGAATCAACAGCCAGATTCGGCGAGAATAAGCAGACAGTCTTGACGACTTTATCCTCGATTCTCGACGAATCAACAGATTGATTCTCGACGACTTTGCCTTAGTTGGCGAGTCATACTCGACGACTCCCGTCGACCCTCGATGATTTTGCCTTAGTCGACGAGTCATACTCGACGACTCGCGTCGACTCTCGACGATTTTGCCTTAGTCGACGAGTCATACTCGACGACTCCTGCCGACTCTCGACGAAAATCCTTTGGCAACGTTTGCCCGACCCCATTCTGTGCGGTGATTGGTAACCCTTACCAACACAATCAATCTTCCAACTTCTCCACATGCTCTTATGTGTGACCCTGCAGGCTCATATCGCGTTGGCAGTGAGATTACATGTTTGACCACTTCTAGATCACCATGGTAACTCCAACAGTCTCCTCACTTGATCTTGAAAGTATCAAACCAAAAACCTCACAAACAATGAGCGGTATCTAGCAATGCATCATTGATCCCCAAGTAATAAGAGTTCATAACTCATAAGCCTTTATGAACAATGTCCCAGTGTTGTCTTTGTCCCTTTGTCCCTTACATCCGGAAAGAACTAGAGGCATGGACCGTGTCACCCTCATAATAGCTCAATCCAAGTTTTTTTGATCTAGAACGGACTTCTAGAGAATGGTGAGTCCAATATCACATATTGACTCAACCAAGCATGACCATGCATTTCTCTATCCAGTTCCATCAAGGGGCCCATGGATGCAACTCCTGTCACATAGGAGGACAAACCCCATATCTTCTCACACACAAACACTCAAATGATTTGTAACGTGCCCAACAACCACCCTTATTATCAACCTTTCTTAAGGAAGACTTTAGATGGCATCAAGCACGCTCTTCCTCACTTGATGAATGTTGTGACTTCAGATCAAAGGACCACATCACCATTGTCAATTGAGACCTACTCGTGACACTTTTAGATAACAATCCATAGAGTAGTCTCAGGTTGGGTCTGTCCAGTACAACTTATTCATTAACAAGTACCCACGTGATGACTTGATATCACAATATCATGACCTATGAGAACTGATCATCAGACAACACACGTGCTAGTCTTAATGTATCATCATCACCCTTATCTTCTATGATGATATAACGACCAGGGACCTTTTAAGAATGAAGCTTCAAATAAATCATAGGCTCTTCACATTCAAGTCATGTACTTGATTTCCTATGGAAGCGAACATTCTAAGGGTATTTATTATGTTAACATTTAATTATCACATAGAGAAACCATAATAAAAGAACTTACCATAAATTGTAAAAAGAAAAATCTGGTACACAATTCATCATATGAATAAACAACAAACAACCCACAGAATATATGTTTACATGCAACCCACAAGACTCTCACTAGAGTTGATCATTTAGGTATCGTATACCCATTGATCTAGTATGACCATCATGCTTTCTCTGCGCGAGAGGCTTTGTCAGTGGATCCACAATATTCTCCTCAGCCGGCACTCTGCAGATGTTCACATCTCCTCGTTTCGACAATCTCACAAATAAGATGGAACCTCCGAAGTATGTGCTTGGAGCGCTGATGAGATATAGGTTCCTTAGATTGTGCAATTGCACCATTATTATCACAGTAGAGAACTACGGGACCAACAATGCTAGGAACTATATCAAGCTCGCCGATGAATTTCCTAATCCATACAGCCTCCTTCGCTGCGTTAGCTGCAGCGATATACTTGGCTTCTGTTGTAGAATCAGCAATTGTCTCTTGCTTGGAACTCTTCCAGCTCACAACTCCTCCATTAAGGCAAAACACAAACCCTGACTGAGACTTTTAATCATCCCTATCAGCTTGGAAGCTAGCATCCGTGTAACCACTTACAACGATCTCTTCCTCTACACCATACACCAAGAACACATCCTTTGTTCTTCTCAAGTACTTCAGGGTATTCTTGACTGCAATCCTAGTGACACCCACCGGGGTCTGACTGATACCTGCTAGTCATGCTCAAAGCAAAGGAGACATCGGGTCTAGTACATAACATTGCATACATGATTGATCCAATTGCCGAAGCATATGGAATCAACTTCATGCGGTCCTTATCTTTACAAGATTTTGGACACTGGTCCTTAAGGAGATTCACACCATGAGACATGGGTAAAAATCCTTTCTTGGACTCAAGCATATTGAACTGCTTCAACACCTTCTCAATGTATGTACTCTGGGTCAAACCCAGCAACCTCTTCGATCTATCTCTATAGATCTTAATACCAAGTATATAAGTTGCTTCACCCAAGTCCTTCATAGAAAAGCAGTTCCCTAGGTTGTTCTTAACAACTTTCAGGGCAGGAATGTCATTCCCAATCAACAGTATGTCATCTACATACAATATCAGGAAGACAATAACGCTCCCACTGATTCGCTTGTAAACACAAGGCTCATCTTCATTCTTGATGAAACCAAACTCTTTGATTTTCTCATCAAAACGAAGATTCCAACTTCGAGAGGCCTGCTTCAGTCCATAAATGGACCTATTCAGCTTGTATACTTTAGTGGCTTCATTTGGGGATACAAAACCCTCGGGTTGTGTCATGTACACTTCCTCAAGGAGGTTTCCATTAAGGAAAGCCGTTTTGACATCCATCTGCCAGATCTCGTAGTCATAATACGCAGCAATAGCAAGCAATATCCTTATGGACTTTACGATGACAACAGGGAAAAAAGTCTCATCATAGTCAATACCATGAATTTGCTTGAAACCCTTAGCCACCAGTCGCCCTTTGAATGTCTGTACATTCCCATCCATGTCGGTCTTCTTCTTGAAGACCCATTTGCACCCTATGGGTCGTACCCCTTCAGGTGGTTCCACCAAGTTCCAAACTTTGTTTGCATACATGGAGTCCATTTCGGATCTCATAGCCTCAAGCCATTTGTCGGAGTCCGGTCCATTCATAGCCTCTTGGTAGGTTGCTGGTTCATCATCATGATCCATAAGCAACACATTACCTATTTGAGATATGAGAAATCCATATCTCTCAGGCTCAAATCTAGGTCTACCAGATCTACGTAGGACTCTTGTTTCATGAGCAGGTTCTCTAGCTACAAAGTCTTGTAGTCCTGTCTCAGAATCCAATTACGGTTCATTCTCTACCTGTGGTTCTTGAACTTCTTCAAGTTCTACCTTTTCAGTCTTTCTTGATAAGAATTCTCTTTCCAAGAAGACGCTAGTCCTTGCGATAAACACTTTGCCCTCGGACGGTAGGTAAAAGTAATACCCTTTTGTTTCCTTAGGATATCCCACCAGATAAAATTTATCCGATTTGGGTTCCATCTTGTCAGGCATTTGAAGTTCGCACGTATGCCTCACAACCCCAAATTTTAATGAATGACATACTAGGACACTTCCCAGTCCATATCTCATATGGTGTCTTCAGAACCGTTTTCGTTGGAGCCGCAATTCAGTGTCATTGCAGCAGTCTCTAAAGCAAAACCCCAAAAGGAAACAGGCAAGTCTGCATGACTCATCATCGAACGTACCATGTCTAACAGAGTACGATTTATCCTCTCAGACACACCATTATGTTGTGGTGTTCTAGGTGGAGTGAGCTGTGATACAATACCACACTCTTTTAGATGATCACGGAACTCATGACTCAGGTATTCGCCACCTCGATTAGATCGGAGTGCTTTAACCCTTTTACCCAACTAGTTTTCTACTTCATTTTTGAACTCTTTGAATTTTTCAAAGGTCTCGGATTTGCACTTCATAAGATACACATATCCGTATCTACTGAAATCATCAGTAAATGTAACGAAGTAGAAGTACCCACCTCTAGCCATGGAGCTCATGGGTCCGCATACATCACTATATACAACATCCAAGAGATCCTCAGCCCTCTCAGTAAAACCAGTGAAAAGGGCTTTAGTCATCTTGCCTAACAAACAAGATTCGCATCGCTCAAATGATTCATAATCAAATGAGTCCAAAAGTCCATCTTTATGGAGCTTGGATATGCGCTTCTCGTTTATATGGCCCAAACGACAATGCCATGGATATGTAGGGTTTGAGTCATTTGTTCTTAGTCTTTTATTATTTTATACATTATAGATCAGATGGTCCAAGTTCAAAACATAAAGACCATTAAACAATTGGGCTACAACATAACAAACATCATTCTTAAATATAGAACAACAGTTGTTCTTAATTATAAAAGAAAATCCAACCATGTCCAAGCATGGAATGGATATAATGTTTCTAGTTATGGCCGGAATAAAATAACAATTATCTAGTTCTATTACAAGCCCACTGGGCAAAGAAAGACAGTAAACCCCTACGACTACAGCAGAAACTCTTGCTCCATTGCCGACGCGCAGGTCCACCTCCCCTTTACTCAGCAATCTTCTCCTTTCCAGTTCCTGCACATTTGTACAAATGTGTGAACCACATCCGGTATCCAATACCCAAGATGAAGGAGCAGAGAGGCTTATTTCTATAACGTAAAGTATTCGAAGCGGAAGTCATACCTCCCTTCATTTTCTACAGACCCTCAATGTAAGAAGGAAAGTTCCTCCTCCAATGACCAGCCTTGCCACAGTGGTGGCATTTTCCTTCCTTCACCGTGCTCTTCTTTTTCTTCAGTGCAGAAGACTTGGGCTCAAGATGTGACTTTAGGTCCCACCTTCGTCTTCATAGAGCCCTTGCCCTTGCCCTTGCCCTTATGCACCATCAGTATGGGGCTGACAGGCTTGGCCTTCTTCATGTTGTTCTCGGCAGTTCTTAACATGCCTAGGAGCTCAGGCAGTGTCTTGTCTATTTCATTCATGTTGTAGTTCAAGACAAACTGCTCATAACTGTCCGGCAACGATTGCAGGATCAGATCTGTGGCCAACTCTTGACCTAGAGGAAAACCCAGCCTTTCAAGGTTCTCTATATACCCAATCATCTTGAGTACGTGAGTCCCTACTGAGTCTCGAACTCCCATCTTGCACTGAAATAACGCTTTTGTGACGTCAAACCTCTCTTGACGAGCTTGCCCTTGAAACATTTTCTTGAGATGCTCGTCAATCTCCTTGCACCCCATGTTCTCATGTTGCCTCTGAAGCTCAGAGTTCATGGTGGCAAGCATAAGGCATTCGACGTCTAAAGCGTCATTCAGTATACTTCTTATAAGTATCCTTATCAGCACGGGAAGAATTCCCGGTCGGCACCTCGGGGGCTTCTTCTTCCAAGACATAGAGCTTTTGCTCTTGCCTGAGAACAATTCTCAAGTTCCTGTACCAGTCCATGTAGTTAGTCCCATTGAGCTTATCCTTCTCAAGGATGGCTCTCAGTGACAGAGTGGAGTGTGAACCACTTGCCATTGAATTCTACAAGAATTCATGCAGAATAATATCAGTACCAAAATTTCAAAATACAATTTATTTTTAATTTGGACTTCAATTAAAACTCCCACTATTTTATTCGAAATGATGGCCCTCACTATCAATTCGGAGAGTTCATGCGAGCTACTCTCTTAGTGGATAAGATCCGTATTTCACCAACACAATGAGTCAGCTTTGGCTTTTATCTCACGATGTGGTTATTTAGGTAGGCAACGCTTGCCAATTGCATCCTCATGCAATTCTTGTATGGTTGGTGAATAACTCCTTAGTCGCATCCATCATATGGTGCATGCCAACCCTATGCCTCTAGGCACTCAACCTTTGAGGTCACCTAGTTAAGTTATAACCGATGTCGACAGTGGGATATCACAATTGTCCGCTCGCACCCTAACCAAGATAGATTAATGCACCTTGCTTTGACAAGCCTACACTTCATCGATCGAGGCAGGAAGAGTGTCATCCATCGGAAGGCATCCGAACACTTTATATTAGAGGTAAGGGATTTTTGATTATTGGTTAACAATTAACTATGATCAATATTTGATCAATGTGCACATCCACAGAAAAACAATCTCTAAAAACAACATGCATCCCTTATGTGCACAACATGGTACTATCAACATTTGATAGAAGAAAGGGCTAAGTCTGAACATCGGGACTCTTCCAAATCTTCAGATTTACATGCATTGGACAAAGACAAAGGCAACTCAACTTAAAGCAGTAGACAAGCTCGTCTCTCATTGTTGGATTCAAAATCCAAAACAATGCACTGGTTCATTAACCACTTGAGGGACAGTTACTGCTAAGGAGTCAACAATTTCTAACAATTAGAAATTACCACGAAATCCCAGACGTTCCTAGAGGGGTTCCAAGGGGCAGAGCCCCTAACCTGTGGGTTATGGGCCCATCGATTTCCCTTGGAAAAACCATCAACAATTGATGTTCCAGGATTAAATCTAGACATTTAGAACGCTTCTAAATCCCTAGGTTTACACGTACTAGAATAACCTAACTTCCAAAACAACAATCATGGCCGAAACCTCCCTCTGATACCATTGTTGGGTTTCTCTATGAGGATGGCACAACGCTTGTGCACGCAGCGAAAGTAATAAAATATCAAGAATAACCCAAAGAGATTGGGATCGGGCCATGAATGTTGAATCAAGAAGTTAACAAACAACTAGGTAAACGTTACCTTTCCGGTGTTGAGTCAAAACTCAACAGAGATGCTCCAAGATGAGAGTCCTTGTCGGTGGCGAGTTCTACGTAGAATAACGTCTATGTCTTTGCAGAAATCCACACGAGCAGGAGAACACCGAGCTTTGTCGCACGAAGGGTCAGGAAGGAGATCAACCACACCTTGCACTTCCACGGACTGCTAGGTCCGCGCCAGGAATAGCAACACCAACGACCGTCTCCGGAGAGGAGGAGGTCGGCGAAGCGAACGAGCAGCAGAATGCTTCTGTCCAGCAGGGTTCGGGAATCGGCGGATCGGGAGAATGGCGGAACGCTTTCCATCGGGCACGATCCAGCCACAGGATAACAGGGCCGATGTTATTCCCAAAACCCTAAGTCTCAATTTATACCAAAGGCATAAACAGACCTGAGAGTATCGCTATTCGCAGACCACCCAAAATAGGGTTTCAGAATCATTCACGTCGAGAATCAGCACAGGTTCGGCGAGAATCAGTCGGTGGGAATCAGCAGCCAGATTCGCCGAGAATCAGCAGACAGTCTCGACGACTCTATCCTTGATTCTCGACGAATAAACAGATATGATTCTCGACGACTTTTCCTTAGTCGGCGAGTCATACTTGACGAATCCCGTCGACCCTCGACGATTTTGCCTTAGTCGACGAGTCATACTCGACGAATCCCGTCGACTCTCGACGATTTTGCCTTAGTCGACGAGTCATACTCGACGACTCCCGCCGACTCTCGACGAAAATCCTTTGGCAACGTTTGCCTGACCCCATTCTGTGTGGTGATTGGTAATCCTTACCAACACAGTCAATCTTCCAACTTCTCCACATGCTCTTATGTGCAACCCTGCAGGCTCATATCGCATTGGCAGTGAGATTACATGTTTGGCCACTTCTAGATCACCATGGTAACTCTAACAGGGGGGGAGTCGGCGGTGACATCGTCTTCCCGCGGCCGCTTGGACTTAGCAATGTCGAGGAAGCTGGACAGGGCGGCGAGGCTGTCTTTAAGGAGTTTCTCATTTGTGTTCGACATTGTGCGCGAGCTCTGGAGATCCATCTCAAAAACCAAGCCCCCCTATTTATAGAGAGCCAGGCAGTCATTAGGGGCGAGCAACTCAGATACTCGACGTAGCAGCTCATCGAATAAGTGTTGGATGTTTCTTTCCAAGCTCCTACGTCGCTCGAAAAGAGCGGGGATTGTTTACAACCCGTATTCGTCGAGGATGGGTCCTACCACAGCCAAGTCAGCAGAAGTCAAGGTCAACAAGTCAAGACAGAAATCAGGAGTCAGTGCGCCAAGCAGCAGAAGGCCCAGAGAGTATAACGAGCTCCCCTCGCATACTCGCAAGGTAGGCGACTAGGCGAGATACTCGCCCAGCCCGTGCGAGTTCCTCCAGGAAGTCGCCTAGTCGCCAGGGGGTGGGGTATAAATATGACCCCTTCCCTCCTTGGATTTGCCTATAAATAGTACCCCAGGGGTACGAGGAGAGGCACTTGAGATCCTCAGCAGGATACTCGCGAGTTCACCTTTTCTAATACTAGCCGAGTCTTTGGATTCCTTTTCCTTAGAAGATCAGGTCGCAACCTTGCGACTAAGTCATCAACTAGTATTCCTCGTACCTAGTTTGACCATTCTTGGTTGATAAGGGGTTGCTCCTTTCGAGCATCCGGGTACGTGGTGGGACCTTCCTGACGCAGCATCTGTGGTCCTGTTCTCTACAGTTCTTCATCCTAGTCATTTTAGCAGTCCGATCTTACCTCCGAACCAGTAATTTTAGGCGGCCTTGATCCGAATTCTGAGGTTGGGATTTTCCTGGCTTCAACAAGAGTAATAATAAAGGGTGCACCAAGTGCGAAATAAAGCCATGCTTCTATAAAATCTACGAGTGCATGCATAAAAACATATGTGCATATATAAATATATATATATATATATATATAAAAGATACTGATCACTAGCTCAAAACACGTGAATCATTAACACTGGATATAAAACGATACTAAGTTGGTGGCCACATTGTCTAACACCAACCTTCAGACCAAACATCTCAAACCCAGGCATTGGGGTGGTGGCCAACATTGTCCAACACAATCTAATAGTCCAAATATCTCAAAAAGACACTGTGGTGGTGGCCTCATTAACCAACACAACCCAACAGTCCATGAGAAGAGAAGAAAACCCACCAGGTGTAATGATTCACAAACCAGCATCAGGTTGGTGGTCCTTTATCCACCACCAACCTAGCCACAAATAACCATAAATTATATTAATAAACAAAAAGGAAACCCAAGGCTTAACATCAGATTTTCATGATGATGCAAAAGGAAGAAAACCAGAAGTCACTAAGGTAAACTCGACGAATATGTCTTGACGAACTCAAAGTCACTCAACGGACACATCAAAATTGCTAAAGCACAAGCTCTGAGATCACTCGACACCAAAACACAGGCTCTGAGTTCACTCGATGCCAAAACAAAGGCTCTAGATTCACTCGACGCATAAACAAAGGCTCTGAGTTCACTCAACGCCTAAACAAAGGCTCTGAGTTCACTCGATGCCTGGATAGATACAGTCAAAGAACTCGACGCCTAGCTGATTCACTCAACGCTCTCGTCGCCAAGGCTTATTCACTCAACGCCAAGCCTGATTCAGTAGATGCACTCGACGCCAAGGCTGAACACTCAATGCCAAGGCTGAACACTCGACGCTAAGGCTGATTCACTCAACGCTCTCGACGCTAAGGCTTATTCACTCAATGCCAAGGCTTCACTCAATGCCTAGCTGAGTTCACTCGACACCTAAGGCAAAAACCTAACAGAATTTCTATCTTACCTGCACAGGTTAATAGACTTACAGTAACTAATTTTTTTTTTCTGACCACAACTAAACCTAGACCAAGAATAAGTTACAAAAATTAATAGAAAGGGAGGGGTAGACAAGGCAAGAGTCCAAGCATAGATAAAAGAACCCTCCCCAACAACACAACAAGGAGAGAAAAAAAACTACTGTTATGTTACATAGGGTACAGCTAGGGGTCATGAAAAATTGACATAGAGAAAAAAATAAAAAGAAAGAAATATGAAGAATTTTCAAGAGGCTAGGCAAGGGAGCAATCCACTACTTGCCTCAAGATCTATAAAAATCCGGCCTCACGAGCGATCCGCTTCAAGGATCAGCTGCAAGAACTCTTAGGCTACGATTCCTGAAACTTTACGGGGCAAATGAGAGTAAAGGTCAAAAACACTAATGCCAAAATTCCACGAAAACAAAATTACCTACCACCAACGCGTAGATCTTGTCGAGAGCTTTCCGGATCTACCCTCCGTCGACGATTCCGAGCACCGGCACTCCTTCAAGCGGTGGATGAAGGCCTAGCGAAACACGTCGCCCTCTTTTTCTTCCGCACTCGGTCTGATGGCTTGGGGAAGAAGATAATGAATGGTGTTTCTAATTATAAGTATTTTTTATCTCATATAATAATAATATAATAATAATATAATATTATTATTAATACTTAAATGTCCAAATGACCAAAATTCGAATATACTTGGATTTTCACGAAATTCGCACCAAAGTTAAATATCGATGCTACGAATCCAACGGAGAATTCGAAATCAAAATCTAACAACCCAAACTCGGGTAAAAACTCCCCGAAATCCAAAAAACCAAATATCCCGAAAAGGCTCCACCGAGTTCCAAAATAAACCTGGCTCACAAGGGAAATCTCAAAAACACACTAGAAACTAGTCAAGCTAATATTCTAAGTCAAAACCCCGGATACCAATGAACAAAAGTCTCACTCCAGTAATAGTACTCATCAACTATGCATCAACGTAACACTGTGATGTCAAAAATACACCACTAAAGGAATTCAAATAAACATCAAAAAATTAGGGGCGTTAGAGCCACTCCCCCTAAAAGAAAGTTTCGTCCCGAAACTTGATATACAACTAAATCCACTAAAGAAGGAAAATAACCTAGGGTTATTAAATATAAACACTTACCAAAAGAAACTAGGAGAACAGATGAGGATGAGCCTCCCTCATAGCTGACTCAACTCCCAAGTCGCGCTCTCCATGTTTTGGTTTCGCTACAAAACTTTGGCCATGGGTATTGTCTTCTTTTACAACACCCGATCTTGAGTATCTAAAATGCGAACAGGCATCTCCACATAAGAAAGTTTAGGCTGTAACCGGGGCACTGAATTGAGAACATGCCGGTCACTAAGCACACATTTCTATAACTGGCTAACATGAAACACATCGTGCACACCAGGGAAATTTGCGGGCAAATCCAGCCTATAAGCTGACACTCTGATACGTTCAATAATCTTGAAAGGTCCCACATACCTGGGATCAATCTTGTGGTTCCTTCCAAACCTATTAATGCCTGTTGGAACCTTACTTGTGATTTGGGCTAAGTTCACTATTAGGATTGCTTAGATTACCCAATATGTATAGTCTAGGGTCATGGGTTATTTCTAGGATCAAGGTCAACAACACATACTTAGATTGTCAGTACCCTCCTTCAAAATACTTTAGAGACAGAAGACTTCCGAGGAAAAGTAGTTAAAAAGAATGCAGGAAAGTCATTCGATGATAGTTGAACTCAGCTCGACGATCGTCGATCTCAGATCGACGAACTCAGAATTCCTTCTCTGAGTTGAGCTCGATGAAAGTCTAGCTGAGATCGATGAACTGTAATCTCATATCAGAAGTTTAGCTCGACGAATGATTATCTCAGTTTGACGAACTTGGAGCTCAGATTGGCAAGTATATTATCTGTTCGATGATCTTAAAGCTCAGCTCGACGAAGGAGAGTTCTCAGCTCGACGAACTTGGAGCTCAGGTCGATGAAATCTTTGCTGAGTTCGTCTAACTCCTTCTGGTTCTGTTCGACTAATCTTCTCTACAGTTTTTCAGTTTGACTATAGCAGTTTGATTTCAAATTATATTATATTAAGACAGTAATAATCTGATAATTAATGCTCAATATTCTCAAGAATATAGTTGTTACCTGGCAACATTAATTATGGATTTCACAGAGTTATTACTCTACCAAATTTACTTGGACAGTTAGAGAAATGCATTAAAGTCTAAATTAGCCGTTCTAACTCCCAAGAATTTTGCAGAGGATTTCAAGGAAAGAATTTAAAACTCAATTTTTTTTGAATCTGCAATCAATATATAAAGTGATTTTCATAAGATTGTAACAGGAAGTAAATCAGTGAACAAGAAAATCAGTGATCAAGAATCAGTAAATCAGAATAGTGTACAGAAAAGTGTAGAACACAACACAACTCTCATATACACAAAGTTCTTTATCTGCTTCAGGCTTTCAAGAGACAACAAATCAAAATCAGTTTAAAAGCTTGCTGAAGAGCTACATCACTATGAAGGTCTACACCCTGAAGCAAAGTTTCCACTCCTGATCAGATCCATACAACTTAGGGGGAGCTTTGACATCAACAAATCCACTAGTCTTCTCAGAGCCTTGAGACAGAGAAGATAACATCTTTTTACATTTTCCTTTCACTATGTACAGGGTTTTAACTCCCTTCAAAAGTTAGCCTTTTTGGTTCACCAGTCACCTAAGCTAAAGACTTGGAATTGGTTTTTGGGCACCTGATCAAAAGCTACAAGGATTGCTAGATCTCCCTTAGAAAAATAAATCTTGTGGTGACAGAGCACTTGAGCAAAAACTTGTGGTGGCAAGGAACCTCAGCAAAAACCTGTAGTGGATTCCTACCAGGGTGGTAGAAGAGTGGATGTACCCAGGTTTATTGGGGAACCACTATAAATTCCTTGTGTCGTCTTGATTGCCTTTACTTGTTTATTTTCTATGTTGTGATTTTTCTCTTTATATATATACCCTATTTTAATCCGCTATAAAAATAACTTAAATATTTTTTAAAATACTCTATTCACCTCCCTCTAGAGTTAAGTTAGATCTATCCCTCACTTTTAATGCCAGACATCAGAGAAACTTTGAGAAAAACAATGTCTCTAACTGTGAATTCCAGATCAATCCTTCTCCGATTAGCGTTCTTCTTATAACGCTCCTGAGTTATTCGAAGCTTCTCTCAAATATGCATCACAGAAGTACTCATTTCTTCTAATGCTTCTGGACCCAACAACGGTCTTTCACCAACTTCAGGCCAAAACAAGGGAGTCCTGCAACATCTCCCATACAATGTTTCAAAAGGGGTCATCTGCAAAACTCTCTTGATAACTGTTGTTATAGGCAAATTCCATCAATCGAAGCTATCCGTCCCACGCTCCTCTATGGTCTAAGATGTAACATCTGATCATATCTTCCAAAATCGGATTTACTCTCTATATCTGACCATTGGTCTGTAGATGATAAGAGGTGGAATATTTGAGTTCGGCACCCAACCCTTCCTGTAAGCTTTTATAAAAACGAGACGTAAACATGGAATCTCGATCTGACACAATACTAATAGGTACTCCATATAATCTAATGACCTCATCCAAATATAACTCTGCTATTTTCTTCATGGAGTAATCAATCTTAAACGGCACAAAGTGAGCACACTTTTTTAGTCTGTCTAATATGACACACACTGAATCATGACCTCGGGGAGATCTCGGCAAACCGGTAATAAAATCTATAGGGATACTCTCCCACTTCCAACTTAGGATGTCCAAAGGCATCAGCTTGCAACCAGGCCTTCCATGATATGCCTTAACACAATTGCAGGTGAAGCACTCAGACACAAACTTGGCTATATCATTCTTCATTCCATACCACCAAACGATCTACTTCAGATCTCTATACATCTTAGTAGAACTAGGGTGGTAGGCAACACTAGAACCATGCGCATCATTGCACAACTTAGCTCGAATATCCTCAAAAGTGGGGATGTAATATCTACCGCGGTACTTCAAAGTACCCACATCATCGATTGAGAAGTCCTGTAATTCCCCTTTCTCAGTTCTGCTACGAAGGTGCTGTAAATCAGGATCGTCCTTTTGATGTAGCATTGTAAGAGTAATCCATGAAGGCTTTGCTACTTCCAAGCTGCTTGGCGAGTCGCTACTTTTGACATAGATACCCATTAACAAAAACTCTTCTACTGAGGAATCCACAAAAAGACCAAAGATCTGTGCGGTCTTTCTACTCAAGGCATCGGCTACCACATTATCTTTGCCCGGATGATATAAAATATCGACATCATAATTCGCGACATACTCTAACCATCTACACTGGCTCAGATTTAACTCCTTCTGAGTGAAGACATACTTCAAACTCTTATGGTCCGTGTAAATCTTGCACAACACGCCATACAACAAATGCCTCCATAACTTCAAGGCATAATTCACTGCCGCAAACTCCAAATCATGAGTAGGGTAGTTCCTTTCATGTATCTTTAATTGACTCAACCCATACGCAATTACCTTTCCTTCTTGCATCAAGATACATCCAAGCACGATGTGCGATGCATCCACATAAACAACATACTCCAATCCTTCGGTAGGCAAAGTCAACACTAGAGCAGTACACAATCTCTTTTTCAATTCCTGAAAAGCTTCATCACACTTATCGCTCCAAACAAATGCTTCGTTCTTCTGCGTAAGCTTAGTCAGCGATGCAAATAACATAGAGAATCCTTCCACAAATCTTTTGTAATAGCCTGCCAACCCTAGGAAGCTTCTTATCTCTTTGGGTGTGGTAAGTCTTTTCCAATCCATTACGGTAGCTATCTTTTCTAGGTCAACATAAATTCAAACCTTATTCACAACATGACCCAAAAAGGAAACCTAAGGTAGCCAAAAATCGCACTTACTCAACTTTGCATATAACTTATGCTCTCTCAAAGTAGATAGAACTAACCGTAAGTGCTAGGCTTTCTTCTTAGCACTCCGGGAATAAACCAGGACACCATCGATAAAAATGACCACAAAATGGTCCAGAAAATTTTTGAACACTCTGTTCATCATGTCCATAAAAGTAGAGGGTGCATTCGTCAATCCAAAGGACATTTCCAAGAACTCAAAATGTCCATGCCGAGAACGAAAAGCGGTACGTCGAAAATCCGTCTCACGAACTCTCAACTGATGGTAGCCTAAACAAATGTTAATCTTCGAAAACACCATACTACCTCACAACTTATCAAACAAATTATCTATTCACGGCAAGGGAAACCTATTCTTGATAGTTACCTTATTTAATTCCCTATAATCAATGCACAACCTCATTAAACCATCCTTCTTATTTACAAACAACACGGGAACACCCCAAGGCAAAGAACTTGGCCTAATGAATCCACACTGTAACAAGTCATCCAGCTGGGTATGCAACTCTTCTAGCTCACGTGGGGCCATACAGTATGGTGCCTTAGCAATAGGGCGAGTACCTGGCTCCAAATCTATAACAAAATCCACATCTATCTGGCAAAAGACCAGGAAGACTATCTAAAAAGACACCAGGAACTCTCACACAATAGGAATATACTCGACAAGCGGCAAACCACCAGCGGCTTCCAAAATAGAAACCAAATAAGCACAAAAACCGGAATCTAAAAGCTTCCGAGCACATATCGTAGAAATAATCGGGGAATCCTGGCATGGGAAGCCATACACACTCCTAGGGTGGCCGTTGTCCATCTTGAAGTCCAAATGCTTAACCTTGCATTGGATAACCGCATCATATATGGACATCTACTCCATGCCCAAGATCATATCGAAGTCCTCCAGGTCAAACACCTTCAAATCATAAAAAAGCTAGGAAATCGCCTAAAAGGATCAGACAACTCTTGGTACACTGGTCCGATGCCACCGAATCACCGGAAGGAAACTTAACGCGAAACAAATCGCCAACTTGATCAAGAGTCAGACGATGACGTTCTATGAAGTCCTAGCCACGAACGAGTTGGTAGCACTAGAATCAAAGAAGACGCGCACCAATGATTCTTGACCTTAAACTTCCCTATAAAATCACATATATAACTAGCCAAACAATGCTGAAACTATAGCTAGGAGCAGAAAACTAGATTAGATTCTAACCTAAGATCACTTGGGTGGACGTCTACGCTTCTTCTAAAGTCAACACATTCAGCTTTCCCTTCCCTTTGTCCAAATGCTGCAGCGGCGGCAAGGCTTAGAGTGGGACTAGCTACAGCAGGGGCTGAGACTGCTGGCACATTGACTTGAAATGTCCTTTCTGTACACACTAGAAGCAGAACTATTCCTTAATCCAACAATAGGCAGCATCACGCCCCTTCTTATAACATGAAGAACAAACCAAATCTCCCTTGGGAGCGCTTTGAATTGCATGCACCTACTACTACTTCTGAACTTTCAACCTTTTGAAACACTTTTCGAAGGGATGGCCTGAACGGCCACAGATGCACACCTCCTTGCTTCTTTTCTTCGAAACAGGACCAGATTCCCGAGAGCTCTTACCTATTGGGTTTTGCTAGGATGGCAAAAAACATGTGCGCACAGCGAAATTAAAAACAAGAAAATCCAAAAGAGTTCAGATCTAGCGATGAACATTAATCAAGAAGTAAAGTGATGTAAATAAAATTTACCTCTGCGTGATTGAGTCAATACTCAACCTAGATGCTCTAGGAGATCAGCCGAACACTTTGCGGCTACAGTTCCTTGTATAGAATAGTGTCTGCACCTCTACAGGAAGTCCACATGAACTGGAGAACCCGTAGAATCTTGTCGTATAAGATCTAGGTTGAGAGAGAAAGCTCCGCATCTTCACGGACTTCTAGGTCCGTTACAGATGAGACGGCAACGGTAGTTGCCGAAATCAGGCTAAGTGTCGGCGATGGGATCGGCGGTGGGCGAAACAGCTTTCGTCGTGTTTTAGGGTTCGGGATTTCACATAGTATGGCTCATGTGCTATTCAGGATCACTGTTCCATCTCTCTATAAAGAAACCCTAAAATACTTCTATTTATACCCAAAGGAATAAACAGAACACCCCGTCGCTATTCGTAGACCCAGGACTTAGAATCCAACATTTTCGACCAGACAACCCTTGTCTCGACGAATCGTCGAGTATCAATGACATATACAATGAATCATTGAGTATACAAACTATACTCGACGAATCGTCGAGTATCCATATGATATTTGACGAATGGCGTTGAGTGAACTCAATGCTCTCAATGCTCCCAGTGCCAAACCCGTCGAATCAACACTTGACTCGACAAAGGCATTGAGTGGACTCAATGCACTCATCGCCTAAGTGCAAGAATCATCGAGTCAACCTTTAACTCGATGAAGGAATTGAGTGAAATCAATGCACTCAATGCCAAAGACTCAGACTCATCGAATCAACTCCTCAACTCGATAATAGTCGAGAATACTCAACACACTCAACGCTTAAGTGCTATACTCGTCAAATCAACACATTGACTTAACGAATCGTTGAGTAAACTCAACACACTCAATGCCTTCATTCAACGAGTCAATACTTGTCTCGATGAAAGAGTTGAGTGGTCTCAATGCACTTGATGCTTCCAAAGTCTAGTTGTTCTAAGTCTTTTCAACTCATCATATGAGCATAGTCAAACTAAGCCAATCTCTCCAAACATTCTTATGTTCGACCCTGATAGTCTCATATTGCATTGGCAGTGAGGCTACATACTTGATCACTTCCAGATCATAATGGTAATACCAATATTACCATCATCAGACTTCCTCTTATCCTTCCTCACTTACATGCCTCGATTCTTGGCATTATCAATGGCTTCCACTTTTAGAGTAGCTTCCACTGCCTCAGCATAATTCTTGGATCCATAAGCGCTAGCCAGCTACTGGATGTCACTCCTAAGACCACCCAAAAAGCACTTTACTCTACTTGCTTTAGAGGCTACCAAATCCGAGGCAAACTGGCTAAACTTGCTGAACTCTACCTCATACTCACTGACCGTGAGTTGCCTTTGTTTCAGATGTAGAAAATTGTTCATCAAATGGTCTTGCTCGACCGACGACAAAAATTTCCTCAACATTAATTCCTTGAATAAGTCCCACAAGCATCCATCTGTGAGGTTCTCCTTCTCTCTTAACCACCAGCTCTTTGCAAGGAACTTAAGCTGGTAAGCAATGACCATCACTCTCTGGTCTGTATAAATCCCTGAATACGAGAACATCTTCTCGATTGCAATGATCCAATCATCCAATGACATAAAGTCAGCTCTACTATCATAGGTAGGAGGTCCTAATGGCTGAAAATGTGAGACAAAATTCATCTCTGGTGGCGGCTGAACTAGAGGCACCAAAGGAGCAGGAGGAACGGGAATAGCTTGACCCACAGCAGGGTTCAACACTCTCGGTTGCTACCCTAAAATGACAAACAACAATGCCTGGATCTGCGATTGCATCTCCACCATCTGCCTAGATAGCGCTTCATTGCACTGCTGTAGTCCCTCAATCACAGCCTCACTCTACACACCAGACGACTCGCCCTCAGACTGGGGAGTCAATCTTGTCGCAACATGCTTAGGCGGCATCCTAAGAATACAATGAATAACTAATCAAAACCTAGCTTAAACGCTAGAACTACACAAATTAGTTCAGACCATACATGTTTAGACACTTGCTCATGCTGCTAACTTGCTCTGATATTTTCATTAATGATGTCATGCTTAACTTAGCATGATATACCGTCATCCTATTGACTCATGTGCATAAACCATGAATGCATGAATTCTTATTCTTTTTGCTTTAAAACCATGTGTGTACGTATGTTATCATGTAGATCTTTAGCTTAACACGTATGCTAATGCTATGTTATGTCATGCATGTTGTGCTATGTAATCTAATAAAGGCCTTAATGCATGTTATGAGCGGCATACACATGAAATATTATGCATCCCATACTACATAATATCGCATGTAACAAAAAGAAAAATCTAATGTGCATTCATGTGATGATTGTTATGCATCTCATACTACATAATAGTCATATGTTGCTTCCCATGAGGATGCATATATAAACACATATTATGCATTCTATACTACATAATATGCCCTGTATACTTCTTTTCATGCTTATGAGTGTAGTGTTCATGCTTCAGCCAAGACATATTAATGATACATCGGTGTGTGTGTGAAATGGAACAAAACAATCTAAAACTCATCAGAGATAGTCATTCGACCAATTGTCAAACAACCTCCCTCTAATACCAACTGTCACAACCTGCATTTTCTCTGCATTTATATGATGTATTAGAGTAAGAGAAAACACGCATCATGATGCCACACCGTACAAGGGATAACTGCAGGCGCTCATGCCAACACTTAAACCTAAGACTTTATAAGAAATTCTCAAGTTTATTATGAAGAAAACTGTAATTTAAGTTAAGTTAAGATGGTCGTATCCCTCGGCTCAGTGGATCAACTAGAACACGAATGAAAATATGAATATACTTTGCGAAAAATACTTTTTTATATTGATTGACATCTTACATGAGCATAAACATCCAAATATGACAACTCATGATATGCATACCTCTATATTTAATATAAGTATAGAAATAGCTTTTACGTTCATTGAAATCTAGTGACTTTGGTTTTAAAACAATACTATGAATGAGATAGTCAAAATGATACTTTTATACTTTAAAAATAACTAATATGCAATCCTAGCATAAAACCTTTCTAGAGAGCAAGTAAATCCAACAAGAAATCAAGAAATATACTTAACAGCTAGCAAGTAACTTAACATTCAACCAAAATCTCCAGTGGGTATCAACAACCTGACACGAACCTACTAAAAAGCATGCATGTCTTAGCTAAAAATAGAAAAATAACAAAACTACCTCATGACAGTGAGGATATGACAATCGGAACAGCTGCAGAACATCAGCAACTACCAACCCAAGCCGCTCAACTGGCTACTACTCCGAGCTTGAGGCATTCAAAAGAAAAGAATACCTCAGAAAAAATATACAAGTGGTAAGCAAAGATAATTAGTAGCAATAATCAAAAGAGACAAAAAGGTTACCAACCCTTATAAAAAGAAAAGCTTTCCAATCGCAGCAAAAAGTCATACTTTAATAGGCAAGAAGAATTCTCAAACAGAGTTATAAGAAAGGTCGCACTAAGTGCGAAATGAATCCATGCTTCTATTAAATCGACGAGTGCATGCATAAAAACATATGTGTATATATATATATAGACAAAAGAGACTTATCAGCTCAAAACACGTGAATCATTAACACTGGTATAAAACGATACTAAGTTGGGGGCCACATTGTCTAACACCAATCTTTAGACCAAACATCTCAAACAGGCATTGGGGTGGTGGCCACATTGTCCAACACAACCTAATAGACCAAATATCTCAAAAAGACACTGTGGTGGTGGCCTCATTAACCAACACAACCTAACAGTCCATGAGAAGAGAAGAAAACCCACCAAGTGTAATGATTCAAACACCAGTATCAGGTTGGTGGTCCTTTATGCACTACCAACCTAGCCATAAATAACCATAAATTATATTAATAAACAAAAAGGAAACCCAAGGCTTAACATCAGATTTTCATGATGATGCAAAAGGAAGAAAACTCTATGTTACTAAGGTAAACCCGACGAATATGTCTTGACAAACTCAAATTTACTCAACGGACACATCAAAATTGCCAAAACACAAGGTCTGGGACCACTCGATGCCAAAACACAGGCTCTGAGTTCACTCGGTGCATAAACAAAGGCTCTGGATTCACTCATCGCCTAAACAAAGGCTCTGAGGTCACTCAACGCCTAAACAAAGGCTCTGAGTTCACTTGATTCCTGGATAGATACAGTCAAAGCACTCGACGCCTAGCTGATTCACTCAATGCACTTGATGCCAAGGCTTATTCACTCAATGCCAAGCCTGATTCAGTAGACGCACTCGATGCCAAGGCTGAACACTCAACGCCAAGGCTGAACACTTGACGCTAAGGCTGATTCACTCAACGCTCTCGACGCCAAGGCTTATTCACTCAACGCCAAGGCTTTACTCGCCGCCTAGCTGATTTCACTCGACGCCTAAGGCAAAAACCTGACAGAATTTCTATCTTACCTACACAGGTTAATAGACTTACAATAACAAATTTTTTCTGACCACAACTAAACCTATACCAAGAGTAAGTTACAAAAATTAAGAGAAAGGGAGGGGTAGACAAGGCAAGAGTCCAAGCATAGATAAAAGAACCCTCCCCAACAACACAACAAGGAGAGAAAAAAACTACTGTTATGTTACATAGGGTACAGCTAGGGGTCATGAAAAATTGACATAGAGAAAAAATAGAAAGAAAGAAATATGAAGAATTTTCAAGAGGCTAGGCAAGGGAGCAATCCACCACTTGCCTCAAGATCTACAAAAATTCGGCCTCACGAGCGCTCCACTTCAAGGATCAGCTGCAAGAACTCTTAGGCTACAACTCCTAAAACTTTACGGGGCAAACGAGAGTCAAGGTCAAAAACACTAATGCCAAAAGTCAACGAAAACAAAATTACCTACGACCAACGCGTAGATCTTGTCGAGAGCTTTCCGGATCTACTCTTCGTCGATGATTCCGAGCACCGACACTCCTTCAAGAGGTGGCTGAAGGCCTAGCGAAACTCATCACCCACTTTTTCTTTCGTACTCGGTCTGATGGCTTGGGGAAGAAGATAATTAATGGTGTTTCTTATTATAAGTATTTTTATCTCATATAATAATAATATAATATTATTATTAATACTTAAATGTCCAAATGACCAAAATTCGAATCAACTCGGATTTTCACGAAATTCGCACCAAAGTTAAATATCGATGCTACAAATCCAACGAAAAATTCGAAATTAAAATCTGATAACCCAAACTCGGGTAAAAACTCCCTGAAATCCAAAACACCAAATATCCTGAAAAGGCTCTACCGAGTTCCAAAACAAACCCGGCTCGCAAGGGAAATCTCAAAAACACACTAGAAACTAGCCAAGCTAATATTCTAAATCAAAACCCCAGATACCAATGAGCAAAAGTCTCGCTCCAGCAATGGTACCTGTCAACTACGCTTTAACGTAACACCCTGACGTCAAAAATATGCCACTAAAGGAATTAAAATAAATATCGAAAAATCTGGGGCGTTATAATAGTGACGTAAGGGCATTAAGTTGATGTGTATTTAGCGGCGTGAAATTGTTAGTGTGTAATTTTGTTCATCGGAATTAGATTTTTCGTTTTGGGAAATTTTAATTGGTTAATTTTAAGCGTGTTTGTGAAGTTTGGTAGCGATCTGGGCTTAATTGGGTTCTTAGTGAATTTTACAAGGATTATTGTTGTTTTAACTTCGGGAAATTTTAATCCAAGTTTGGATTGCTAGATTATGATTTTGGCTTCGCCGTTGGATTCGTAGCACCGTTATTTAATTTTGGAACAAATTTCATCGAAAACCGAGGTGTATTAGTAATTCTCGTTGTTTGAGTTTTCTTGAGAATTATATTAATAATATAATATTATATATGTATATATATATCCTTATAAACTGAAACCTTATTCATCGCCTTCCCCAAACTTTCGGACCGAAGAGCAGAAGAAGAAGTGATGATTCGACCTTCACAAAGTCTTTCGGCCGCCGCTTATCAGAGATCTGGTGCACGAAACCTTCGACGGAGCATAGATCCAGAAAGCTCTCGCCGAGATCTTTGCGTGCACAGTAATATTTTGCCTGTTTCGTGGATTTTTGGTATTAGGATATGCGACCTTAACCCTTGTTTTGCCCGAAAAGTTTTAGAAATCTTAGATGAGGAGTTCTTGTGGCCGATCCCTGCAGTGGAGCGCTTGAGAGGCCGGTTTTCGGAAGATTTTGAGGCAAGTGGTGATTCCTCCCCTCTTGCTAGTTCCTTTGTTCTTATTTCCCCTCTTTTATTTCCTCTATAGAGTGTAGGAGTAGAGTAGGTTTTAGCTGAGTCCGATTCGCCGAGTAGTGTAAGATTTCAGCTGAGTCTGATTCGTCGATTAGAGTAGGGTTCGGTCTGAGACCAAGTTCTTTTCGTCGAGTATAATTCGTCGAGTATTCTCGATGAATTTGTTGAGTGAAACCGTCGAGTGATCCTATGAGATTGAGTCCTTTTTGCCAAGTTGAATTCGTCGAGTATCCGGTGAATGCGTCGAGTGTTCATGAGAGGTCAAGTCCAATTCATCGAGTATTCTCGATGAATTTGTCGGGTATCCTTGGGGTTTTCTTGAATTCATCTAGTCAAAATTGATGAGTAGAATTCGTAGGAAGCTTCTAAGTAAAATATTCGACGTGTGTCAAGCCCTTTTTGCTGAGTAAGACTTGTTGAGTATCGTTGGATTTTGATTGATTTTGTTGAGTCTCTCTTGAATTTGTCGAGTATCATTGAATGCATTAAATTTTGCTAAGACTTATTAGTCAAGTTAATCCATCAAACCAAGTCATATTCGTTGAGTGAACCGTAAAATCGTCGAGTGCTTTCGACGAATCTATGTGGTCATAGAAACTTTTTTGATGAGTGACCTTCCTATTCATCGAGTATGCCTTAGGGAAATTTTGGGATTTTTCCTTCCTCTTCGTCATTGAGGAATTTTGATCCTAAGTTTTGGTTTTTTTCTGCATTTTCGATGTTTTATTGTGACCTTTGGTTTGGAGTGGATAAAGGACCACCACCTCAGTACCAGCTTGTGAACTATTACACCTAGTGTGTTTTCATCTCTTCTTATAGATTGTTGGGTTATGTTGGACAATGAGGCCACCACCACAGTGAATTTTTCAGATGTTTGATCTGATGGGTTGTGTTGGATAATATGGCCACCGGCTCAGAACTGTTTGTACCGGTGTTAATGATTCACATGTTTGAGCTGATCCGTCTCTTTCTTTATATATATATATATATGTTCATATGCATACTCTTGCTGATATTATTAAAGCATGGTTTCATATCGCACTTGGTGCATCTTTTACATAATTAACCTCTTAAATTCTTCATTTGTTTACTATGTTTTGATTTAAGTGCTGTGGTTTGATAGTTTTTTTTATCCTGGGTTGGTAATCCTTAGACTTCTCTTGACTATTTACTTTTGGTCTTTATTTCCACATATTTATTTCTTGCTGAGGTGTTCTTTCTTTTGAATGCCTCAGACTCGGAGTAGTAGCGGTCCGAGCAGCTAAAGTTGGTGGTTCTTAGCATGTTCTTAGTAGCTGTGGTTTTCTTCCCTCACCTTCGTGAGGTAGTTTTTTATTCTTATTTTTGTTCAGACATACATTTTGTTCTATGGGTTCGTGTCAGCTTGTTGATGCCCACAGTGGATTGTTGTAGATGATAGACTATTTGTGAGCTGTTTTGCTAATTTCTTGTTATTTGTCATACTTACTTGCTCTCTGAGATGGTTTTATGCTAGGTTGTATGTTAGTTACTTTCAAAGTATAAGAAGATAAATACTTTTTTATCCCATACTCATAGCATATCTTTAAATCAAATATCACTCTACTTTAACGAACATAAAAGATCTTTTAGTACCTATATTAAATCTAGAGGTGTGAATATCATAAATAGTCTTATTGGATGGATCTTAATACTCATATAGTGTTAGGTACATTGATCATAATATCTCAGATTTGAAGTAATCCAATAAGATAATGGTATACACAATATTATATTTAATGCATGCTCTAAGTTCTATGTATGCAGGTTGCTCTTTATTCAATGTTTAAACAAGTTATTTAAGTAATAAGGATAGATGCACACAAGACAGGATGCTGATAGGGAAAAAATCTGCCTAAGTCCAGATGCGTTGAGTGAAGGCATTTCACTTAATGCCAGATGGCTTTAAGCATTGAGTAAAGCCTAGGCAGTCAAAGACGCATCATTACCAAAAGAGAAATCTGATTAAGTCTAGAAGTATTGAGTGAAGGTAGTTTACTCAATGCTTAGAGCCAGAAGCGTTGAGTAAAGATTATATAGTCAAAGCTAGGGAGAAGCTGACAAGAATTCTGGCTAAGTCTAGAAGCATTGAGTGAAGGCAGTTCACTCAATGCCTAGAAGGGAAATCTTTGACAGAACACAGTTCAGTTAGATCGATAGAGTTAATTGACTGGTAAATCTATCTAAGGATAGATGTGTTGAGTGAAGACAACTCACTCAACGCCTTTTCAACAAAAAATCTGTCTAAGGACAGAAGCGTTGAGCGAAGGTAGTTCACTCAATGCCTATTCAATAAAACAGGCAAAGGCAGAAAGCGTTGAGTGAAGACAACTCACTCAATGCCTTAATACAGAGAAAATCGATCAAGTCCAGATGCATTAAGGGATCAAGGCTCACTCAATGCCTAGTTTGTTTGACTACAATTGTCAATATTCATGGAGTGATGAATGATCACTCAATGCCTGGTGGTGCAGAATTCTGCCTAAGTGTTTTGGCATTGAGTGAAAAGTCTTCACTCAACGCCTATATAGAATTGTCTGAATTTGGCTAAATCCACAAGTGCTGAGTCATGATGACGTCAACAGTAATTCAAATGTTGCAGGAACGGAATAGTAGAAGAAAAATGGTGTCGCTTACCTATTGTACATCAATTAATGCAAAAGAGAAGTTGTGGCTTCAAACTTCAAGTGGTCCCACTGCTCAAAGAGCCGTTGGACGGCGGGGTCTAAAAGTGATATTCTAAGGAAGAAGAAATTAAATTTTGGAAATTGATAGCTTCTTCTTCTTCCTCTGAACTGAGTTGTAGAGCTTGAAGAAGATCTAAAAAATTTCAAGAAAGATAGTTGTTATAATTCTCACCTTCAACAACAAGTTTAGGGAGTTATCTCTCTGAGTTAGAAGGAGGAACAGAGCAAGCTCTAGTTGTAGTTACTTCACAGATCAAGCAGAACATTCTTAAAAATACATCCTTGGAGCTGTGAAGAAGATAGGATTGTGTCATCTCAGTTCAGGAAGAGGCAGACTCAGAGAATATTTCTCTGGAGTCAATCAACACCAACAATCAACCTTTCTTTCTATAGAATCTTAACTGATCTGAGTGTAAGTCTAAACTATAAAGATTGAGGTAGGATCTTTTCTGTAGATCTGAGCTTTAGGGCCTTTGGGCCTAAGTTGTAGGGTTCCGGTTGAGAATCTGAGTTGTAGGAGAGTTTCTCTCTGAGATAGGATCTAGTGGTGGATCTAAGTGTAGGGCTAACCTCCTAGTTTATATGTAGGACTTTGAGTTAAAGTTTACAGTACATGTTCTGAAGTAGATCACTTAGTTATAGGAGAATATTTCTCTGAGTGTAGGGCCTTGGGCCTGAGGTAGGACTTAGAGGAGTCTGATATATCCTGAGGGATCTGTGTTGTAAGCTCATTGAGCCAAGTTTAGAGAAGTTGGCATTGTCTAACACACTATTTGAAAGGTGGGAGGGACAATAGATGTACCTAAACCTTGGGGAACAACTATAAATACCTTATGTGTTATTGTGTGGTCTTTAAAGCTAATCTAAATCTTAATCACAACACACCTAAGTAAGAGATTGTCATAAAAGACATAAAAAACCTATTCACCCCCTCTAGGTGTTTAGCTAATCTTGAAAATAAAGTCTTTCAAGTGATATCAGAGGGAGGTTACTCAAAAAGGACTTAATAGTCTGAGTGGATCTTCAAGAGTATCTTAAGTATATTCTTTATGTGTTCAGGAGAGAATCATAAAGAATTGGGCCTAATGAAGCATCCAATCTGTAGGAAAGAGGGCTTTGGGATCTAGAAGGAAAGAGTCAGATTGTTCATTGAAGCATCTGACCCAAGAATCTTCATAACAGTACCAGAAGGAGCTTTCATCCCCATAAAAGTCTCAGTTCTTGATGCCAATATCCACACACCTAAGAAGTATTCTGAGATGACCAAGGATGAGGTCATCTTGGCTACTATGGACAAGAGGGAATAGAACATTATTGCAAGTGCCATTGATGATTCTACATTCAAAAATCTTGTCCACTGCAAGACTTTGAAGGAAATATGAGACACCTTGATTGTCTATATGGAAGGCACTGAAGAATTTAGGGATGATAGGAAATCCCTGCTCAATTAGGAATATGAGGCTTTCAAGCAGAGCAAGAAGGACAACATAGCTGAGTGCTATAAAAAATTCTTCAGAGTGGTGAATGAGCTGAGGACCTATGGGAGGGTCTTCAACAATTATGAGCTGAATGACAAGTTCTTAAGGTCTCTAACCAGAGATTGGGACACAAAGATCTGTGCCATCAAAGAAGTGGCCAAGCTAGCCAAAACACCTCCTCACACATTATTTGGAAAACTGCTCTCCTATGAGATGTAGCTCTTTGCCACAAAGGAGGAGGGGACTACCATCAGATTCCAAGCCAAGGAGAGGACAGTGGCCTTCAAGGATAATAGCTCTGAGAAGAGCAAGGAGAAGATTGCTTCTCCCCCAAGAAGGCCTGCTGATTCAGACAGCTCTGAGTCAAGTTCATCTGATAACAAAATGTTAGATAGGGAGATTGCTCCCTTCTCTAAGCAGTTCTAGAAGATGATGAAGAGAAGGCAGTAGAAGAGCAAACCTTCCTCCTCTTCATATAATAAGAGGGATCACTACAAGTCTGAGAAGAAGTTCACTAAAAGTGATAGGTATGTTTCCAAACCTAGTAAACATAGTTCTTCTAAAGTTTTTTGTTATTATTACAACAAACCTGGACATGTCATAGTTGACTGCCCAGTAAAGAGAAAAGAGACAAGTAAGAAGGAGTATCAACATCTGAAGGGAAAGAAGGAAAAGACCTTCATTGCCAAGAATGAGAAGAGCTCGAGTCAGAGTGACTCAGCATCTTCAAATTCCGAAGAAGAGGAAGAATCCTATATTAGGCTATTTATTGCTATTACTGATAAAGAAGATGAAGTCTATTCTACTGCAAGGATAGGTATTAGGGCCCCCCATATCACACTTAGATAGTGACATTATGGTGGATAAAGATGATAATAGCAGCTATGGTCTAATGGCCATGACAGATGGAGAATCCAGCCACGATTAGCTTGGTCCAAATAAGGTACATTCTCTGTCTACCTCCTCCTCTAAATCTGACAATGAGACTAGTCCAAATTCCGAGGCTTCTTCATCCAGTGATGAAGATGACTCAGAATCTGAGGAAGATTTCAATCAATTGATTGATAATTATGGTTTCATCTTGGATGCTCTGAAGAAGAGCAAATTGTTTGTCAAAAGACATGCCAATGAGATTGTCTCCCTACAACTAGCTGCTTCCCTACAGTCTTACTCAGCACCCTTACTTGACTAGATGAGGAGGGAAGCCAGTCAACTGAAGACTATCTCAATCATCCAAATTGGGACCATCATCCATAAGAACAAGATCATTATGGATCTTAAAGAGAAGCTCCTTAAAGAGAGGATTCTAGTGGCTCAATACTCCAAGCCTAAATCAGTCTTGCCACTCATTATTACCTTCACCTCCCAAACAAATAAGAAGGTGAAAGTGAGGTGTTAGATCTGAAATACTCTAGGGGGGGGAATAGAGTATCCTTGAAAACTATTTGAGCTTTTGCAGTAAATAAAAAATTACAGAATGAAAACTAATTAAGCAGAAACAGAGGAGTCCTAACAAGCATAGCCACAGCAAGAACAAAAATAAAAGGGCAACCAGACAACACATGAACTTATAGTGGTTCCCCAACCTGGGTGCATCCACTCTTCGACCACCCTAGTAAGAATCCACTCAGATTTTTGATCAGGTGCCTGACATCAATGAGCTTTTGATCAGGTGCTTAAAAACCAACCCAAGTCTTTTGGAAGGAGACTTATGAACCAGAATAATTTTGAAGGGAATTCAAACCCTGTACAGAGGTGGGGATGAGAGATGATTTTGTCTTCTCTTTCTCAAGTTTAAAATTGAGAAGACTCAAGTGGATATGTGATGTTGGCAAACAGCTCCCCCTGAGATATAGAATGATTCAGGAAAAATAGAGCTTTGCTTTAGGGTGACAGGCCTTCAGGCTTTTAGCTTCAACCATAAGATCTTCAGGAACTTCTTTGACTGATGTAGTAGTTGTTGTCCTTTGAAAGTTCCTGAGAGGATGACAGAAGAAGAAGACTCTTGATTTGAATAGTTCTTCTTCTTCTTCAGAAAGCTGTTCTTCTTTTGGTCTAGCAGTTCTTTCTTTCTAGCACTTTGTTGTCAAGAGAGAGCAAGAGAAGAAAAATCCTTGTTGTAGTTCTGATGTTCTTCACTTCTCTATGTGTTGTTGCTGTCTCTTATTTTTTGACTAACTAATTCTATGTGTTTGTGTCAGTTGCGCATATGGGAAGAGGAAGAATCCACTTTTATATTTTCCATGTAAAAGTCCTTTTGAATTTCGAAATCTTTCCTGCATTCAATGCTGACGGTCTGAGAATATTTTTCATTGATTGATTTCCCCAACTGTCCCTTTTAAAAAACGGCAGGCAATAGTCCTGATGAAGATCATAATTAATGCTCTGTATAACAGTAATATTCAGAGAATATTTGATCATTAATTACTCAGGAATTATTGCAATATAATAAAAACAAAAGAGGGAAAAATAACCAAGTCTGGATTCGTCGACCTGAGTCCACAATTCGTCGAGCTGAGAATTGCTGTTCGTCGACCCGAGTCAATAGTTCGTCGACCTGAGTTTGATTCTGGACTTAAAATAATTGAGATGTTCTCTGGCATTGAGTGTTGAAGCACATGATCCATAATTAGTCGACCTGACACCTGAGAACTGAGATCGTCGAGCTGAGATCCAAGATCGTCGACCTGAGTTTGATTCTGGACAGAATATTTGAGATGTTCTCTGGCGTTGAGTGTTGAAGTATATGATCCAGAATTAGTCGACCTGAGACCTGAGAACTGAGTTCGTCGAGCTGAGATCCAAGATCGTCAACATGAGTTTGATTCTGGACTTAGAATATTTGAGATGTTCTCTAGCGTTGAGTGTTGAAGCATATGATCCAGAATTTGTCGACCCGAGACCTAAGAACTGAGTTCATTGAGCTCAGCTTAGAGAATCTTTCTTTGACTTCATCGAGCTGAGCATGACTTTCGTCGACCTGAGTTCGACGAACGTCAAACTCATTTTATTGAATCTTTGAAATCTCTAAGTCTTGAGTCTCTGGCAGTCTGTTAATGGCTGGTCCAAGTGATGTTGACTCTAAGGACTTGACCTAGACTCTAGGACATAACCATTACCCTAGATATACATGTTGGGTCATAAGATCCTAACTTAGTGAACCTAGCCAAAATCTTATCAAGGATTCAACAATCTCCCTCTATTTGGGTGAGATCACTATTTACAGACTCAATGATAAAAAGAAATGTACAAAGCAAGAAAAAAATATATCTGGCAGGGAATGAAATAATATATGCAGCAGATATATTTATACACAGTAAGCTTTGTATCATAAGAACACAGTTTTTCAAAAATAATACCATAAACACAGCAGATTAGGTTTTATTTCTTCTGCTTCTTTTCCTTTGGCTTCTCTTCGTTGCTCTTCTCCTTTTTGCTATTTTCTCCAGACTTACTGAAAGTAATTTCCCTGTTGGGATTTGCAGCTTGCGCCTTTGTCATTGTCATATTAGCAGCCCCTATGATATTTAAAGATGTAGCCCTGGGCACTACTGCTTCTAGGTGCAGTTTCATGTAGTTATAAACATTGAAAAATTTGTTAGCCTTTGCAAAACTGTTGAGCTCTTCCTTCCTTATGTAGGCATGGTAGTATATTGTGATGGATCCTTTCCTTCAGCTCTGGCTTTCTTGATCATAGAGAGGCAAACCAGTTCTTAGAATCTTGACATCCTAGCTGTTTTGCTGTTTCAGGATCTTTATTTGGTACAGGAGGGGAAGCAGGTCTCTTGTGGCTCTTAGCTTTTTGATATTCAGAGAATTGTTGCTGTTACTGTTGTTGATGTTGCTTCTGTTAAGGTTGGTGCTGCTTGTCTGAGGAGAAGTATCTCTACTGGCTGCTTCCTGAAGAAGAGGATCTACCTAGATGTCTCTGATAGGTTTGAACCTAGGTAGGTCTTTGAGAAGTTGTGCCTGAAGCACCAGTAGCTGGAGGAGGAGGAGGACCTCTTTTAAATTTTTGTAGAGGAGGAGAGTATCTTCTGCTCTTCTCCTTACTTTCTATTCATTTTTGGATAGCCATATTAATGCTGGCATACCCTTGTATGGAGTAATATTTTGCAGAATATAGTAGGGTGTGTCATTTGTAGGATTGGGTTTAGGGGCAGGAGGGGGAGGAGCTTTCCTCTTCTTGGAGACTTTCTTTCCTTTGGGATCCTCATCTGAATCATCATTATCATCATCATCATCATAATCATCTGACTATTGTGGATTGTCATATAATGCATCTATCTCTCTTATTGTTTCATCAGGTATTGCTGATTTTTTAGTCTTGGAGGGAGCTGGAGGAGGAGCAGGAGAATTATGCACATCAGTGCTTTCAGCAGCTAACTTATTTTCTTCTTCTATGTCAGCCATGACCAGTGCAACTAGATCAGGCATTGGAGAATCATCCATAACATAAACTTTTTCAAGAGGGGATGATACAATGGGTGAAGCAACTTTTGGAGGGGATGGAATGGCAGGAATTTCAGGAGTAGCAAAACTTGCCTTGAGTTGCTTGGCAACTTTGGGGCTTATTGGAGAGGTGTATGGGATTATAGCCATTGATGGCTTATTGTACTCCTCTGGCTGAAAATTTAAATAAACTGTATCAAAAATTCTCAACAATTTTATAAGGTCAACTGTGGGATTTATAATGAAATCACCAATAGTTTCAGGGACCTATTCATCTATCTCCATATCAGAATCTATGAACTGAAGAAAATAAAAAGAATCATCTGTATCATTGGGTTCTACTGCTGCTGCTTCTGCTTCTACTGTGTCCATATCCTTTTCAACTGATTCTGCTGGTGCTGCTGCTTCTACTACAACTGCTGCTGCTTCATTGGGTTCTGCTGCTGTTGTTTCTGCTTCTACTGTGTCCATATCCTTTTCAACTGATTCTGCTGGTGCTGCTGCTTCTGCTACAACTGCTCTTGCTTCTTCATCAAGTATCTCTCCCTGCCTGGTTTTAGTAGGAACTGAAGCCAGGACCTCAACTGAAGAGGGAACAATAGTTAAGGCAGATATTTATATAGCTAGAGAGGAGATGGAGGCAACAAGAGGAGAGATAGCCTCTACTATGAGTGACTTTAGGAGGGGTATGAGGAGGGTAATGAGTGGAGAGACAATGGAAGGGTCTAACAGCGGGGAGATAGATGTTGTGGCAGTGGTTGGTTGAGTGGATATGGTAGTTGCTTGTGAAGTTAGAGTTGGAGGTGGAGTTGGAGATTGTATGTGAGTGTCTTTGTGAGAGACATCTGGAGGAGAGTGAGTGTTAAGAGGGGGTGGTAGGAGGTTTAAGGATGGGAGGTATGAGAGGTTGGATAAAGGAATATCAGCTAAATGCCTTAGAAGAGGAGATTGGGGTGGTGAGGGTACTGATATGTCATGCTGGGGGAAGGAGTATTGGATGGAATGTTGGTTGGAGAGGAAGGAATTAAGGATGCTGGAGGTGTCGAAGTAGGGACTGTAATGTTAGTGGAAGGTGGGGTTTGTTGATTTTCTAGCTGAGATGGAGTTTGGAGTGCTAGAGGTTGTGTAGTGGTGGATGGAACCTCTTCAGTAGGGTGGGAAGTGGCTGGAGTAGCCCTTGTACTCTCAGGAGCTTGGGTGGCAGAGGATGAAGCCTTAGAGGACTTTGTGATTGTCCTCTCCCACCTGCCAAACAAGGCACAGGTGAGCCTTTTGCTGACATTGATGAATATGGTATGGGAGACCAGTGATTCAACAGCTTTTTCCTTCAAGAAGATCCCCACGATCCTTACAAAGTTAACTTCCTTTTTATTGTTCTTTTTCTTGATAAGATCAAAAATGATCTGTGCCCAGTTCACCTATTTCTCATTCACCACTGCACACATAACCAGAAATTGATGCCAAGTTATATAGTCATGCGCAGTGTGCTTGCCCATCAAGACTTTCCCAATAATATTTGTGAGAAACTTTAACTCAGCAGATAGGTATTTCTTCAACAATTTATTTGGGTTTTCTCCAGAATAACCCATAATACTCAGCAACATATCATATTCTTCATTATCGATTTCTAACTCTTCTTCTCCATTATTCAATCCAAAAATTTCAGTTAAGATGGCGGGAGAGAGAGAGACGGTAGTATCCACTATTGATCCGATCATGGTGTTGTCCTCTACTATAGACACAGTGTATACCCATTCTATGATTTCTGTGCCTAGTAATTTTATTCTGGTTGTCATCAGATTCTTCAGTTGTTGGTCTTCCAGCAGTTTTAGAATATGTTGGAAGATAGGTTCAGAGTGCTGGAAGGAATCAAAATCCACATCGAATGCAGTTTCAATTTTCATTGCTGCAAGTATTCCTGTTGAAATCGCCATAAGTTCACCTGTATGAAAGAAAACAAAGATCAAGTGCAAGGGAACTAAAGGGCGGGACGGAGGTCAAAGAAAACCTAAATATAAGGTTGTCTAGAATTTGAATCGACAAACTCTGTTCCACTAAAAATAAATAAATCTTTGATCTGAGGTCGGCAAAATAATTTAGAGTTAATCAATTCGTCGAGCTCAGTCTAAAGGATTGAAGACATTTCGCCGAGCTCCTTTCGACGAAAGTTTTCTGAAGTAGGTTCGTCGAACTCAGGTCAACGAAACTAACTTTACTAATAGGGAGTTCGTCAATCTCAGGTCGACGAACTTTGAAGAGTTCTTCGAGTGTAGACAGAAACTAAACTAAGTCTTCTCCATTGATCATACCAAGCTGATTTACAAAGAATAAATGATTTATTTCATTCAAGGGTCTGATGAATATGTCAGCTCTTTGTAAATTAGTGTAAATATAGACAAGTTTAATTTTGTTTTTGTCTACACATTCTATAATGAAATGATGACTAATGTTTATATGCTTAGTCCTACTGTGATGGACTGGATTTTGTGCTATAGCAATAGCACTTGTGTTATCACATAGTAGAGTTGAATTATTTAAGTTGAACCCATAGTCCAGGAGTTGGTTTTGAATCCACAACATCTGGGAACAGCAACTGCCAGCTGCAATATATTATACTTCAGCAGTTGATGTAGACACTGATGACTTCTTATTGCAAAACCAGGACACTAATCTCATACCAAGGAACTGACAAGTTCCTGAGGCACTCTTTCTGTCCACTCTGCATCCAACAAAGTCAGCCTCTGAGTATCCAGTTAACTCAAATTCTGACTCAGTGGGATACCAGAGTCCTAGACTAGGACAACTCTTTATATATCTTAAAATCCTTTTTAGAAAAACTAGGTGAGATTCTTTAGGGTTCACCTGGAACCTGGCACAAAGACATGTGGAAAACATAATGTCAGGTCTGCTTGCTGTAAGGTGTAGTAGGGACCCAACAATACCCCTATATAAATTCTGATCCACAAGTTTCCCATTTGCATCAGAGTTTATTACAGCATTGATAGCCATTGGTGTTTTCTTTGCTGAGGCATCAGCCATCCCAAACTTTTTGATAAGCTCTTTAGCATATTTAGCTTGGGAGATGAAGATGCCATCAGGCAGTTGCTTTAATTGGAGACCAAGGAAGTAGGAGAGCTCACCCATGCTACTCATTTCAAATTTTGAATGCATGAGGTTAGAGAACCTCTTGCATAATTTGGAATCAGTGGACCCAAATATGATGTAATCCACATAAATTTGTACTAACAAAGTTAGGTCCTTATGATGCTTACTGAATATGGTTGTATCTACTATGCCTCTAGTGAACTTATGCTCTATCAGAAAGCTAGCTAGGGTTTCATACAAAGCTCTTGGAGCTTGCTTTAAACCATAAAGAGCTTTATGCAATTCGAAGATAAAAGAGGGATGAGTTAGAGAGAAAAATCTGGTGGTTTTTCGACATAAACCTCTTCTTTAAGTTCTCCATTTAAGAATGCACTCTTGACATCTATTTGATATACTTTGAACTTCTTGTAGGCATCATAGGCAAGAAAGATTCTGATTGCCTCTAATCTTGCAACTAGTGCAAATATTTGGTCATAGTCTATCCCTTCTTCTTGCCTATAACCTTGAGCAACAAGCCTAGCCATGTTTCTCACAATTACACCTTAGGCATCTAGTTTGTTTCTATATACCCATTTGGTTCCAATGACTAGGTGGTCCTTGGGTCTTGGAACCAAATCCCAAACTCTATATCTCTCAAATTGGTTTAATTCCTCTTGCATTGTAATGATCCAGTAGGGATCCTGCTCAGCATCATGTATGGATATAGGCTCAACTTGAGAGAGAAAACAGGCATGCATCAAGTCTTAGTTGAGTTGATGCCTTATCTGTACACCTACTGAGATGTCTCCAATCACCTGGGATCTGGGGTGATCCCTTAGTGTGACAAAGTCAGTGGGTGGAGTTGGTTCTGCAACAGTATTTGGAACTAATTCCTCATGTGTAATTGTGTGCGCTGTTGAGGGATTGTTAATTCCTTCACTGATTTCTTCTTCACTTTCTTCATAAACTTGTGGAGAAGGATGTGTTGGAACCTCTTGGGCGAGGCTTAGTCCATCCAAATTCTTACACAAGTGAGGTACCTGCAAAGGACTATTGGTAGAAATCTCTTTCTCCTTGCAAGACATGTTAGTTTCATCAAAGGTAACATGAATAGATTCTTCAATTTTTAATGATGATTTATTGAAAACCCTATAAGCTTTGCTTACCTGGGAATATCCTAGAAAAATTCCCTCTTCAGCCTTAGCTTCAAACTTTCTAATGTATCTCTTGTTGTTGTTATGTACATAGCATATAAACCCAAATACTTTAAAATAGGTGATTTTAGTTTTCTTTCCTTTAAGTAATTCATAAGGAGTCCTATTCTTTAGTTTGTGTATCAGACTCCTGTTCAGGACATGATTTGCTATGCTTACAGCCTATGCACAGAAGGTTAGGGCATATAAGCATCTGCAAGTAATGTGCCTATAACATCAATTAGGGTCCTATTTTTCCTTTCAGCTACCCCATTTTTTTGGGGAGTTCTAGGAGCTGAGAAGTAGTGCCTGATACCTTCCTTCTCACAGAACTCATGCATAAGAAGAGACTCAAACTCTATACCATGATCACTTATGATTCAATGCAACATGAGTAGAGTACTCAATCTGTATGGTCCTGAGAAAATCTGTAATAACTTTAAAGGTATCTGACTTAGATCTTAGAAAGAACACCCAAGTGAACCTTGAGAAGTCATCTACAATAACTAAAGTGAAAGATTTCCCTCCTAGGCTCTGTACAACAATAGGTCCAAAGAGATCCATGTGTAGCAAATACAAGATACTAGGTGTATCACTTTTATTAACTGATTTAAAACTAGATTTAGTTTGCTTGCCTAGTTGACAAGCCCTGCAGAGACTTTCCTTCTTGTAGGGACCAGAAGGCAGACCTCTCACAAGATTGTCTTTTGATAGCCTAGCAATGTTTTTCATGTTTACATGACCTAGCCTTTTATGCCAAAGTTCATTCTGATTACTAATTATATTAAGTAAGCAGATGTCTGAGTTGGCAGAAAGAAAATCAATTAAGTATATGTTTCCTTGTCTATTTCCAATTAAAATCGGTTTGTTTTCTTTAGATGAAATAATAAGAGAGTTAGAGTTAAAAATTACCTGATAACCTTTATCACAAAGTTGACTTATTGAGATGAGGTTATGCTTCAATCCACTTACATAGGCAACCTTCTTGAAATTCACTGCTCCAATCTTGACTTTACCATAGCCTTTGGTCTGGCCACAGTTTGAATCACCAAAGATAACCTTTGGTCCCAGCTTGGACTTATAATCACTTAAGTTGTCCTTGCTTCCTGTCATATGTTTGGAGCCTCCACTATCCAGATACCATTGTTGATTAAATGCTGGAAAGCTCTTTACCTGCAAGAATGATAGTTAGTTGTTCTTGACCCAAGTGACCTTGGGTCCTTGTTGATTTACATAACTATAACTGAGAATGTAAGAATATTCTGGCTGGTTCTTATAGCCTTTAGGATGATATCTTCTTGGTGGTATTATCCATTGATTAAAAGGATTAAACGATTTCCTAGGGTTACTAGAGTTGCTGTTATGAATATAATTTTGGTTAAGTCTTTCTGGGTTCGATGAATTATTGTCAGTTCGTTGACCAGAGTTTCGACGAATTGGGATGAGATCATCGATCTCTGCTCAGAGAATGAACAAGTTCATTTTCGTCACCCCAAGTTCGTCGATCTCTGCTCGACGAACCATACACAGTTCGTCGGTCACAGAAAGACAAATGATTATTATTAAAATTTGCGTTCAGAGATCGTCGTACTGAGGTCGACGATCTGTTCATATATCGTCGATCTGAGTTCGACGATAACTGCTGAACATTGTTACTTTTATTATTCTTCTTCTGATTTTTATGTTTGTTCTTAGTTTCAATCTTTTTAAGAACTTCATTAACCTTATTAACCTGTTCAGTGTTTTTCTTTCCTTTATCAGAAACAAAATTTACAGGTTTAGAAAGATGGTTCTTTTGGATTAGGATTGGTTCACTGGATGAAGCTCCTAACCCTAATCTATAGTTATTAGTTCTAGTATTTAGTGTGCTGGTTATATCTAATAGTCTTAAGCTTCTGCCATTTAATGTTTCTTCTAATATCTTGGCTTTGCTAAGTTCAGATTTCAGAAAGATAATTTGTTCATTTGCAGACTTTAGTTCATTAGATAGATTAACATTTTCAGAAATAATTTTATCTTGATCTTTTAATTTTTCTCTGAGAAGTATGATTTCCTTCAAAATCATATGATGCTTATACCTGGTCTTTAGCTGACAGGATTTCTTCATTATCAGATTCATTTGTATCTGATCTACTACTGCTAGCATCAATTGCCATGAGGCAAACTTCCTTTGCCTTTGCCTCCTCTTCTTCTTCACTGGAGCTAGAGGATGTGGATTCATCTTCTGTTTCACTCCAGGATTCAGCTACAAAGCCTTTATCCTTCTTCTTATATTTGCTAGAAGAGGGCCTGCTGCTGTGCTGTCTTCTTGTGTCCTTCTCTCTTCTCTTTTCCTTCTTCTGATTCTCTGGACACTCAGAGATGAAGTGTCCAGGTTTCCTGCAGCCAAAGCAAACCACTTCCTTAGTATGGGTTTTATCAAACCTTGGCTTGTCATCCTGCCTTGATGACTTTCTCCTGAAGTCTTTCCTTGCCATCTTGTAGAATCTTTTGGCAAATAGACTCATAAACTATTCATTAACTGTTGGAGTCTCTGTCTCTTCAGTAGCCTTGAATGCAATGTTGTGCTCCTTCCTTACTGGTGGAGGTGTTCTTTGCTCAGCCGCTTCTCTGGTCTTGATTAGTTGTTCATATGACTTTAACTTTCCCAAAATAGATTTAGTGGAAATCTCATTTAGGCTTCTGGCTTCCTTAATGGGCCTGATCCTTGAATCCCATGAGCTTGGGAAGCATATAAAGATCTTGTCATTCACCTCTGTGAGGGTGATGTCCTTGTCCAAGGTTTTCAGCTCATTTATGATTGAGCTCAACCTGTTGTATATGTCTGCCACTGACTCAGCTTCCTCCTTCTTGAAATTCTCATACTGGGATATGAGATTGGATCTCCTATCCTTCCTTTCATCTGCAGATCCAGCAACCATTTGATTTAGGGAATCCCAGATGGCCTTGGCTGAGGTGCATTCAACCACTTTTTGAAAAATGTCATCTGACATTGTTTGGGCCAAAATATTCATGGCCTTGGCATCAACAATTTTTGCCTTCCTCTGGGCCTCAGTCCACTCAGGTGGTGGGACTGCCTGTGTGCTAGAGGATGCTGTAGTTGTAAGTGTTGTAGGGGGACCTGTCAAAATGGAATTATAGATATCTTCATTAATAGAGTTCATATATAATTTTATTCTTGCCTTCCAGATGGCAAACTTGTTTAGGTTGCACACTAGAGGTCTGGTGCTTACAAAATCTTTGTTCTGGGCCATGCTGTGTGAGTATAAATCTAATAGAAATCGAATGACATATCTAACTCAGGATCTTTGGTTCAAGGGTTAGCTTGTACAACCAAAAGAACTCCCCTATGATACCAATTGAAAGTGAGGTGTTAGATTTGAAATACTCTAGAGGAGGGGTGAATAGAGTATCCTTGAAAACTATTTGAGATTTTGCAGTAAATAAAAAATTGTAGAATGAAAACTAATTAAGCAGAAACAGAGGAGTCCTAACTAGCACAGCCACATCAAGAACAAAAAGAAAAGGGCTACCAGATAACACAAGAACTTATAGTGGTTCCCCAACCTGGGTACATCCACTCTTCTACCACCCTGGTAGGAATCCACTCAGATTTTTGATCAGGTGCCTGACACCAATGAGCTTTTGATCAGGTGCTCAAAAACCAACCCAAGTCTTTTGGAAGGAGACTTGTGAACCAGAATAATTTTTAAGGGAATTAAAAACCTGTACAGAGGTGGGGATAAGAGATGATTTTGTCTTCTCTTTCTCAAGTTTACAACTGAGAAGACTCAAGTGGATATGTGATGTTGGCAAACAACTCCCCCTGAGATATAGAATGATTCAGGAAAAATGGAGCTTTGCTTTAGGGTGATAGGCCTTCAGGCTTTTAGCTTCAACCAGAAGATCTTCAGGAACTTATTTTACTGATGCAGTAGTTATTATCCTTTGAAAGTTCCTGAGAGGATGACAGAAAAAGAATACTCTTGATTTGAATAGTTGTTCTTCTTCTTCAGAAAGCTGTTCTTCTTCTGGTCTAGCAGTTCTTTCTTTCTAACACTTTGTTGTCAAGAGAGAGCAAGAGCCGAAAAATCCTTGTTGTAGTTCTGATGTTCTTCACTTCTCTATGTGTTGTTGCTGTCTCTTATTTTTCGACTAACTAATTTCTGTGTGTCTGTGTCAGTTGTGCATATGGGAAGAGGAAGAATCCACTTTTATATTTTCCATGTAAAAGTCCTTTTGAATTTCGAAATCCTTCCTGCATTCAGTGCTGACTGTCTGAGAATATTTTTTATTGATTGATTTCCCCAACTGTCCCTTTTGAAAAACGGCAGGCAATAATCCTGATAAAGATCATAATTAATGCTCTGTCTAATGGTAATATTTCAGAGAATATTTGAGCATTAATTACTCAGGAATTATTGCAATATAATAAGAACATAAGAGGGAAAAACAACCAAGTCTGGATTCGTCGACCTGAGTCCACAGTTCGTCGAGCTGAGAATTGCTGTTCATCGACCTGAGTCCATAGTTCGTCGACCTGAGTTTGATTTTGGACTTAGAATAATTGAGATATTCTCTGGCATTGAGTGTTGAAGCACATGATCCAGAATTAGTCGACCTGAGACCTGAGTACTGAGTTCGTCGAGCTGATATCCAAGATTGTCGACCTGAGTTTGATTCTATACTTAGAATATTTGAGATGTTCTCTGGCGTTGAGTGTTGAAGCATATGATCCATAATTAGTCGACCTGAGAACTGAGTTCGTCGAGCTGAGATCCAAGATCGTCAACCTGAGTTTGATTCTGGACTTAGAATATTTTAGATGTTCTCTGGCATTGAGTGTTGAAGCATATGATCCAGAATTAGTCGAACTGAGACTTGATAATAGATTTCGTTGAGCTCAGCTCAGAGAATCTTTCTCTGACTTTGTCGAGCTGAGCACGACTTTCGTCGACCTGAGTTCGATGAACGACGAACGCATTTTACTGAATCTTTGAAATCTCTAAGTCTTGAGTCTCTGGCAGTCTGTTGATGGCTGGTCCAAGTGATGTTTTCTCTAAGGACTTGACCTAGACTCTAGGACATAACCATGACCCTGGTTATACATGTTGGGTCATAAGATCCTAACTTAGTGAACCTAGCCCAAATCCTACTAGGGATCCAACAATCTCCCCCTATTTGGGCAAGGTCACTAATTACAGACTCAATGATAAAAAGAAATGTACAAAGCAAGAAAAACATATATCTGGCAGGGAATGAAATAATATATGCAGCAGATATATTTATACATAGTAAGCTTTGTATCATAAGAACACAGTTTTTCAAAAATAATACCATAAACACAGCAGATTAGGTTTTATTTCTTCTGCTTCTTTTCCTTTGGCTTCTCTTCTTTGCTCTTCTCATTTTTGCTTTTTTCTCCAGACTTACTGAAAGTAATTTCCCTGTTGGGATTTGCAGCTTGCGCCTTTGTCATTGTCATATCAGCAGCCCCTATGATATTTAAAGATGTAGCCCTGGGCACTACTGCTTCTAGGTGCAGTTTCATGTAATTATCAACATTGAAAAATTTGTTAGCCTTTGCAAACCTGTTGAGCTCTTCCTTCCTGTATGTAGACATGGTAGTATATTGTGATGGATCCTTTCCCTCAGCTCTGGCTTTCTTGATCATAGAGAGGCCAACCAGTTCTTGGAATCTGGCCATTCTAATTATTTTTGCTGTTTCAGGATCTTCATATGGTACAGGAGGGGAAGCAGGTATCTTATGGCTCTCAGCTTTTTGATATTCAGAGAATTGTTGCTGTTGCTGTTGTTGATGTTGCTGCTGTTGAGGTTGGTGCTGCTTGTTTGAGGAATAGTATCTCTGCTGGCTGCTTCCTGAAGAAGAGGATCTACCTTGATGTCTCTGATAGGTTTGAACCTGGGTAGGTCTTTAAGAAGTTGTTCCTGAAGCACCAGCAGCTGGAGGAGGAGGAGGAGGACCTCTCTTAAATTTCTGTGGAGGAGGAGAGTTTCTTCTGCTCTTCTTCCTTGCTTTCTGTTCATTTTTGGATAGCCACATCCATACTGGCATACCCTTATATGGAGTAATATTTTGCATAATATAGTAGGGTGTGTCATTTGTAGGATTGGGTTTAGGGGCAGGAGGGGGAGGAGCTTTCCACTTGTTGGAGACTTTCTTTCCTTTGGGATCCTCATCTGAATCATTATTATTATTATTATCATCATCATCATCTGACTGTTGTGGATTATCATATAATGCATCTATCTCTCTTATAGTTTCATCAGGTATTGCTGATTTTTCAGTCTTGGAGGGAGCTGGAGGAGGAGCAGGAGAATTATGCACATCAGTGCTTTCAATAGCTGACTTATTTTCTTCTTCTATGTAAGCCATGACCAGTGCATCTAGATCAGGAATTGGAGAATCATCCATAACATAAACTGGTGCAAGAGGGGGTGATACAATGGGTGAAGTAACTTTTGGAGGGGATGGAATGGCAGGAATTTCAGGAGTAGCAAAACTTGTCTTGAGTTGCTTGGCAACTTTGGGGCTTATTGGAGAGGTATATGGGATTATGGCCATTGATGGCTTATTGTACTCCTCTGGCTGAAAATTCAAATAAACTGTATCAAAAATTCTCAATAATTATACAAGGTCAACTGTGGGATTTATAATGAAATCACCAACAGTTTCAGGGACCTATTCATCTATCTCCATATCAGAATCCATGAACTGAAGAAAATCAAAAGAATCATATGTATCATTGGGTTCTACTGTTGCTGCTTCTTCTTCTACTGTGTCCATATCCTTTTCAACTGATTCTGCTGGTGTTGCTGCTTCTGCTACAACTGCTGCTGCTTCATTGGGTTCTGCTGTTGTTGCTTCTGCTTCTACTGTGTCCATATCCTTTTCAATTGATTCTGCTGGTGCTGCTACTTCTGCTACAACAGGTGCTGCTTCTTCATCAAGTATCTCCCCCTGCATGGTTTCAGTAGGAACTGAAGCCAGGCCCCCAACTGAAGAGGGAGCAGTAGTTAAGGCAGATATTTGTACAGCTAGAGAGGAGATGGAGGCAGCAAGAGGAGAGAAAGCCTCTGCTATGAGTGATTTTAAGAGGGGTATGAGGATGGTAATGAGTGGAGAGACAATGGAAGGGTCTAACAGTGGGGATATAGATGTTGTGGCAGTGGTTGGTTGAGTGGATATGGTAGTTGCTGGTGGAGTTAGAGGTGGAGGTGGAGGTGGAGATTGTATGTGAGTGTCTTGGTGAGAGATATCTGGAGGAGAGGGAGTGTTAAGAGGGAATGATAGGAGGTTGAATGATGGGAGGGATGAGAGGTTGGATAGGGGAATATCAGCTAAATGCCTTGGAAGATGAGATTGGGGTGGTGAGGGTACTGAAGTGTCATGCTGGAGGGAAGGAGTATTGGATGGAATGTTGGTTGGAGAGGAAGGAATTTGGGATGCTGGAGGTGTAGAAGTAGGGACTGTAATGTTAGTGGAAGGTGGGATTTGTTGATTTTCTAGCTGAGATGGAGTTTGGAGTGCTAGAGGTTGTGTAGTGGTTGATGGAACCTCTTCAGTAGGGTGGGAAGTGGCTGGAGTAGCCCTTGTACTCTCAGGAGCTTGGGTAGCAGAGGATGAAGCCTTAGAGGACTTTGTGATTATCCTCTCCCACCTATCAAACAAGGCACATGTGATACTTTTGCTGGCTTTTATGAATATGGTCTGGGAGACAAGTGATTCAGCAGCTTTTTCCTTCAAAAAGATCCCCAGGATCCTTCCAAAGTTAACTTCCTTTTTATTGTTCTTTTTCTTGATAAGATCAAAAATGATCTGTGCCCAGTTCACCTGTTTATCATTCACCACTACACACATAACAATAAATTGATGCCTGGTTATATAGTCATGTGCATTGTGCTTGCCTAGCAAGACTTTCCCAACAATATCTGCGAGAAACTTGAACTCACCAGATAGGTGTTTCTTCAGCAATTTATTTGGGGTTTCTCCAGAATAACCCATCATACTCAGCATCATATCATATTCTTCATTATCGATTTCTAACTCTTCTTCTCCATTATTTAATCCAAAAATTTCAATTAAGATGGCGAGAGAGAGAGAGACAGCAGTACCCACTATATATCCGATCATGGTGTTGTTCTCTGTTGTAGACGCAATGTATACCCATTCTCTGATTTCTGTGCCAGGTAATTTGGTTCATGTGGTCATCAGATTCTTCAGTTGCTGGTCTTCCAGCAGTTTCAGAATATGTAGGAAGATAGGGTCGGAGTGCTGGAAGGATTCGAAATCCACGTCGAATCTAGTGTCAAATTTCTTCGTTGCAAGTGTTCCTATTGAAATCGCCATGTGTTCACCTACAAGAAAGAAAATGAAGATCAAGTGCAAGGGAACTGAAAGGGCGGGGCGGAGGTCGAAGAAAACCTTAATATAAGGTTGTCTAGAATATGAATCAACAAACTCCGTTCCACTAAAAATAAATAAATCTTTGATCTGAGGTCGACAAAATAATTTAGAGTTAATCAATTCGTCGAGCTCAGTCTGAAGGATTGAAGACATTTTGCCGAGCTCCGTTCGACGAAAGTTTTCTGAAGTAGGTTCGTCGAACTCAGGTCGACGAAACTAACTTTACTAACAGGGAGTTCGTCGATCTCAGGTCGACGAACTTTGAAGAGTTTTTCGAGTGTAGACATAAACTAAACTAAGTCTTCTCCATTGATCATGCCAAGCTGATTCACAAAGAACAAATGATTTCTTTCATCCAGGGGTCTGGTGAATATGTCAGCTCTTTGTAAATCAGTGTAGATATAGACAAGTTTAATTTGTTTTTGTCTACACACTCTCTAATGAAAAGATGCCTAATGTCTATATTCTTAGTCCTACTGTGATGGACTGGATTTTGTGTTATAGCAATAGCACTTGTGTTATCACATAGTATAGTTGAATTATTTAAGTTGAACCTATAGTCCAGGAGTTGGTTTCGAATCCACAGCATCTGGGAATAGCAACTGCCAGCTGCAATATATTCTGCATCAGCAGTTGATGTAGAAACTGATGACTGCTTCTTTCAAAACCAGGACACTAATCTCATGCTAAGGAACTGACAAGTTCCTGAGGTACTCTTTCTGTCCACTCTGCATCCAGCAAAGTCAGCATCTGAGTATTCAGTTAACTCAAACTCTGACTACGTGGGATACCAGAGTCCTAGACTAGGACAACTCTTTATATATCTTAAAATCCTTTTTATAAAAACTAGGTGAGATTCTTTAGGGTTCGCCTGGAACCTAGCACAAAGACATGTGGCAAACATAATGTCAGGTCTGCTTACTGTAAGATATAGTAGGGACCCAACAATGCCCCTATATAATTTTTGATCCATAGGTTTCCCATGTGCATCAGAGTCTGTTACAGTATTGGTAGCCATTGGTGTTTTCATTGCTGAGGCATCAACCATCCCAAACTTTTTGATAAGCTCTTTAGCATATTTAGCTTGGGAGATGAAGATGCCATCAGACAGCTGCTTCACTTGGAGACCAAGGAAGTAGGAGAGCTCACCCATGCTACTCATTTTAAATTTTGAATGCATGAGGTCAGAGAACCTCTTGCATAATTTGGAATCAGTAGACCCAAATATGATGTCATCCACATAAATTTGTACTAACAAAGTTTGGTCCTTATGATGTCTAGTGAATAAGGTTTTATCTACTATGCCTCTAGTGAACTTATGCTCTATCAGAAAGCTAGCTAGGGTCTCATACCAAGCTCTTTGAGCTTGCTTTAAACCATAAAGAGCTTTATGCAATTTGAAGACAAAAGAGGGATGAGTTGGAGAAACAAAACCTAGAGGTTATTCAACATAAACCTCCTCTTTAAGTTCTCCATTTAAGAATGCAATCTTGACATCCATTTGATATACTTTGAGCTTCTTGTAGGCAGCATAGGCAAGAAAGATTCTGATTGCCTCTAATCGTGCAACTGGTGCAAATGTTTGGACATTGTTGGGTAAACTGAAAATATGTACCAGATTTGGAGAAGCCTCATCTTACTCAATGATATACATCAATTTGTATTTGATGGATGTTTGAGTTATTTTGTGCATGTGTAAGGTTTGTAAGAAAAATTCTCTAAGTACAAGTGTCGACACTTGTGAAGAATTGTGTTGACACCCAGAAGTTGTGTCGACACTAGAAGCAAAGTTGTGTCGACACCTAGAAGTTGTGTCGACACTAGAAGCAAAGTTGTGTCAACACCTAGAAGTTGTGTCGACACTAGAAGCAAAGCTGTGTCGACACCCAGGCATTGTGTCAACACCTGAAGAAAAAGTTGTGTCGACACCTAGAATTGTGTCGACACCCAGAATTGTGTCGACACCTAAGGCAGGAATTATGTCGACACCTAGAGCAGAAGTTGTGTCGACACCCAGGAGTTATATCGACACCAGAATAAAGGCATGTGTCGACACTCAGGAATTGTGTCGACACCTAAAGAAGGTTTGTGTCGACACACACGCAATGCCATCTTACAGCTACAGCTATTCTTAGTCTGAAGGCTTGTGCTGACACACAGGACTTATGTTGATACACACTCAACGACAGCTAGACACACACTCAACGCCATCTTACAGCAACAACTATTCTGAGTCTGAAGGCTTGTGTCGACACACAGGACTTGTGTCGACACACACTCAACGACAGCTAGACATACACTCAACACCATCTGTTTGTAGCAGTTATGTCAAGACCAGGAGCAGTTGTGTCGACACACAGGACTTGTGTCAACACATACAAACAGAAGATGTGTCGAGTAGCATAAGAATGGCTATGTCAACACATGGAGTGTTGTGTCGACATCACCAAGACTTGTGTCGACACTTAATCTATTTGTGTCGACACATATGAAGTAGTTTGCTGAGTGGTTCATGCTAACTCGTAAATTCATTTAGGAATAAACTATCATGACTGGTGACTCGATAGTTGTCATAACCAACAGGCCTGACACCTTTGTCAGAACTGTCAGAAGGTTGTTACAAATCGGATCAACCGGTAATCATGAGAAAACTCTATATAAAGGACTGATCCGTGACAACTTATAACAACAGATATTGAGATAAAAAGTGAATCATCCAAAGAAAGAATTCAACAACAAGAAAAGGGGAGACCCTTAAGAAGGCAGATTCTGAACAGTCTGAAGAGAAGATTCAGATCTTATTCTGAATTTAAGGAAGGAGCTGACAGGAGATCAACTTCTACATCAAGTAAAGTTCAACCTTATTTTGTTCTATCAAGAATCTTTGAAACAGCTAAGTCAGGTTGGATCTGAAGATTTAGTTTATTCAAGAACTTATCAAGAAGCTCACACCTATAGAGAAATCTATCTGGTGATATTTCTATATCTTTCAAATACTCAATTACTTGTAGGATCTTTTGTTAGATCTGAGTTGTAAGCCTATCATTATAAAGGCTTAGGTAGGGCTATGTGCCTGAGGTATATGACTTGTGATAGTCTGAGTTGTAAGCCTAGTGATAAAGACTTAGGTAGGGCTGTGGCCTTAGGTAGGATTCTTGGGGAAGGATCTGAGGTAGGACTTGTGTATGTCTGAGGTGTAGAAACCATCTGATTCTGAGTTGTAAGATCTTGGATCTGAGAAAGTGGAAGGGAGTTGGGCTAAATCCAGTTCTCTACTAGATAGGCGAAGGGGGAAAGTGGATGTACCTATACCTTGGGGAACCACTATAAATCTGGTGTTTGCTGTGCTGTGATTTATGTTCTGAGAATTATATGTTCAGTACTGTGTTAATACTAGTTAATTTGCCTGAATTATAAAAGAAAATTGGAACCTATTTACCCCTCCCCCTCTAGGTGTTTAGGCTCTTGAAATAAGTCTTTCAAGTGGTATCAGAGGGAGGTTACTCAAAGATTGACCTAACAGTCTTAGTGTATCTCCAAGGCAATTAACAGATTTCAAAAATGGGTTCAAATAAGAATCAGAAGGAATTTGGATCTATGAAACTGCCTATTTGCAGGAAAGAATGCTTTGGCATATGGAAGGAAAGGGTCAGGTTATTCAAGGAAGCATCTGATCCAAGAATCTACATCACAGTACAAGAAGGCCCCTTCATTCCAATGAAGGTATAGTTCTGGATGCAAATATTAGAACCCCAAAGAGTTATTCTGAAATGACAAAGGATGAGATCATCCTGGCAACACTAGACAAAAGAGCACAAAACATTATTGTAAGTGTTATAGATGATGCCACATTTAAGAATCTGGTGCATTGTAAAACCTCCAAGGAAATGTGGGACACCCTTATTGTCTACATGGAGGGAACATAAGAAGTTAGAGAGGACAAGAAGTCTATGCTGAATCAAGAATATGAGAGGTTTAGACAAGCCAAGACTGACAATATAGATGAATGTTACAAAAAGTTCTTAAGGATAGTTAATGAGCTGATGACATATGAAAGAGTCTTCAGCACATATGAACTGAATGACAAGTTTCTTAGGTCTCTGACAAAGGACTGAGACACAGATTTGTGCCATCAGAGAGGTGGACAAGCTTGCTGATACAAATCCTCCCACACTGTTTGGAAAGCTGCTATCATATGAAATGCAGCTCACTGCCAGAAAGGAGGAAGAGAAGAGCAGCAGGTCTGAGTACCAGGATAAGTCAGTTGCCTTCAAGGCTGAAGGCACAAGAAAGGGTAGGAGAAAGTCTCCTTCTCCACCTAGAAGGAGTGCTGAAGCAGAAGAAGAAAATCCTGACAACAACACATCAGATAGCCACACCTCTGATGAGGACTTTGCTTCCTTTACAAGGCAGTTTCAAAGGTTCATGAAAAATAAGAAATGGAGAATCAGGCCATCTACATCATTCTCCAAGGATGAGTATTTCAAGAAAAAGAAGACTCCCAAGGAGGACAGGTATGCCTCAAAACCCAGTAAACAAACTAATTCTAAGATTGTTTGCTATTGTTATAATAGGCCCGAACATGTCATAGCTGACTGTCCAGACAAGAGGACTGAATCTAAGGATAATAAGAAGCATCAAGTGAAAGGCAAGAAGGAGAAAACCTTTATTGCTCAAAAAGCAGAAAAGTTAGACAAACTCTTCATCTTTAGGATCAAGAGAAGAAGATGATACAGAAGTATATGTTGGGCTGTTCTCAACAGAAGAGGATTCTAGGGAGCTAGAATTCCTACAAATACTGGACTCCATAAATGGAGTGAAAGATTATTGCTGTAGAGGACTGATGGCCTAGCCAGAAAATGATTAGTGCCAGGATCAGCCTGGTCCAAGTAAGGTATACAGTTCTCCCTCAGCTTCTGATTATTTCACTGGATCAGAATCAGAAGCATCTGCATCAAGAGATGTGGATGGTTGTGAGTCTGAAGGGGATGTACACCAACTCATTGATGAGTATGGTGGGTTGTTGCAAGCTCTAAAGAGAAGAAAGCTTCTTGTCAAGGAGCAGGCCAAGGAGATTGAATCTCTTAAGCAGACAACATCAGAATCAGCCAAGCTAATTGATTTGAAATGAAAAGAGGTTGCCAAACTGGAGAACATAACTATTATTCAGATGGGCACAATCTCTTTCAAGGAAAATCATATCAAGAATCTGGAGGCAAGACTCCAGAAAGAAAGAGAGTTAGTGGCTAAAATCTCTAAGCAAAAATCTGTTTAGCCCTTAATAGACAATTTCATTTCTCAGAAAGGAAAGACAGGTCTTGGTTTTAAGGGAAGAACTAGGGCCACCAATTTTCATGGAAAAAGTAAGGCCCCAGTTCAGCCACTAGCCTCTAAGCACCCTATTTTCTTTAGGAAGGTGATGCAACCTACAAACAAGTATGATCATGAAATTACTCATGGTCACTGTGAGTATGGAGATCACATTGGCAAGTGTGTAAATGCCAATAGGCCACTCTATAGGCAAGCCTATCAGGTTCAAAAGGAATTCTTGGGGTTTGCTGCTCAAGTACCTACACTTAAAAAGACTGCTGGCAACAAGGTTGTGAAATCTGTACCTAAGAGAAGGTATAAATGATTTGAGTGTTGGTGTTGTGGCAAGGTAGGACACTTTGCCATGGATTGCTAGTTTAACACAAGTGTTAAAACCAAGTATAGTTTACCTGTCAAAATAGTTGCAGGATTTCAAACTAACAAGGACCTAGGACCCAATAATAATTTGGGTTCTAAGGATAAGTGATTCTTTATTTGATATAGGTGAATCAAGTGGCCATACCCCTATATGGTACTATGATAGTGGATGTTCCAGACACATGACTGGAACAAGAAGAATGTTGAGGGACTATATACCCATAGAGAATGGACCCAAAGTAATCTTTGGTGGATCAGAAAAAAGGAATCATCAAAGGATTTGTTAGTTCTACAGGTCTAACAGACAGGCTGGACAAGCTGACCATCAATAATGAAGCTCCGGCTAGGATGGATGAAGAAAAAGATGCATGTTGTCCAGGGGGAGAACAAGACTCATTGGATGATGAAGACAATGAGGAGCATCAGGTTGAGGAAAATGAAGAAGGCCATGAGGTTGACAGGTTTCCTCCAGCTAAAAGACACGTGAAGGATCATACAACTCACCAAATCACTGGTGATGCAAGTCAAGGTGTTCTAATAAGGAGTAAGAGCATGAACACAGTTCTATGTTCTAGCTTCTTATCACAAATAGAACCCAAGAAGTTTGAAGAAGCCATGCTAGACACAAACTGGATTGATGCTATGCAAGAAGAACTGAATCAATTCAGAAGATACAAAGTCTGGGAACTTGTTCCTAAACCAAAGGATCATAACATTATAGGAACCAAGTGGATCTACAGAAACAAACTTGATGAAAATGGCAGTATTATCAAGAACAAGGCAAGGTTGGTAGTAAAAGGCTACAGGTAAGAGGAAGGGATTGACTTTGATCAAACCTTTGCCCCAGTAGTAAGGCTAGAGGCTATAAGGATGTTCTTGGCCTATGCTGCCTATCAAGGGTTCAATATATATCAGATGGATGTAAAGTCAGCATTTCTGAATGGTGACTTAAAAGAGGAAGTCTATGTTGAATAACCCTCAAGTTTTGTAGATTCTCATTATCCTGATCATGTATATAGGCTTAGGAAAGCTCTATATGGTTTGAAACAAGCCCCTAGGGCTTGGTATGAAACCTTGTCTACTTTTTTTATTGAGAATAAATTCTCTAGAGGAAAGATAGACAAAACTCTATTCTTAAGAGAATCTAAAGGCAAGATAATCCTAGTCCAGATATATGTTGACGACATTATCTTTGGATCTAATGAAAACAACCTTTGTAGAAAGTTTGCCAAACTTATGCAAGGGAAGTTTGAGATGTGCAGTATGGGTGAGCTGAAGTTCTTCTTGGGACTTCAAGTAAGATAGACTGATGATGGATTGTCCATATCCCAGTCTAAGTTCACCAAGGAGTTGATTAAGAAATATGGTATGGACTCAGCATCCACCATGAAAACTCCAATGGGAACAAGTATGCCTATAGGCAAAGATGAGACAGGGAAACCTGTTAATGAGTCTTTGTATAGAGGGATAATTGGCTCCCTTCTCTACTTGACTGCTAGTAGTCCTGACATTATGTATGCTACATGTGTCTATGCTAGGTACCAAGCTTGCCTAAAGGAATCTCATTATACTACAGTTAAGAGAATTTTGAGATATCTTAAGGGCACACCTAATCTATGTCTTTGGTACCCTAAGAATAAGGATTTCATACTAACAGGTTTCTCAGATACAGACTTTGCAGGATGCAAAGAAGATAGGAAGAGTACTATAGGAACCTGTCAATTCCTAGGTGGAAGGCTAGTGTCATGGTGCAGCAAGAAGCAGACCAGTGAAGCTATATCAACAACTGAGTCTGAATATATAGCTGCAGGCAGTTGCTGTGCATAATTATTATGGATAAAGCACCAACTTGAAGATTATGGCATCAAGGTAAGTAGAATTCCACTGTTTTGTGATTCTACAAGTTTTTTTTTCTATTGCTAAGAATCCTGTATACACAGTAGAACCAAGCATATAGAAATTAAGTTTCATTTCATAAGAGACATGTGGAGAAGGAAGATATTAGTCTAGAATTTGTAAACACAAATAATCAAATTGCTGATATTTTTACAAAACCTCTAGATGAAACTAAATTCAATTATTTTAAAATTGAATTAGGTATGTTGAACCTAGAATAGGTCAGCACAAGCATTCCTAAGTAGAATATGTCAGTACAAAATTTCTCTGGATATTTGTCTAAGTACCAAGTTTGTGTTGACATAAACAGACTTTGTGTCGACACACTCAGTATGTTATGTCGACAAAGAAAAAGGATGTGTCGATACAAAAACAGTATCTGTGTCGACAGAAGAATAGGCGGCGACACAATTCTATCGAGACTTTAAGTTAGCTTATTTTTGTGTCGACACACAAAAATCAAAGTTGATACTCTGTGTCGAGACATGACCAGTCCATGTCGATACTGACATAAGTATGTCAACACATAGATGTGTCGACTAAACCTAAGTATTGTCGAGACCTAGTATTATTTCTAAGGCGCGTATTTTGAACTCCCCCTTTTCACCTAGACTATAAATAGGTGAAGCCAAAATCTAGTCGACTACACCTTCAGATTTCTCGACTCTAGACCATGTGTCGACATAAATATTCTCTTCTCTCTATCTCTCTCCCGATAATGGCGCCTCATCAGGATGACAAAGTGAACAAAGGCTATGAGCTGGTTCGTGGTAGATTCACGACAGCGTCGCCAGAAATTCAGGGTGTAATTACCCTAATTTTAGAAAATGGTTTGGAATTCTTGGTCTCAGAATCGACTAAGATCTGGAAGAAGGAAGTCATGGAATTTTATTCATCAGCCACTGTCGACATAAGCCAGAAGAAGATCAAAGCCACAATACAAGATTCCCGAGTGAAACTTACACTGAAGATGATTAGGAAATCACTCCATCTTCCTAAGGTTAAGGATGAAGATTACATCATTCCATCAATGACAAAAAATGCTTTAAGCTGGTGCTGGCTAAACCCTAATACCAAGGTTGGGTCATCCATCACCAGGAAAGGGATGAATTCACAAGGGAAGTTCCTGTCTGAAATAGTAGGCAAGGTGATGTTATGTAAAACAGGTAGACATGACAGAATTTCAGCCTCTATGTTCCATCTAATGATAAGAATAATTTTCAAGCTAAAAATAGACTGGGCATCAATAGTCTTTGACAAAATACAAGAATGTATAAAGAAACCAAATTTGGGAAGGATTCTGAGTTTATGTTTATCTTCAGCAATACAAGATATAATGAGCCAACTTCTTGGAATAAAAATCAACCATATGAGGAGAATGGTGTAACACCCCAAAAAGACTCAAAATTGGAATTGAGGTGCAGGTTGCTTAACACGGCCTGGGACACGGGCGTGTCCCAGGGCATGTCGGGGTACACGGCCTGGGACACGGGCGTGTCCCAGGGCGTGTTCGGGTTAGTCGACGATCGGAGGTCGACGATAGTCGAGCCTGGGACACGGCCTTCGACACGGGCGTGTCCCAGGGCGTGTCACTCAAGAAAATGCCGTACTGAGTCAGAAATGTACATGGCCCGGAACCAAGCCTTGCACACGGCCGTGTCCGATTTGACACGGGCGTGTCCGAGGGCGTGTGCCTACCCGTGTACTGCTCTGACTGGTTTTAGCGCTCGTTGAGTACCGTGTAACAGGTGTGACACGGGCGTGTCGCATGACCGACACGGGCGTGTCAGGTTCGACACGGGCGTGTCGATGCCCGTGTTCTGGTAAGTTTCAGTCGGTGCGAGTGCCGCGTGTGCCGCTTAAGGGTACACGGCCTGTGACACGGCCGTGTCACAGGTAGTGTCGGCCAAAAAGTATAATTTTTCAGGCCAATCTTGGCCGTTCATTTTCCTTAAAGAGGATCCTGTGGCTGGGGATCATTCCTGGGCTGATAAGGCCAGGAAAGGAAGGAGAAAGGCTCATTTCTAAAGTTCATCTTCTCTTTCTAGCTTTAAGAGAGAGGTGAGAGCAAGGTGAGGAAGAAGAAGTGGGATTCGGCTGCCGGTGGTGCTGCGGTGGTCCAAATCGCGAGCCGAGTTCGGATTTGCGAAGGCAACGCTGCTACGAAGGCTTTCATCCGTCTCAAATTTCTCTCCATGGCTCCGAAGCGAGTTCTTAGGGTAACGATTTCCTGCTTGGACATGTGAAGTCCTTAATTCCTGCATTGCATAGGGAAAACCCTTCCCCGCGAGTGTGCGGTGGGTTGTGGCGTCCCTTGGGGTAGATATGTGAAGTCCCCCTTGTTAGAGTCCGGAATTGGAGTACGGATCTAGGTATGCTGTGTGAAGCCCATCTGGACATGGTCTGGATTGGTGATGCTTGTTTGCATTTCGGAGAAGACTCTGTGATTCTTGCTTGTAGGCATGATGGATAAAGTACTGGAGGAAGTCCAGGAAAGTATGAGAGTTGGACTCTCCTGTAGCCGTGAGTTGCTACTTTGTGTGAGGTTGAGCTGTTGAGCCGTGGGGCTGCAACTAGGCAAATGCCTTGGTGGTGGAACGGGCAAGGTGAAGCTGTACCCGCGTCAGTCCAGGCTTGAGTCTAACGATTTGAGCAACGGGAAAGGTGGATCTGTACCCGCGTTATGGTTGTCTAACCTTGGGTGCTTAAGACCCTGTTAGGATCACATAGCGAGAGTCGATGGCCTATGAGCCGATCAGACTAGAATGCTCATATTGGACCGTTATGTCTGGGACCTCTGAACGGTGGTGTGGCCGTGGAACTACGGAACACCGATAATGTGCCCTGAGTGCATGGAGCGTCGGGCCGTCGTGCCGACGTTTGTGATATGTGACTGTGCGGGCATGCACGTCTTGCTTAAATTGTTATATATCATATTGGAAGATTGCTATGCAGGGATGGAATTCCACTGCCCCGTGCTAGGGGCAGGGTCGTTATAATTGGTCAGCTGAATGCTGACCGTTGCCCTGTTTGCCACCGCTTGGTGGATTGGTTCTTACAGGTACTGGAGGTGCTGGTCCGAGCGGGACTTAGCGGGCTGAAGCCCAAAGCTGCGTTGCTGCCCTCGAAGGCATTGTTTTGTTTCTTTTGTTCATGTGTGGCCGGCCTGCGTGCCGATGTTTGTAATCCACACTCTTGTTAAGAGAAACTGTTGTAAGGCCTTAAGGCCAGACTCTGTGTTTATATGTATACATTCCTATGTTATAGTGGACAGTGTTCTTGATCTTGAGTTCATTGATTCAACCGTGAAACTTCCGCTAGAATGCTCTGTGTTAGGATGCGTGGTTTTGATATTATTTCGTAGTGTCTCCGCCTGTTTGTGTAATATGGTGTGGGGCCCCGGCCGAACCCTCTATTATATTCTTCTTGACGGGTAGATGTGTTACAATTTGGTATCAGCTTGTTGGTCGATCTCTTCCGAATTCGCGGACGAATTCTTTTGAGAGGTGGCGAACACGTGTCAGTGCCGTCGTTATAACACTTAATTTGAACTCAAGATTGTCCACTTAGGAATGTAAATACACTTGTTTGTTGAACTTGTGTATTCTTTTTGTATGGTTGCCGTTTTCATTGGTCATTAACCTGTGTATTTTACACATATAGGTGACCAGAAGTGTTGCGGGTCAATCCGAACCACAACGTTCTGTTGAGAGTGCGGCACCAGCCGAGGTGCCCACAACTCCTCCATCCGCTGAAACAGTCCGTCTCATCACGGAAACGGTACTTGCGGTGATGAATGCTCAGCAAGCGGGGCAGGCACGTCCTGCAGTGGTGCCAACGCAAGCTGGAGTACGGCAAGAACCGGTAGAAGCCGAAGTTGATCCACGAGTAGCAGATCAACAATGGAAGCAATTCTTGAGCTTCAACCCTCCGCAGTTTCATGGGGCGGGTACACCGGCCCAAGCAGAGGATTGGCTTGCAAGAGTCAAGAGGATTATGAGAGCTATCAAGGTTGAGGAGGAACAGAAAGTCATGTTAGCCACTTTCCTACTGGAAGGAGAGGCGCGATTGTGGTGGGATGAGATTGAAATGCATCACTTGGCCGGTAGGCAATTGGCAGAGGTTACAATGGAAGAATTTTCTCTATTGTTCTTAGCACAACATCTGCCGATGCAGCAAAGGATATCGATGGAAATGGAATTTCAACGGTTAGCGCAGGGAGATCGAAGTGTGGATGACTACCTGTATGAGTTCACCCGTTTGGGAAGATATGCGGGCACGATCTTCGCCGAAGAAGAGAGTAAGACTAGTCGGTTTTATGCGGGACTGCGAGATGAGCTGCGGTATTTGCTCTCGAGTTCTGTGAGTCAAGGATTTCAAGCTTTGGTCTGTACGGCTCGTTCTTTGGAGATGGACATAAAACGGGGGCAAGCAAAGGGCAACTTGGCTGTTGTGAAGCCAGAGTTTAAGCCGCCGCGTCCAGACAAGTTTGGCTACCGAAAGAGATGGAATAAGAAGTCTAAGTCTTCTGGACAAGCTCCTTATGCGACTGTGACGGATACATCTGGGTATGGATCTCGTGCTTGTTTTACGTGCGGGAAGGTTGGACACTTCGCACGTGAATGCCGATTTGGTCCTCCAAAGGGTGATAAGAAGACGGGAGCGTCTTATGCGGAGAAGGGGAAGGCTGTGGTGGAGTCTTCCGCCTCGCACGCGCAGCCCAGGGTCTTCAATCTTGGACAACAGGAGGCCATTAAGCAGGCGGATGTCGTCACAGGTGCGCGTAGGTTTTAATGTTCTTGTTGTTATGATGTGCTGTGCTTGTTTTAATTGTAATGTTATAGGGTTTGTCCTTATACGAGAGTATCCGGCGCGAGCACTGTTCGACACAGGTGCTTCACATTCGTTTCTGTCTGAGGACTTTGTCTTTCGTGTCGGGGTGCCTATCCGGACCACGACAGACAGTGTAAAGGTGTTGTTGCCTAACGGATGCTTGATGTGCGCGGATCGATCTTGCGATCTTGAGTTCAGGATAGGAAGTCGGGAGTTCAAGGTGGACACATTAGTATTGCCGATCAAAGAGTTTGATATAATCTTTGGAATGGACTGGCTTTCAGAGCAGCGTGCCTGTATAGATTGCACTTCAAAAGAGGTCACACTTGGGCAAAATACCGAATAAGAGACCAAGTTCATTGGTATGCAAGGGATGAGTGGGATGTTGGTATCCGCTCTCCAAGTTGTTAAGGCAGTTCGTAAGGGTGTGGAGTTGCTTTTCACACTCATAGAGGCGGTGGCGCCGAAGTCCAGTGTGAGTGAAGTGCCGATTGTGTCGGAATATGCTGATGTGTTTCCAAAGGACCTTCCGGGGTTACCTCCCCAAAGGGAAATCGACTTTGCTATCGAGCTGGTGTCGGGTGCGAAACCTGTGGCCCGTTCGCCGTATCGGGTAGCGCCAAAAGAAATGGCCGAACTGAAAGTTCAGTTACAAGAGTTGTTGGAGCAGGGATACATACGCCCAAGTATGTCACCTTGGAGCGCGCCTGTTCTTTTTGTGAAAAAGAAAGACGGTGGGTTGCGACTATGTATTGATTATCGCGAACTGAACAAGCTGACGGAGAAAAACAAGTATCCAATTCCACGGATCGATGACTTGTTCGATCAGCTAGCAGGCTCAACCGTCTATTCGAAGTTGGATTTGAAGTCCGGGTATTACCAGTTGCGGATTAGGGAAGGTGACATTCCCAAGACAGCGTTTGGCACACGCTATGGTCATTATGAGTTCACAGTGATGCCGTTTGGCTTATGTAATGCGCCTTCGGTATTCATGGATCTCATGCATCGAACGTTCCGCGAATACCTGGATCTGTTTGTGATTGTGTTTATTGATGATATCCTTGTATATTCACAATCGGAGGAAGATCATGCAAACCACTTGCGATTAGTATTGCATACCTTGCGAAGGAATAAGCTGTATGCCAAGTTCTCTAAGTGTGAGTTCTGGCTCTCGTCGGTGGCTTTTTTAGGCCATGTGGTAAGTGGAGAGGGCATAGCGGTGGATCCGACTAAGATAAGTGCCATTCGTGATTGGCCAGTGTTGTCTTCGGTGGCCGAGGTCAGGAGTTTCCTTGGACTGGCGGGCTACTATAGACGGTTCGTGGAGAACTTCTCCCGGATTGCTTTGCCTCTGACTACGTTGACAAGAAAGGATCAGAAGTTCGTTTGGACGCCGGAGTGCGCGCGAGCTTTTGTGGAGCTGAAGAATCGTTTGACCACGGCGCTCATTTTGACGTCGCCATGTGGTACAGATGGATTTGAAATATACAGCGATGCGTCAGGAAGCTTCTTAGGCTGCGTTCTCCTGCAGTTTGGCAAGGTGATCGCTTATGGCTCACGTCAATTGAAAGTGCATGAGCGTAATTACCCCGTCCATGACTTGGAGTTGGCGGCGGTGATCTTTTCGCTAAAGTTGTGGCGTCATTATCTTTATGGAGTGAAGGTGGATATTTATATAGATCATAAAAGCTTAAAGTATCTGCTCGAACAAAAGGAGTTGAATATGCGACAAAGGAGGTGGATGGAATTCCTTGGGGATTATACCTTCGACATTCACTATGTTCCCGAAAAGGGAAATGTGGTCGCTGATGCCTTGAGTCGTCGGACTCCGGTGCGGGCAAGTTGGTTGCAGATACATGATGAGCGGTTAATCTAGGAGTTAGAAGCTTTGGAGATATCTTGTGTGGAAAGAGATTCTTCGACTAATGCATGCGTGAACTGGTTGGAGGTTCAATATGACCTTACTGACAGGGTTCGGCGGGCAACGGAGTTGGATGAAAGTCTCCAACGCTATGCAAAGGAGGGGTCTGGTGATCAATTCTCCTGGGATGACGGTTTGTTACGAAAAGATGGCCGATTGTGCGTCCCTAGTGCGGGTAAATTGCGAGAAGGATTGCTATATGAAGCACACTTTACAAAGTACTCAATTCACCCTGGGAGCACAAAAATGTACAAGGACATGAAGAAACTGTTCTGGTGGCCTGGTTTAAAGAAGGACATAGCCGCGTATGTGGCTAAATGTCGTACTTGTGCTTTGGTAAAGGCAGAATGTCAACGGCCGAGTGGTTTCCTGAAGTCATTGCCGGTTCCGCAATGGAAGTTTGAGGATATTTCTATGAATTTCGTGCATGGATTGCCGAGATCTCAGCGTGGCCATGACTCAATCTGGGTGATTGTAGACCGGTTGACAAAGGTGGCTCACTTTATACCGAACAAGCGGGACGATTTAGTGGAAACGTTGGCAAAGCTCTATGTGGAGCAGATTGTTCGATTGCACGGTGTTCCCCGGAGCATCGTAAGTGACCGAGATGGGCGCTTTACCTCGAAAGATTGGAGATTAGTTCATCAGATGTTGGGCACGAAGTTAGCATTCAGTACGGCCTTTCACCCGCAAACGGATGGCCAAACTGAACGAACCAACAGAACGATGGAGGATATGCTCCGTATGTGCGCCGTGGACTTCGGTAAGAATTGGGAAGAGAATCTTGTTATGGTGGAGTTTGCCTATAATAATAGTCATCAAGCGAGTATAGGCATGGCCTCGTTTGAAGCGCTGTATGGTCGTAAGTGTCGTACACCGTTAGCTTGGGCAGAAAATGGCGAGACTAAACTTTTAGGCAAAAAGGAAGTCGAGGATGCTACCTCAACAATACGCTCTATTCGAGAGAGGCTCCTAATAGCCCAGGATCGGCAAGCCAAATATTACAATGCTAAGCACCGGAACGTGGAGTTCGCGGTGGGTGACTGGGCCTATTTAAAGATTAAGCCCTTCAAAGGCGTATCTCGGATTCGACGGTTGAAAAAGCTAAGTCCGCGATACCTTGGTCCGTTTGAAGTGGTGGAGCGAGTTGGGGAAGCCGCCTATTGGCTAGCTCTTTCATCGGAATTGAGTGGATTGCATAATGTGTTTCACATCTCGGTGCTACGCAAAGCAGTCAAGTATCCAGATCAAGTAATTGACAATGATCGAGTGCCGGTTGAGTATGGGCTAACGACAAAGGTGAAGCCTATACGGATCGAGGATCGAGCCGAGAAACAGTTGCGGAACAAAGTGATCGGGATGGTCAAAATCCGGTGGGACAATTGTGGCCGAGAAGAGCTAACATGGGAGCGCGAGCAGACCATGCAAGCCGAGTTTCCCGAGTTATTTTCGTAACTTGTTTGCTCGTTGTATATGTAATAGAAACATATAAATGTTTTGTTATTTTTCTCCCTACTGTCTTCAAATTTCGGGATGAAATTTTATTAAGGAGGGGAGGATTGTAACACCCCAAAAAGACTCAAAATTGGAATTGAGGTGCAGGTTGCTTAACACGGCCTGGGACACGGGCGTGTCCCAGGGCGTGTCGGGGTACACGGCCTGGGACACGGGCGTGTCCCAGGGCGTGTTCGGGTTATTCGATGATCGGAGGTCGACGATAGTCGAGCCTGGGACACGGCCTTCGACACGGGCGTGTCCCAGGGCGTGTCACTCAAGAAAATGCCGTACCGAGTCAGAAATGTACACGGCCCGGAACCAAGCCTTGCACACGGCCGTGTCCGATTTGACACGGGCGTGTCCGAGGGCGTGTGCCTACCCGTATACTGCTCTGACCGGTTTTAGCGCTCGTTGAGTACCGTATAACAGGTGTGACACGAGCGTGTCGCATGACCGACACGGGCGTGTCAGGTTCGACACGGGCATGTCGATGCCCATGTTCTGGTAAGTTTCAGTCGGTGCGAGTGCCGCGTGTGCTGCTTAAGGGTACACGGCCTGTGACACGGCCGTGTCGGCCAAAAAGTATAATTTTTCAGGCCAATCTTGGCCGTTCATTTTCCTTAAAGAGGATCCTGTGGCTGGGGATCATTCCTGGGCTGATAAGGCCGGGAAAGGAAGGAGAAAGGCACATTTATAAAGTTCATCTTCTCTTTCTAGCTTTAAGAGAGAGGTGAGAGCAAGGTGAGGAAGAAGAAGTGGGATTCGGCTGCCGGTGGTGCTGCGGTGGTCCAAATCGCGAGCCGAGTTCGGATTTGCAAAGGCAACGCTGCTACGAAGGCTTTCATCCGTTTCAAATTTCTCTCCATGGCTCCGAAGCGAGTTCTTAGGGTAACGATTTCCTGCTTGGACATGTGAAGTCCTTAATTCCTGCATTGCATAGGGAAAACCCTTCCCCGCGAGTGTGCGGTGGGTTGTGGCGTCCCTTGGGGTAGATATGTGAAGTCCCCCTTGTTAGAGTCCGGAATTGGAGTACGGATCTAGGCATTCTGTGTGAAGCCCATCTGGACATGGTCTGGATTGGTGATGCTTGTTTGCATATCGGAGAAGACTCCGTGATTCTTGCTTGTAGGCATGATGGATAAAGTACTGGAGGAAGTCCAGGAAAGTATGAGAGTTGGACTCTCCTGTAGCCGTGAGTTGCTACTTTGTGTGAGGTTGAGCCGTTCAGCCGTGGGGCTGCAACTAGGCAAATGCCTTGGTGGTGGAACGGGCAAGGTGAAGCTGTACCCGCGTCAGTCTAGGCTTGAGTCTGACGATTTGAGCAACAATAAAGGTGGATCTGTACACGCATTATGGTTGTCTAACCTTGGGTGCTTAAGACCCTATTAGGATCACATAGCGAGAGTCGACGGCCTGTGAGCCGATCAGACTAGAATGCTCATATTGGACCATTATGTCTGGGACCTCTGAACGGTGGTGTGGCCGTGGAACTACGGAACACCGAGAATGTGCCCTGAGTGCACGGAGCGTCGGGCCGTCGTGCCGACGTTTGTGATATGTGACTGTGCGGGAGTGCACGTCTTGCTTAAATTACTATATATCATATTGGAAGATTGCTATGCAGGGATGGAATTCCGCTGCCCCGTGCCAGGGGCAGGGTCGTTATAATTGGTCAGCTGAATGCTGACCGTTGCCCTGTTTGCCACCGCTTGGTGGATTGGTTCTTACAGGTACTGGAGGTGCTGGTCCGAGTGGGACTTAGCGGGCTGAAGCCCAAAGCTGCGTTGCTGCCCTCGAAGGCATTGTTTTGTTTCTTTTGTTCATGTGTGGCCGGCCTGCGTGCCGATGTTTGTAATCCACACTCTTGTTAAGAGAAACTGTTGTAAGGCCTTAAGGCCAGACTCTGTGTTTATATGTATACATTCCTATGTTATAGTGGACAGTGTTCTTGATCTTGAGTTCATTGATTCAACCGTGAAACTTCCGCTAGAATGCTCTGTGTTAGGATGCGTGGTTTTGATATTATTTCGTAGCGTCTCCGCCTGTTTGTGGAATATGGTGTGGGGCCCCGGCCGGACCCTCTATTATATTCTTCTTGACGGGTAGATGTGTTACAAATGGACACAAGAATTCTGTCTAGATGGGATAGAGTATTAACCAAGGAGGTTTCTACTCCACAAAAACAGACCAAGAATGAAAAGAAGAAGAAGGAAATTGTTCAGCAAATAAAATCCTCTAGTGATTCTGAAGAGGAAGTGGTATTCAGTTCAGATGAAGACATGCAACAAAAAGATGCTCAAGATCAAGTAGAGAGCAGTTTTCTCCCAGAGCAACAGATAGTCACTTCTCCAGGGGGAGAAAATCCTGAACTAGCATCACAAGATACTGTACTTTCTGAGCTGCCTGCTCAAAGGGGAGCAATTGATGGAGTTACTCTAGAGAGTGAGTATGCAGCTGATACAGTAATGGATATTGTATCAGATATCAATAAAGAAGCACTGCTAAATATGGAGAAAGAAGCACAAGATGTGCAGTTGAAAGATATTGCTCAGGATGAGCAAGTAAGTATCTCCTTTCTAGAGAGGTCCCTGGACAAAGATCTGGATGTCCTGGGAGAACTTTTTGTTTTCCAAACTAATCTTGTTTCTCCTGTATAGATGTAGTAAGAGTTAACCATGGAAGAGCTATTCTTTAATTTCCTAGTTGCAAGGACTGAGAAGGAGCAATCACAGATTGAAAAGGAACTGCTAGGGACTGAGGGGGAGGATCTACTAAATGCCCCATCTAATAAGGAAACTGTTGATATAGAAAGCTCATCACAACCCTCTGATGATGAGAAAGCCTCTATAGATAAGAAGAGGAAGATATTTGCAATTAAGAAAAGGAGCTCAGGCTATAAGAAAGCCTTGCAATCAGTCAGTCAACCATCTGCTCCAAGCATGGATTTCAGTTCATTACTGGTCCAAATGCAAGTTAAATTGGATGAGCAAAGGTAGTCTTTAGAAAAATATGTGGATGAGTCAAATAAAGAACTACAGTTTCAACTGGCTCAGGACATTAAGTCAATCAGATTTAAAGTCAATCTGTATAAGAAAGAGATGACAGATTGCTTCCATAAGGGAGGCAAAGCTGTAGTATATTTGGCTGAGAAGCAAATGCTTATAAAGACTGAGATTGAGGACATTGCCACCAAGCAAGGATATGTTTTAGAAAATTAATTCAGGTCCAATGAAAATCTCAAAGACTCCCATGAAGAAATTCTCAAAAAGCTGGGAAGTATTTCCACTGATCTGAAATCTGAAATATCAAAGCAAATACAAGAAGATCTAGCTGCTGTCCAAACAGCTATTGGAGCCTCTCAAAAGATAATTTCTGATACCCTGATTAAGTTCAAAGACTATTACAAAGAAGGTACAGAATATCTGGCTGATCAGATAAGATTTCAAAAGACTGATCTGAGGGATCATATAACTAGAAAAGTCATAAAGGGGGAGAGATTGTTAGTCAAAGCTAGCTCTGACCATGCAAAATGGGTCTCTAATTCCATCAGAGCTACTCTTGGCTTTCCTCCTTTGTGTGATGATGACAATGTTACTGAGTCTGGAGGGCAACCTGCTAATATTGAAGGAGATTAGCCTGAAGTTGCACAGGTTATTTACCCTCTTGCTGACTTTGACATGGTTCAACAAGAAGTGCAGACAATGTGCAGTCCTTCACAGGAGGCATCAAAGGTGATTATTGAAAAAGTAGAAATATCATAGGCTGCCAAGCAAGCTCAAAAAGAGGCACAAATATCCAAGAAAAGGTTAAGAGAATAGGCTGAGTTGAAGCCAGATTTTGAGAGATGGAGCCTCACTTCCAGGAATATTATTTTGACTGCCTGGAAGGCTGTAAAGGATAAAACCCATGATAGGGGCAAATGGTATTCTGAGCAAGAATGGAACAAATATCAAGCCATACAAGAAGCCATTCTTCAGTTCAGAAGGAGTGAAAAAGCTGGGAAGTTAACTGCTAATGCTCTGGAGCCTAGCAGGTACTTCCCCAAGCCCTTTCACTATTTTGAAAGGCAAAGGATAAAGGATGAAGAACAAATGAAAAAGGATCTCAAAGGGGAGAAACCTATTGATGATACAGACCCTACTGTGCAGGCAATGATTTAATCTGGAAAAGGCATTGTAATAAAGGAGCCTAGTCAATCATAGGATAGATAGGCTTTTATATAGAATAATGTAACTTTTTTGCTTTTGTTCTAAGGAAAAAAACTTGTAAACCAAGAATTTTCTGATTAATAAATAAAATCAGCTTCACTATTAATTGTAGTTGTTTATATTGTTTGTATGTTATCTTGCAATGAAATGTATGTACAACTATTTTTTTGTGCTTTATTATGAGTGATGTATATCTTTGACTAAGAGTTATGACTTCTCCAAATAGGGGGATATTGTTGGGTACACTGAAAAATATGTACCAGATTTGGAGAAGCCTCATCTTACTCAATGATATACATCAATTTGTATTTGATGGATGTTTGAGTTTCATTGTGCAGGTGTAAGGTTTGTAAGAAAAATTCTCTAAGTACAAGTGTCGACACTTGTGAAGAATTGTGTCGACACCCAGAAGTTGTGTCGACACCCAGAAGTTGTGTCGACACTAGAAGCACAGTTGTGTCGACACCCAAAAGTTGTGTCGACACTAGAAGCAAAGTTGTGTCGACACCCAGAAGTTGTGTCGACACTAGAAGCAAAGCTGTGTCGACACCCAGGCATTGTGTCGACACCTGAAGAAGAAGTTATGTCGATACCCAGAATTGTGTCGACACCTAAGGCAGGAATTGTGTTGACACCTAGAGCAAAAGTTGTGTCGACACCTAGGAGTTATGTCGACACTAGAAGAAAGGCATGTGTCGACACTCAGGAATTGTGTCGACACCTGAATAAGGTTTGTGTCGACACACAGGACTTGTGTCGACACACACTCAATGCCATCTTACAGCTACATCTATTCTGAGTCTTAAGTCTTGTTTCGACACACACTCAACGACAGCTAGACACACACTCAACGCCATCTTACAGCAACAGCTATTCTGAGTCTGAAGGCTTGTGTCGACACACACGACTTGTGTCGACACACACTCAATGACAGCTAGACATACACTCAATGCCATCAGTCTGTAGTAGTTATGTCGAGACCAGGAGCAGTTGTGTCGACACACAGGACTTGTGTCGACACATATAAACAGAAGATGTGTTGAGTAGCAGAAGAATGACTATGTCAACACATGGAGTGTTGTATCGACATCACCAAGACTTGTGTCGACACTTAGTATATTTGTGTCGACACATATGAAACAGTTTGTTGAGTGGTTCATGCTGACTTGTAAAGTCATTGAGGAATCAGCTGTCATGACTGGTGAATCGGCAGCTATCATAACAAATAGGTCTGACACCTTTGTTAAAACTGTCAGAAGGTTGTTACAAACCGGATCAGCCGGTAATCATGAGAAAACTCTATATAAAAAACTGATCCGTGACAACTTATAACAATAGATACAGAGAAAAAAAAGTGAATCATCCAAAGAAAGAATTCAACAACAAGTAAAGGGGAGACCCTTAAGAAGGCAGATTCTGAACAGTCTGCAGAGAAGATTCAGATCTTATTCTGAATTCAAGGAAGGAGCTGACAGGATATCAACTTCTACATCAAGTAAAGGTCAACCTTATTTTGTTATATCAAGAAGCTTTGAAACAGCTAAGTCAGGTTGGATCTAAAGATTCAGTTTATTCAAGAACTGATCAAGAAGCTCACACTTATGGAGTAATCTATCTGGTGATATTTCTGTATCTTTCAAATACTCAATTACTTGTAGGATCTTTTGTTAGATCTGAATTGTAAGCCTATAATTATAAAGGCTGAGGTAGGGCTGTGTTCCTGAGGTGTAGGACTTGTGATAGTCTGATTTGTAAGCCTAGTGATAAAGGCTGAGGTAGGACTGAGGCCTGAGTAAGGATTCTTGGGAAAGGATCTGAGGTAGGACTTATGTAAGTCTGAGGTGTAGTAACCATCTGGTTCTGAGTTATTAGATCTTGGATCTGAGAAAGTGGAAGGGAGTTGGGCTGAATACAGTTCTTTACTGGATAGGCAAAGGGGAAAGTGGATGTACCTATACCTTGGGGAACCACTATAAATCTGGTGTTTACTGTGCTGTGATTTATGTTCTGAGAATTGTATGTTCTAGCTGTGTTAATACTAGTTAATTTGCCTGAATTATAAAACAAAATTGGAACTTATTCACTTCCCTTTAGGTGTCTAGGCTCTTGAAATAAGTCTTTCAGTCATAGTCTATACCTTCATCTTGCCTATAACCTTGAGCAACAAGCCTAGCCCTGTTTCTCATAATTACACCTTGGGCATCTAGTTTGTTTCTATATACCCATTTGGTTCCAATGACTGGGTGGTCTTGGAACCAAATCCCAAACTCTACATCTCTCAAATTGGTTTAATTTCTCTTGAATTGCAATGATCCAGTGGGGATCCTGCTCAACATCATGTATGGATAGAGACTCAACTTGAGAGAGAAAACAGGCATGCATCAAGTATTGGTTGAGTTGATGCCCTGTCTGTACACCTATTGAGATGTCTCCAATCACCTGGGATCTGGGGTGATCCCTTAGTGTGACAAAGTCAGTGGGTGGAGTTGGTTCTGCAATAGCATTTGTAACTAATTCCTCTTATGGAATTGTGTGTGCTGTTGAGGGATTGTCAATTCCTTCAGTGCTTTCTTCTTCACTTTCTTCATAAACTTGTGGAGAAGGATGTGTTAGAACCTCTTGGGTGAGGATTAGTCCATTTAAATTCTTACACAAGTGAGGTACCTGCAAAGGACTATTGATAGAAATCTCTTTCTCCTTGCAAGACATGTTAGTTTCATCAAAGGTAACATGAATTGATTCTTCAATTTTTAATGATGATTTATTGAAAACCCTATAAGCTTTGCTTACTTGGAAATATCCTAGAAAAATTCCCTCTTCAGACTTAGCTTCAAACTATCTAATGTATCTCTTGTTGTTGTTATGTACATAGCATATACATCCAAATACTTTAAAATAGGTGATTTTAGATTTCTTCTTTTTAAGTAATTCATAGGGAGTCCTATTCTTTAGTTTGTGTATCAGACTCCTGTTCAGGACATGATTTGATGTGCTTACAGCCTCTTACCAGAAGGTTAGGGGCATGTAAGTATCTACAAATAATGTGCCTGCAGCTTCAATTAGGGTCCTATTTTTACTTTCAGCTACCCCATTTTGTTGGGGAGTTCTAGGAGCTAAGAAGCAGTGCCTGATACCTTTCTTCTCACAGAACTCATGCATAAGAAGAGACTCAAACTCTATACCATGATCACTTCTGATCAATGCAACATGAGTAGAGTACTCAATCTGTATGGTCCTCAGAAAATCTGTAAGAACTTTAAAGGTATCTGCCTTAGATCTCAGAAAGAACACCCAAGTGAACCTTGAGAAGTCATCTACAATAACTAAAGTGTAAGATTTCCCTCCTAGGCTCTGTACAGCAATGGGTCCAAAGAAATCCATGTGTAGCAAATACAAGATCCTAGGTGAATTACTTTTATTAACTGATTTAAAACTAGATTTTGTTTACTTGTCTAGTTTACAAGCCCTGCAGAGACCTTTCTTCTTGTAGGGACCAGAAGGAAGACCTCTCACAAGGTTATCTTTTGATAGCCTAGCAATGTTTTTCATGTTTACATGACCTAGCCTTTTATGCCAAAGTTCATTCTGATTACTAATTATATTAAGTAAGCAGATATACGAGTTGGCAGAAAGAAAATCAGTTAAGTATATGCTGCCTTATTTATTTTCAATTAAAACAGGTTTGTTTTCTTTAGATAAAATAATACAAGAGCTAGAGTTAAAAATTACCTGATAACCTTCATCACAAAGTTGACTTATTGAGATGAGGTTATGCTTCAATTCACTTACATAGACAACCTTCTTAAAAGTCACTGCTCCAATCCTGACTTTACCATAGCCTTTGGTCTAGCCACAGTTTGAATTACTAAAGATAACCTTTGGTCCCAGCTTGGACTTATAATCACTTAAAGTTGTCCTTGCTGTCTGTCATATGCTTGGATCAACCACTATTCAGATACCATTGTCTATTAAATGCTGGACATCTCTTTACCTGCAAGAATGATAGTTAGGTTTTCTTGACCCAGGTAACCTTGGGTCCTTGTTGATTTACATAACTATAATTGAGAATGTAAGAATATTCTGGTTAGTTCTTGTAGCCTTTAGGATGATATATTCTTGGTGGTATTATCCATTGATTAAAAGGATTAAATGATTTCCTAGGGTTACTAGTGTTACTGTTATGAATATAATTTTGGTTAAGTCTTTCTGGGTTCGATGAATTGTTGTCAGTTCGTCGACCATAGTTTGACGAATTGGGATGAGATCGTCGATCTCTGCTCATAGAATGAACAAGTTCATTTTCTGCACCCCAAGTTCGTCAATCTCTGCTCGACGAACCATACACAGTTCGTCGGTCACAGTAAGACGAATGATTATTATTGAAATTTGCGTTCAGAGATCGTTATACTGAGGTCGACGATCTTTTCATATATCGTCGATCTGAGTTCGACGATAACTGCTGAACATTGTGAAAGTGAGGGTAAGATCTATCTCAACTCTAGAGGGGGGGTGAATAGAGTTTAGTTAAAATAATTTTTGAATTATTAAAATAGCACAAATTAAAATTCTATTTAAACTATAGTGTAGAGTGCTAACAGAAACTTAAAAACTGAAAGGAAAAAGAACACAGCACACAGCAGACAAATCACACAAGCAAAACCAGAAGACACAAGGAAATATAGTGGTTCCCCAAAACTGGGTACATCCACTCTTCTACCACCCTTGGTAGGAATCCACTCAGGACTGAGTTGATCAGGTGTCCTGACACCAATGAGCTTTTGATAAGGTGCTCAAAAACCAAAGCTAGATTTTTTGATAAGGTGTCTTGCCACCACTGAGTTTTGACAAGGCTCTCAGAACCAGACAGAACTTTTGAAGGGAGTTCAAGAACCCTTTTACAGCAGGAAAAGAAAAAGTGAAAGTTGAAGTTGTCTTCTCTGTTCTCAGTCAAATGAGAGAAGCACAAGTGGATTGAAGATGTCAAAGCTCCCCCTGAGATGTAGAGAGGTTCAGGCAGAGAAGCTTTGCAGAAGGGTGATAGGTCTTCAGAACTTTGATCTCCAGCAAAAGATTGTGATGAGATGTCTGGAGATGATGAGATTGTGAACACTTTTCAGTCAGTAAGAAGAATTTTGAAGTTGCAGTTCTGTTATTCTTCTGCTATCAGTATTCTCTATTCTGTGTTCACTCTTTTTGTCAATCTGTGTATATGTTCTAGCTAAGCGGCAGAAGAGATGAATAATAATTTCTAAGATTCTCTTGTCCAAAAAAAATAGCCGTTGGTCAGTCATAAATGTTTTCCATAAATGGTCTTGTCTTTTCGAGGAAAGTCCAGCAAACATTCTCTGAATGATACCTTGAAACTTGCTCCAAACGGCTGGGAGATCTTCTGTCATAAATGCTGATAATATTCAAAAACATTCCAAAGAATCAGCAGCATTTGAAATCTTGAAGACGTTGATCTCTCCAAACAATCGTCGATCTGAGCTCTACGATCGTCGAGCTGAGCTCAGAGATGAACTGAGATAAGCAGACAGAAAACGTCGAACTGAGCTCAAAGATCGTCGAACTGAGCTCAGCGACCTGAGAAACAGCTGAAGGAGGCATCGTCGAACTGAGCTAGACGATAGTCGAGGGGAGTTTGACTATTAAGCAAAAGCTAGCTAAAAGCAGATAGTCGATCTGAGCTCGAAGATCGTCGACCGGAGTTCGACGATTTGTTGAAGTTGAGCTCAGAGAGCGTCGAACTGAGTTCGACGATTCGTCGACCAGAGCTCGACGAAAATTGCCTTAGACTTAGCTCTTCATCCTTGATCTTGGAGTGGACTTGGGGGCAGCTTCAAAACTAAGTTCTAGACCCTAGACTCATTCTAATGTTGACCTTCTCAACTATACAACTAGGTCAACTAGGATCCTAAGACAAGCATAGTGATCCTTACCCAAATTAGTAATAGGGTGTTCCAACAATCTCCCCCTATTTGGGTTAGGATTACTATTTACAGACAATCATAAAGAGCATTCAATAATACAGAAGTTAAATACAAAATGCAGAGAAACAGCAATGCATATCACAGATAAATAGAGCAGATATCCAAAGGTGGATGATATGTTTGCTTACACAGATCACTTCTTTTCAGTTCCCTTTTTAAATAAGATTTCTCTGTTAGGGTTTAGGGCTTCTTTCTTGGACCTTCTGTCATCTTCTGCACCTAGAAAGGTTTGAGATCTTGGCCTTGGAACTACAGCCTCTGGGTGCAGCTTCATGTACTCTTCTGGATTGAAAAATTTCTTTGAAGCATACTTTTCCAGTTCTTTCTTTCTTTGTTCTGATAAGGTTGTAATGTTGGATATTTCTTTGCCTTGTTCTCTAGCCTTCTTAATCTGATCAAGAGCAGCCAACTCTTTCATCCTAGCAGTCCAGGCCACAGGATTGTTCTCAGGATCCTCATATGGAACAGCAGGTTCATATTTGTTGAGAGATTCAGGAGCAGGAGAGGTCCTTGGAGCAACTGTGTCTTTCAGTTTGTAAGGGTAAGGACCTGAAGTAGAGTCAGAATGGCCTTGTCCTTCCCTTTGATAGGGTCTCTGTCCTCTTTGATTTCCTCTGTAACTACCCCTTCTGGGTTGATATCCTCTTTGATGTTGTCCCTTTTGGTAATACTTAGAATAGGATTGAGAGGAACTTTGTCTAGGAGCTGGAGCTTGAGGAGCTGAGCCTGATCCAGAGTCTGGAGGAGGAGGAGGAGGAGGCTGATGTTGAGATGATCCTTTTTCATATTTGTCAAGCTTTCTTCTCTTTTTCATGGCCTTTAGTTGGTTCTTGGAAAATTGCATCCATGGTTCAGTGATGGGGCAGTCATGCAGAATATAATATGGAATGTCATTGGAGTCTTTAGCTATGGCAGGAGGAACTGACATCATTGCTTTACTTCTGGCTTTTCTCTTTTTGGCAATTGTGCTGGCAGAATCATCAGAATCAGTTCTGTACTGATCACTTTCAGAACTCTGAGGTTGATCATATAAAGCATCAATTCTTCTGAGATATTCTTCTTGAGCTTTGAGCTTTGCAGCAGCAGCAGGAGCAGGAGCAGGAGCAAGAGCAGCAGGGATAGCAGAGTCAGCAGCATCAGTTTCAACAACAATTTCCTCAGCATTAGGTGCTGGAATCATTTCTGTATCAGCAGCAGCAGTATCAACAAAAGGAGGCACAGTGGCCTTAGTAGCAGCATCAGGTACATCCACAGCCTTCCATGACTTGATATAGGAAACAATCTGGCTGGGATTACAGACAGGTACAGGCACAATGGCCTTGGACAGATCTTCAGCAGTAATTGGAGGCAGACAGCTTAGATAGGCTGTATCAAATCTGGATAGCAACCTCTGCAGATTAAGTGCAAAAGCACATCCTGAGCTTGCTGAGAGAGTAGAAGCTGGAGCTGGAGCTGGCACAATCACTTCTTCATAAGGCATCTCCCCCTGCCTTGGTTCAGAGAGAGGTGAACCAAGGCACCCAGTAGAAGGGATTTCCTGGGAGGAGGAAAAAGAATCAAGCTTGGAGGACAGCTCCTGGACTTGCTTCAGGAGTGGAGTCAGGGAGGACTCCAGCAGAGATACCAGCTTGGGAGCTAGCAACTCATAGAGCCTGTCAGCCAGGCTAGAAAGATCTACATGCCCAAGTGAGGCTTGAGCAGAGGTAGGGGTCAAGGAGGATGGAGGGATGGTGGCTGAAGCTGAAAAGGAGGAGGTAGGTGGAGTAGGGATTGTTGGTTCAGAAGATGGAATGATGGGGATAGAGAGGGTTGAGGAGAAGATAGGGGAAGTGAGAGAGGGTGTGAAGGAGGGTTGAGAGAGAATGTCATGAAGCATTTGTTGGAGGGAAGATGTCTCAGGAGGAGATGAGGGATTGTCATCCATGAAGGAATCCTCTAAAAGAGAGTAGGATGGAGAGGTAAGGGTTTGGTAAGAGAAGAGAGGGAGGAATACCTCAGAGGTAGATGCTGGAGGAGATGAGGCTGGTGAAGAGATGGTAATAGGGGATAACATTGGTGAGGAAATGGTAATGGGAGATGAGATAATAATGGTGGAGACTGGTGGTGAGGAGGTGATGGCTTGGGTATATGAGGCTTGGGCAGATGAGGCTTGGGGAGAAGAAGAAGCAGGCAGCTCTTCTACTAGAGGAGTGACCAGGTTGGTCCTTGTGCCTGATAGAAGTGTTGCAGCAGCCCTGGAGGGGTTGATTATCTGCCTGTCCCATTTACTGAAGAGGGCACAGGAGAGCCTCTTGGATGCATTGATGAACATCCCAGAAGAGGTCAAAAGGTCAGGGCACCTTGAGTGCAGAAAGACCCCCAAGATTCTTCCAAAACTGACTGCAGACTTGCTTATCTTCTTCTTAATCAGGGTGAAGAAGATGGAGCCCCAGTCGAGGTGCTTCTTATCCAGTAAGGCTCCCATCAGGCAGAACTGATACCTGGAAATTGTGTCATGCGCTGAGTGCTTGGCCAACAGCACCTTCCCAACTACATCAGCCAGGAACTGGAATTCTATAGCCAGATTCTTTTTCAGCAGCTTATTAGGGTTAATTACATTATGACCCATCCTATCTAACATGGAGGCATACTCCTCTCCAGACAGATCAATGGAGTCTTCTCCAGTACTGAGTTGAAAGACGTCAGTTAATAAAGCCGGGGAGAGAATTACCTGGGTCCCCTTAATGGTGCCGACAACAGTATTCTCAGTCTCATCTGCTGCGGTATAACACCATTCCTTAATCTCCTCAGATGCAATCTTCATCCTGGTAGTCATTATCTGGGTTAGCTGTTGTTCTCTGAATAGATTCAGAACATCCTTGAAGCGCTGGTCGCTTCCATCAAATGAGTTTATGTCTATGTCGAAACCGGTGTCGAATTTCATCTTGGCAATCGCAGCCCTCGAATCAGCCATATGAACCTGCAACAGAAAACCAAAAACGACCAAGCGTAGAAAATTTGGAGGGAAAAGGAAGAAAGTTGCAGAGTATGAAAGCGTAAAAAGGAGAACGACGGCTGAAAGATGATTTTATATTAGGGTTCGACGGCGAAAAAGAAAATCGTGGAGCTCAGCTCGACGAAGCGTCGATCTAAGCTCGACGATTTAGGCTACAGAGGGAATCTGAAGAGTCTTCAAAATCGGCGATCTTCATTCGACGATGTTGAAAAACGTCGAGCTCAACTCGACGGCCTCTGAACAGAAGAAGAAAAATTCTAGATCTAGCGAAGGCTCTGAACTCAGATCGACGATAGGAAAATCGTCGAACTCCGGTCGACGATTTTTGAGAAAACGTCGAGCGCAGTTCAGAGTCTAAACTCATTCAAAAGACAGAATTTTTTAGCCTAGTCTTGATCTGTTTTAGCTTTTCAAAATCTTGGATTTTAATTAAGACTTCCTCCATCTATCATGCCTAACTGATTTAGGAAGAACCTGTGTTTCTTTTCATCCAAGGGCTTGGTGAAAATATCTCCCCTTTGCAAATCAGTAGGAATATATTGAAGTTCAATTTTGTTCTTCTCTACATTATCCCTTAGGAAATGATGCCTAATTTCTATGTGTTTTGTCCTACTATGGAGGACTGGATTTTGGGCTATAGAAATAGCACTAGTATTATCACAGAAAATTTTTGACTTCTCTAGGTTGTAGCCATAGTCTAGAAGCTGATTTTGTATCCACAATATTTGTGAGCAGCAACTGCCTGCAGCCATGTACTCAGCTTCAGCAGTTGAAGTTGACACAGATGTTTGCTTCTTACAAAACCAGGAGACAAGTCTGTCACCAAGGAACTGGCATGTTCCACTGGTGCTTTTCCTGTCTATTCTGCATCCAGCATAATCAGCATCTGAGAATCCAGTTAAGTCAAATGCTGAATCTTTTGGATACCAGAGTCCTAGATTTGGACAACTTTTAACATACCTAAGAATCCTTTTAACTAAGATTAAGTGTGACTCTCTAGGGCTAACTTGGAATCTAGCACAAAGACATGTGGCAAACATTATATCAGGCCTACTGGCTGTAAGGTACAATAAAGAGCCAATGATTGCTCTATATGTTGTCTGATCAACAGGTTTCCCATGTTCATCAGCATCTATTACAGCATTTGAGGGCATGGGTGTTTTCATACTTGATGCATCAGACATACCAAATTTCTTAACCAATTCTTTTGCATACTTGGTTTGAGAAATAAATATGCCTTCAGCATGTTGCTTGACTTGCAGTCCTAAGAAGAAGGACAGCTCACCCATGCTACTCATTTCAAACTTAGAATGCATAAGCTTGGAAAACTTTTTGCACAGGTTTGAATCAGTGGAGCCAAATATAATATCATCCACATAAATTTGCACTAGTAGGGTATGGGACTTATGGGTTCTAATAAAAAGAGTTTGGTCTACTCTCCCCCTAGTAAAATCATTTTCCAGAAGAAAGCATGCTAGGGTCTCATACCATGCTCTAGGAGCTTGCTTGAGACCATATAATGCTTTATGCAATTTGAAAACATAATCAGGGTGAGTTAGAGAGATAAAACCTGGAGGTTGTCTAACATAGACTTCCTCTTTGATGTCCCCATTGAGAAAAGCACTCTTCACATCCATCTGGTAGACCTTGAAGCCTTTGTGAGCAGCATAAGCTAGAAATATTCTGATGGCCTCTAATCTTGCAACTGGTGCAAAGGTCTGGTCATAGTCTATTCCTTCTTGTTGAGAATACCCTTGAGCAACTAGCCTTGCCTTGTTTCTGACTATAACTCCTTGATCATCCAGCTTGTTCCTGAATACCCACTTTGTTCCAACAATGGGATGATCCTTTGGCTTAGGTACTAGTTTCCAAACCTTGTTCCTGTCAAATTGATGCAACTCCTCTTGCATTGCAATGATCCAGTGTGGATCTTGCTCTGCATCTTGAATGGATTGAGGCTCAATTTGAGATAGGAAGCAAGTGTGCATTAGGTTCTGGTTGACCTGATTTCTGGTCTGCACACCAGCTGAGATGTCTCCAATAACTTGGGAAGTTGGATGATCTCTTATTGTTACTAAATCAACAGGAAGTGTTGATTGTTCACTAGCCTGTGTTGTTGTTTCCTCTAGTGGAACAACAACAGGTTCTTCAAGGTGATTTTCTTTTAGATGTTGAACTTCTTCTTCATCATCACTGCTGTCATTCTTTTCAGTAACTTGCAGTTTGTTCAAGTCTTCAGCTAAAGATTGTACCTGCAAAGGTTCTATGGTAGAAGCATTCTTCTCCTTGAAAGACATGTTAGTTTCATCAAAAACAACATGAACAGACTCTTCAATTTTACAAGAAGATTTGTTATAAACCCTATAAGCCTTGCTGATCATGGAGTATCCCAGAAACACTCCTTCATCAGCTTTAGCTTGGAATTTTGCTAGATATTTCTTGTCATTATTATGAATATAACAAATACAACCAAAAACTTTAAAATAGTTTACTTTAGGTTTCTTCCCTTTGAGCAATTCATAGGGAGTCTTGCCCTTCAGTTTATGTATCAGGCTTCTGTTCAACACATAGTTGGAGGTGTTTACTGCCTCAGCCCAAAAGGATAGAGGTAGGTGAGCATCTGACAACAATGTAGTAGCAGATTCAATTAGGGTTCTATTTTTCCTTTCAGCTACCCCATTTTGTTGAGGAGTTCTAGGAGCTGAGAAAGTGTGCCTGATCCCTTCACTTTGACAGAACTCTTGCATGAGAAGAGAATCAAACTCTGTCCCATGATCACTTCTGATCAGGGCAATGTGAGTGTTGAACTCAATCTGAATGCATTTGAGAAAATCTGTCAAACACTTGAAGTTATCAGACTTCTTCCTCAGAAAGAATACCCAAGTGAATCTTGAGAAGTCATCTACAACCACTAAAGTATAGGACTTCCCTCCTAGGCTTTGTACAGATATGGGTCCAAAGAGATCCATGTGCAACAAATACAAAATCCTAGGTGAATCACTCTTATTAAGTGACTTAAAGCTATTTTTAGTTTGCTTGCCTAATTGACATGCCTTGCAAAGTTCTTCCTTCTTGTAGGGACCAGAAGGTAGTCCTCTAACAAGGTTGTCTTTGGATAGCCTAGCAATGGTTCTAAGGTTAATGTGTCCTAGTCTTTTATGCCACAAATTGTTTGGTTTTGAAATGGAGTTAAACAGGCAGATATCTACTACAGGTGAAAGAAAATTCACTAAGTAAATGTTACCTCTTCTGTTACCTGTCAACACAGTTGTGTTGTCCACTGACTGGACTTTGCATATGGCTTTGTTGAAGGTTACTTGATATCCTTCATCACACAATTGACTGATACTTATCAGGTTGTGCTTGAGTCCTTCAACATATGCCACCCTTTTGAAGGTGACTGAGCCAATTTGGACTGCACCATATCCTTTTGTAGTTCCAAAGCTTGAGTCTCCAAAAATTACTTTGGGTCCAAGCTTGGCTTTGAAGGAAGTGAAATTGTCCTTGTCCCCTGTCATGTGCTTTGAGCACCCACTATCCAGATACCATTGATGGTTTGATGCTGGATAGGTCTTCACCTGCACACAAACAGCTTATTTGTTTTTGACCCAGTTAACCTTGGGCCTAGGTTGATAACCTTTAAATTCTGAAATAAAGGACATCCCAGGTTGACTCTTATAGCCTTCAGGATGGTATCTCCTAGGAGTTACTATCCACTCAGTATAGGGGTTGAGTCCATGGGATGTGCAACTTCTAGGATTGAATTTGACTGAGCCATTGAAAATGTGTTCACAATTCTGAACTCTGTTCGACGATCGTCGATCTGAGCTCGACGATCTTGGGTCAGATCGTCGATCTCTGTTCGAAGATCGATAGTGCTTGAGTTCAGAGTTTGGGTGTCGTCGATCTGAGGTCGACGATCTGTGCTTAGATCGTCGAGCTCTCTTCGACGATCGTCGAGCTCTGCTCGACGCATTTTGTTGAACTGAAATTTTCTCTGGCAGGTCTGCATTCTTCCTAGCCACCTCTACTACTCCCTTTCCTTTGTCAGAGACAAATTTGATTGGAGTTGTTAACACTATAGGTTGGCTGGGGGAGGCACCCAAACCCAGTGTACTATTGAATCTAGAGTTCACTGTGCTTGTGATGTCCATAAGTCTGATACTCCTCCCATTCAGAGATTCTTCAAACTTTTTGGCCTTTGATAGTTCACTTTTCAGTGAAGCTATCTCCTCCCTACAGCATTCTAACTCCTTAGAGAGCTTGAGGTTCTTTGAGTTTAGGATACTATGCTCAGACAATTGATTCCTGAGAGATATTATCTCCTTCTCAGATTTTAATAGGTCTAGGCATAGTGTCTTAAATTCACTTTTGAAATCTTCAGAATGAAAATCAAAAGAATTGATTACCTGATCTTCATCTGGGTGAGTGTCTGAATCTGATTCTGATTCTTCATCAGAGTTTTGTTGTGATGCATTGATAGCCATCATGCAGAACTCCTTTTCATCTGCATCATCCTCATCATCACTGGAACTGGATGAGGCTTCAGATTCCTCTTCAGTCTCACTCCAGGTCTCAGCAACAAAGCCCTTCCTTGTATGTTTGTTTTTGCTGAAGGAGGCTTTGTCTGAGTTGTTCTTCTTGTGATCCTTTCCTTTTCTTCTTTCTCTTCTATCTCTCTTGTCCTTATTCTTGTTCTCTGGACAGTCAGGCACAATGTGTCCTGGTTTCCTGCAACCAAAGCATATGATTTCTGTAGTGTTGTTTGATTTATCATACCTTGGTTTATCATGACCCTTGTATGGCCTTTTTCTGAAATCTTTTCTGGCCATTTTGTAGAATCTCTTAGCCAGTAGACTTATGAGCTCATCATTTCCTGTGGCTTTATCTTCAGGCTCCTCTTCTGCAGCCCTGAAGGCTATGGTCTTTTCTTTCCTTGTGGCTGGAGAGGCAGCCTTCTGTTCTTCTTCTCTATTTTTAATGAGCAGCTCATAGGATTTGAGCTTGCCCAGGAGAGCTTCAGTGGTAATCTCATTCAGACTTCTGGCATCTTTGATTGGCCAGATTCTTGAATCCCAGGTGCTGGGAAAGCACATCAGGATTTTATCATTTAGTTCAGTTAAAGAAATTTCCTTGTCCAAAGTCTTTAGCTCATTGACAATCAGACTTAGTCTATTGTACATGTCAGCCACTGATTCACCTTCTCCTTTCTTGAAGTTCTCATATTGACTTATCAGATGAGACCTTCTATCCTTTCTTTCATCAGCAGATCCTGAGACAATTTCAGAGAGTTTGTCCCAGGTTTCTTTGGCTGAGTTACATTCAGCTACCTTTTGAAAAATGTCATCAGACATAGTTTGGGCTAAGATGTTCATAGCCTTAGCATCTGCAATCTTCCACTTCTTTATGTCTGCATCTGTTCCAGAAGGAGGTGGAACAGCACTTGTACTTGAGCTTGCTGGTGGAGTTGGACACACTGTCAAGACAGAATTAAAGATATCCTCATCAATAGAATTCATATACAATCTAATCCTTGCCTTCCAGAGTGCAAACTTGGAGAGGTTGCACACTGGTGGTCTGGTGCTTGCATAATCTTTGTTCTGTGCCATGTCTCTAAATGAGTAGATAGATGAATAGAAAGTAATCCTCTACAGAGATTGATCTTATCAGGGATCTTTTGGTTCAGGTGTTAACCAGTATGAGCAACCAACACACCTCTGATACCAATTGAAAGTGAGGGTAAGATCTATCTCAACTCTAGAGGGGGGGGGTGAATAGAGTTTAGTTAAAATAATTTTTGAATTATTAAAATAGCACAAATTAAAATTCTATTTAAACTATAGTGTAGAGTGCTAACAGAAACTTAAAAACTGAAAGGAAAAAGAACACAGCACACAGCAGACAAATCACACAAGCAAAACCAGAAGACACAAGGAAATATAGTGGTTCCCCAAAACTGGGTACATCCACTCTTCTACCACCCTTGGTAGGAATCCACTCAGGACTGAGTTGATCAGGTGTCCTGACACCAATGAGCTTTTGATAAGGTGCTCAAAAACCAAAGCTAGATTTTTTGATAAGGTGTCTTGCCACCACTGAGTTTTGACAAGGCTCTCAGAACCAGACAGAACTTTTGAAGGGAGTTCAAGAACCCTTTTACAGCAGGAAAAGAAAAAGTGAAAGTTGAAGTTGTCTTCTCTGTTCTCAGTCAAATGAGAGAAGCACAAGTGGATTGAAGATGTCAAAGCTCCCCCTGAGATGTAGAGAGGTTCAGGCAGAGAAGCTTTGCAGAAGGGTGATAGGTCTTCAGAACTTTGATCTCCAGCAAAAGATTGTGATGAGATGTCTGGAGATGATGAGATTGTGAACACTTTTCAGTCAGTAAGAAGAATTTTGAAGTTGCAGTTCTGTTATTCTTCTGCTATCAGTATTCTCTATTCTGTGTTCACTCTTTTTGTCAATCTGTGTATATGTTCTAGCTAAGAGGCAGAAGAGATGAATAATAATTTCTAAGATTCTCTTGTCCAAAAAAATAGCCGTTGGTCAGTCATAAATGTTTTCCATAAATGGTCTTGTCTTTTCGAGGAAAGTCCAGCAAACATTCTCTGAATGATACCTTGAAACTTGCTCCAAACGGCTGGGAGATCTTCTGTCATAAATGCTGATAATATTCAAAAACATTCCAAAGAATCAGCAGCATTTGAAATCTTGAAGACGTTGATCTCTCCAAACAATCGTCGATCTGAGCTCTACGATCGTCGAGCTGAGCTCAGAGATGAACTGAGATAAGTAGACAGAAAACGTCGAACTGAGCTCAAAGATCGTCGAACTGAGCTCAGCGACCTGAGAAACAGCTGAAGGAGGCATCGTCGAACTGAGCTAGACGATAGTCGAGGGGAGTTTGACTATTAAGCAAAAGCTAGCTAAAAGCAGATAGTCGATCTGAGCTCGAAGATCGTCGACCGGAGTTCGACGATTTGTTGAAGTTGAGCTCAGAGAGCGTCGAACTGAGTTCGACGATTCGTCGACCAGAGCTCGACGAAAATTGCCTTAGACTTAGCTCTTCATCCTTGATCTTGGAGTGGACTTGGGGGCAGCTTCAAAACTAAGTTCTAGACCCTAGACTCATTCTAATGTTGACCTTCTCAACTATACAACTAGGTCAACTAGGATCCTAAGACAAGCATAGTGATCCTTACCCAAATTAGTAATAGGGTGTTCCAACACATTGTTACTTTTATTATTCTTCTGGTTTTTAAGTTTGTTCTTAGTTTCAATCTTTTTAATAACTTCATTAACCTTATAACCTGTTTAGTGTTTTTCTTTCCTTTATCAGAAACAAAATTTACAGGTTTAGAAAGATGGTTCTTTTGGATTAGGATTGGTTCACTGGATGAAGCTCCTAACCCTAATCTATAGTTATTAGTTCTTGTATTTAGTGTGCTGGTTATATCTAACAGTCTTAAGCTTCTACCATTTAATGTTTCTTCTAATATCTTGGCTTTGCTAGGTTCAGATTTCAGAAAGATAATTTGTTCATTTGTAGACTTTAGTTCATTAGATAGATTAGCATTTTCAAAAATGATTTTATCTTGATCTTTTAATTTTTCTCTGAGAAGTTTGATTTCCTTCTCAGAGCTTATCAAATGTAAGCATAAATTTTTAAATTCAAATTTAAATTCATCAGATTCAAAATCATATGATGCTAATACCTGGTCTTCAGCTGACAGGATTTCTTCATTATCAGATTCATCTGTATCTGATCTGCTACTGCTAACATCAATTGCCATGAGACAAACTTCCTTTGCCTTTGCCTCCTCTTCTTCTTCACTGGAGCTGGAGGATGTGGATTCATCTTCTGTTTCACTCCAGGATTCAGCTACAAAGCCTTTATCCTTCTTCTTATATTTGCTGAAAGAGGGCCTGCTGTTGTGTTGTCTTCTTGTGTCCTTCTCTCTTCTCTTTTCCTTCTTCTGATTCTCTGGACACTCAGAAATGAAGTGTCCAGGTTTCCTGCAGCCAAAGCAAACCACTTCCTTAGTAGGGGTTTTATCATACGTTGGCTTGTCATCCTGCCTGGATGACTTTCTCCTGAAGTCTTTTCTTGCCATCTTGTAGAATTTTTGGCAAATAGACTCATCAACTCTTCATTTATTGTTGGAGTCTCTGTCTCTTCAGCAGCCTTGAATGCAATGTTGTGCTCCTTCCTTGCTGGTGGAGGTGTTCTTTGCTCAGCTGCTTCTCTGGTCTTGATGAGTTGTTCATTTGACTTTAACTTTCCCAAAAGAGATTCAGTGGAAATCTTATTTTGGCTTCTGGCTTCCTTGATGGGCCAGATCCTTGAATCCCTTGAGCTTGGGAAGCACATAAGTATCTTGTCATTCACCTCTGTGAGGGTGATGTCCTTGTCCAAGGTTTTCAGCTCATTTATGATTGAGCTCAACCTGTTGTACATGTCTGCCACTGACTCAGCTTCCTCCTTCTTGAAATTCTCATACTGGGATATGAGATTGGATCTCCTATCCTTGCTTTCATCTGCAGATCCAACCACCATTTGATTTAGGGAATCCCAGATGGCCTTGGCTGGGATGCATTCAGCCACTTTTTGAAAAATGTCATCTGACATTGTTTGGGCCAAAATATTCATGGCCTTGACATCCGCAATTTTTGCCTTCCTCTGGTCCTCAGTCCACTCAAGTGGTGGGACTGCATATGTGCTGGAGGATGCTGCAGCTGTAAGTGTTGCAGGGCGACCTGTCAAAATGGAATTAAAAATATCTTCATCAATGGAGTTCATATATAATTTTATTCTTGCCTTCCAGATGGAAAACTTATTTAGGTTGCACACTGGAGGTCTGGTGCTTGCAAAATCTTTGTTCTGGGCCATGCTGTGTGAGTATAAATCTAATGGGAATAGAAAGACAGATCTAACTCGGGATCTTTGGTTTAAGGGTTAGCTTGTACAACCAAAAGAACTCCCCTTTGATACCAATTGAAAGTGAGGTGTTAGATCTGGAATACTCTAGAGGGGGGTTAATAGAGTATCCTTGGAAACTATTTGAGCTTTTGTAGTAAATAAAAAATTGTAGAATGAAAACTAATTAAGAAGAAATAGAGGAGTCCTAACTAGCACAGCCACAACAAGAATAAAAAGAAAAGGGCAACAAGAAAACACAAGAACTAATAGTGGTTTACAAACCTGGGTACATCCACTCTTTTACCACCCAGGTAGGAATCCACTCAGATTTTTGATCAGGTGCCTGACACCAATGAGCTTTTGATCAGGTGCTCAAAGACTAACCCAAGTCTTTTGGAAGGAGACTTATGAAACAGAATAATTGTGAAGGGAATTAAAACCCTGTATAGAGGTGGGGATGAGAGATGATTTTGTCTTCTCTTTCTCAAGTTTACAACTGAGAAGACTCAAGTGGATATGTTATGTTGGAAAATAGCTCCCCCTGAGATATAGAATGATTCAGGAAAAATGGAGCTTTGCTTCAAGGTGATAGGCCTTCAGGCTTTTAGCTTCAACCAGAAGATCTTCAGGAACTTCTTTGACTGATGCAGTAGTTGTTGTCCTTTGAAAGTTCCTGAGAGGATGACAGAAGAAGAAGACTCTTGATTTGAATAGTTGTTCTTCTTCTTCAAAAAGCTATTCTTCTTCTGGTCTAGTAGTTCTTTCTTTCTAGCACTTTGTTGTCAAGAGAGAGCAAGAGAAGAAAAATCCTTTTTGTAGTTCTGATGTTCTTCACTTCTCTGTGTGTTGTTGCTGTCTCTTATATTTCGACTAACTAATTCTGTGTGTCTGTATCAGTTGTGCATATGGGAAGAGGAAGAATCCACTTTTATATTTTCCATGTAAAAGTCCTTTTGAATTTCGAAATCCTTCCTACATTCAATGCTGACGGTCTGAGAATATTTTTCATTGATTGATTTCCCCAACTGTCCGTTTTGAAAAACGGCAGACAATAATCCTAATGAAGACCATAATTAATGCTCTGTCTAACGGTAATATTCAGAGAATATTTAAGAATTAATTACTCAGGAATTATTGTAATATAATAAGAACAGAAGAGGGAAAAACAACCAAGTCTGGATTCGTCGACCTGAGTCCACAGTTCGTCGAGCTGAGAATTGTTGTTCGTCGACCTGAGTTCATAGTTCGTCGACCTGAGTTTGATTCTGGACTTAGAATAATTGAGATGTTCTCTGGCGTTGAGTGTTAAAGCACATGATCCAAAATTAGTCGACCTGAGACCTGAGAACTGAGTTCATCGAGCTGGATCCAAGATCGTCGACCTGAGTTTGATTCTGGACTTAGAATATTTGAGATGTTCTCTGGCGTTGAGTGTTGAAGAATATGATCCAGAATTAGTCGACCTGAGACTTGAGAACTGAGTTCGTCGAGCTGAGATCCAAGATCGTCGACCTGAGTTTGATTCTGGACTTAGAATATTTGAGATGTTTTCTAGCGGTTAGTGTTGAAGCATATGATCAAGAATTAGTCGACCTAAGACCTGAGAACTGAGTTCGTCGAGCTCAGCTCAGAGAATCTTTCTCTGACTTCGTCGAGCTGAGCACGACTTTCATCGACCTGAGTTCGACGAACGTCGAACTCTTTTTACTGAATCTTTGAAATCTCTAAGTCTTGAGTCTCTGGCAGTCTGTTGATGGCTAGTCCAAGTGATGTTGACGCTAAGTACTTGACCTAGACTCAAGGCCATAACCAAGACCCTGGTTATACATGTTGGGTTATAAGATCCTAACTTAGTGAACCTAGCCCAAATCCTACTAGGGAACCAACATAAGGGACTGGGGTACACTGAGAGGAACATTCTAAGAAGGATCCTATTTAGCCTGCTATCTCCTTTGAGAAAGTTGTGTTGCTATCCAACAGGTATGACTAAGAAAGCATATATAGTCACTAGTTGAATGGAAGATCCACCAGTGTGAACAAAAATGTCCATAGCTATAGTGGAAAGAAGGGCATGGGCTTGAGTTCCTTTAAGGCTCCCCATGTGGAAATTCAAATGGCCTATTATGGCCTATTTGTTTTTGGTTCTCCAGCCCCTACTCTCAATAATAATGCAGTGGTCAATAGTCAAGCTCCTCCAGCAAAGAATCAGACCAAAAGTAAGTCAATCAGTAAGCTTGACTTGGCTATTTCTTATGCAATCAACAACTTGTCTTCTGCAAAGAAGACTGCTATTAGTGGCATTCACAGTAAGCCAAGCACATCTACTGGAAGACTCACTTTCAGTTAGATCCTTGATGAAAGAAATATGAAAAGATCTGCTGCTCTTCCTTCTGAATAGTCAGCTACTTTCAGCTTGTCTATAAGAGCTACTCAGAAAAGGAGATATAATATTCAAGAGTGTTAGTGCTATAAAAAAGTTGGATATTTTGTCATAGATTATTGGCATAACCCTAATGTGCCTATTACAAGGGCAAGTCTATCTATAAGAAATGCTACAGGCAGACATGTAAATTTTTTAGACTAACAAGAACCTAGGACCCAAACTCTTTTGTGGTTTTAAGGTAAACTGAATTATGGTTGTAGGATAGTCGAAGTACCTCTGCACCAATATAGTACTTGGATAGTGGATGTTACAGGAACATGACTTGAATAAGAAGCCATTTAAAGGAACACACTCCTGTGAAGAATGTGCCTAAGGTGATCTTTGGAGGCTTAGACAAAGGGGTCACCAAGGGATATGGTATGATCACCAATGACATAGTCACAATCAAAAAAGTGTCTTATGTGGAAGGGTTGCAACATAACCTGATAAGCATAAGCTAACTCTGTGATCTTGTCTATGTCATTGTCTTCTACAAGGATGAGTGTCTGATCAAAAGGTCAAGAGACCAAGAGGTCAAGTTGATAGGCACTAAGAGTGGGAATATTTACTGTTTAAACTTTTTGTGTTTAAGTTCTGACACCCCTGTATGTCTAGTTGCAAATGAGAAAGTCTCATACTGTATGCAATGTCACAAGAGACTAACACACTTGAACTACAAGTCCATTAGCAAGCTCTTTAATGAATAGCTAGTCAGAAATGGTCCCAACATCAAATGCACCAAGGAGGGCATTTGCTCTACATGGTAAAAGGGCAAGTAGACCAAAGCATCCTTTAAGAGCATTAGGGCCAAATATTCTGTGAGGTTCTTGTACCTCCTGCATATGGACTTGTTTTTTCCTATGCTAGTTCACAGTCTAGGTAGGAAAGTCTACACACTTGTGATAGTTGATGACTTCTCCAGGTTTGCTTGGGTGTTCTTCTTAAAAAAAAGTCAGAAACCCTTGACACTTTTGTGACCTTTGTTAGGCAAGTTCAGAATGAAAAAGATAGCTCTGTGGTCAAAATCAGAAGTGGCCATGGTACTGAATTTCAGTCAGAAGGCATGACAAAGTTCTGTGAAGGTCAAGGGATTCACTAGTAATTCTCTTCACCTATAACTCCCCAGCAAAATGGGATAGCTGAGAGGAAAAATAGAACTCTCATAGAGGCTGGTAGGACCCTTCTCAGTGGCACTTCTCTCCTAGAATATTTTTGGGCTGAGGTAGTGAACACTGCATGTCATGTCCTAAATAGGGCATCTATCAACAAGTACTGTTGGATCGTGCGACGCCCTTAGAGTGGGGGTGGGTGAATAAGGGTTAATTATTTTTTAACTAAACAAAGTTTGCTTGATGAACAAAAATAATGAAGTTAATGAATGGAAACTAATTTTTCATAGGCAGACATGAACACACTGAAATATATAAAAACAAAAACAAAAACAATTTATTTCAAATGTTCTAAAAGAGAATACAAAGTATCTCTATAGAGCTAGAGACAAAGGCTTATGAAAAATATAATTTACTTTTGGTTTTGCCGATCCTTCTACCAAGAACTGACAAGCTAAAGCGTATCTCTCCCTAGATCTTGCTACTAGCCTCCCATAGATCTACCACGATCTAGAAACTGTGCATAAGGCACCGATTTCTCCCTAAGCAACGCAAGGACTTGGATGTCGCATACAAGGCGGCGATTTTCCCCTAAGCTACACAAGAACTTAGACACCACGCACAAGGCGGCGATTTCCCCTAAGCCACGCAAGGACTTAGACGCCATGCACAAGGCGGTGATTTTCTCTCTCGATTACAATTGGATTACAATAGGAATACGAACAAAACAAACTGAAAACATAGAATTAAAACTCCCTTCAAACAATGCGCTGAAGATGACGACGAATCCTAGCTAGGGTTGCTTTGAATGCTGCATATGTTCCATCGATCTTTTGTGCTTCGTCCTTCTTGAGAGTATGAAGTAAATCTTGAATCTGGAGCTCTCTAGTTTGTTTAAACAGGAAGGTGCATTCCAGGTAATGAAATTCGTGATCCCCACACAAAATGAACTGGCTTTTATACTTTGGCGATATTGCCTGGCGACACTAGTTATCGCCACCTGGCGATATTGGTAACTACTGCCACGTGTCCCACAAACTCCTCATTTTCACATCGCAGATTCGTCGATCGTCAAACGTGGACTGTCGCCTGGCGATACTGAGTATCACCACCTGGCGATATCGATAACGGCTGCCACGTGTAACATGAAATCCTGATTTTCGCATTGCAGATTCGTCGATAACGAACATGGATTCCTCGATCGCAGATTCGTCGATTGTCACTGTCACTTGTGGGTGATTCCTAATATCTCCTAGAGATAGCTCCTAAGCTCATCTGTTCTGACCTGAAACAACACCCAAATGCCATTAGAGGTAGACCTGTGATATCTGCACATCATAAACACCCAAAGATCAAATACAAATGAGATTTGTTATTAGCAAACCAAAGAAGCATTAAACGCAAGCTCCAACAATCTCCTCCTTTTGATAATAACAAATCCACTGAGAAAGAAATCATGAATGATCTAAGAAATGTTAAAAACTATGTATCAAGACTAAGCATTTGTATGTGCACAAACTTCTCTTGGACATTGAACCTGGTGTACTCCCATCTAAGCATATTGAACCTAGTATACTGTATTGATTTAAAATGCAGTAGTAAACCATGAGTATGAAGGATTTCCTTAGTCATTTCTTTCCCTTGTTGTATTGTCAAATGTTGAAGTTGGTGACCGGGCGGTCTGGCGGTCTGTCTTGGCGGGTTGAAGACCGGGCGGTCTGACGGTTTGTCTCATCCGGCTTGGAGACCAGGCGGTCTAGCGGTCTCCACTGGAAATCTCTCTTTCTCTCTGGTAGTAGCCATGCGGTTAGCCCTTCTGTCTAACCGCGCGGCTTGTGCGGTTTGTTCTGTATAGTCCATATAGTCCTGTAATTTTTTAGTCCCACATCTCTTATTTGTATTCTCTTATCTCTCCTACATTCTATATAAGGGAGGGCATACCTTTGTAATAGATACCTTTTTCTGATAATAAAGTTTCAGTTTAAACCGTTTCCGGCTTGTTTTAGTTCGATTCTAACATGGTATCAGAGGACTCGATTTTCTCCGCCATATTCTGTGCGCCCTCTCTGACCGCGCGGCTTGCTTCTTCTTCTCGCGACCTGTTCTTGCGGCTTGTTTCTTCCGGTCTGTGCCCTGTTCGCACGACTTCTTTCTCTCCTTGTCGTTGCCCTTTGTGTTCGCGACCTCTTTGTTTCTCCTTCTTCTCGCCGCGACCTTTTCTTAGTCGCCGCGCCCTCCGCTCTAGCTGCTCCTCTTCTCTATCGCCCCGGCCTTTTGCCGCGACCTGTTTGCCTTGTTCGCCATTTTTTCCTCCCAGCGGACTTCTCTCTGTTCGCATGGTGTCTCTTTCTTCTGTTCGTGCGGGCTGTTTTCTAGCCGCTCGACTTCTTTCCCTCTGCTTGTTTCTGTGGCTTGGTCGTGGCTTTTCTGGCCGCTGGTGTGCTGTCATCGTGACCGTTGCAGCTCTCTTTTTTTCTAACCGCTGCGATCTCTCTCTTAGTTTCCGCGACCTGTCTCTCAGTCGCAGCGGCCTGTTCTCCTCTGTGCAGCTCTTCCTTTAGCTGCTCCTGCTTGTTCGTCGCTGCGACCTCCGATTTAGTCACGCGGCTTGTGCTTCCCTCTTCTTCCCCTTTGCCTTGCTCTGCACCTTGGTCGTGGCCTTTCTTGCCGCTGGTGTGCTGTCACCGTGACCGCTATAGTTTTTTGTTCCTCCCTTCATAGCTTTCATATACTCCTCAAAGACGTTCGCCTCGGTGGTCACGTCTTCTGGTAGTGCCCACGTTGTTACTCAAGGAAAATTGCTGATCGACACCGGTGCTACTAATCATATGACCGGCAATCTCCAGTGTTTTTCTCTCCTAGAAACACATGATCGGTTGCCCCCGGTTATTCTCGCTGACGGCTCTTCATCATCGGTCCATGGGACGGGGATAGTTAATGTCACTCTGTCTCTTCGCTTGGCGGATACTCTCTACGTGCCCACGTTCCCGTGCAACTTATTATCTGTTACCTCTCTATGCAAGCAATTACAATGTTCCGTCACATTTACTTCTACTTCTTGCTCTTTTCAGGATCCGGACTCCCAACGGACGATTGCTACTGGGACTGAGAGTGGTGGCCTATACTTCTTGGACAAAATTTCCGCTTTCTCTACCTTCTCCTCCACCTCCACAGATCTTCTCCAATTGCATCTCCGCCTTGTTCATGCTCCTCCACGTCTTCTTCGTCAACTTCTGCCCCAACTTCCTCCACAAAGTCCTCCGCTCAACTGTGAGGCCTGTCAGCTTTGCAAGCATCACCGCTCCTCCTTTCCTCCAAAACATGTTCGTGGATCTACCCGTCCGTTTGATCTCATCCAATCCGATGTTTGGGGTCCTTCTCCTACTCTTACCATTGGTCGGGGTAGTTCATATTTTGTCACATTCATTGTTGATTTCTCTCGCTGTACGTGGGTGTATCTGTTTACAGATCGCTCCGAATTATTCTCTGTATGGACGTCCTTCTATCTCATGATCAAAACTCAATTTAATGTTTCTATTAAAGTTTTTCGATCTGATAATGCCAAAGAATATATCAGTCATGACTTTTCTACCTTCTACATGTAAAATGGGATTATTCATCAAACTAGTTGTGTCTATACTTCACAACAAAATGGTGTGGCAGAACGCAAAAATCGTCACCTCCTCGATGTCGCTTCCATCTTGATGACCCAGATGCATGTTCCTCGCTCCTATTGGAGCTATGCTGTTCTCCTTGCCTTCTACCGTATCAATCGCATTCCCTCCACGGTTCTATATGGCAAAACCCCATTCTCCATTTTGTATCCGGGCAAGGAACCTTTTCCTCTCCCTCTCTAAATCTTTGGATGCACTACCTTTGTGCATGCCCCTTCTGCCACCCATGATAAGCTCTCCCCTCGCTCCACCAAATGTGTCTTTCTGGGGTACTCCACCACTCAGAAAGGCTATTGTTGCTTTGATCCCGTCCTTCGTAAGCAGTTCGTCTCTGCTGACGTCACCTTCTTCGAGAATACCTCCTACTTCTCGGCTGACTCCTCTCCTCTTCTCCCAGCTTCTGATTCTCCTGCTGTTCCCTTCGTTCCCTCGTCTCCTACTGCGATCTCCACCCCTACACTGTCTCCATCAACTCCTCTCACTCCGCATCTTTCTCCCTTTTCTTCACCACCATCTCCCTCATCTCCGCCGCCGTCGATCTCTACTCCCGGGCCAGCTCTCTCTGCCACGGATGCTCCGGATGCCGAGGGACCCGCTGACCTGGATCTTCCTATAGCTCTTCGCAAAGGGGTGAGGATGTGTACCCTCCACCCCCTTGCTGCTGTTATTTCATATGATCGTCTTACCCCTTCTCGCAGGGCTTTTGCACTGGCTATCTCTACAACTGCCACACCCCGCTCCTACCAGGAGGCCCTTGCTATTCCTCATTGGAAGATGGCCATGGATGAGGAAATGGCGACCCTAACTAAGCGGGGTACCTGGACTCTTGTTCCTCCTCCCTTCGGCACAGATGTTGTTGGCTGTCGCTGGGTCTTTGTGGTCAAATTTGGCCCAGACGGCACTGTGGATCGTTATAAGGCTCGCCTTTCTGCTAAGGGATTTAATCAGACCTATGGGGTTGATTACTTTGACACCTTCTCCCCCGTGGCTCGTATCAGCACTATCCAGGTGCTTCTCTCTGTGGAGGTAAATAGGGATTGGCCGATTTCCCAACTGGATGTCAAGAATGCCTTACTTTATGGTTATCTTCAGGAGGCCGTCTACATGGAGCAACCTACTGGGTATGTTGCTCAGGGGGAGACATGAGTATGCCGGCTGAAGAAGGCTATCTATGGCCTCAAGCAGAGCCCTCGAGCTTGGTTTGACAAGTTCAGCGGCATCGTGGCGGCCGTTGGTTTTGTGCGAAGCTCTGTCGATCACTCTCTCTTTATTCGCAAAATCCCCTAAGGGCTAGTTGTTCTTGCTGTGTACGTCGATGATATTCTTCTCACTTGCGATGACCAGGAAGGGGTAGCCCTGACAAAGCGACATCTTTGTCAACATCTGGTCACGAAAGATATGGGCTCTCCAAAGTACTTTCTGGGGATCGAAATCTCTCAGAAGCCTGACTCGTTAGTTCTCTCCCAATGTAAATATGCCCTTGATCTTTTAAAAGAGGCAGGATTAACTAGAGCAAAACCTGCCAGATGCCCCATGGCAACTGGAGAAGACAGAACTTGGACAGATGATTCGCCTCCTCTTTCAAATAGTTCGTAGTACAAGCGTCTGGTTGGTAAGCTCATATATCTCACAGTGACCAGGCCCGACATTTCCTATGCTGTGGGCAAGGTGAGTCAATTCATGCAAGCACTAAGGGAGTGCTATCTACAGTCCGTCTTGCGGATCTTGGAGTATGTCAAAGCAGCGCCTGGGAAAGGATTACTTTTTCAGAAGAATGGTCATCTGAGGGTTGAAGCATACTCAGATGCAAGTGATGCTGATGACAAAGGGGATCGTAAGTCAACTTTGGGTTTTTGCACCTTTGTTGGGGGAAATCTTGTGAGCTGGAAGAGCAAGAAGTAGTCTGTTGTCTCTAGGTCCATTACAGAAGCTTAGTATCACCGTATGGCGTCGACCACTTGTGAGTTAAAATGGCTACGGGCTCTCATTCTAGATTTAGGAGAGGTCTATAACCATCCTCTACCTATGTTCTGTGATAACAAGGCTGCCATATACATCTCCAAAAATCCGGTCTTCCATGAAAGAACCAAGCACATTGAGGTCGACTGTCATTTCATTCGTGAAGAGATCTTAAAGGAACAAATTTGCACTCTCTTTGTCACTTCTGATAAAGAGCTGGCTGACATCTTGACCAAGCCAGTTTTTGCCTCGTTTCTTCATATTTGTGACAAGCTCGACATGATTGATATATATGCTCCAGCTATAGGGGGAGTGTTGAAGTTGGTGACCGGGCGGTCTGGCGGTCTGTCTTGGCGGGTTGAAGACCGGGCGGTCTGGCGGTTTGTCTCAGCCGGCTTGGAGACCGAGCGATCTAGCAGTCTCCACTGGCAATCTCTCTTTCTCTCTGGTAGCAGCCGTGCGGTTAGCTGTTGGAACCTTAGGTTCTGATTTGGGTTAGGATCACTATTAGGATTATTAGTTTGACCCAAATTATATAGTCTAAGGGTCATAGGATTCTCCAGGTATACATCAAAAGAATCCAAGAAGAAAGTGCAGAAAATTCCAGAGAAGTTCAGTTTTGAAGTTCAGAATTCCAGTCCAAAAATAGTAGAACGGCGTTCGACTATAGTAGAACGGCGTTCGACTATAGTAGAACGTAGATTGGAGAAGCTTTCAGATTAAATTTTGGTGATTTCCTGTGTTTCTAGCATATATTTATTATATAATATCTGATTGATTTACTGCTATTACTTCAAAGCAATCCTTGCTATTCTTATGCATAAGTCTTTCCTTTCAGATAAAGTAGTTTGTCTTATTAGTTGACTTATTGATTACTTTATCTGCAGCTGTCCTTTATAGCCGTTGGCTGTAAAGAGTTTTCCGATGTAACTTTATCTAACATCCTTTATCAGATTATTTATTGCAGCTGCAGTAGCTTTCCCTTTTATAGGATATATATCTGCAAGACTTGTTTTGTCTTTATGTTAAATGCAACCCTGGTTGCTGATTCTAGATGAAGACAAAGCTCAATTCAAATATCAGAGCAGTTGCTGCTGCCATTATATTAAGGAGTTCTTTTGAAGAAAGAACTAAGGCTTGCTAGCAGAAGGAAGAAATACAATACAGCAAAGCCAGCTCTCAGCAATCTTCATCCACCTGAGAAGATATCTCTTCACTCTTCTTCAACCTGAGTGCTCCTGTTCCAGGAAGACTACACTCAGAGATATTGAAGAAGAAGAAGAAGAAGGAAGCTGCTGAAGAAGATCCTTTTATTTTATATTCTATTATCTTCTTCTAAGCTTTATCCTTCAGAACTTCAAGACAGTATTCTGTCAGAAGTTCTGAAGAGGCCTTGTGCTTCTCTAATCTTATTTAAAATAGAGAAGACAATCTAACCCTCCTTTCCCCCTCCTGTAAAGGGTTATTACTCCCTTCAAAAGTATCCCTTGGTGGCAGGGCACCTGATCAAAAACCTGTGTTGGTTTTTAGACACCTGGTCAAAAGTCTAAAGGGTCTCTAGATCTACCTGCAGCAGATCTTGTTGGTGGCAGGGCACCTGATCAAAAACCTGAGTGGATTCCTACCTTGTTGGTAGAAGAGTGGACGTACCCAGTGTTTGGGGAACCACTATAATATCTTGTGTCGTCTGGTTGCTTGTTTAATTAATTACATTGTGGCTGTGATTAGTTTTAACTAGGATTGCTAGTTGCTGGATAGGACCTGAAGCTTAACTGTAATTACAGTTAGCTTTAGTTTGTGCACAACACCTTATGTTAGGCTTTAGGGTTTTCATCTCAAATATCTATAACTTATCTGAATTCCGCAATCGGTATCTATCCCTTTTCTTTCAATTGGTATCAGAGGGAGGTTTGCTGACTGTACAGGCTAACACCTGAGTCACAAGATCCTGATAGATACCAAGGATTATAGATATTCACACTCACTTTCATGGCCCAGTACAATTATTATTTTAGCACCAGACCTCCAGCTTGCAACTTAGCTGAGTTTAGCATCTGGAAGGCAAGAGTCAAATTATTTATGAACAATATTGATGAAGAAATATTTTCTTCTATTTTGAAAGGTCTTCCAACATCGGCAACAACAACAAAAAGTGCCAGGCTAGCTGATGCCCGAGCAATGAATATCCTTGCTCAGTCATTGTCTGATGACATTTTTCAAGAGATTGTTGAATGCTCAACAGCTAAGGAGATGTGGGATTCCCTTCACCAAATGGCTTCTGAACCCGTGGATAATATATCAGAAGGAAGCCACAACATCTCATCTGAAGAAGGAAAACCAACATCCCTAGATGTTATCTGGGATGTCTCAGATGATGACTCATCATTTGAAGATAAAGAGGAGGAAGCAAGGGCCAAAGAATTTTGCATAATGGCCATAAATGCTTCATGCAGCAACTTAGATGCTGAACAAACAGAAGACAAATCAAAACCTGAAAAGGTTTAGGTAATATCTAATTCTGTTATCAGTTTAGTTAATTTAGAAATTAAATATTGCTGCCAAAGTTTAACAAAACCTGAGAAGGAAACAACACTTCTCAGAGAAATATTTTCAGATTATTTTAATCAACAAAATGAGTTCAGATTTGAGAACTCAGTCATCTTTTTCATAAATTTGTTTTATTATCAAAAGGATAAATTACTTCAAATATTTTCAAATCCTTCTACCATCTGGAACAAATTTATTAGGAAGCATTTCCTTTTTCTTAAGGCTGTTTATATATCTGTTTGATATTTTGTTCAAATATTTTATTCAGATTTCTGTATAAAGAAATTCTCTGTCAGATAACTCTATTTCTTATAGATCCTTTTCTAATTTCATCTAGATTGAGTCCTCTACTCTAGTTGCATTGGTCAGCTGAGTTTGAATCTCATCTAATGAAAAGAAATTCTATAGGAAGGAAGATATCTGATTTTGGTTTTCAGATCCAGAATCCTAATTAAATTTGCTGGACAAATATCATTTTTTGTTGCTAACATACCCTTTTTCAAGAAGAGAGCAATCTCTACCATAGTCTTATGCAGGTACTATTTATAAGAGTTTGCTGGATGACTCAATCAAAATTCAAAGTCATCTCAGTCTCCTTCAATCACAGGTACCGCATCAACATAGGGGGAGATTGTAAATGCCTGCAAGCAGCCAGCTTTTATCAAAAACCGAAGCCAGCTATGCAAAGCTTTTCTTTTTTATATATCTTATGCTTTGCAAATATATATTTATTATAATATTATTTTGTTAATAGGATCCTCACCCAAATAGGGGGAGATTGTTGGAACCTTAGGTTCTGATTTGGGTTAGGATCACTATTAGGATTATTAATTTGACCCAAATTATATAGTCTAAGGGTCATAGGATTCTCCAGGTATACATCAAAAGAATCCAAGAAGAAAGTGCAGAAAATTCCAGAGAAGTTCAGTTTTGAAGTTCAGAATTCCAGTCCAAAAATAGTAGAACGGCGTTCGACTATAGTAGAACGGCGTTCGACTATAGTAGAACGCAGATTGGAGAAGCTTTCAGATTAAATTTTGGTGATTTCCTGTGTTTCTAGCATATATTTATTATATAATAACTGATTGATTTACTGCTATTACTTCAAAGCAATCCTTGCTATTCTTATGCATAAGTCTTTCCTTTCAGATAAAGTAGTTTGTCTTATTAGTTGACTTATTGATTACTTTATCTGCAGCTGTCCTTTATAGCCGTTGGCTGTAAAGAGTTTTCCGATGTGACTTTATCTAACATCCTTTATCAGATTATTTATTGCAGCTGCAGTAGCTTTCCCTTTTATAGGATATATATCTGCAAGACTTGTTTTGTCTTTATGTTAAATGCAACCCTGGTTGCTGATTCTAGATGAAGACAAAGCTCAATTCAAATATCAGAGCAGTTGCTGCTGCCATTATATTAAGGAGTTCTTTTGAAGAAAGAACTAAGGCTTGCTAGCAGAAGGAAGAAATACAATACAGCAAAGCCAGCTCTCAGCAATCTTCATCCAACTGAGAAGATATCTCTTCACTCTTCTTCAACCTGAGTGCTCCTGTTCCAGGAAGACTACACTCAGAGATATTGAAGAAGAAGAAGAAGAAGGAAGCTGCTGAAGAAGATCCTTTTATTTTATATTCTATTATCTTCTTCTAAGCTTTATCCTTCAGAACTTCAAGACAGTATTCTGTCAGAAGTTCTGAAGAGGCCTTGTGCTTCTCTAATCTTATTTAAAATAGAGAAGACAATCTAACCCTCCTTTCCCCCTCCTGTAAAGGGTTATTACTCCCTTCAAAAGTATCCCTTGGTGGCAGGGCACCTGATCAAAAACCTGTGTTGGTTTTTAGACACCTGGTCAAAAGTCTAAAGGGTCTCTAGATCTACCTGCAGCAGATCTTGTTGGTGGCAGGGCACCTGATCAAAAACCTGAGTGGATTCCTACCTTGTTGGTAGAAGAGTGGACATACCCAGTGTTTGGGGAACCACTATAATATCTTGTGTCGTCTGGTTGCTTGTTTAATTAATTGCATTGTGGCTGTGATTAGTTTTAACTAGGATTGCTAGTTGCTGGATAGGATCTGAAGCTTAACTATAATTACAGTTAGCTTTAGTTTGTGCACAACACCTTGTGTTAGGCTTTAGGGTTTTCATCTCAAATATCTATAACCTATCTGAATTCCGTAATCGGTATCTATCCCTTTTCTTTCATTAGCCCTTCTGTCTAACTGCACGGCTTGTGCGGTTTGTTCTGTATAGTCCGCATAGTCCTGTAATTTTTTAGTCCCATATCTGTTATTTGTATTCTCTCATCTCTCTTCCATTCTATATAAGGGAGGGCATACCTTTGTAATAGATACCTTTTTCTGATAATAAAGTTTTAGTTTAAACCGTTTCCGGCTTGTTTTTAGTTCGATTCTAACATCAAAAGAGATATCCGAGTGGTGCGGAATCTAAAGAGGAAAAACTCAAAGGAGAAATCAAGGAAAGAACATGTGAATCAATGTATAATAAAGAAGAAAATGAGTAAACACGAACAGTGGCAACGTTCATCCATTTATATCACAGACACATACACTAGTGAAAACTAAGTTGGAAACATTTTCGGTCCAATTCTCATAATAAAAAAAAATTAGAGAAGATAATGTTGTGTACATTTTATAGTTTGATGAAAAACACATATGCAGATGCCTTACTGATATATGAACACATGGAATGTGAAAAAAAATAACATAACATAGAGGTATACATGACTAGCTGTGCTTGTACCGAAGAATTCAGAGAACACATAAAAAGAATATCCAGATATAGAGTTGCAAAAGACACTTTACAATTCTTTCCAAGATGCTCAACCTCACAATGCTTATTAAGACTTATCAGGAGGGTAAGTAGTGCTTGGTGGAGGTTCCTTGTCAGCCTCTTTTATTTGAATTTTGAATGACATCAATAAAGATGTTGAACAGTTTTTTTGAACAATTTATTATTTTGCATGACAAAGGAGTCCAAATTCACTTGTGTGAGTAGAAAGGATAATCAAATATAAATGATGCAAAGAAAAACTAGGATAAAGCGTTAGCGTTAGCATGCAACTCTAGTGGTTATGGTAGAACATTCACAATGCACATATGTAGTAAGGTGAAGCCATATGAAGATTTTCACAAATGTGGATGAAAGAACATTATCATAACTACAACATTTCTCATACTTAGAGGCATGTGAAAATAATTTCACAAGTATAAAAACACTAGTACTTATGTATGTAGAAAAGGATATATGATGGTTGAACAATTGAACTATACTACTGGGAACCCAAAATCAAAGAATACACATTGAACCATGTCTAAATCTGAGAAATTAAGAAAAATTATCGTAATAGTGAATTGTCGTGTCACCTGGCGATACTGGACATCGACGATCGGCGACGGGGTGAAAATATAAAATAGGGTCAGAGCAGGTCAAATGTACCATTTCCATAAGTTTTCTTAATGTTTAATTATCATTTTCTTGTTAATTAAAGTTTTTTTGATTACTTATTATGTCAATTCATTAGCTTAATAAGTCCAGGATTCCGAGCTCTAATCTTAATAATGAAAAATGGGAATCTGAAAGTGGCTTAGTGAAAATGCCGACAAGCTGTAAATCGGTGCCTATAAAACTGACTTTAATTGTATTTTGCTTAATGTGGTCTCTAATGAAGTGATGACGTACATTAATGTGTTTGGACCTAGAATGATGAACTGGATTATATGTTAAGTCAATTGCACTCTTGTTATCACATTTTAATTCAATTGTTTCATGAATAATTCCAAAGTCTTCTAATGTTTGCTTCATCAAAAGAGCTTGTGCACAACAACTATCTAGTGTAATGTACTCGGCCTCGGTGGTGGATAAGGCAATAGAATTCTTTTTCCTACTCGACCACAAAATTAGTGAAGGGCCTAGGGGGTGACAGGTGCCACTTGTGCTCTTAAGGTCTAATGAGCAGCCAACATAATCAGAATCAGAAAAGCCATGTAAAATAAAGGTATCATTGTGAGGATACCACAAACCTAACTTAAATGTGCCAATAAGATATCTAAAAAATACATTTAACCACTTTTAAATGAGATTCTTTGGGATTAGCCTGAAATCTAGCACATAAACTTACAACAAACATAATATCAGGTCTAGATACAGTCAAATATAAAAGCGATCCTACCATTCCTCTATATAATGTTTGATCTATAAAAATGCCACTTTCTTCCTTTCCTAATTTCAATGAGACACACATGGTGGTATTTTCTTATTTTAGATTTTCAAATCAAAATCTTTTTAAAACATCATGAATATATTTAGATTGACAAATAAAAATTCCATCATGTCTTTGAGTAATTTGAAAACCAAGAAAATAAGTGAGTTTGCCTACCATGCTCATTTCAAATTCATTCTTCATAATTTCTATAACATTATCAAACAATTTTTCAGTAGTGGATCCAAATATAATATCATAAACATATATTTGTAAAACTATAAGGTCATCATGAACATGTTTAATAAAAAGAGTACAATTAGCACTTCCCATTTTGTAATCATTCTTTAATAAATAAACAGTCAATCTATCATACCATGCTCGGGGTGCTTGCTTTAAATCATAAGGGCTTTTTCTAATTTAAAAACATGATCAGAAAATTTAACATCAACAAAGCCTGGAGGTTGTTCTACATAAACCTTTTTCTTAATATACTTGTTAAGAAAATCAGTTTTAACGCCCATTTGAAATAGTTTAAGTCTTTTAAAGCTAGCAAATGCAAAAAATATTCTTACTGCTTCTAAACATGCTACGGGTGTAAAGGTTTCATCAAAATCTATTCCTTTCATTTGTGAGTAGCCTTTTGATATAAGTCTAGCTTTGTTCCTAGTGACCCTAGATTCACTATCCATTTTATCTTAAAGATCCACTTAACACCTACAACAAGATGATTTGATGGCTCTTTCTACTAATTTCCAAACCTTATGATGTTCAAATTGATTAAGCTCGTCATTCATAGCTAAAAACCAAGAATTATCATTTAAAGCAGCTTCAACATTTTTAGGTTCTATATCAGAATAAAGCACATATTCGAGAATAAATCATATAATGATGAACGAGCACTTACCCCTCTTGATGGTTCTCCAATAACCAAATCTTATGGATGATCTTTTGAGAATCTTAGCTCGCTTGGAGGAATATATTCTTATACTTCTTCTTCTTGTTCGTCTTCTTTTTCTTCTTCTCTATCTCCAAGGATTTCATCATCATCATACCTCTGTAGGGGAAGGGCTCTTCATCTTGACCTGTATTATTAGTTTCTAATACTCTAATGCCGATGATATTTTCTTTTCCATTATCACCAAACGTAACTACTCCTCCTTTCTTCATCTCTACGCTAAGGAACTTTGATTTGTTGCCCGTCATGTGCTTGGAACACCCAGAGTCCAAGTACCACACATCTTCTTTATCTTTAGCCCGCCAACACACCTAGAAAGAGGATGAGAGTAAAGATCCGGTTACCCAAGTTGTTCCTCCAATAGTGTAGGTGGAAGCCTTAGGAACCCAGACTTGTTTAACAGAACAATGTCCCATTTTCTTACAAGTGAGTTGTGTGACCAAACTTATCACATTTGGCACACTTGATGAAGAAAGTTGATGGGTTTTTCAAAATAAGTTTTGAATTTTTTCTGGGAGTACCAGTGACAATAGATTTATTATTTTTAATTTTAAAAAATTATTTCTGAATTTTTCCTTATCGTTGGCGACAGCGGATGTCGTCGGGCGATAGTGTTCTGGAGAGTACCCAAGTCCGAATTTTGTAAAACCATAGCACTGGCTCGCCAAAATCATATTCAGTGATTTTTGGCCCATTCCAAACTTGTTAGTGGCCATTTCTAAATCACGGACTCGTCCTCTCAATGCAGTGTTTTCGGCAACTTTGGTGCCGCATCGGTTTGCGAAGGACTTTTTGCTGCCTTCTACTTGAGATTGAGAGAGCTTTAGAGATCTCTCTAAGGCCTCTTTATTTCTTGCAAGAGATTCAACCTGAGACCGAGACTTAGAGAGATCTTTCTCAAGTTTTAGTATACTTGTCGAAGACGGACAGTCCTCTTGACAAGTCACTTTCTCCTTCCCAAGTATTTTTATTTCATTTTTTAACTTTTTTTTTCATATTTTAGTAATTTAATTTCATTCAAACTTTTATCAAAATACTTGCATGTTTGTAAAAATTCATTATACAAATCTTCATAAGGAGGATTTACCTCAGTGCCGCTCTGGACACTACTTTTGTCATCAGATGATGAGACGATCTTTCCCATCAGACACATGTTGGACTCCTCTTCAGTCTCTGAGCTCGAACTACTTAACTCCTCAGATATGACATCATCCCAGGTTTCAGCCTTCAGAACTTTCTTCTTATTCTTCTTCTTGTGCCACTTCTCCTTCTGCTCTTTCCTGATATTTTGAGAACTTGCTCTTAATGTAGATAACTCTCCTACAGTGATAACACTCAGGTGGTGATCTCTCTTCATCATCCTCTCCATCAGCTTGGGCTTTTCCTTTTCTATACCTAGATTCTTGCTTCTTGAAAAATTTCCTGAAAGAATTTCTTCTTTCAGGATTTCTCATGAACTTCCTGAACTTCTTTACAAACAGACTTTCTTCATCTCCATCGTCACTCTCATCGGACTCACTTTCCACTTCCTTCTTGTACTTCAACGCCAAAGCTTTCTTTCTTGGCTCCAGGTTATACTCCTGTTGTTGAATCCTCAGTTCTACTTCGTGGGTTTTCAAATTGCTTATCAGATTCTCAATTTGGAGAGACTTTAGATCGCGTGACTCTGAGATGGCAGTCATATTTAGATTGAACTTCGGGGGAAGCGATCTAAGTATCTTTATCACCAAATATCCATTTGAGAAACTCTTTCCTAGAATCCTCGTGTCATTTACTATCTTGTTGAACCTTGTGTACATGGAGTCTACATCCTCATCAACCTCCATCTTGAACTTCTCAAACTCTGACTCTAACTGGAAAAGCTTCGAGTCTTTCACCTGCGATGTACCTTCATGAGTAACTTCAAAGAGATTCCATATATCATACGTAGTTTCACATGTACAAACACGATTAAATTCAGTCCTATCTAATGCGTAGAATAAGGCATTCATTGCCTTAGCATTATTCTTATAGCGAAGCTTATCAACTTCATCCCATTTATCCTTGGGTTTTTCCATTGTGACACTTCCTACTACGGTCATAGGAGAAATGTAGCATGTTTCTACCATGCCCCAAACATGTTGATATCTAGAGCTACTAGAAAGCATCACATTCGAGCTTTCCAATAGTTGTATCCTGTGCCTATGAAAAAGGGAGGTCTACTTATACCTTGCCCCTCAAAAAATGCGTGAGTATTTTTCACCATTAATCCCGGTGATGAAACCGATTTCGGAGTAACCTTCCTCTGATACCATGTGTTGTATCGTGCGATGCCCTTAGAGGGGGGGTGAATAAGGGTTAATTATTTTTTAACTAAACAAAGTTTACTTGATGAACAAAAACAGTGAAGTTAAGGAATAGAAACTAATTTTTCATAGGTAGACTTGAACACACTGAAATATATAAAAACAATAACAATTTATTTCAAATATGCTAAAAGGGAATACAAAGTATATCTATAGAGCTAGAGACAAAGGCTTATGAAAAATATAATTTACTTTTGGTTTCGCCGGTCTTTCTACCAAGAACCGGCATGCTAAAGCGTATCTCTCCCTAGATCTTGCTACTAGCCTCCCCAAGATCTACCACGATCTAGACATTACACACAAGGCAATGATTTCTCCCTAAGCCACACAAGGAATTGGACGCCATACACAAGGCGGCGATTTTCCCCTAAGCCACACAATGACTTAGACGCCATGTATAAGACGGTGATTTCCCCTAAGCCACGCAAGGACTTAGACTCCACACACAAGGCGGCAATTTCCTTTCCTGATTACAATTGGATTACAATAGGAATAAGAAAAAAACAAACTGAAAACTTAGAATTAAAACTCCCTTCAAACAATGCACTGAAGATGACGACGAATCCTAGCCAGGGTTGCTTTGAATGATGCGTACGTTCTGTTGATCTTTTGCGCTTCGGCCTTCTTGAGAGTATGGAGTAAATTTGGAATCTGGAGCTCTTTGGTTCGTCTAAACAGGAAGGTGCACTCTAGGTAATGAAATTTGTGATCCCCATAAGAAATTAACTGGATTTTATACTTTGGCGATATCGCCTGGCGACACTAGGTATCGCCACCTTGGCGATATCGGTAACTGTTACCATATGTCCCACGAACTCCTCATTTTCGCATCGCAGATCCGTCGATCGTCGAACATAGACTGTCTCCTGTTGACACCAAGTATCGCCACCTGGCGATATCGATAACAACTGCCACGTGTCCCACGAACTTCTGATTTTCGCATTGCAGATTCGTCGATCACGAACGTGGATTCATCGATCGCAGATTCGTCGATCGTCGATGTCGCCTGTTTGAGATACCCAATATCTCTTAGAGATAGCTCCTAAGATCATTTGTTCTGACCCGAAACAACACCCAAATGCCATTAGAGCTAGACTTGTGATATCTACACATCATAAACACCCAAAGATCAAATACAAACGAGATTTGTTATTAGCAAACCAAAGAAGCGTGGAACGCATACTCCAATAAGTACCACAATAAGACTCCCTATGAGATTATGAAAGGCAGAAAACCTAATCTTGCCTATCTCAAGATCTTTGGCAATAAATATTTTGTGCTTAATAATGGGAAGACATACTTGACCAAGTTTGTTGTCAAGTCCTATGAAGGGATATTTGTTAGGTACATCAATAATATAGGGTCTACAACTTGAAAAATCAAGTTATAGAGGAGTTTGTTAATGTAGTATTTGATGAATCATCAATGATTAATAGTGAGCTGCCCAGCTCCTCTAGATCTATAGGTGTAGAGATAGAGATGGATAACCTGAACATCAAGGACACTACTACAATTGCATAAGGAAGAAGGTAATGGTGTGTACATTCTAGAAGAAGAAAAAGACCCAAGATATAGCTGAAGACCAGCATGCTCCAGCTAATGAGGTTCTTGATGTTGAAGAAAGGATGCCTCCAGCAGTTAGGCACTTAAGGGATTATCCTAGAGATTAGATAATTAGAGATGCTAGACATGGGGTTATTACAAGGGGCAGAAGCCTAAACATTGCAATGTACTCCAGTTTCCTGTCTCAGGTGGAACCTAAAAGGTTTGAAGATGCCAACATAGATACTTTTTGGATTGTGGTTATGCAAGAGGAACTGAATTAGTTGAAGAGATGCAAGGTCTGGAAGCTAGTTCCTAGACCACAAGGACATAACATCATTAGAACTAAGTGGATCTACGTGAATAAACTTGATGAAAAATGGTGTTATAATAAAGAATAAAGCTAGATTGGTAGCCAAAGGATATATATAAGAAGAAGAAATTTATTTTGATCAAACTTATGCTCTAGTAGCTAGATTGGAAGCCATTAGACTATTCCTTACATATGCTGCACACAAGCGATTTAAGGTCTACCAAATGGATGTCAAGTCAGCTTTCCTTAATGATAACATAAGAGAAGAGGTCTATATTGAGCAACCCTCAGGTTTTGTCAATTCTAACTCACCTGATTATGTTTATAAGCTTAGGAAAGCATTATATAGGTTGAAGCAAGCTTCTAGGGCATGGTGTGATACCCTGTCTAGCTTTCTCATTGAGAATAAATTCTCAAGGGGAAAGATAGACATGACACTATTCCTAAGGGAAGTCAAGGACAAGATCATCCTAGTCCAGATTTATGTAGATGACATAATCTTTGGGTCTACTGATGATAACCTCTGCAAGAAGTTTGCTAAACTTATGCAGTGGAAATATGAAATGAGCAGTATGAGTGAGCTCAAGTACTTCTTGGGACTCCAAGTAAGGCAGTCTGAGGTGTGATTATCTATTTCTCTGTCTAAGTTTACTAAGGAGTTAATAAGAAAATTTTGAATAGAGAATACCTCCATAATGAAAACTCTTATAGGGTCAAGTGAGTCAAAAAATAAGGATGAGACAGGAAAACCTGTTGATGAACCCTTTATAGAGGCATAATTAGCTCCCTCCTCTATCTTACTGCTAGTAGGCAAAACATCATGTATGCTATATATGTCTGTGCTAGATACTAGACTTTCCTTAAGGAGTCTCACTATTCTGCAGCTAAAAGAATTCTGAGATATCATAAGGGCATACCTGTTCTTGTTATGGTACCCTAGGAATAGTGATTTTGAACTAACTGAGTATTCATATGCAAACTTTACTAGCTATAGAGAAGACATGAAAAGCACATCAGGCTCCTGTCAATTTCTGGGAAGAAGACTTGTATCTTCGAGCAGCAAGAAGCAAATAAGTATTGTAATCTCTACTGTAGAGTCAGAATATATATCTAATGGAAGTTACTATTCACAGCTACTGTGGATCCAGCATCAGATCCAGGACTATAATATTAAGATAAGTAGAACTCCTATAGTTTGTGATTCTATTAGTACAATCTCTATTGCTAGGAATCCTGTGTCTCACAACAAGACTAAGCATAAGAGATTAGGTATCACTTCATTAGAGAGCATGTGGAATGTGAATACATCATTCTTGAATTTGTCCATACAGATAAGCAAGTAGCTGACATCTTTACTAAGCCACTAGATGAAGCCAAGTTCAACACCTTCAAATTTAAGCTGGCTATGTTGAACTTAGTCTAGCTTCAATAATAATTCATATATTCCTATTGTAGGTAGTATTGCTCCCTACAGGATAACATAGACAAAATGGACTAAATGTACAGGCATCGAGCATGCTGAGACAAGTCAGGCATCGAGTGGGTTGAGTCTAAGTACTCTGGCATCGAGATAACTACAAGCGTCAAGAGCATTAAGTGCATCGAGTCCACTCAACTCATACTCCCAGGATCGTCTATTTGTGGCTAAATAGAGGGATTAATCACAGTCGTTGATCACTTCATGATCATAATAAAAGGTACGCGCCTCTCCACATTCTCTACTTAGAGGCAAGTATAAATAGACCTAAGTGTGCTTAGAATACTAAAAACTATTCCTGGCCATTTGCGAACTACTATCTCCCTGCGACGAAAGCTTGTTAATTCTTCTGAATCTTTGCAAATCAATGGCTCCAAAAGGAATGGATTTCTTATTTGAGGGATCCGAGCTGGTTTGAAATGGTTTCAAGGATGCTCCTGAGGAGGTAATCCAGGTTCTACACTTGCTAGAGATCGCTGACCTAAGCTTTGTCCTATTCGAGCCAGTCCTAATTTGGAAAAGAGAAGTTCTGGAACTCTATTCAAATGCCAAAGTGGACTCATCTTCAACAAAAATCCAATCCTCAATTGGTGGGAAGAAGATTAAGATCACTCCCAAGAGGTTATGCAAGGCCTTCCATATACCCAAGGTAAAGGAGTCTGATGAAAATACAGACTTATTTCAGAATGATGTCAAGACGACACTGAAGTGGTGTGGACACTCCAAACATTCCACTGGTTCTGTGTTGAGGAAAGAGATGAACAAAAGAGGAAAGTTCCTAGCAGTCATTGTGAGAAGAGCTCTGCTTTGTAAAATAGGTTCACATAATAAGATATCTAAGAAAATGTTTGAACTAATGACCATGATTATTCTATCAAAGAAAACATACTAAGGAAAAGTGCTGTTTGATAGAATTATGGAATGTAGCCCAAAACCTAACCTGGGCATAATCTTATCTCTGTATCTACACAGTTCAGTCACAGGAATCCTCAACATGAGGCTAGGGACTAAGATCCATCACATGAGGAGAATGGAATTTAGAATGTTTGACAGATGGGAGAGTGTTCTATAACCACACCTTCAGTCTGTTGAGACGAAAAAGCAAAAGTTAGTTCTAGTTCCAAATGTCAGCACAGAGAGCAGTTCATCTGGGAATAGTGAAGAAGAGCCACATGATTCAAATCTGTTTGAGTCTATTGAAGAAAAAAGAAGAGACATGAGAGTGTGATATAGGAGTTGGATTCAGCTATGAGAGAGGCGCATCCTCATCTTTTCACCTAGTTTCGCTTAGTAAGCTTTCTATCTGATAACCATTGGTTATATCTTTTCTGTTCTGATTCGATTTATGTATTAAGTTTTGGGACGAAACTTCCTTTTATGGGGAGTGGCTGTAACGCCCCTGAATTTTCGATAATTGTTTTAATCCCTTTTGTGGCATAATAGTGACGTAAGGGCGTTACGTTAATACGTAGTTAGCAGGGCGCCGTCATTAGTGCGTAATTTTATTCATTAGAATTAGAGTTTTCTACTTGGGAAAATTTAAGTGGTTAATTTTAAGTGTGTTTGTGAAGTTTGGTGGCAATCCAGGCTTAATTGGGATCTCGGTGAATTTTATAAGGATTATTGTTGTTTTAACTTCGGAAAATTTTAACCCGAGTTTGGGTTGTCAGTTCCTAATTTCGACTTCACCATTGGATTCGTAGCACTGCCATTTAGTTTTGGTGTGAATTTCATTGAAAACCGAGGTGGTTTAGTAATTCTCGTCGTATGAGTTTTCTTGAGAATTATATTAATAATATAATATTATATATGTATAAATATCCTTATAAACGAAAACCCTATTCATCTCCTTCCCCAAACTATTGGCCCGAAGAGTGGAGGAAGAAGTGACGATTCGGCCACCCCAAAGTCTTTCGTCCGCCACTTATCGGAGATCCTGTGCACAAAACCATCAATGGAGCATAGATTTGGAAAGCTCTTGCTGATATCTTCACGTGCACGGTAAGATTTTCCCATTTCGTGGATTTTTGGCGTTAGGGTATATGACCTTAACCCTTGTTTTTCCCGAAAAGTTTCAAAAATTGTAGACGAGGAGTTCTTGCGGCCGATCCTTGCAGCGGAGCGCTTGAGAGGCTAGTTTTTGGAAGATTTTGAGGCAAGTTGTGATTCCTCCCCTCTTGCTAGTTCCTTTGTTCTTATTTCCCCTCTTTTCTTTCCTTTATAGAGTGTAGGAGTAGTGTAGGGTTCAACTGAGTTCAGTTCGTCGAGTAGTGTAAGATTTCAGCTGAGTCTGATTTGTCGAGTAGAGTAGGGTTCGGTCTGAGACCAAGTTCTTTTCGTCGAGTATAATTCGTCGAGTATTCTCGACGAATTCATCGAGTGAATCCGTCGAGTGATCCTGTGATATTGAGTCCTTTTAGTCGAGTTGAATTCGTCGAGTATTCAGTGAATGCGCGAGTGTTCATGAGAGGTCAAGTCCAATTCGTCGAGTATTCTCGACGAATTCGTCGGTTATCCTTGGGTTTTGCTTGAATTCATCTAGTCAAATTCGTTGAGTAGAATTCATAGGAAGCTTCAAGTAAAAAATTCGACGTATGTCAAGCCCTTTTTGCTAAGTAAGATTCATTGGGTATCGTTGGTTTTTGATTGATTTCGTTGAATATGTCTTGACTTCGTCGAGTATCATTGAATGCATTAAATTTTGCTAAGTCTTATTCGTCGAGTTTATCCATCGAACCAAGTCAAATTCGTTTAGTGAACCGTAAAATCATCAAGTGTTTTCGAAAAATCTGTGTGGTCTTAGAAACTTTTCGACGAGTGACCTTCCTATTCATCGAGTATGCCTTAGAGAAATTTTTGGATTTTTCCATCCTCTTTGTAGTTGAGGAATTTCGATGCTAAGTTTTGGGTTTTATCTGTGTTTTCAATGTTTTATTGTGGCCTTTGGTTGGCAGTGGATAAAGGACCACCACCTCAGTGCCGACTTGTGAACCATTACATCTATTGTGTTTTCATCTCTTCTTATGGACTGTTGGGTTGTGTTGGACAATGTGGCCACCACCACAGTGCCTATTCAAGATGTTTTGTCTAATGGATTGTGTTGGACAATATGACCACCGATTCAGAACTGTTTGTACCTGTGTTAATGATTCACGTGTTTGAGTTGATAAGTCTCATTCTTTTTTATATACATTCATATATTCATATGAATACTCTTGCTGATATTATTAAAGCATGGTTTCATATCGCACTTGGTGAAACTTTTACATAATTAACCTCTTAAATTCTTCATTTGTTTACTGGGTTTTGACTTAGGTACTGTGGTTTGGCAATTTTTCGGTCTGGGGTTTGTAACCCTTGGACTTCTCTTGACTGTTTACTTTTGGTCTTTATTGAAACTTGTTTATTTCTTGCTGAGGTGTTCTTTTTTTTGAATGCCTTAGGCTTAGAGCAGTAGCAGTCTGAGCAGCTAGAGTTGGTGGTTCTTGGCGTGGGCTTAGTAGCTGTGGTTTTCTTCCCTCACCTTCGTGAGGTAGTTTGTTGTTCTTGTTTTAGTTCATACATACATTTTGTTTTGTGGGTTCATGTCAAGTTGTTAACCCCCACAGTGGATTGTTGTAGATGATAGACTATTTGCTAGCTGCTATGCTAATTTCTTGTTGTTTGTCGTACTTACTTGCTCTTTGCGATTGTTTTATGCTAGATTGCATGTTAGTTACTTTCAAAGTATAAGAAGATAAATATTTTTATCTCATACTCATAACATCTCTTTAAATAAAATATCACTCTACTTTAACGAACGCAAAAGATCTTTTAGTACCTATATTAAATCTAGAGGTGTACATATCATAAATATTCTTATTGGATCTTCATACTCATATAGAATAATAAATAAAATAAACCAAGTATTTTCTGCTGCGTATATACTTTCACCCATGGACTAGTTGATCCACTGAGTCGAGGGACATGATCATAAAAACTTAAACTCAAATTGTATTTCCATCATGACAACCTTGAGAATTTAATGGTAAGTGTTAGGGGTGAGTTCTTTCCTAAGCGTCTGCAGTTGTCCCCTGCATGACGTGGAATCACGACGCATATTTTCTCTTACTCTGATATACTATTTAATGCTTAAAAATGCGAGTTGTGATAAAGAGGGAGCCAGAGATGGACTCAGATGGGTACAATGATTGGAAGACTACACATAGTCTATTACACACCTGGATCCTGAATTCAATGGTCGCGTCTATCTCTATTGTAGTGGATGGCATAGAGACTGTGAGCAATGTTTTGGGGGGAAATTATAGAGGCTTTATGCAGGAGTCGACAACAATATGCACGTGTTTTAGATCAAATGCGAGATTGAAACTGTAACCTAGGGAGATCACATGATCTAGGAGTATACCGCAGATCTGGAGTGACTATGGACAGAATATGATTATTTCTCAACGTACGCATGCTGCAAAGACCCTGAATGTATAAAAAGGGAGCAATACGCTCAGCGGAGGACTGTACACTTTATGAGGGAGTTGAACCTAGAATTAGAGAAAAAGAGTGTGATGTTCCTTGCTCAGCCAAAGATTGCTTCCCTGGGATGAGATGATCTCAGCCATGATGCAAGAAGAGAGTAAGATTAGGCTCCAATCTGGTGGAACCACTCTTTCGGGAAGGAAATCGGCTCTAGTGGTCACCAATCAAGGGCATGAGGGATATAGGAGCAATATACATCAATGTTACAATTGTGGCAGATTAGGTCATCTTCGGTTGACTTGCTTTAATCCACCAAAGGAGAGGAATGTAAGTGGAAAGGGAAAGTTTGAACGTTATAGGTGTGGTCGTGGAGGTCGTAGAGGTGGTGGATGAGGAGGCTACCGGGCCAATCTCATGATAAGCGAGGAAGTAGCGAAAGAAGGTATTGTTGATATGGGTCACCCGAAGGAGCATGATATTTTAGATGCATACCACCAGCTGATGCAAAGGAAGTAGAAAGGTATAATGGATGGTCACTTTTGCTCACTCTGCCAAAGGTACTTATGATACACATGCCCTTATATCTATGCCCATCACTAGATCACTAGAATAGATAGTCGATTCAGGAACCTCTCGACAAGTTACTGGGAATGCTGGGGAATTTCTTTCATATACTCCCCTAGTAGTCCAAGAACACATTCAAACTACCGATGACACGACCTAACCTGTGGTTGGTAAGGGTGTCATATAGTGTACTGACAATTTGACTATGTCATTGTTTTGCATGCCCCTTCATTTCTCATAAATTTGTTATCTATTAGTGCCATTATATCTCAACTAAAGTGTGTTGTCTTATTAGATATTCCAAAGGTGATCATACAGGAGAAGGAGACTGACAGGAAACTTGGGACTGGTGTATGGCGTAAGGGCTTGTGATACCTAAATAAAGAAAGCTTAAACTCGGCCCTTTCCACACTGGTAAAGGATACTATAGGAGTTGGAAGGAGCATGGAGGACCAACTCATACTTCATCATAAGCGTCTAGGTCACCCTTCATTTTTTATTTTGAGTCAAATGTGTAACATCCCAACTTTTATTGGGCCACCGGGACCCTAATGGGCCCAATAAAAGTGACCCAAACCTCTACCCATGACCCGGTAAGAGGCAACCCTAGGCAGGGAATAGAGCTAGGGAACTTCGATTTGAGCTTTGTCAATTCCTGCAGCCTCATATAGTAAATACGAGCACGTCGGAACTCATTCCGTTGAACTCTGAGGTCTTATGGTGTATATGATCGTTTCTCGTAGAATGCTGCGAATACAAGATTTTTGAATATCAAGCTAGAGAACTCTGATTTGAGTTCTGTCAATTCCTGTGGCCTTGTATAGTCAATACGAGTGCGTTGGAACTCGTTCCGTAGAATTTTGTAGTCATATGGTGGATATGATTGTTCCCCGTAGAACGTCGTGAAAATGAGATTTTTGGATATTGACATATAGAACTCTGATTTGAGTTCTGTCAATCCCTATGACTTTGTATAGTCGATACGAGTGCATCAGAACTCATTGCGTCGAGATTCAAAACCTAACGATGATTATGAGCATTTTGACCATTTTAGTGCGCCACGATGCGCAGATTTTGAATATTTAACAAACAAACTCCGATTCGACCTCATTCAGTGGCATTGGATTCGTATGGTCAATACAAAGTCAACGAAATTGGTCCCGGTCAATTTCGATGACGGGTCGTATATCTGTGGTCAAATCAAGCACATTCATGCATCAAAAAATGTGCGCATGTAAACTACGACACGACACCCCAACTTTGATCCGACTCCTAATGACATGGACATATTTTGATTATGACCAGCAAGGGGGACCCACACTAGAGTTGACTTTTGTCAACCCCCCTAAAAACCCATTTTTTGGAATTTTTTTAAAAAGAGGGTGCACACCCCCTCTTTATAGGTAGATAAGGCCCTATCCCCTCAACCATGGGCCACCCAAAATGAGTCCATACAAGTGCCTAGGTGGGCCATGGGTCATGTTAGGCTCAACTCCCCTTTCCCCTCCCCTCTTTCCTAAGACCAAAAGCCCACCAAGGCCCAACCCACCAAGCAATCCCCTTAGATTTATCCATGTGGCATGTACTATGGCCCGTGGATGGGTGCCAAGTGTCCCAACCAGCTGGAGGGGAGAAGAGATCTTCTCCCTCAAGTGGGATTAATCCCACACCTCCCCCATGCCAAATGGCTCCTCCTCCCTTCCCTATATAAGGCCATGACCCCTCAGCCCTTCCTCACACCAGCTCAAAACGAGCTTCCCCCACCTGGCTGGAGCTCCATCTCGCCGGAAACTGCCCATCTGAGCTACACCACCTTCCACCGCTATTAATGGCGGAACTCGCCGGAGGCTACTACAGACCCCAAATAAGGTGGAAACCTTCTCCTCTCCTCCCTCCATATCTTTCTAATGTTTTGTATGCAAGCTCCGGAGACCGGAGCACCGCCGCCGTCACCCCATCCCATCCATTAAAAAATAAAATAAAAAATGGCTCCGGTGGGGCCCGGCGGCGGCAGACCGCCGGACCACCGCCGGAGGAAGCGCCTACCCCCGGGCAGTCGGCTGGGGGTGGAGACACGCCCGGCCGGCAGCGGAGAAGGCCCGTAATGGGAGGCGGTTCGGTACAGGCGTTTGAAGACGATGATATAAAAAATTATAATTTTATAATATTTATAAATATTATAATATTATAACTAAAATTAGTGTTATATTTTCTGTGGGGTAAATTAGAGCCCTGATGAAAAAGTTTTGAACATAAAAATAGTTTCCACTGATAAGGGCAATCTACACAAAAATTATGAGAATTTTTGGAGTTAATTTGCACTTTTAAAAGCCTAAATAAGAATTATTTGGCCAATTTAGAGGCCCAAAATTGCTCGGAATTTTTTTGAAAAATTACTTGGTTCTTTTTAGTCCGTCTTAAAGGTTGTATTAAAATTTGGGAACCTTGGGATAAAAATGGAAGATTTTCAAATTTCTTGGAGCCTTGGGCCGCGCTCCGAAATTTACGCGCTCAAATTCTTTGAAAATGAAAATCGAAGCATGCGATCACTTTATATTGAATATTAAGTTCAACTTATTAAGCGACGAGAGTTATCAAGGCAAGATTTTCAGCTCTTAGTATTTTGAGGTTTTTGCGAAATCACCGAGCACCTCATTCTTAAACTAACTCGTGGACATTTTGGGTAGACTCGGAAGATGAAAGTATGAGTTTCGAGTAATATATTCCCTAACCTCATTTCAGGTAAAAAATTTCCCTCATGTGTTGGAAACGATTTTCAAGGTTGAAATTCGAGGAAGAGTGTGTCCTCTGACGAGATTCTCAGATTTGATCCAACGCAAGAAATCAAATTGATATTTATTCTCGAATGAATAATATAAATGTAACTCATAATAAGCTTCCCCTGATCTGATTAAGCCGTGATTATAAAGGGCACAACTGAATTGTTATCAGATCTTAATAATGGGTGAAACCCAAAGAAATCTCCTGAGAATGGAGATGAAACTGAACTAATCCTCCTGAGAATGAATAAGGAACTGAACATGCCTCCTGAGAACTGAGAAGGAATTGAATACACCTCCTTAGAATGGAGATGGAACTGAAGCCTCCTGAATGGAGTGATTGGACTACTAACCATTTTCTTTATGATTATTCCAGTCTTGTACTGGTCCAGTTCCTTTATTTATTTAAGTTCAGTACTTTCAATTTATTTCTACTCCAATCCCGTACTGGTCAAGTTCAATTCAGTACTACTCCAGTCTCTTACTGGTCAAGTTTATTTCAGTTTATTACTTTCAATTCAGTTCTACTCCAGTCCCGTACTGGTCAAGTTCAATTCAGTACTTTCAATTCAGTACTACTCCAGTCTCGTACTGGTCAAGTTCATTTCAGTTCAGTACTTTCAATTCAGTTCTACTCCAGTCTCGTACTGGTCAAGTTCATTTCAGTTTAGTACTTTCAATTCAGTTCTACTCCAGTCTCGTACTGGTCAAGTTTATTTCAGTTTAGTACTTTCAATTCAGTACTACTCCAGTCTTATACTGGTCAAGTTCATTTCAGTTCAATACTTTAAATTCAGTACTACTCAAGTCTCGTACTGGTCAAGTTTATTTCAGTTCAGTACTTCTGTTTCAGTACTACTCTAGTTTCGTACTGGTCACATCTCATTATATATCATTTATTATAAGCTGCTTTAATTACTGCATTTTCATTACTGCAATTTACTATTATAAATTGTAGGGCAGCCCCCCGCAGATCCGGTGCGTATTAGCATGATTATTTGATTGATTGCTTGTAAATTACTTACGGTAAATTGTGGAGGGTCAGTCCCTTTTGCATACCATTCATACTGGTGCGGGAAGGTCGACGACTCAAGGCGACAAGGAGATGGGTACCACAGGTGACTTGCCGTTATGTTGTCCCCGTTAGGTTTTCCTCCTCTGGTCGGCAAAAATATTGAATCGCCGGATGTCGCTCACATCCAAGAGTACACGGGGTTGTACGTTAAGTCCTAGGCTGTGCGGTATGACCACCCCTAGAAATGGCAGGACTGGCCACTGTCACCAACGACCAAATAAGTGAGGCCTGCGGGGCTCGCTCCTTGCTTGAAAAGAAGCGGTCCATACTATGTCGACATAGGGTGTTGTGCGCGGCTGTAAATGCCTGCGATGTGTACGCAGCTATGAATGCCTGTAATGTGTGCGCGATTGTGAATGACTGCGATGTGTACGCCGTTGTGAAAGCCTGCGATGTTTTGAATACCTGCTGCACTACTGTGCTAGTGGAGCCTAAATTATAACTGATGTATATTATCATTCCTAGTCCAGTTATACCATGATGCGCCTCTTTTTGGTTGCTCCTAGCTTATTCATGAAATGTTATACTAACCCTCTCATGCTTCAACTATCTGCTTTTATTGGGTGCGTGACCTCGTACCCAGGATATGGATCCAGGGAGGAGATTTGTTTCTACTTAGCTCTGTGACTAACGGTTATTTAAATAACCATTCACAGAAGATAGAGCACCGTAGCAACCAGCTACTGCAGGACGATACGCCAGCTCATAGGACTACCCGAGCAGAGGCACCCCCATCGTCTCTAGAGTTTCGAGACGTGAGAACTAACAAGCAGAGTTGAGAGAGAAAGGAGTTGTTAGTTGTAGTACTGTATAGCCTACGGGCTCAATGTATTAACCGTGGCTACGGCCTTTTGTAGTTTTTATTAAATACATATGGTTATATATTTGCTGTGGTTACCTATTAATGCTTCCACAGTACTCTGTGATGTGATGTGAATGTTGTGATTCAAGTCGAGCAAGGCGGCCAACTAGTTCTTAGTAGAGTGGGTCGTTACCACTTAAGGAGCACTGGGTGAACGTCTTGGGAAAGTAAGATCCCCTCCAGCCCGACCCAGGTCAAAGTTTGGGGGGTGGGGGTCTTACAAATGGATCAGAGCGATCATGATCCATCCTTGTGGAGCAGTATCAGGATCCCTCCTTCCCTCGCTTTGTTCTTTGGTTCAGGACGAACCATACACCAGAAGCCTGGTAGACCCTAGTGTAGAGGCTTAGGGATTCTAGATTACGTGATAGCACGCCCGCACACCTTTATTTCCGCTTTAATAGTCTTTTGAAAATATCCCCTACTTTTGCAAAATACTGACACTTGTTTTCCTATTACTTCTTGAGACATACCAAATTCTAGTAACAGGAGATCCTCCTCCAGAGGATATGTCCTTGCCACCCCACCTCCAAACCCAATTACCCCTACAGTTGTACTATTTGCCGACACTGACTTGGGGCAAACATTGACTACTATCCTGGCGACCTTCCGGACAGCTTTGGTACAGCCACCACAGCAGTTGGTGGTACCCACTGACTTACTGACGACCTTTCGGTGGCTAAGGCCTCCCACTTTAAGAGGAATAGAGACTGTCATACAGACAGAAGAGTAGGTTAAGCGCATAGAGGAGCTGTTGGTAGGAATGATGTGCCCAGTAGTAGCTGTAGTGTCACTAGTAGTGACCTTGATAGAGGGATATGCTAAAGACTGGTGGAGAGCGGCCTACCGCTTGACGTTCAGAGGACGACCGTTGAGCACTATCCTGTGGGGGGGAGTTTTCAAAGGCTTTCCTGGAGCACTTCATCTCGGATGCCGACCGAGCGGCACTAAAAGAGAGGTTCCTACACATCCGTCAAGGTGACCAGATGATGCCAGACTATGAGAAAAAGTTTAACCACCTAGCACATTTTACTGGAAACCTAGCAAACACGAACAGAGATAGAGCTGCTCGCTTCTATGAGGCTTGCGAGGTAACTTGAGACAGGTCTTGATCATGATCTCTCAGTCCACCTTCCACACTATAGCAACTCACATTGCTGCATTGGAGTTAGACCAGAGGATGGTGGCCCAGTAGTGCCGGGGACAGGTCGAGGTCCCTAGAGGTCAGGGATGAGATAGAGGAGTTGCTCCCTGCTGATAGGAGAGAGTGCGTAGACAGAGACAGTGTAGGTAGCCTTATAGGTGCCCACCAGCGCCCCTAGCACTACAGCAGTAGCCCAGGCCAGCACCAGTACCAAAACCTATGCCAGTAGCTTGACGATACGTTCCCCTTGTAGGGAACTGCTTTCTCTGTGCGAGTAGTCGGGACACATGAGAGCTTTCTGCCCGTAGGCGGTAGGAAGGCCAGGATTAGGAGCAGTTAAAGGAGGACATGCAGCGCGTGGATAGGGACAAAAAGGCCGAAGGGGTAGAGCTTGTAGGAAAGGTCAGCAGGGCCGAGCAGCGCCCTTGGAAGCTTATGCGTTGGATCTTCAGCATGGACCAGTCACCAATATAGTGATATGTATATATATTAGATGCTAGAGTTACGTCAGATATTGATACTTATGATGCATGTTGTGTTGTATGACATGCATATACTCCTCATCTACTTAAAGATAAAGAATAAAGTTCAGGTTCTCACAAAAGTTCCGGTGGTGCGAAATTTTTCCGGATGTTTTACCTGAGTCCCTCCCGGGTTTGCCACCACAGCGAGAGGTTGACCCTCAGATTGAGCTTGTGTCCAGAGCTCGACCAGTGTCCCGAGCACCCAATCAAATAGCCCCTAAGGAATTGGCCGAGTTGAAGACCTAGCTTCAGGAACTAATAGATGTTGGGTTCGTCCGCCCAAGTTTCTCGCCCTGGGGAGCCGCTGTACTATTTGTAAAGAAGAAAGACGGGAAACTGTGCTTGTACATAGACTATGGGGAACTAAACAAACTCACTATACGGAATATGTATCCACTTCCAAGGATCGATGAGTTGTTCGATCGATTGTAAGGTGCATCTGTATTCTCCAAGATAGACCTAAGATCAGGCTGCTATCAGCTTCGGATCTGGGAGGATGATATCCTCAAGACTGTCTTTAGCTCCCGCTATGATCTATAGGAGTTTATGGTGATGCATTTTGGACTCACTAACGCCGTCTCTGCCTTTATGGCTCTAATGAATAAGGTGTTCGAATCCTTCCTAGATCATTTTGTGATCGTCTTTATCGACGACATCTTGATCTATTGAAAGACAATGACAGACAATTCTAGACATCTGCAGATGGTGTTATTTAAACTTCAAGAACACTCTCTCTTCGCCAAGTTCAGCAAGTGTGAATTCTGGTTAGAGGAGGTCGGATTCCTGGGCCACACCATCAATAAAAATGGAGTAGTAGTGGATCAAACCAAGATCCAGGTGATTCAAAGCTGGTCGTCACTTAAGACAGCAACAAACATACAAAATTTCCTTGGTCTTGCCGGGTATTACAGGAAATTCGTGGAAATTTTTCCAAGATTGCGTTACCCCTTACAACTTTTGTGAGAAAGGATGTTTCATTTTGATGGACGCTAAAATGTGAGACTGCGTTCGAAGCGACTAACTTCTTCCCCAATCCTTATAATCCCCTCGAGAATTGAAGGATTCCGGATTTATGTTGATGCCTCACTGAAAGGATTATGAGCTATTCTGATGCAACATGGCAAGGCATTAGCATGCGTGTCGTGCCAGCAAAAGCCGCACGAGTTGAATTATGCAACCCACGATCTAGATTTGGGCGCCGTTGTTTTCGCCCTCTAGATCTGGAGACATTACTTGTATGGAGAAAGGTGCGAGATCTTCCCCGACCATAAGACTACATCTTTACAAAAAAAGAGTTGAACCTACAACAGCGCTGATGGTTGAAATTTCTGTGTGATTATGATTTTGCTCTCCAGTGCCACCCCGGGAAGGGTAATAAAGTTGATGACGCATTGAGCCACCAGCCCTCAATGGTCGGGAACTGGATGGAAAAGATTCCAAAAGAATTATTTCAGTCTTTATTAGACCTGGAGATTACTTGTGTTGCTCGCAGGGGCCCAGAAGAGTACCAGTCTCAGTTATATTGGATAGAAATTCAGTGCGACATCCGGGATCAAATACAAGAAGCCCGGAAGGTCGATCTGAAAGTGTTCCCAATCATACAGTCCTGATAAAATGGAGCACAAGAGGAATTCAATCTACACGATGGAATCTTGTAGTTCAGGTACTACAAGTTTATTCCCTCTACCGAAGGAATTCAAGATGATATTCTTCGAGAAGCGCACTAGTCGAGGTATTCTATTCACTCTAGTGTGGTTAAGATGTATGTTGATCTGTGCAGGACCATTTTCTAGTCCGGAATGAAAAGAGATGTAACCAACTTCGTGGCCCAGTGCCAGATCTATCAAAGGGTTAAAGCTGAATGTCGCAATCCAAGAGGCCTGCTGCAGCCCCTGCCGATACCAGAATAGAAATTTGAGGATATTTTCATGGACTTTGACCACAGCTTACCTCGATCCCGTGCTGGAAACAACTCTATATGGGTCTTCGTGGATTGACTTACCAATGTAGGGCGGTTAATCCGAAACCAACAGGGTAACGGAGTTGATGTTCTTGCCAGTTTGTTCATAGAGCAAGCGGTCTGGCTCCACGAAGTGCCGAAGTCCATTGTGCCGGATCGTGGTGGATGTTTCACATCCAAGGAATGGAGGCGGGTGCATGCATACTTGGATACCAAGTTGTCCTTTAGCACCGCCTTCCACCCTCGGGAACTTGGGCAGACGGAAGAGATGAACCAGATGATGGAGGATCTACTCCGACTTTGCATAGTAGATCACAATAAGTCATGGGAACAACTGCTGCCTTTAGTTGATTTGTCTTATAGTAACAGCTATCGGTCCAGTATTTAGATGACACCGTACGAGACTTTATATGTAAGGCATTGCCGAACTCCATTGACTTGGGGTCAAGATGAGGACAAAAAATCCTTAAGAATGGATTACATTGATGATACTACGATAGCGATACGGCCAATCCAGAAGCAAATACGGGAAGCGCAGAGCCGGTAGGCCAAATATTATGATGCGTGGCACCGACCGGTGGATTTTAGCGTGGGAGAAATGGTATTTTTGAAATTTAAGCTCATGCATGGTGTCTCCCAGTTGAGGAAGCAAAAGAAACTAGATCCCCGCTATTTGGACCCCATCAGCTGATAGAGCGTATTGGCTATGTTGCCCATCGATTAGCCCTGCTCCCACAATTGGGAAATTTCCATGATGTGTTTCATGTCTCTTCCTTGAGACGAGTCCTCCGGCAACCAGAAAAACACCTTACAACACCGTCAATACAGCTGCAGTCAGATAGATCCGTCCAGCTTGAACCGGTCAGCATAGTGGATTATAATGTAAAGAATTTGTGCAATAAGACCATTCTGATGGTCAAGATTTTGTGATCGAATTGCGGACGAGACGAGTATACATGGGAACCTGAAGCACTCGTACGAGAAAAGCACCCAGAGCTCTTTCCCCAGGTATGTTACTTCCCCCCTACTTTAAGCATATTTTCGGATACGAAAATCCTTTTATTTTTATTGGATTGTAACATCCCAACTTTTATTGGGCCACCGGGACCCTAATGGGCCCAATAAAAGTGACCCGAACCTCTACCCATGACCCGATAAGAGGCAACCCTAGGCAGGGAATAGAGCTAGGGAACTTCGAGTTGAGCTCTGTCAATTCCTGTGGCCTCATATAGTACATATGAGCACATCAGAACTCATTCCGTTGAACTCTGAGGTCTTATGCTGGATATGATCGTTCCTCGTAGAACATCGCGAATACGAGATTTTTGAATATCGAGTTAGAGAATTTCGATTTGAGTTCTGTCAATTCCTGTGGCCTCATATAGTCAATACGAGTGAGTTGGAACTCGTTCCATAGAATTTCGTTGTCATATAGTGGATATGGCTGTTCCCCATAGAACGTCGCGAAAATGAGATTTTTGGATATTGACATAGAGAACTTCGATTTGAGTTCTGTCAGTCCCTATAACTTCATATAGTCGATACGGATGTATCAGAACTCATTGTATCGCGATTCAAAGCCTAACGATGATCATGAGCATTTTGACTGTTTAAGCGCGTCGCGACGCGCAGATTTTGAATATTTAACAAACGAACTCCGATTTGACCTCAATCAGTGGCATTGGATTCGTATGGTCAATACAAAGTCAACGAAGTTTGTCTCGGTCAATTTTGATGATGGGTGGTCAATCTTTGGTCAAATCAAGCATATTCGTGCATCAAAAAACGTGCGCACGTAAACTATGACACGACACCCTAACTTTGATCCGAATCCCAATGACATGGACATATTTTGATTATGACCAGCAAGGGGGACCCACACTAGGGTTGACTTTGGTCAACCCCCCTAAAAAACCCATTTTTTGGAATTTTCTTAAAAAGAGGGTGCTCACCCCCTCTTTATAGGTAGATAAGGCCCTATCCCCTCACCCTTGGGCCACCCAAAACCAGTCCATACAAGAGGCTAGGTGGTCTATGGGTCATGTTAGGCTCAACTCCCCTTTCCCCTCCCCTCTTTCCTAAGCCCAAAAGCCTACCAAGGCCAAACCCACCAAGCACTCCCCTTAGATTGATCCATGTGGCATGTATTATGGCCCCTGGATGGTTGCCAAGTGTCCCAGATAGCTGGAGGGGAGAAGAGATCTTATCCCTCAAGTGGGATTAATCCCACACCTCCCCCAAGCCAAATGGCTCCGCCCCCCTTACCAATATAAGGATATGACCCCTCGGCCCTTCCTCACACCAGCTCAAAACGAGCTTCCCCCACCTGGCCGGAGCTCCAGCTTGCCGGAAACAACCTACCCGAGCTCCACCACCTTCCACTGCCATTAATGGCAGAACTCGCCGGAGGCTACCGGAGACCCCAAATAAGGTGGAAACCTTCTCCTCTCCTCCCTCCGTATCTTTTTGACGTATTGCGTGCAAGCTCCGGCGTCCGGAGCGCCACCGCCGTCAACCCATCCCCTCCGTTAAAATAAAAATAAAAATGGCTCCGGCGGTGACCGGCAGCGTCAGGCTGCCGGATCACCGCCGGAGGGAGCGCCCACCCTCGGGCAGTCGGCCGGGGGTAGAGACATAGCCAGCCGGCGGCCGGCCGATGGCGGAGATGGCCCGTAATGGGCGGCAGTTCGGTACAGGCGTTTGGAGAAGATGATATAAAAAAATTATAATTTTATAATATTTATAAATATTATAATATTATAACTAAAATTTGTGTTATATTTTCTATGAGGTAAACTAGAGCTCTGATGAAAAAGTTTTGAACATGAAAATTATTTTCACTGATGAGGGCAATCTACACAAAACTTTTGAGAATTTTTGGAGTTAATTTGCATTTTGAAAAGCCTAAATAACAATTATTTGGCCAATTTAGAGGCCCAAAATTGCTCGAAATTTTTTGGAAAAATTACTAGGCTCTTTTTAGGCCCTCTTAAAGGTTGTATTAAAATTTGGAAATCTTGGGGTAAAAATGGAAGATTTTCCAATTTCTTGGAGCTTTGGGCAGCACTCGGAAATTTACGCGCTCAAACTCTTTGAAAATGAAAATTAAAGCGCGTGACCACTTTATATTGAATATTAAGTTCAACTTATTAAGCAATGAGAGTTATCAAGGCAAGATTTTCAGCTCTGAGTATTTCGAGATTTTTGCAAAATCACCGAGCGCCTCGTTCTTAAACTAACTCGTGGACATTTTGGGTAGACTTGGAAGATGAAAGTATGAGATTCGAGTAATATATTCCCCAATCTCGTTTTGGGTAAAGAATTTCCCTCATGTGTTGGAAATGATTTTCAAGGTTGAAATTCGAGGAAGAATGTGCCCTCTGACAAACTTCTCGGATTCGATCTGACACAAGAAATCGATTTGATATTTATTCTCGGATGAATAATATAAATATAACTCATAATAAGCTTCCCCTGATCTGATTAAGCTGTGATTATAAAGGGCACAACTGAATTGTTATCGGATCTTAAAAATGGGTGAAACCCAAAGAAATCTCCTGAGAATGGAGATGGAACTTAACTAATCCTCCTAAGAATGGAGAAAGAACTTAATATGCCTCCTGAGAACTGAGAAGGAACTGAATACGCTTCCTGAGAACGGAGATGGAACGGAAGCCTCCTGAATGGAGTGATTGGACTACTAACCATTTTATTTATGATTATTCCAGTCTTGTACTGGTCCAGTTCCTTTATTTATTTCAGTTTAGTACTTTCAATTCAGTTCCACTCCAGTCCCGTGCTGGTCAAGTTCAATTCCCTACTTTTAATTCAGTACTACTCCAGTCTTGTACTGGTCAAGTTCATTTCAGTTCAGTACTTTCAATTCAGTTCTACTCCAGTATCGTACTGGTCAAGTTCAATTCAGTACTTTCAATTCAGTACTACTCCAGTCTCGTACTAGTCAAGTTCATTTCAGTTCAGTACTTTTAATTCAGTACTACTCCAGTCTCGTACTGGTCAAGTTCATTTTAGTTAAGTACTTTTAAATCAGTACTACTCCAGTCTCGTACTGGTCAAGTTCATTTCAGTTCAGTACTTTCAATTCAGTACTACTCCAGTCTCGTACTGGTCAAGTTCATTTCAGTTCAGTGCTTTAAATTCAGTACTACTCCAGTCTTGTACTGGTCAAGTTTATTTCAGTTCAGTACTTCCGTTTCAGTACTACTCCAGTTTTGTACTGGTCACATCTCATTATGCAGCTTTTATTATCAGCATCTTTTATTACTGCATTTTCGTTACTGCAATTTACTATTATAAGCACGGGTCTTGCTTTGACAAGCAATTATTTGTTAAGTTTGAGACTTAGTTGGGGATAACCGGAGTTGAGGTGTTCCTCCGGGTTTAGCCTCAAATAAAGCGCTCCCACGCTCCTTATCGAAAGTTGAGCTGAGCATAGCTTCCTGAAGATTAATGTCTAGTAGGGCAGGCCGCCACAGACCTGGTGCGTATTAGCATGATTATTTGATTGATTGCTTGGGAATTGCTTACGGTAAATTGTGGTGGGTCTGTCCCTTTCACAGACCGTTCGTACCGGTGCGAGAAGGTCGACGACTCAAGGCGAGAGGGAGATGGGTACCACGGGTGATCGACTGTTATATTGTCCCCGTTAAGTTTTACTCCGCTGGTCGGCCAAAATGTTGAATCGCCGAATGTCGCTCACATCCAAGAGTATATGGGGTTGTATGTTAAAGCCTGGGCTGTGCGGTACGACCACCCCCATAAGTGGCAAGACTGGCCACTATCACCGATGACCACATTGGTGAGGCCCAAGGGGCTCGCTACCCTGCTTGAAAAGAAGCAGTCTATACTATGTTGACATAGGGTGTGGTGCACGGCTGTGAATGCCTGCGATGTGTGCGCGGCTGGGAATGCCTGCGATGTGTGCACGGTTGTGAATTCCTACGATGTGCACGTGACTGTGAAAGCCTGTGATGTTTTGAATACCTGCTGTGCTGCTGTGCTAGTGGAGCCTAAATTATAACTAACGTATATTGTCGTTGCTAGTCCAGTTATACCATGATGCGCCTCTTTTTGATTGCTCCTAGCTTATTCATAAAATGTTATACTAACCCTCTCATGCTTCAGCTTTCTACTTTTATTTGGTGCGTGAGCTCGTCCCCAGGATATGGATCCTGGGAGGATATTTGTTTCTACTTAGCTCTGTGACTAACGGTTAGTTAAATAACAATTCACAGGAGATGGAGCACCCTAGCGAACAGCTGCCGCAGGACGATATGCCAGCAGATAGGACTACCCGAGCAGAGGCACCCTCGTCATCTCTAGAGTTTAGAGACGTGAGAACTAACAAGCAGAGTGGAGAGAGAAAGGAGTTGTTAGTTGTAGTACTGTATAGCCTACGGGCCCCATGTATAAACTGTGGCTACGGCCTTTTGCGGTTTTTATTAAATATATATGGTTATATATTTGCTGTGGTTTCCTGTTCATGCTTCCGCAATACTCTGTGATGTGATTTGAATAATGTGATTCAAGCCGAGCAAGGTGGTCAACTAGTGCTTAGTAGAGTGGGTCGTTACCTCTTAAGGAGCACTGGGTTGACGTCTTAGGCAAGTAAGATCCCCTCCAGCCCGACCCAGAGCAAAGGTTGGGGGGGTCTTACTAAATGTATCCACTTTTGTTTGAAAAAGTCAATCAAGAAAAACTTGTGTGAACTGGGGAATCATACCCGAAACTCCTACTTGAGTTCCGATAGAATGAGTTATAATTTATTTGATTTAGTTCATTTTGATGTCTAGGGACCATGTCCCAAACCAACTGTGAATGGATTCGATATTTTGTGTCTTTTATTGATTGCTTTTCATGTAAGAATTAAATATACCTATTGAAAAATAAAAGTGATGTGTTTGCCTGTTTCAAGGATTTTCATAAAGGGGTTCAAATACAGTACGACGCAGTGGTGAAGGTGTTGAGGTCAGACAATGAGACAGAGTACACCAACATGGCTTTTGATGAGTACTTGTCCTCATATGGAATCTAACACCAAACCATGTGCCCATACACACCATTGCAACATGAAGTTGCTGAACGGAAGAACCGACACCTTCTTGAAGTAACCCAGAGTATGATGATTTTGATGAATGTGTCGAAGCATTTGTAGGGGAAAGCTACTCTGACAACAGCATATTTGATCAATCGGATACCCTTGCGAATCTTGAATTAGAAATATCTGGTTGAGATGTTGTGAAGGAAAAGTGGAGATACTCTTCCATTTAGAACCTTTGCATGTGTATGTTTTGTGCAAGACAATAGAATGAATATGGTAAAGTTGGATCCGAGGTCATTGAAGTGTATTTTTGTTGGGTATTCAGCTATCCAAAAGGGATATGTATGTTGGAGCCCAGTGGAGAGGAGATTGTTTGTTAGTATTGATGTCTTATTTTGTGAGCATGAGCCATATTATTCCTCTCCGGTTGACTTACTATTTGGGAACTCACTAATTACAGATAAAAAGAGGCAGGAAGTAGAGGATAGTAGTAGTGGTGAGAAGCAAGTAATACGTATCCCTTATTCCGTGTTGCCAATCATAGAGTCGGGTGTGATACCAATGCATGAGAAGAATACAACTACGAAAAGTGGACCTCACACCCATGGGTAGCCGAGAGTATATGTAAGAAGAAGGAAGTGGAGCGAGATTACAATGCCCACAGATCCACCAATGTTGAGTCCCTTGTTACTGCTTACTCCGTCTCCTGCGACACTGATTCCATCATCCTCAATCTCTATTCAATCCACCTCAACATCTGAATGCACAAGTGATATAATTCCCCATCCTACTACTTCTGCTCCCATACTAGCAAGGAGGAGTACCCAAAATAATGCGGGAGTCTCACCTGATCGATATGGCTTTCCTCATGATATTGCTAAGTTTGTATCATATTCTCATATATCATATATATATAAGGGATTTCTTGCATCTTTAGACAGACTCTATTCCTAAGTGTCGGAAGGTGTCTAAGGAGGATCTGCAGTGGAAAACTGTAATGTTAGAAGAACTTGGAGCATTGGAGAAGAATAAAACTTGGGATCTTGAGTCGATACCATTAAAAAAGAGCAGTTGAGTGCAAGTGGGTTTTCATTGTAAAACAAAACCCAGCGGGATAGATCGAACACTACAAGGCCCTACTGGTAGCAAAGGGGTATAGTCAGACTTATGATATCGGCTACGATGAGACCTTTGCACCCGTTGCAAAATGAGCACGGTGCAGGCACTGATATCCTTGCTAGCAAATGGGGGATAGAAACTACACCAGCTTCACGTAAAAAATGCCTTTCTTCATGGGAATCTATTGGAAGACGTGTACATTAAAGTACCGCCGGACTTTGGCATTAAACAAATGATAGGGAAGGTGTGTAGACTCAAGAGGTCACTGTATGAGCTGAAGCAGTCTCCTAGAGCTTGGTTTGACAAGCTCGGGAGAGCCATGTGAGCCATAATATATCAACAGACTAATACTAAACACACTCTATTCTATTGGAGGCATGGAGCTCACATTATAGTACTTGTTGTGTATGTGGATGATATGATCATCACAGGAGATGTTGAGAATGAAATTGCTCAGCTTAAGAAAAGATTGAGCATGGAATTTGAGGTGAAAGATTTGGGTCAGCTACGATACTTCCTTGGGATTGTGGTAGCCTATGGCACACGAGGAATTGTTTTGTCCCAATAGAAATATGTGTTGGATCTACTCAAAGAGACAAGTATGATGGGATGCAGACCAACTGTTTCTCCTATTGATCAGAAGACCAAGCTCGGTGCAGAGACGGGAGAGCTGATTGATAAAGAAAGGTACCAGAGGCTCGTAGACCGGCTAATTTATCTTGGTCACACCGGTCCCGACATATCTTTCGTCGTGAGCGTGGTAGCTTATTATATGCATCATCCTAGGGAAGATCACTTGGATGCCGTATATCAAATTCTTCAATACCTAAAGAGCGCAACTAGGAAGGGACTGGTCTTCTATAAGAACAGACATCTAAATATCGAGGGCTATTGTGACTCTAAATGGGCTAGCTTTGCAGATGACAGAAGATTAACAACAGGATATTGCATGTTTGTAGGAGGCAACCTTGTCTCCTGGAAGAGTAAGAAGCAGAATGTAGTCGCGAGATCTACAGTCGAGACAGAATACATGGTTATGTCCTTAAGCATAAGGGAGATGTTATGGCTGAAAGTCTTGCTGGTTGAACTCAAAATAGATCAAGGAGGGCAGATGATACTATGGTATGATAGCAATTCAGCTATTAGTATTACAAATAATCCTATCCAACATGATAGAACCAAACATATAGAGATCAACAGATTCTTTATCAAAGAAAATCTAGATGGTGGAACACTAAAGCTGGGACACGTTGCTACAAAAGTGCAAGCGGCTGATTGTCGAACCAAAGGGCTTAGTTCATTGGACTTATATAGATTTGGTGATAAGATGGGATTAGTGGATATCTTCCGCCCACTTTGAGGGGGAGTGTTGGTATTTGGTGTGCAAATAGCGTAAATTGGTGTGCCGATAACAGTTCTCCTCATTATGTATTTAGTCACACACCGCTAGTATTGTGTTGTAGTTCCTCTTGTATGTTTATATAGAAGAAAGATGTAAATGTTTTATGAGAGAAATAAAATTCCTTTTTTCTACAGGTTTAATCCAGGAGAGAACTATTATGAGCGAAACACACACATCGATAAAAAGATTAAAATCTTAATAGGCAACGATGGTGATGGGAAACAGTTTTATTCTCACTATCATTGCAATTTTGCTGGAGTTTTTTTGCGCAGCAGTGACAAAAGATCTTGGAAAATGATTTTTCAAGAGGTTTTCAAAAAGTCGGGGGCTCCATCCTAAACAAATTATGTGTGTATAAAGAAATCATGATACGGATTAGTAATTTAAGACATGACTAGCATATGAAATTAAAGTTGCTACATAACACTTTTTGTTAAATATGTTTATTTTTTCAGGTTTTTGGTTCGGAACCCTCGAACCAAATGATTTAGGTTTTAGGTTTACTAAAACCCGGGGTTATGAAAGGTTTGGTTCCTGTCCACGTAGATTAGATCCACCCACCTAGAGAACTTGCCGCCTAGGTTTTGGAGGTGTAGATCTGCAGCGTCTGTGAGAGTTCTCCGACCCTCTCTCTCCTTTCTCTTGCTCGTATACTCGGTGGGGCCGCTGGCCTTGGGGTGTTGCCGCCGGTCTTGGAGGAGGTAGCCACCAGAATTGCGTGAGGGTGTTGCCACCGAGCTTGGTGGAATTTGCTATCGGCATTGCAGTGGATGGTATTTGGAGTGGAGAGGCGTAGTGTCAACGACATGTGTGAGTGAAGTTAGCCTCAACGGTGGTTTCTCTCCGGTGGTGACATTATTCTCTGGTGGTGGTGTTGTTCTCCAGCGGTGGTTGCGGTTGAACATCAACTTTGACGTTGAAGGTTCTTGTGAACTTGTGCGTCTGCAAAGCGAATTGCAGTCCTGATCTTCTACTCTCTCGCGGATTGTGCGTGTCTGACGGATCCACATGTATTTCATCAGACGGTCAAATTTCTATCTTGTATTTGAATTTATATTTTAATTATATAAATTATGATTGTTTTGTGTTCTTGTTTGTCTGCAATTTTATTATAGTTGTGCCTACATTATGTACAAGATTTTACAATAAGTGGTATCAGCAGCAGGTTCCGAGTAGGTGACTTATTGGATGTTCTGGTTTTATGTTTGGTTCAACGGTAGGTGATGACATCGTTCCGCTACCTATATTCCCAGATCTGAACCATGAATTAACCAGATTGCCTAGAGGTACTATAGACAGCTATGATAGCAAAGAACACTGTGTTGGCCAGATATTCGGTGGATAAATTTGACGGAAGCAGGAAATTTTTCCTATGGCATATTCAGGTCAAGGATATGCTAGTTGAGCAGGAGTTGATCCAAGTGTTGAGGGGGGCATGATTCTTTGCCCATTCTAGTGAAGGATTCTGAGTAGACAGAGATGGATGAGCGTGCCACCAGTTGTATCAGGATGTGCATCGATGACAAGATACTATTCAACATCAGTATTGCAGAGTCTGATGTCACACTATAGGAGAAGCTGGAGGGACTCTACATGACCAAGTCATTGACCATGAGGCTATTGCTAAAGCAGAGACTATACAGCTTGAAGATGCGGGAATGTGGTAACCTGCAGGAACACTTCAACCTGTTTAATGGACTTCTCAACCAACTGCATGTGGTTGGTGTGATGGTGGAGGAAGAAGGCAAGTCCTTATTACTTCTTACCTCGCTCTAGACGTCATATAAGCACATGTAGACCACTCTTTTATATGTGAAGGATACAGTAGAAGTGAAGCAGATCACATCTGCGTTACTATCCAATCAGATGTTATCGGACCCCGCTCCTGAGGTTGAGCATGCTTTAGCAATAGGAGGACTATGAGGGAGGAAGTTCGAGAAGGGATCTGGGAGTACACGAACTAGATTTGCATCGAGGAAGGCAGTGATGTGCTACCATTATAGGCAAAGTGGCCATAATAAGAGACATTATCTGCATCGTGCACAGATTTCTGGGGATGTCCAGGGTATGAGCAGAGCAGCGATAGCTATGACAGATGATAGTGATGTATCCCTCCTCATCACTGAGCGTCTGTATGACTCAGATAGATGAATATTAGATTCTGGTGCTTCGTAGCACATTTGCTCAGATTTAGCGATGTTCAGTTCACTGAAGGTGATGATTGGGTCGGTCATTCTGGGTGACGGCTCTGCATGTGAGTTCATAGGGACAGGGATGGTGGACATCTGGACGCATGACGGAGTAGTTCATAGGCTTGAGCAAGTACACCTAGAACCAAAGATATACATGAATTTGATATCGGTGGACAGATTGGACTCCAGAGGATGTAGTTTTGCGACGAGAGGTGTAATTTTGAAGTGACGCAAGGGCGCGCTATGCTCATGTGAGCTATTTAGTGTGGTAGTCTGTACTGACTAATATGGACTACGATGCGAGGTGGTGTGCCCATGATGTTTGTGGCCAACAGTGTTGATGGTCGAGGTGGTGTAGGGGATCCCCCTTCTGGGACAAGGGGAGTCAGATTCAGCGATCCAGTTATGTTGATATTCAGAGGTTGGGCCCGAGCAAGGATGAGTCGACTAGAGTAGGTCAGCTGCCGCCTCAGGTCCTTGAGGTGGTGCTTCGTGTAGACTGGTTCTTTGTGCAGAACATGCTACATGCAGTGATGTCATGTGCATATGGTTATTTGTACAAGGGGTGCTTCATGTAGGTGGTGGTTTTGGATCCCGAACCATGGTGCTAGATTGTTGGTTTTTCAGGTTTTTGCTTTGGATCCCTTGAACAGAACGGTTTAGTTTTTAGGTTTGTTAAAACCTAGGGTTATAAAGGCTTGGTTCCTGTTCATGTAGATTAGAGTTGCCCGCTTGAAGTGCCTGCCTCGTAGGTTTTGGAGGTGTAGACCTACGCTGACTGTGAGAGTTCTCTGCCCCTCTCTCTCCTCTCTCTTGCTTGTACACTTGGAGGGGCCGCTGGCCTTGGGTTGTTGTCGCCGATCTTAGAGGAGGTAGTTGTCGGTGTTCCAAGAGGGTGTTGTCATCGGGCTTGGTGGAGTTTGTCGCTGACAATGTAGTGGTCATTATTTGGAGTGGAGAGGCGTGGTGTCAACAACGTGCATGAGTGTAGTTAGCCTCGGTAGTGGTTTCTCTCTGGTGGTGGCGTTTTTCTTTAGTGGAGGCGTTGTTCTTCGATGGTGGTTGCGGTTGAACGTCGACTTCATCGTTGAAGGATTCGATGAACCTTGTGCGTCCGCAAGGAGGATTGCAGTTCTGATCTTCTACTTTCTCGTGGATCGTACGTGCCCGCGTGTATTTCATCGGACGGTCAAATTTCTCTCCTGTATTTAAATTTATATTTTAATTATATAAATTGTGGTTGTTTTTGTGTTCTTGTTTGTCTGCAATTTAATTATAATCGTGATTGCATTGTGTACCGAATTTTACAATAGAATATTTCGTAGTATGCCCGTACGTGTCGAGACCAAATCGATAGTGACCTACTAGTAGCATGTCGACCTATGACAAGAATCTTCGTTCGAGATACTTTAAATACATATTCCAAACTTGATAGAACATTTGTAGAATACTTTGAGTGAGAGCCTCAACAACCTCAAAGCAATTGATTAGGGTCTCTCGCTCATATTTCTGTGTTGCGCGAAAAAATTGTTTTGCTTTACTCCGAGCACAGCTGCCGTCGATCAATTATGAGAAAACTCTTATTCTCATTTCTTATGCCGCTCACATCTATGAGGGATAAGTTTTGTTCGTCCTTCTTCTCTTGCGACTGTCGATCGGTCAAGAGTAAGGCTTCCTTTGGTTTGGCGTTTTGCTCACATGGTGGGAGGAGGAGTTTTGGAACCGGAGGAGGAGGCTGCGGTTGGAATCCCTCCTTTTTCCTCCATTTCTCATGTTGTGGCGGGTGCAACCGAGCAAATGCCACCGCCGGCCATTTGGTTACCCGTCGGCAGCAGCATTTGCCCCAAACGACGAGCTCCAAATGCTGCGCCAAAGGAAGCCTAAATAAAAAAGGGTGTCAAATGCTCTCTTGTTCTCAGTGCTGTTTGACCATCGAGAAGAAGGATTATTGAATCCACACCTGTCGATCTGCATTGCTTCTTGTCACTCGTGGATTTGTACGCTCCAGCAGTTTGCTTGTTTCTCCTCGTCGTTGTTCTATAAGGAGAGTTCCTGTTCACTGGTCGATCCTTCTCCGTCCATCTTTTGATCAAAGCTTGTCTTTATTAACGATGGTTAATCTATTTCTTCCTTTGATCTCAGGCATTATTGTTCGCCCCTACCAGTGTCGACTTCTGAGGCTGAGTCTATTAACTTTTCCGGATCTTGGAATGAGCAGGGGTTATCTCAATTAAAGAAGGTCACAACCAGAAACACATGCAGCAACAAGAATCTTTATTGATAACAACAATCTTCTTTACAAGGAGAGACATACATGGCGAGACATGATTCGCCAAAACCACTATAGGGAGAGCAGAGACAATTACAATTACAAGACAAGTCAAGCCGCGCAGACTGAGCAAATAGCCGCCGAACCTACTGCTGCACAATGGAGTCCGCACAGTCCGCCAAGTCTGCCAGGTCGCCAGACCGCAAACCAAGCTGTGCGGACTGCCTCTTATTCCAATGCTGAGCTCTAGCCACCGATCTGCAAGCCGCTTAACCGCGAGGTCGCCTAGCTGCCAGACTGCACGAGCTATTGATCCCGAACTGAATAGGCCGCCTGAAGCAGACGACTTATTGAACCCTGAAATAAGTTACCAAAGAGAAAACCGCCTGATCGCTGTCCGCGACCTACTGTTTACCGCTTATTTCTTAACCGCAAAGTCTGCACTGTCCCTGACTACAATTAGAGCCAAGTCTTGGCTTTCCAGCGCTATCCGTACAACCTGCACATCACAAACTGGTCAACTTCATCAACCCAGGCGGATACCATAATCCAGTCCGCAACAACTGTTTGCGGGCTCACTTACTGTTCATTCGCTCTCCATTCCTGATGGTAGGGGTCCTATTTATAGGCATGATGAGGATTGCGGTCACCACCCTAGCCGATAGGATCATTGCCTCATCCTACAGCAGGAACAAGTATATCCGCATGTCACAAATACACTCCCAGTCCGTCGCGACTTCTGCGAGATAGCCAGACCGCCTATGATCCACCAAGGCCTGAAATCAAGCCAGTCTGCCTTGTCACCCCAAGGCCAAGCCAGGACGCCTCCACAGCCGAACTCTGCAGCAACACTGTCCTCTTAAATCGGACACATCTCTAGTCCGCATACACCGAGCCCGCATCCATGCCACCAAGGAAATTTCCAGACTCAGCGGACACAACTCTAGTCTGTACACCTTGCGGACGCAACACCAGTCTACACTCTCCAAGCTCGCAACCAAGGCGCATTGCAATGCTGCCGAGCTCAGCGGACTGAGTAGCAAACCGCGCTTAACTACGCGATCTCTCCGGATTGAGACAAACCTAGACTTGGTTCAGAACCAACCAAGTACAGACTACTGGCCATAAGGGCCAGTCTACACTTACTAGCGGATACTTGATCCAGTCCGCGTGCCTTGGCGAACTCCAGTAACTGTCCGCTCTAACTTGCGACTTCCGTGGCTTTCGCTAGCCTCTCCTCCAGAGCTAAACCAAGGCTTCTGTTAAGCCGGTCTATTGAGCTCCAGTCCAGTCCGCTGCTTGCCGGACTCCGTGGATAGAGTCGCTATCCGCCCAGTTTCCTTCTGGGATCCAACTGCCTGCTGAGCATAAACTGGCCTGGCAGGCCGCCGCTTCTATTTGCTTAGTCCGCGTGAACAGACCGCCCAAGCCGCCAAAGAACAAGCTGTCTGCAACAGTTCTGTCAACCTGGCTGTCCGCCACTCCTGTCTGCGTAGTCCGTGCGGACAGGTCTCCCAAGTCCAATCACCCACTTTCACTTCACCATTTTCAATAGAGTCGTGTCTGATTGTTTCATCTTCTCTAGGCCGAATTGACTGGAGTCTATATTACTTCGGTTTTCTTCAAGGAAGAAGATCAGAGAGCTCGACTAGGATTTTCTGTGCCATTAGGGGGAATTAGGCCAATTGGCACTTCACACATCCGAATTGTAAGGTTTTGGCACTTTGCACCTCAAAAATTAAAAATTGGCACTTTGCACCCTTCAAACATAAAAATTTGGCACTTCGCACCCCAGGCTTATATATCAGGAGCATTTTGATACTTCTTTGATATTAGAGACTTTTTAATCTGCACAATAATGGTTCGGAATTTATATGGCTTAGCTGAACTGTCGTTATCACATTCATCCTCTCCAATCCATCTTTATCATTAGTTTCAAACGGAGATTGAAATCCTCTCAGAGTTTTCAGCTCACTTTCAACTTCTAAGCATAATTCCTCACTCTCCAGCATATGACTCATTTAATTTCCCCTCATCATTTTCCTCTTTATTGAATGAAAAATCAGTCCAGGTCATATTTCTGGTTCCAACACAACCTGCCAACTTCGGTGGCGTTTGGTTTAGCTTATTCACTGTTGTGCGGTTAGACCGCACCGGTATTTTCAAATTAAGCTGCGTTTGGCACGACTTATTTTAAAATATCCATTTTCAATCATTCGCTGTTTAATTCATAACCCCGACCACTATTTTTTCCTGAGTCCATCCGCAAACTCTCTCCCGAAACCCTTTTGCGAAGCACACCTCTTCTTCCCTTCTAACAGCGACTACCGGAGGCTTTTGGTTTTGCGATAGGTAAGAACCACCAGTAGATCCTCTCTAGCAGCGACTACCTGAGGCTTTCGGTTTTGCGACAGGGAAGAACCACCAGTCGATCTGCGCCTCTTCTTCCTGGATCTGCGCGCGCCTCTTCTTCCCTGAGCCACACCTCTTCTTCTTCCTCACACAGCCGCCAATATACAAGGTATCCTTCCTCTTCTTTTTCCGGGATCCGCCCTTCTTCAGTCTTATCCACTTCTTTTTCTTTAGCTTCAGTACTTGATGGAAAATCATACAAGTAGGTGCAGGATAACAAATCTGTTAGATTTTTTCTTGCTCTTTACTAGTCAATCTACAAGATACTTGTCCCTCTTCTTATTATGAAGAAGAACAAAATCTGTACTCTCTTAAAATTGGTCTTGTATAAAATCAGATCTTGTGCATTTTCTGTTGTTTGTGTGTTGTGCTGTTGTGTGAGTGTGATATAATATATGTGTGTATGTGTGTGTTTGTGTTGTTGTGTGAGTGTCCTGTATGTGTGTGTGTTATATGTTTATATATATATATATACGAGCATCTTCGCATGGGCTACGCTCGTGCTCGATGCTCTCGGGCGGCTTTCGGCCTCATTCAGGCGGGCTTCGCCCGCCTGCGCACGGGCTTCGCCCGCCTGCGCACGGGCTTCGCCCGCCTGCGCACGGGCTTCGCCCGCCTGCGCACGGGCTTCGCTCGTGCTCGATGCGTCGCTGTGGGCTGCGCCCGCCTATGAGCGGGTTGCGCACGCAGCCGATTTTTTTTTCAAAACATATACATATGAGTACTTAAAATGACCGCATAAAAATATGAGTACTATTCCTATTTTTATTTTTTACAATTTTGTAATTTTTAATCTAAAAAAATTAATTAATCTCTCCCTCTCTCTCTCTTTATCATTCCTCCCTCTATCTCTCTCTCATTCTCTCTCCCGCCCCTCCCTCTCCCTCTCCATCCACTCTCTCTCTCCCAAATCTCCTCCCTTTCATGCTTTCTCTCATGACCCAATGACCAATATTAAATCTATGGTGTGCCTCCAAATATCTATATTCCCTTATATATATAAGATATATATATATATGTGTGTGTGTGTGTGTGTGTTTGTTATTGTATGAGTGTCCTATTTGTGTTGTTGTGTGTTGTGTTATTGTGTGTGTGTGTTTGTGTTGTTGTGTATGTGTTGTTGTTGTATGTGTGTTGTTGTGTGTATATGTGTGTTTTTGTGTGTATGTGTGTGTTTGTGTTGTTGTTGTGTGTGTTGTTGTTGTGTGTGTGTTGTTGTTGTGTGTGTGTTGTTATGTGTACGTGTGTGTTTGTGTTGTTGTGTGTGTTATTGTGTGAGAGTGCTTTTGTGTTTATGTGTTGTTGTGTGAGTGTGATGTGTGTGTGTGTGTATTATATATGTGTGTGCGTTTTATATATGTGTGTGTGTTGTTGTGTTTGTATGATGTATGTGTCCCTGTGTGTTATATGTGTGTTTGTGTGGTTGTGTGGGTGTGTTGTTGTGTATGTGTGATTGTCCTGTGTGTGTGTGTTATATATGTATGTGTGTGTTTGTGTTGTTGTTGTTGTTGTTGTGTGTGTGGTTGTATGTATGTGTGTGGTTGTGTGTGTGTGTTGTTGTGTGTGTGTGTGTGTTATATATGTGTGTGTTGTTGCTGTGTGTTGTTATATATGTGTGTATGTTATATATATATGTGTGTATGTGTGTGTTGTTATGTGTGTGTGTGTGTGTGTATGTTATATATGTTGTGTTTGTGTGTGTGTTATTATATATGTGTGTGTTGTTATATATGTATGTGTTATATATGATGTGTGTGTGTTATTATATGTGTGTGTTATATGTGTTGTGTGTGTGTTATTATATATATATATGAGTGTGTGTGTGTGTGTTATATGCGCGTGTGTTGTTCTGGGAGTGTGATGTTCGTGTGTGTGAGTGTGATATATATTTGTTGTTGTATGAGTGTGATTTATGTGTGTGTGTATATACGTGTGTTTTTCATAAAAAAATAACTTATTTTATTTCTCTAAAGATGAGCAAATCAAAAGATGGTGGGGTGGCCGCATTTTGGGACACTATAGATACCATGAATTTTTGTGACATATGTATTAAAGAGATAGAAGTTGAGAATCGACCAACCACACATTTTAATAAAGAGGGTTGTAGTAACGTTATGAAGAAATTTGAAGAGCTTACTAGAAAGCAATACGATAAAGTCCAATTGAAAAATTAATGGGATCATTTGAAGAAGAAGTAAAAATTATGGACGAAGTTAAAATGTGGTGAGACCGGATTGGGTTGGAATGCTTCAAGAAAGACTATAGATGCCTCATACGAGTGGTGGGATGAAAGATTGAAGGTACTCATTTACTAAAGTAATTTTGTTTTACTTTTATTTTTAAATGATCAACATCTAATGTTAAATATATGTATTTTTTAGGTTGTCCCAGCGACAAAGAAATTTCGGTACTCAGGAATACATCCAGAGTTAGAGGAGAAACTAAAATTGATGTTCAATTCTATTGTCGCAAAAGGACACAATGCTTGCACCCCCAAAAGCATTAACGAGATCCCATAGTCCGTTGACGAAAGAGGAATGTCAGATGGTGATCCTGAAGACATTGACGTCAGCGGTGATCCTCCGCCATGTGAGACCACAGCTACATCTGAAGCCGATAAGAAAAGAAAGAAAGAGAAAAATAAAGTTTTTAGCTCCGTGTTATATGACTTTGCGGAGTCTTCTAAAACTTTTAGTGGATGCATCCAGGAGGCACCAAAAAAACCTATTTCTGAGTTTAGCATCCGTCGAGCAATAGATAAATTAGCAACATACCCGGAAGTTCAGTCTGATGAAGACTTCCATGATTTTGCAATCACGTATTTTATGGACAAAAATCATAGGGAGACTTTCTTGTGCCTACGAGATGGGATGAACGTAAAGTGGTTGCATAACCACTTCCTCTGTGGGGGGTAGTGGAGTTATCTTATGATATGTTTTATGCTGTTCAGTTATGGGCACTATTATGATATGTTTCATAATATCAACTTCTATTATGGTTTTTCTTTAGCTCTGTAGACTATTATGCTTATGCTGTTGTTGTGGACACTATTATGATATTATCTTCTATTTTGGTTATTCTGTTGTTCTATTGTTATTCTATTAAGGCAATAATTATTGGTAGTTATTTTTTAAACAAAAAATGTCTAGTGATGATTCTAAAAATTTGAGGGAAGAGAATGATATTACTAAAAGAAATTATGTGATTTCCCATCATCAGAATGTGGTAGTAACAATATCTTTGGTATCTGAATATACCTCTATGATACACTTTCCAGTACCATGCATGAATTCAAAACAAACAGGTGATAAATGGGTTGGAGATCTACTATACGGGTCATGGGTTAGGTTTCATGAATCTTTCATGATGAGTCAAGAAATATATATGGACTTATTACATTCTCTGGAGAAGAAGTGCGAATTTCAGGGAACAAGAAGGACTTCATCCAGAGAAATACTGGCATTGATAATATACATATTTCGCATAATGAATCAAAGTGAAAAATAATTGAGCGCTTTCAGCATTCAACGGAGACTGCTAATAGATTTTTTTCTCGAGGTCTTCGTGCTTTGCTGCAGTTAGCGAAAGAAGTGATTCAACCATCAGACATGTCTTTCAGAAGCACTCCGCCAGAGATTCTGTATGACAGACGTTACATGCCTTTTTTAAAGATTGCATTGGAGCAATAGATGAGACACATGTTCACGCGTGCGTACCAGTTGGAAGTCAAGTGTCTTATATTGGTAGATGTGGCAGTCCAACTCAAAATGTCATGGCTGCTTGTGATTTCAACATGTGCTTCACCTTCATTATGCCGGGTTGGGAGGGATCAGCGCATGATAGTCGCATTTTCAATTTCGCCATAAGTGATCCCCGTTATAACTTCCCTCATCCACCTCTAGGTAATAATTTAAAATTTTGTTTTTTTATTACTATACAAACATTTAGTTGATAAATAAATTTTAATAATTTTCAGGAAAATATTACTTGGTAGATTCTGGTTATCCTCTGCAAAGAGGATACTTGAAACCGTATCATGATACATGGTATCATCTATCTGACTTTGCTCGTGGTGGTCATCGAGCAGAAGTACGTCGAGAGATATTAAATCACGCACACTCACCACTTAGAAGTGTGATAGAACGATCATTTTGGATTTGGAAGAAGAAGTGGGCCATACTGCGGGACATGCCAAGCTATCACTTTAACAAACAAGTAGCTATTGTGATTGCCACAATGTATTTACATAATTTCATTCGTCGGCACCCTTTGCGTGTGGATATTAATTTTAGTGAATCAGAACAAAGGGATCGAGATCATGGGATGACCTCACAAGGGCGGCAAGAAACATGCACTAACATAGCAGGTGGTGTAGAGGAGATGATCATGCTACATAATATTATTGCAGATTAATTGTATGAAGCTAAAGCATAGAACAAAATGGCGTTGGTTGGTTCTAAAAAAATTGTATGAATGAACCGTTATATATGTGTGTTGGGTGTTATATTACTGAAAACATGTATTTTTCCATATTTTAAATAGTTGGTAATTAAACTTTTTGGAAAAAAAAATCACTAAAAACTCCGTTTTATTTCCAAATAACTTTTTCAAAACTCTGTTTTGGAAACTCCATTTCACCCAAATAGTTTTTTAACAAAACTCTATTTTCCAAAATCAGCACTTTTTCTATCAGCAGCTTTTCATCAGCAGCTTCTCATTAGCAACAACCCAACCAAACAGAGCCTTCATAGAAGCAGAAACTCTTATGTAATGCGTTTCAAAATAAGCATTCTTTTCAGCGTAAGAGCCCAGAACTGGGCATTTCTTTGCCACTCCCAAGGCTGAACATTTTTCCATTCAAAATTTTCCCTGCAAACTCAAACGCTCGCTGAATAATGCAAGCAATAAGAAATACCGAACATGTGTTGTAGCACAAATAAAATCAATGCAAATTAAGAACATGAGCTGGTAGATGCTTTTCAGTTCATCGAATCCCCAGATTCCAATCATATAATTTAAGAAACAATATTAAGATAACATTCAAAGTAACGTCGCAGATATAAAGATAACATTAAAGCAAATTCAAGTACATTATTCATGTAAATTAAGTACATTAGTCTTTTGCAAAAGCCTCATATAAATTAAGATGACATTAAAGTTCCCAATCATATTTCCACGAGCTCTAAAATTTCCACGAGCTCCAAAATGATAGATAACTTTTGACGGAAGCACGATACTTCATGTGTTCCTATGCACCTACATTTTAAAGCAAATTTAATATTAGCAGTCGAATAATGAGAGAAATTGCAAAAAAGGAATAAGGAAAAATAATAATTACCAGAATTTTTAATTTTCTTGTAGATGTTGAGGGATTGGCGCTTGGGATGCTTCCGGACATCCCTTTTTATTATGCCCTCACGCTCCACAGTTGGAGCATGTGTACTTTGCACCGTGTCTCTCAATTCCGCATTTTGTCTCCTCTAATTCTTCAAGGTCTTTTCTTTGAGCATGCTGTGACGGCCTTCCGGGCTTCCTTTGAATGTTAGTCCATGGAACGATGGGGTTCAAATTGGCTAAGGGCCACTCTTTGCTTGAAGCTATAGGATTTAGTAAATACTCGTTAGCCCTAAGGAAAATCCCTCTTTTATACCAATGATCCATGTAGTCCTCAACACTTTCCTTATGATAAAAGAGACACGATATTGTATGCACACAAGGAATACCAGTAAGTTCCCACCGCCTACCACTACAATTTCTCAAAGTCAAATCCAGCGTCCATTTATCTCCATTCCATCCCTACACTTCAAATTTATCACCACCATTCCATACTAAAATATAGCTGCTTACTTCTTTCTTGTTGTTTTCCAAAAATTTTTGTATAGAAGGACACATCTCTTCACTAAATTTGAGCACTTTGACTCGTTGAATATGGAGCCTTTTCTTTAAAATTACCCGTATTATCTCCAACATTGTGATTATTGGCTTATCTCTAGCCTTTAAGATCATATTGTTAAAACTTTCACATAAATTGTTTAAGAGCATATCGCAAACCTATGATCAGTCTGTAACCAACCATGAATCCCTTCTTCAATACACCCCAACATATGTAAATTCTCTTGAAAATACAAGTTTGAGACACAACATCATGCTTCCAATTTACCTTAATTGTGGTATCCGGGTTGGTCCTGTAAATCTCCTCCTAGTACTCCCACAACTTAGAGTATTGCTCCAATTCAGTGCCATTAATAACTTTGGAAGCATGCTTTTTCACTCTATACTTCTTCTAAATACTCAAAGATGTTTTGTTCTCCATCCGCATCACCTCTTGCAAGGAATTTGCAGGCCATTCTGGGTTGCTCCTCATGTGATGCTCATACTTACCTGCTAGAAACTTAGAGTTGCAATGTAAGGAGTTTGAAACCCTATGACATGAATGTTCCCCTTTTATTGTTTTCACGTGAAAAGTCCTCTCAGTTTTTGATATGAACGAAGCAAACAAAACCCATCCACAATCATATATAATTTGAATTTTATCACTACAATTTTTGGTAAAATTAGTGGCCTGCCTTGCTTGGTAGCATACAATCTAACTGTATCTCTAAAATCAGTTGCGAATTTAAAACACAAACCCACATCAAACTCGAAATCAGAATCATTGACATCTCCTTCATAAATTTTTATTTATGAATGTTTTCATTTCTCTGATTTAGATAAAGAATAACTACCTTGCTCTATTGTTGGTAATCCTCCTGTATTGACATTCACAATTTTTGGTGAAATTCCTCCAACCACCATTTGGATTTCATCATCGATATTTTCTGCATATATAGTATCATCCAACTCAAACTCACTTTCCTCCAAATCATCGATAAATGAGGAATCTAAATCATTGTCATCCTCACTAAATGTGTCTTAATAACTACCGCTACCTAACAAAATTTCTTCTTGATAATCGTTTGCGTCAATCAACATATTATCCCATTCAACATCACCAGAATATGACATTCTTTCATTATAAATAAATTTATATAAGAGACTAAAATCAGAAAAAAAATGAAATAGTTTAAACCTAGGTTAGGGTTTACCCAAAATTATGGCTGTCGGAGCTCAAACACAGAAGAACCTCGACAAAAATGAAAACCTACAATAGTGTGGTATCAAAATAGTAGGTATCAACAGTAGCCCACCGAAAAATATGCTCGCTTCTTTGGTGATAAAAAGTAATGGAGGAATCCGAGTTCTTACATAGAAGCAGGGCTTGCGGAGGAAGAAGTAGTCGAGATCAACAAAGGAATAAGCAATCGGGATTGCCGGAGGAAGAAGCAATTGGGATCGTCGGAGGAAGAAGAAGTTGGGATCGCCGGAGGAAGAAGCAGTTGGGATCACCGGAGGACGAAGTAGTCGGGATCACTGGAGGAAGAAGCAGTCGGGATCACCGGAGGAAGAAGCAGTGGGGATCATCGGAGGAAGAACCAGTTGGGATCGCCGGAGGAAGAAGCAGTCAGAATCGTTGTCAGAAATCAACGGTAGAGATCGTTATGGGAAGAACCAGGAGGGAATCAGCCGTAATAAAAAACTAATTTTATCTTGTCCGATTTGGCAGATACATTGCTGACCAAAATGCCCTTATTATTAGCAGATCAGGTGGCATTCTGCCAAGGATGCTTTATTTAGAGGGTGCATTGTGCCAATTTTAATAAATTGGGGTGCAAAGTGCCAAAACTCCATAATTGGAGGGTGTATTGTGCTAAAAGTATGGAGGAATTATCACGGCCTCTGTACATTTGGAGGGGAGAAACCAAACTAATTACTAGATTTTATCTTAAGTGGATAGACTCTACTGCATCCGGATACGGTGATATTTTCCAGTTTATGATTTTTTGTTAAAAATGTCAAAGTGTTGCATGTATGATATAACTAAACTACAAACTTTCGATGTCATTGAATTCCATGGTTGGAAAGTACATGTTCAACTCGGTTAACCCAGAAATCGGCGATCCCTCTCAAGGTAGCTAACTCGCAAGTCGCGGTCTGCTCCAGGTTCCTTCTAGAGGTCGCGGCCTGTCAGCCCCTTTTTTCTAAGGATGGGCGGACAGACTTATCGGTCCTATTATGCCACGCAGCTAGGGCGGTCTTCCTATCCTGACCGCCCAGGTCGCGCAACAATCGCTTGTTCTGTAGGGGATGCGGACTACTTCCTCAGTCCTCCCCTACAGGCTGCACGGTTAGGTCAACTAACCGCACGATGGTTTATTCTTCTCCAACAGGCAAACTACCCAACTAAGTTGTGGACTCTCATTCCTATCCGCCCAGACCGCTCGGTAACCACATGCTCAGCAGGAGGTGCGGTCTTCTCTCTAGCCCGCTCCTATAGGTCGCCCGACAAGCAAGGCTATATTATCACCAGGCGACCACCTTTCGACAGTTACGAACTACTCTATGCTACATCCTAGTCCACAAAGAAGTAAGCGACCTGTCTTTAGGTCGCCCGACAGTACATGATAAGCTTCAGGCTGCCCAACAAGCAACCTGCTTCCAGGTCGCCTGCCTAATAGGTGCTGAAAGTATCTAGTGTCGACCTAATCCACCTATGGGGGGGGGGGGAATATGTGTCGTGCAGTCTTTTGCGGAATTAAACTAACCTGCACAAATAAGCAAACAAGACACAGAAAACACACAAAGAATTATAGTGGTTCCTCGATTTGGGTATGTCCACTTTCCCCCTTCGACCTATCTCCCACCAAGGGACGACTCGGTCACTTCTTCAACTGGATTGAAATCCAATCCTCACATTAGGAGCAATGCTCCCCTAACTACGGAAGGAACCCTTCCACAAGTGGAGACACAACTCCACCACAATGGGTTGCACCCAACCCTTACAACTAGGAATGAAAATTCCTTTACAACAAAATTGAATGTAAAAGAAAATACAAACAAATCTTTTGGAGAATCTGATGTCCTTCTTCGTTCATTGAAGCTTGCTTGAAAATTACGAAGAGTCCACGACCGGATTTTTCTCTTGGAAAGTATCTTGTCAAGATCGGTGGAGGCAAGTAAGTGCGGCAGCGATGCTTTGTAGATCCAAACTTTTTGATGAAGCAAGCTAGGTCTACGAACGATCTCAGTCGGATCAATCGTCTCAACCGATTCGGAATGGAGAACAAGTCTCGTTCAATGAATCGGAAGACAAGAGATCTCGAGAGAGATACGTGAGACGCGCTGCTTGCCTCGGTACTGTCATCGGAAGATCAGAGAAGCACTGAGATCAATGGCGACGACGATCTTGCGAGCGGCGACAAGCTTCGATGATTTCCGCGATCAGCTAGGTCACGTTCGGCCTCTTTCGTATTTCCGTGAATGTCTGTCTGTGGAGGTTCAAAATACGCGTATATTTATACAAGGAGCCTACCCTAATGACCGTTGTGGGGCCCACGAGGAGTAGCCCTAGCCTTGGCCGAAACAGCGCACGACAAGTTGGTTCGGTCCAGCGAACGGAGGAAATTTGCCTAAGGCAAAATCGGCGGGAGTCGTTGGTGATTCCCGTCGATGTCGGCGGGAGTCACTCACGACTCCCGTCGATTCTACCTTTGTAGAATCCCTGTTTGAAATCTTTCAGTCGGAAGTAGTCGGCGGGAGATGCTAACTGATTCTCGATGAATCGGCGGGAATCACTAACGATTCCCGTCGAAGTCGGCAGGAATAAGTAGCGATTCCCGTCGAAGTCGGCAGGAATCACTAGCGATTCCCGTCGATTTTGACTTGGAAAAATTTTCTTTCTTCCTTCTTTTGATGACTTGGTCTTTGTCCCATCTTTGCTCCTTCTTCATCTCTTGATCTACCTTGACCCTGTACTTGAAAATAAGTACACTCCAATAGAGAGAGCATACGTGAATCAACACACTGATTTATGCAACGAGGGATTATGTTACGCAGACCCGTGTATATTGACCCACTGCACCCTGACATTGGCGTGTACTTAGCATGGAATAGCTTCAAGCACAACTTGATAGATTTGTCAAATACATTGTCAATTCAACTTAGCTTGTTCAGGGGCTTATTCAAATCAGGTCTATTGTGGATGCAATACCCAACAATCTCCCTCTATTTGAAGAAGCCTAAATCCTACAAGCTAAGGTGAATAGAATAGATGGGAATGAAAATCATAAAATGAAAATACAGTTGAGAGTGAAATTCATTGCCATTTTCCTGAGAGCATACTCAGCATTAGCAGCTATCTTATCCTTACCTTAGCCGAGAGGGTAATCTCCCCCTTTTCGGCTTCTGTAAATATGGGACTTCACTTGGAGCAGAATGCTCCCCCTCAGTTCTTGCAATCGTGCCTGATCTTGAGTTCCTAGCAGATGCTTCCCCTTGATCCAAGACCCTTGAGCCCTTCAGTCTTCAATCTTCATAGTTCAACATGCCGAGTTCAGTTTTGAAGAGACTGAACTTGGCCTCGTCTAGGGGTTTTGTGAAGATATCTGTAATCTGCTTATCCGTGGGGACATAGCAGAGAGATATATCTTTGTTTTACATATGCTCCCTAATGAAGTGGTAACGCACTTCAATATGCTTTGTTCTGCTGTGAGATACTGGATTGTTCGCAATTGCTATTGTGCTCGAGGAGTCGCAATACATAGGAACTTCTCTGAATTTCAAGTCATAATCTTCGAGTTGATTTCTGATCCATAGAAGTTGTGCGCAATAGCTGCCTGCTGAGATGTACTCAGATTCAGCCGTAGAGGTTGCGACACAATTCTGCTTTTTACTGTTCCACGATATAAGCCTTCTTCCTAGGAATTGGCACGTCCCGAAAGTGCTTTTCCTATCATCCCTGCTTCCTGCAAAGTCAGCATCTGAAAAGCCTATCAGTTCGACATTATTGTTTCTTGGGTACCACAAGCCAAGATTTGGTGTACCTTTAAGGTATCTAAGAATCCGCTTTGCAGCAATGTAATGAGATTCCTTAGTGTTCACCTGATATCTGGCACAAACGCATGTGGAAAACATAATATCCGGTCTACTAGCAGTAAGGTAGAGCAGGGATTCAATTATGCTTCTGTATTTGGTTTCATCAAAAGGTTTCCCTTTCTCATCCTTGTCCAGAGATACAGTGGATCCCATTGGAGTCCTCATAGAGGTTGCGCTCTCCATTTCGAATTTCTTGAGTAGTTCATTTGTGAACTTCGTCTGAGAAATGAAAATTCCATCCTCAGACTGTTTCACTTGAAGTCCCAAGAAATACTTTAGCTCTCCCATGCTGCTCATTTCAAACTTTCCTTGCATAAGTTTAGAAAACTTTTTGCAAAGATTGTTGTCCGTTGAGCCGAATATTATGTCATTGGCATAGATTTGCACCAGCAAAATCTTGCCTTTGACTTCCCTAAGAAACAATATCTTATCTATTTTTCCTCTCGAGAACTTGTTCTCAAGAAGAAAACTAGATAGAGTCTCATACCAAGCTCGAGGAACTTGTTTTAAGCCATATAATGCTTTATTAAGAAAGTAAAAATGATTAGGGAATGTTGGATTAACAAAACCTGGGGGTTGCGCGACATATACTTCCTCTTTTAAATTTCCATTTAGAAAAGCTGATTTCACGTCCATATGATAGACAGTGAGTCCTTTGTGAGAGGCATACGCCAGGAATAATCTGATCGCTTCGAGCCTTGCAACTGGTGCAAAGGTTTTGTCGAAGTCAATCCCCTCCTCTTGTCTGTAACCTTGAGCCACCAGTCTAGCCTTGTTCTTGATGATGACCCCGTGTTCATCCAGTTTGTTTCTGAAGATCAACTTAGTGCCGATCACATTCTGTTTCTTTGGTCTGGGAACAAGTGTCCAGACGTTGCATCATTCGAATTGATGCAGTTCATCTTGTATGGCCAATATCCACGACGAATCTTTGTTCGCTTCATCGAACTTCTTTGGCTCAACCTGTGACAGAAAACTAAGGTGCAGAATCTCGTTAATTGCACCTCTGCGTATTCTATCACTGTCCCGAGGATCTCCTATGATCTGATCTCTTGGATGATCCCTCACGTATCGGAGCTCTAAGAGTCTGGCATCTTGAGCTCTAACAGCTTCTCGGGCTTCTCCCTCTTCTGGGAGAATTTCTCCATCCTGACTGTCATCTTCTCCAGTTGGCGTTGAGGTGGAGACCTTGACGTACTTGAGAGTTTCATCTTTAGCATTCTCATCTAGACTTAGTTGTACTTTCTGGTACAAGTCCCTTTATCGAACCATGTGACACCCATGTTTACAATTTATCAAGGTTTTGAAAGTTTTTCATTTTCCCAAATTAGGATCATATGGTTATTTGCTTGCGTGCCCTTCCATTCAAGGTGAGTATCTGGGATTACTAGGATGATCATTCTTATCCACTATTCGAAGCACGAGGGGTCTCATGTACATGAAGGACTCTGTAGTAAGCATTATATCTTTTCCCATATTCCTTATTCTAGAGAAAGCCTGGAATATCTCTTGTCTAGGTCCCATCAAGTTCATGGGTACCTAGACTATCCTGCAAAATAGAATTACCTTACCTTAGGAACCCAATAGGTATTGGGTCCTAGGTTCTTGTCAGCATAAAATACAGCACGCCTTCCAACAAGATTTTTGACAAGAAGGCTGTCTCTTGCCAAAGGATGTGGACATACCCTTGCCCATGACACAGAAGGATTGTGCCAACAGTCTATGGCAAAGTGACCCACTTTGCCACAGCAAAAACACTCATGAATATTGTACCTCCTTTTTTGACCAGATCTACTAACGGAGTTAGTCACGATCCTGGGTCAGAAAGGGGCAGAGCAGGTTCTACTCTCAGATTTACCCTCTCCACCGAGACTCAAAGGGGGTCTTATGGTGAACATGTGGTTAGTGTCATGAGGCCTGGGAGGTGGCGCTTTCTTTGCAGCCAACGCACATCTGGGGGCCCCATTGATGCTTGCTATATGTTTGCCAACTCCCTTTTCCTTTGTCCTAGGGTGGGAAGATGTTTCGTGAGAGCTGGTTCCTGTAATGTCATGAAGTATGGGAGCTGAGGCCGTAAATACAAATGGTTCATGATGAGCCGTGTGTATTTTCTCAGGGGTAGCCATAACAGCACTTGCACTATGGGTGTTTCCACATGAGGGCCGATCATTCTTGTAGTGACCATAGTTATTCTTATGGTCATACCTGAAGGAATGATGTGTGACCTTCCTACTCGGTGTGGGGGGTCTGTAAACAGTTTCCCCATTTCCCCACGATTTTATAATTCGCGAGATCCACCCATTTTCTTCCTTTCTCTTAATAGCATCTACATTGGAAAAATTAGACACTATCCTCTTCTCGGTCTCTAGATGAAACTCTAGATCTGAGATCTTTGAGTCCTTCACCTTGATGGATTCCAATTGGAGGTCCATCATGGTCCTCAACTGAGCAATTTCCTTAGCTTGTACTTCAACAAGCAAGTTGCTCTCCTGAAGGGCTCTACGAAGGGAATCAAGAGTTTCAATCTGTTGATTGAAGCTGTCAATATCCCTTGCATCAACTGATGGAAAATCCTCCAAACTTCTCCTATCTTCAGGAGATACATGGGGGAAAGAGCAAGAGGAGGAAGATACCTGATCCTGATTTGGCTGATAAGGGTTCGAGTTATGGTCTGTAGAAGCTGATGTTTCAGCTTCATCACAACTGCATTCCTCAATCTCTTCTTCAGTCTCTGATAGAGAAACGGGAGCCCTGATATTGACAGGTTGTTCTTGACTTTCATCTTCAGAGATGAGGACCCCCATATATGCTTCATATTCTTGTTGGCATTCATTCCAGGCAATCTTCTTTCCCTCCATGAGGTCAGATATTGTTTCCCACATGGAATTTGCAGTCTTACACTTATCCAATCTTGTAAGAGATGATCCTGACCAAATATCAGAGATGATCTGTCGAACCAGCTTGTCCAAGTTGAATAGTGAGAACTCAGTTTCAGACATCTCTGCGGGACTCTTAGGGATTTGGAGATCTTCTCCAGAGTCAGAAGCCTTCATGGGAATGAAGGGACCCTCTTCTACAATGAATAAAGCGCGGGGGTCAATGACTTTTAGATGAAACTGAACTCTCATTTTCCAGATGGGAAAATATTCTTTTGTGCATGCAGGCAGTCTCAGGGGAGAGACATCTGGGAATATCTCCATTCTTGAATCTTGTTTTCTCCTCGACACTAGACACAAGATCTTACTGAAGGTGTTAACCTTATTGATGAGTAAACCCCCTCTGATACCACTTGAAAGTATCTAGTGTCGACCTAATCACCTATGGGGGGGGGGGGGAATTGGCGTCGTGCAATCTTTTGCGGAATTAAACTAACCTGCACAAATAAGAAAACAGAACACAGAAAACACACAAAGAATTATAGTGGTTCCCCGATTTGGGTACGTCCACTTTCCCCCTTCGACCTATCTCCCACAAAGGGATGACTCAGTCACTTCTTCACATGGATTGAAATCCAATCCTCACACTAGGAGCAACGCTCCCCTAACTACGGAAGGAACCCTTCCACAAGTGGAGACACAACTCGACCACAATGGGTTGCACCCAACCCTTATAACTAGGAATGAAAATTCCTTTACAACAAAATTGAATGTAAAAGAAAATACAAACAAAGCTTTTGGAGAATCCGATGTCCTTCTTCGTTCGTTGAAGCTTGTTGTAAAATTACGAAGAGTCCACAACCGGATTTCTCTCTTGGAAAGGATCTTGTCAAGATCGGCGGCGGTAAGTAAGTGCGGCAGCGATGCTTTGTAGATCCAAACTTCTTAACGAAGCAAGCTAGGTCTACGAACGATCTCAGTCCGATCAATCGTCTCAACCGATTCGGAATGGAGAACAAGTCTCGTTCAACGAATCAGAAGACAAGAGATCTCGAGAGATATACGTGAGACACGCTGCTTGCCTCGGTACTATCGTAGGAAGATCAGAGAAGTACTGAGATCAACGACGACGACGATCTTGCGAGCGGCGACAAGCTTCGACGATTTCTGCGATCGACTAGGTCACGTTCGACCTCTTTCGTATTTCCGTGAATGTCTGTCTGTGGAGGTTCAAAATACACGTATAATTATACTAGGAGCCAACCCTAATGACCGTTGTGGGGCCCATGAGGAGTAGCCCTAGCCTCGGCCGAAACAGCGCACGACAAGTTGGTTTAGTCCAGGGAACGAAGGAAATTTGCCTAAGACAAAATCGGAGAGAGTCGTTGGTGATTCCCATCGATGTCAGCGGGAATCACTCACGACTCCCGTCAATTCTGCCTTGGCAGAATCCCTGTTTGAAATCCGTCAGCCGGAAGAAGTCGGCGGGAGATGCTAACTTAATTCTTGACGAATCGGCCGGAATCACTAACGATTCCCGTCTAAGTCGGCGGGAATCAATAGCGATTCCCGTCGAAGTCGGCGGGAATCACTAGCGATTCCCATCGATTTTGACTTGGAAGAATTTTCTTTCTTCCTTCTTTTGATGACTTGGTCTTTGACCCATCTTTGCTCCTTCTTCTGCTCTTGATCTACCATGACCCTGTACTTGAAAATAAGTACACTCCAATAGAGAAAGCACACGTGAATCAAAAAACTGATCTACACAACGAGGGATTACATTGCGCAGACCTGTGTATATTGATCCACTGCACCCTGACATTGGCGTGTACTTAGCATGGAATAGCTGCAAGCAAAACTTGATAGATTTGTCAAATACATTGTCAATTCAACTTAGCTTGTTCAGGGGCTTCTTCAAATCAGGTCTATTGTGGACGCAATACCCAAAAGGTGCGACCTGCTCCTTCTATTTGGCAGTAGGCGGTGGACTCGCCTCCATTCAACAACGGAGGCGGGCTCAACCTATCCGCCACAGGCTCAATTTTAGCGCACCGCCAGACAGCAGTGGCGACCTGCCTCCAGGCCGCCGACCATCAGCAGTGGCGACAAGCATCCAGCTCTCTGCATATTTGGAATGACGACCTACCTACGGGCCACCAGTCAGCAATGGCTACCTACTCCACCTCGCCAGCATGCGCGAACTGCCTCCTCAGTCCGCCAGGTAGTCAAGCCCGTGACGCCCAACAGGAACAATAAGCCTCTAGCAGCAAAGGCGGACTCCTCCAGTCCATCGAGAGCTAGGAAGACTCATCATACAATACACCCGAAGAACCCTAGCGCCGGCTTCTCAGCAGCCGGCGACCTGCCTCATCCTATCCACAACAGGCTAGGAGAACTCATTATATAGTCCGCCAGCTAGCCCTTCTATTTCCTAGCGCCCGCTTCTTCCCAACAGCAGGCGGAATACTACTCAGCTCGCATAGCTCAGTGCGGGCTCACTCAATACAACAAAAGCGGACTCCTTCCAGTCCGTCAACAGAAGATCAACTCAAGTGGACAAGTCCCTAATCGCGCAGCATGGCGCGGACTCGGCGGACTCCTCGTCAACTCACACAACTTACTGCTCTACTGGGGGTAATATTACCAGGACCGTCTCCGGCCCGAGCCTATAAATAGGCCCCCATACCTCTCTTTTAGCAAGCATGGTGGAGTAGGACAACCAAAGCATCAAGACCTGCGGACTCCAACTCTCAGTCTGCATGACCTCACCTGTCTTTTCTTCTTGGTCGCACAGTCTGCTCATCCTTATCTAGCAAGCTGCGAGATCAGCTGTCCGCGTGGTTTGCCGACCTCTCTGCTCAGTCCGCACGGTGTCTGGTAACTTCTTTCCTTATCCGCCAGCTTTACCCTTTGTACCCTTTATTTTCTTTCCATGTAAAGGTGCAATCTCAAGCTGTAATATCTGATTCATAATCAAAGGAAAGCCCGTCGTAAGAGTGGCATTTAAGCCGTGGCGTGCAAAGTCTGCTGTTTCCACTGCCAGTGGCCCCCACTTCTTCTCAACTCCTCACCTCTCTCAGAAAATCATCAACCATCAAAGCCTAACCGTCAAAGTAAGCGTCTGCTCGATAGTTCCTTATCAACCTCCCAGTATCCCTGCAACCCTTGATCAAGCGCGTGCGCAACTCTCGAGCGTGAAGAAGTATTCACTACATCACCATTAACCTCTCCACCTCATTCTAGTGAGACCGAACACCCATTATCTGCTGGTGCCCGCATCCCATCCATTTTCGCGCATCAACAGTTAACACACGACCTTCAGATCTCGAACAGACAGTAAAAATCAGTGGTTACTCATGTCAGACCATCAACTAGCCGAGAACCTTGCTTCTTCAAGTCCTAATGAAGATCCACTCTTGGAGCCTTGGAGCAATCGTGTAGATAAACTGCCCAATAGTTTCAAGCAATCAAATGTACTCTAGCTTCTATCACGTAGCGACTAGAAATTCAATCTGCAGCAGCACCAACTCCTCCAGTCAATCCAACACAACCATTGGAGAATCCCCAAACTTATCCACTGACCTATCCGCCGGTCTATCCTCCTATTTAACCACCAACCTTTCTGCAAGGGTCTGCAACCCCTTTGTTGCCTCAAAATGATGAGTTTGCTGCTCGTCAAAACTTCTTCCGAGAAGCTTCCCGAGGAAGTCCAACAAGATTTATAAACTTTCAGGGAAGTCATCTCTACTCTTCAGCTCCTGCCTTTGCTCCTCCCGCATCAGCTTTTCCCTTCTATCCTCCTGCTCCTTTTACATCTACAAATTTTGCTCCCTTTTTTCCATATGCTGTAGGAGATCAAGAAGAGCCGTCACCGTTTTCAGAGAATGTTCGGCATGAACCAATTCAAGCTAACTTCAGAGAGCTGCGATTGCCAAATTATACTGGAGAGACTGATCCAATGAAGCACCTTTAAGCTTTTGAATCAGCCATAGCTCTCATGACCCTTTCAGATTCTACCAAATGCAAACTCTTTGTAATAACCTTTGATGGACAAGTGAGGGATTGGTTCTATGGACTACATCCTCAGTCCATATATTCCTTTGTTGATTTGCGAAGAGAGTTTCTGTTCAGGTTTTCTACCTCTACAAAGAGGAAGGGTAGTCCAAAAGCCCTCTTTGATATCAAGCAACAAGAGAATGATACTTGGTCTCATTTTGTGGATCGTTTTTAGAAAGAAATCTGGGACATTGAGATCATCAATCATGAAATGTATCCAGTGGCTCTTAATCATGGTCTTCGTGAAGAACCACTTTAGTTTGAGGCTAATGTCCGAGCACCAAGGACATATCAAGAGTTGATTGGCTTAGCCAACTCTTACATTCGAGTTGAGAAAAGTAATCCCAGCTTCATCTCCAATCTTGTAGCAGAGAAAGATTCTTATTCTACTTACGAGCAACCTCCAAGGTCTCCACAGAAAGTTTTTCCATCCTACTCAAGGAAGGGAAAAAGAATTCCACATCATCGACACCCCTTCCTGGGCCAGGATCATGCCCGAGATCAATTATTACTATTACCAACACCACCTGCTTATCCAGCACAAGCTCCGCAAGCAGCTTCAATTCATCAGCAACAAGAAGATGACTTGCTAGAATCCAAACTAGATGAGGCCATGAAAGAAGTAAGCCAAGTCATGAAGGGTAGGGCTAATTTAAAAAGGCCTTACCAGCCGACAGATCAAAGATCAAAAGATTCAGATCTGTTTTGTGAGTTTCACAAAGAAAGCGGGCATTTAACTGAAAACTATCGAGCGCTTCGTCAACTGGTAAAAAAGATGCTGAGGCAGGGTAAGATGCGCGATCTATTCCCGAAGGATGACCACTCTGATCCATCAGCTTCAAAAGGAAAAGAATCAACAGACACTCCTTGCTGCTCAAAAGGAGTGAGTCAAATCAACCATTACCCTAACCTAATTATTAACAAGAACTTCGATGCCAATGATGAGGGAAGCCTTAGAAGACTATTCTGAAGTAAAAAGGACATCGTAGTTCCAAAAGCTCCTTGTAATCATTGTCAGTTATTTTTACTTTTCAAACATTTTCTTTTTGAAAACACTTCTAAGTGTTCTTTCATTCATTTCAATAAATTTTTACGTTAGAGATCCCATACTGACACATTTCCCTTTTTGGAGTGCTTCCTCCACTATTTTCTCTTTGCCAAAGAGATCACTGAACCACTGAGATATTGCCAAGTCTTGCTTAGGGCCCCCTCGAGGTTGGACTATGGAGTAAGACCACAATAACCACATATAGTGGGGAGTGTTCGCGTATGTGTAGTGGGAGTTGTCCAAATCTCGTGTTGAGGATTACGGGACTTCAGATCCTAGCCAGTATCCAACACAAAGCATGTATCAAGGGAAGTCCCATATTTTAGCTCTACTGTGCTTCGCTAAGAATACATTACAGTAACGATGATCTTTGCTGGGCAAGCAATGGAGATCAAGTGTATAGCCTTGCCTCCTCGATCATCTCATGACTATAATGGACGAATACTCTATGGTACTCTCAATCCGTGCTTTCACGGGGCCCATAAATCCGCTAATCTTTCCAAAGACAAGCAATGCTATAGACCACTTGGCACACCTAGTGTAACTGATTAGCGATGTTATAACCCGAGGCATAAGAGCAGTGTATCTATCGATCCTTCTCAGGATTTTGTGTGTTTTTCTATTTTGTGCCCTTCTAAGGGAATACAGTTAGTTTGCTCTAGGTAGGACTACACTCGTGATGACCTTGTTTGGGCAAGCGATGCATAAGGTCCATAGGAAAACTCCTGTGGCAGCATCCAGCCTTTTCTTTGAGTCATCTTCGGGTGTAGACCTCCTTTTTCATTCTGCCTTCTTATAGGTTAACAGGTTAAGTCTGACCTATCAAAAGGATTTGCAACATCTTTTTTCTTATGCTCATTTTGTATACTCGGCTTACATTAAGCTTTATCAGATGATGATTAACAATGTGTACTTTTAATGGATGTTTCCGGTACTAATTGATAGTTAGAGAATCTGGTCCTCTTTATCAACAAACTATTCAGTTAAAGCCTAGTCAGTGTTTTTATCTGGCTAATCTGGAATTCATATTGAATATATCATATTTAATCATGCGAAAAGATCATTATCGCTGTTTGATCTTTATTCGGTTAATAGCAGAGTTTGTCGAGCATTTCCTCTGCTATCCAATTATATTTTCCTTATCATATCAACAATCAACATTAGCAAGTTCCCTTCAGGTACTTGTAGCTTAATTTTATAACATATCTATTGCTTACTCTTCTTTTGCAGAGATTAGCAGATATTAGCAAGTTCCCTTCATGTACTTGCAGCTTACTTTTCTATCATATCTATTGCTTACTCTTCTTTTGTAAAGATTAACAGATATTAGCAAGTTCCCTTCAGGTACTTGCAGCTTACTTTTCTATCATATCTGCTGCTTACTCTTCTTTTGCAGAGATTAACAGATATTAGCAAGTTCCCTTAAGATACTTGCAGCTTACTTTTCTATCATATCTGCTGCTTACTCTTCTTTTGTAAAATTTTGCAGATATTAGCAAGTTCCCTTCAGGTACTTGCAGCTTACTTTTCTATCATATCTACTGCTTACTGTTCTTTTGCAGAAATTAGCAGATATTAGCAAGTTCCCTTCAGATACTTGTAGCTTACTTTTCTTTCATATCTGCTGCTCACTCTTCTTTTGTAGAAATTAACAGATATTTGCAAGTTCCCTTCAGGTACTTGCATCGTACTTTTCTATCATATCTGCATCTAACTCTTCTTTTGCAGAGGTTAGCAGATATTTGCAAGTTCCCTTCAGGTACTTGCAACTTAGTTTTCCTTCATATCTACTGTTTACTCTTTCTTTTGCAGAGACTTACAGATAATTCAAAGTTCCCTTCAGGTACTTTCTACTTACTTTGCTTTCATATCTACTGCTTAGCCTTCTTTTTGTAGAGGATAACAAGTATTTGCAAGTCTCCCTCAGGTACTTGCAAGCTATTATTCTTCTATGCCTTCCTCTCACCTTTGTTTTGTAGAGCCCAATGGAAGACATTCACATGTCTTCTTTATTTTGCAAAAAACAACTCAAGTACACACAAGATGTACCTCTTTTCGCCTGCTTTAACTTTTCCTTTACAGTAAAAAGATAGAAATTGGCAAATCTTTTCTGAGGAGAGACATCAGGTTCTATCTCTGCATGCCTCTTATTTTTCTGAGGGATGGATCACGATTTTCAAGGGTCTCCTATTTTTTCAAAGTTCCCTTCGAGACTTAAAAAAATGTGGGGATTATGTTAACCTAGAAATCGACGATCCCTCCCAAGGTAGCTAACTTCGAAGTCGCGGACTACTCCAGGTTCATACAGGAGATCGCAACATGTTAGCCCCTTTTTTCTAAGGATGGGTGGACAAACTTATCTGTCCAATCAGGCCTTGCGGCTAGGGCGGTCTTCCCGTCCTGACCGCCCAGGTCGCACAACAGTCACTTGTTCTTCAAGGGGTGTGGACTGCTTCCTCTATCCGCCCCTACAGGACGCGTGGTTAGGTCAGCTAACTGCGCAATGGTTTATTCTTATCCAACAGGAGAACTACCCAACTAAGTGGTAGACTCTCATTCCTATCCGCCTAGACCGCTCGGTAACCACATGCTCAGCATGAGGCACAGTCTGCTCTCCAGCCCGCTCCTGTAGTTCGCCTGGCTAGCAAGGCTACGTTATCACTAGGCGATCACCTTTCGACAGTTGCAGACTGCTCTCCGCTACATCCTAGTCTGCAAAGAAGTAGGCGACCTGCCTCTAGGCCGCCCGAAAGTACACGACAAGCTTCAGGACGCCCAACAAGCAACCTGCTTCCAGGTCGCCTGCCTAACAGGTGTGACCTGCTCCTTCTATTCGGCAAAAGGTGGCGGACTCGTCTCCATTCGGCAGCAAGGGCAGGCTCAACCTGTCCCCTATGGACTCAACTCCAACACACCGCCAGACAGTAGTGGCAACCTGCTTCTAGACTGCCCACAATCAGTAGTAGCGACAAGCCTCCAACTCGCCGCATAGTAGGAATGAAGACCTGCCTCTAGGCCGCCAGTCAGCAAAAGCTACCTGCTCCACCTCGCCAGCATGTGAGGCCTGTCTCCTCAGTCCGCCAGGTCGCCAATCCCTTGACGCCCAACAGGAACGACAAGCCTCCAACAGCAGCAACAGACTCCTCCAGTCCGCCGCGAGCTAGGCAGACTCATTATGTAGTCTGCCATAAGAACCCTAATGTTGGCTTCTCAGCAGCCGTCGACCTACCTCACCCTGTCTACAGCGGGCTAGTCGGACTTATTCTGCAGTCTGCCAGCTAGCCCTCCTATTTCTTGGCGCCCGCTTCTTCCTAGCATCAGGCGGACTACTCCTTATCTTGCATAGTTCGGCACGAGCTCACCCAATACAGTAGAAGCAGACTCATCCCAGTTTTCCAACAGAAGATCAACTCAAGTGGACAAGTCCCTAATCGCGCAGTATGGAACAGACTCGACAGACTCCTTGTCTACTCACACAAATTACCGCTCTACTAGGGGTAACGTTACCAGGATCGTCTCCGGCCTGAGCCTATAAATAGGCCCCCATATCTCTCATTCAGTAAGCACAGTGGAGTGGGACAACCAAAGCATCAAGACCCGCAGACTCTAATTCTCAGTCTGCGCGACCTCACCTATCTTTTCTTCCTAGTCGCGCAGTCCGCTCAGCCTTGTCTAGCGAGCTGCGAGATTAGCTGTCCGCGCAGTCTGCCGACCTCTCTGCTCTGTCTGCGCGGTCTCTGGAAACTTTTTTCCTTAGCTGCCAACTTCCCCCTTAATACCCTTTATTTGCTTTCCATGTAAAGGTGCAATATCAAGCTGTAATATCTGATTCATAATCAAATGAAAGCCCGTTGCAAGAGTGGCATTTAAGCTGCAGCGGGCGAAGTCTGTTGTTGCCGCTGCCAGCGATCCCCTCTTCTTCTCAACTCCTTTCCTCTCTCAACAACAACATCAACCATCAAAGCCTAACCGTCAAAGTAACTATCCGCTCGACAGTTCCTTAACAACCTCCCATTATCCATGCAACCATTTATCAAGCGTGTGCTCCACTATCAAGTATGAAAAAGCATTCACTGCATCCCCATCAACCTCTTCACCTCGTCCTAGTGAGACTGAACACCCGTTATCTGCCGGTGCCCGCGGCCCTCCATTTCCGTGCATCAACAAACTTAGCATGAAAGAACGTGAAATTTTCTACATGGTTCTCAATGATTTTACTACAACCACTAAAGACATGTATGAATTACAGTGGATCAAAGGCGAGGATTTCTGAAGGGATTTCCTTCTAAATTTCCCAAGTCCTCGCCTTGCTATGACCAACAGTTGGTAAAAAATTGTAAAGTAAATTTGGAATCTCTTGAACGCAAATTTTCAAAAACAAGGGGGATTGTCAAAAACTCTCCACACTGAGAAGTTTTTCAATTTAAAATTTAATGCTATTTCAACAGTCACCTCAAAACTGATTGAACTAGAAAGCATGCAGAACAAGATGAATGATAATAAGAGTGACATGTCAAATAATATCTTTGTTTGTTTGGTACTTAGCAAGCTATCACAGTAGTAAAACACTAGGGGATATGCGAGTTCATCGAATACGCCCAGTTTTCCTTTGGCACGTGACCTACTTGCCTAATATGGGTTGTACACTTCCAAACTTCTATGTGGAGAGGCCTTTTGATTAACTGCTAAGCTTCTAATTTGTCTTTAATTCCTATCCAAGTGTTTATAAAAAGAATTAAGGGACATTTGTGTGTGATATATGTGCTTTAAAACCTTTAGTATTAAGAAAAATGTACTATACTATATGCTTGATCTATGATATTGAGATCTTGTTTTATTTTAAGAGGAGAATTAAGAAAAAGAACTCTTTACTTGAATATTTGACATCATATATCAAAGTGAAAGTAATAATGGGCTCGATACATGTGCTAGATTTGAACACATATTTACCCAAAATATGAATACATGCTTGTAGAAAAAAGTGTATGATAACTTTCCATAAAAAATTATCTACTTTTTTTTAATATTAATCATAATAAGATAAAATGATTTAAATGAGTAGAAATATATGTAAATTCATATTTATTTTATTTGTGGCTAATTTGGCTATTTTCCTATATTTTCTTGCTTGATATACAGAAAAAGTCGATCCGGAGAAGTAAACATAGACTTATATTTTAGCCTACGCAGGTTGTTACAACAACCTGTTTTAGTTATTGCAATAAGTTCTGGACGAATTCAAAATTCAAAATTCAAAATTTACGGCAAAATCAAAATTAGAAAGAGGCAATTAATGGGGGGGGGGGAGGGGGGTTGCACGTTGTTAGAGGGAGAATATCTTGCCTAAAGCACTAGATCAAATACATTAGAGAGAAGGAGATCTAAGGGGCTATCATCTTGTAGAAGGAGAAGAAGGCTAGGTTTGGACGCATCGACAAGAAGGAAGAATGCTTTGAAGCGAGATCTGAAATTAATTTCATGTAACGTTTAAACTTTCATAATCATGCTTAGTAAGACCTTTCTTGTTGTGTGGTTTCATCCTTCCATCATGAACAAAATTTCTAGGTCTTGTATATTGAGAGTACTTTGTCTTGTTGTGATATTGTGATTTTAATTTCTACTTTATGATTGTTTGAAGAACTATCTTTATTAGATTTATGTTTTCATTTTGTGAAATTTTTTGGATTAAGTATTCTTCTTCTAAATTGCATGGAGAAATTCGAGAGAGGAGTTACATTATTTTATGTTTGAATCCTTTCTTTTGTGCGGCAAGATTCGAGAAATGAGTCGCGCAAATATTTAGCCAAATTCCATCTTTATACTGCACTGCAAGATTCGAGAGAGAAGTGATGTAAGCGTAACATAAATATCAATATAGCAAAAATAGAGAAAAAGATTTCATCTTTTTTAGTAACATTGATTTGTGCGCTTTATGTTATTCTTTTTCTACCTAAGTTAGAGATAAATAGGGGAATTAGAGTAAATAGAATTTAGAGATTGAGAGATGATGACGTCCATTTTCAATTCATTGAAAGATATTAATCAATCATTTCATGATGGTTTACTCTAAAAAATCATCGTAATAGGCAAAGGAAATCAACGTGCAAGACTATTTCTCTAAGTTGATAAAAGTGTGAGTGTTAATTAGTTTTGTTATTGTTTACTTTTAATTTTCCTTAATCTAAATTCACTTATTTAATCCGCATGAATTTAAAGAAATCATTGAGCTAGTACTTGCGAGTGCTAAATTGATCACTTCTCAGTGGGAATGATCTTAACTCACTTTATATTACTTGATCCGGCACATGCACTTGCATTAATACTTAAATATATTTTGGGCATATCAAGTTTTTGGCAGCATTGCCAGGGTGTCACTATTGATTTAGTGTTTATTTCTTACAATATTAATAAAACCCGAGTATTTATAGATCAAGTTTCTATTTTTTTTATTTAGAATTATGTTTAGTGCATGTCCAGATATCAGAACATTGAGTTATTACCTTTAAATTTTGAAATTGAACGTACTTACAGACAAAATAGAAAAGCTTTTAGAACGATCAATATTATTCATCCTGAGATGGATAATAACACACAAGATAACATGAATGATAATGATGGTCAAGTTGATCAAAATGGTCAACCTATTATGTAGTGAATGATATGTCGTGACTATAATACACCTTTAAGAGGAGGGTTGCACTTCAGCATAGCCCGACTTGCAATTGCGACTAATAATTTTAAAATGACCTCCACAGTTATGCAACTAGTATAATATAGTAAGTTTGGAGGTTTAAGTAATGAAGATACAAACTCACACTTAAGGACCTTTGTAGAAATCCGTGATATGCGAAAGTCTTTGTTTTAAGAGTAGCTAAACACCTAGCAGGGGGGGGGGTGAATAAGTTTTTGTGTCTTTTATGAAAATTTTCTTACTTTGGTGTCTTGTGACTTAGTTTTATGTTAGCTTTCAAGAATACACACCAGCACACAAGTATTTATAGTAGTTCCACAAGATATGGGTACATCCACTATCCCTCCCACCTTTCTAACAGTGTGTTAGATAAGACCAACTTCTCCAATCTCAGCTCAATGAGCTTACAAAATAGACCCGTCAGGATCTCTCAGACTCCTCCAAGTCCTACCTAAGGCCCTACACTCAGAGATATAATCTCCTATAACTTAGTAATCTGCACTAGATCACCTACCTCAGACTTTAAAACTCAGGCTAGGAGGGTAGCCCTACACTCAGATCTACCACAGGATCTTACCTCAGAGAATAACTCTCCTACAACTCAGCCACACTTTCCCTACCTTAGATCTATAGAAGGATCCTACACTCAACCTTTATAAATCAGGCTTAGAGCTCAGATCTATTAAGATCCTATAGAAAATGTAAGTTGTTGATGATGATATGACTCCAGAGAAATGATTCTCTGAGTCTATCTTCCTGGACTGTGTGAACTCAGCCTTAACAAAACCTGAGGGTTGCTCAACATAGATCTCTTCTTTAAGGTCTCCATTTAGGAAGACTGACTTCACATCCATTTGGTAGACTTTGAATCTGTTGGTACCCTAGTTTGATTTGAGTTTAGTCCTCTCCTTTGTGCTCCTTGACCCAAGAAATATCTATGGTCAATGGTTAGGAGTCTAGCTGTAGAGTCCTCGCTTTTCCAAATTGAGAATTTGGTTAAGTAGTTTTTCGTTCGACCATAGTCGAACGCCGTTCGACTATCGTCTATCGACTGATCGACGATCGTCTATCAGTTGGTCGACGCCTTGGTCTGCGCTGATAGTTCGACTATCTGTTGATAGGTCGACTATCTGTTCTGCGCTGGTAGTTCGACTATCGGTTGATAGGTCGACTATCTGTTCTGCGCTGATAGTTCGACTATCGGTTGATAGGTCGACTATCTGTTCTGCGCTGATAGTTCGACTATCGGTTGATAGGTCGACTATCTGTTCTGCGCTGATAGTTCGACTATCTGTTGATAGGTCGACTATCTGTTCTGCGTTGATAGGTCGACTATCTGTTGATAGGTCGACTATCTGTTTTCTGAGGTAGGTCGACTATCTGCTTGATAGGTCGACTATCTCTGTGCGCTTGATAGTTCGACTATCTGTCCTGATAGATCGACTATCTGGTAGTTCGACTATCTGCTCAGATAGATCGACTATCTCCCGGGGTAGTTCGACTATCTTCTTTGATAGGTCGACTATCTGGATCGTTCGACTATCTGCCCGATAGATCGACGATCTCCGTGCGTCGGTCGACGATCTCCGAAGGTCGTTCGACGCTTTCTGCCTGCTTGTGTATTTTGTATTTATTTATTATATTTAATTATTTAATACATTTTCTGGCACATTATTTCAAGCTGTATGATAAAGTTTCCAGGCATTATTTTCTTCATTCTATTTGCCTGAGTTCAAATCTTTTAAGATAAAGTTGTTTGTCTTATTAGCTGTCTATTTAAATTACTTTATCTGCTGTCAACCCCTTTATAGCCGTTGGACTGAAAAGTCTTCTTCTTTGCTATAAAGAGTTTATTTCTGATGTGACTTTATTTAGTCCTTTGTTTATTTGATTTAAACCTGCAGCTTCTTAGAAAGAGATTTATTCCTTTTTATGGAATGTATTGCTGCAGAGATTTTTCTGTCTTCTTGATATTTACAGCCCAGGTCTCAAGGCTCACAAAAAGACAAAGAATTCAAATGGAAGAGAGCCGTTGCTTGCTGCTAATATTTAAAGAACCCTTTGCAGAAGGATTCAAGTTAGTTAACAGAAGTGTTACACACATATTCAAAAGCACTCAAGCCTTCATCAAGCTCAAGCTTTCTGCTCTCAGCAAACTCCATCTATCTGAGAAGTGTTAAGATCTTCATCTCTTCTTCACCTGAGTTCTCCTGCTTTCAGGAAGTTCAACTCAGAGTTTCTTTGAAGAAGAAGAAGAAGAAGATTGCTGCTTGAAGACTGTTTCTTTTTGTTATTTATTTTCTTCTTGTAGCTCTTTCCTTCAGTATTTTCTGAAGAGTTTCTGCACTGAAGCAAGACTTCACCTGGACATCTTTGAGCCAGGGGGAGCCTTGATTCTTTAGAGCATTCTAGCTCAGTGCAAGCTTTTTGTGCTTCTCTAATCTATTGAAAAATAGAGAAGACATCTTAACCTTCTTCCCCCTCCTGTACAGGGTTATTACTCCCTTCAAAAGTATCCCTTGGTGGCAGGGCACCTGATCAAAAACCTGTGCTTGGTTTTTAGACACCTGATCAAAAGTCTAAAGGGTTTCTGAATCTACCTGAATCAGATTCTGTTGGTGGCAGGGCACCTGATCAAAAACCTGAGTGGATTCCTACCGTGTGGGTAGAAGAGTGGACGTACCCAAGTTGTTTGGGGAACCACTATAAATCTCCTTATGTCGTCTGGATTCAACTGTTTAATTCATGTACTGTGGCTGTGAATAGATATAACTAGGTTGCTAGTTGCTGTTTAGGTTTTCCAAGCTTTAACTGTAATTACAGTTAGCTTGTGTTTGCACATCACTTGTGTTAGGCTTTAAGGTTAAATCAAAATCTATAATCTCTTCATTCCGCACTTCACTCCAAGGGAGTTGGGTAGACAGTTAAGTTTTGTATTGTGCAAAATTTGATTACTCTATTCACCCCCCCTCTAGAGTAGTATCTATCCCTTCACTTTCAATTGGTATCAGAGGGAGGTTGACTGACTGAATAGGCTAACACCTAAGTCACAAGATCCTGATAGATACCAAGAGTTTATAGATATTCACTATCATGGCCCAGTCTAAGGATTATTCAAGCACCAGACCTCCAGCATGCAACTTAGCAAAGTTTGGCATCTGGAAGGCAAGGATCAAACTTTATATGAACTCTATTGATGAGAGTATCTTTGCTTCTATTTTGTCAGGTCCCCCAAGAGCACCTGCTGCTGCCACTGCCTCATCATCTGATATGAGTGCAGTGCCTCCTCCAGACTATAATGATGAGTACAAGAAGGCAAAAATTGCTGATGCCAAAGCAATGAACATACTAGCTCAGACTATGTCTGATGAAGTGTTCCAGAAGGTTGCTGATTGCTCTTCAGCTAAAGCCATGTGGGATACACTGAACCAGATTGTAGCTGGTTCAGCTGATGAAAGGAAGGACAGAAGGTCCAACCTTATCTCACAGTATGAGAACTTCAAAAAGACTGATGCTGAATCAGTTGAAGCGATGTACACCAGGCTCAGCTCAATCATCAATGAGCTGAGGACCCTTGACAAGGATATCTCATTGACAGAGGTCAATGACAAGATCCTTATGTGCTTCCCTAGCACATGGGATTTGAGGATCTGGCCAATCAAGGAAGCCAGAAGCACCAATGAGATATCAACTGAAGCCCTTCTCGGCAAGCTCAAATCTTTTGAGCAAGTGCTGAAGACAAGGGAAGCTGAAGCAGAAGCCAAGACCCCCACTCCTACAAGAAAAGAGCAATCTCTAGCTCTTAAAGCTGCTGAAGCCTCAGAAGGCAGCCAATCAAATGAGGAGCTCATGGCATTGTTTGCCAAGAGATTTCTCAAAATGGGGAGAAAAGAGTTCAGAAGAAAATCTTCAAAGTATGAAGAAAAGCCAAGGTATGATCGTACTCCAACTAAAGAAATTATTTGTTATGGGTGCAGGAAGCCTGGACACATCTTGCCAGAGTGTCCAGAGGAGAAAAACAAAGAAAAGAGAAAAGAAAAGGAGCAGCACAGGAAGCACTCCAAACCATCCTCCTACAAGAACAAGAAAAAGGAGAGAGGTTTCATTGCTGAAACCTGGAGTGATTCTGATGAAGAATCCTCATCCTCAAGCTCTAGTGAGGATGAAGAAGAAAAGAAGGCAAAAGAAGTTTGCCTCATGGCAATAGATGCCTGCAGCAACCACTCTGCTGCAGAGAGTTCTGACTCAGATGAAGAAATGCCTACTGAAGATGAGGTACTTTCATCTTATGATTTTACTTCTGAAGAATTTAAGTTAGATTTTAAATCTTTATGTTTAGATTTAATTAGTTCAGAAAAGGAGATAAAAGAACTTAGAAATAGGCTAGCTGACTCTGAATCTATAGCCTCTGAAAACATTAGGTTAAAGGAAGATCTCACTACTTGTAGTGAAGAAATCAAATTTCTTAAAGTAGAATTAGCTAAGTCTAAGAGATTAGAAGAGTCCCTTAATAGTAGAAGCCTTAAGCTGTTAGAAATTACCAGCATGGCTAACACTAGGACAGGAAATGATAAATTAGGCTTAGGAGCTTCTCCCAGTGAACCCCCAGTCTTGCTTAAAAATAACCTTTCAACTCCAGTGAACTTCATTTCAGCTAGTGGAAAGAAGAACACTGAGCAAGTAAACCTTGTAAATAAAACATTAAATAAGGCTAAGAGAGAAAAGAGAAAGAAATTTTTCAAAGAAATGCAAAGAGCGTCGAACGAAGCTCGACGATCGGAAGCTCAATGGTCGAACGAAGGTCGACGATCTGAGCGCCCATCGTCGAACGTCGATCGACGTTTTCAACATGATTTTCAAAATCATAATCAGTATCATAGAAACCTAAATGAAAATAGAAACCCTAGGTTTGTTGACCCATCATCTGCATGGAGAATCCCACCTAGGAGATCTCACCCTCTAGGCTATCACCCTCAGCCTGCATTTTCTTATATTTCCAGTTTTTCTTATGTGAAAAACAAGGGACCCAAGGTTACCTGGGTCCACTCTGTCTAAATAATTGATATGCAGGTGAAGGCCTATCCAATCACTCAAAACAAGTGGTATTTGGATAGTGGATGCTCTAAGCATATGACAGGAAACAAAGAGCTTCTATCAAAGTACAAAGCTAAGCTCGGCCCAAAGGTTATCTTTGGAGACTCCAGCTGTGGTCAAACAGAAGGATACGGCAAGATCACGATTGGAGCTGTTACATTCAAGAGAGTTGCTTATGTCAATGGACTGAAGCATAATCTGATCTCAGTTAGCCAGCTATGTGATGCTGGCTACCAGGTTTCTTTTTCTAACTCCTCTTGCAGTATTACTTTAAATAATGATGTTGTTTTAATAGGTAATAGAATAGGCAATATTTATTTAGTAGATTTTAATTCACCTCATTCTGAAATCTGCTTGTTTAATGAATTAACCCTTAATAATAATTCTTTATGGCATAAAAGGCTTAGTCATGTAAACCTGAAAAATATATCTAGGTTATCTAAGCACAACCTTGTTAGAGGCTTACCTTCTTGCCCCTACAAGAAGGAGAGTCTATGCAAGGCTTGTCAGCTAGGCAAGCAAACCAAGAACTCATTTAAATCTGTAAATAAAAGTGATTCTCCTAGAATCCTGTATTTATTACATTTGGACCTCTTTGGCCCAATAAATGTACAGAGTTTAGGAGGGAAGTATTACACCTTAGTAATTGTAGATGACTTCTCTAGGTTCAGTTGGGTTTTCTTTTTGAGAACTAAGTCTGATAACTTCAAAGCCCTTACAGACTTTCTACATTGTGTGCAGACTGAGTACTCTACTCATGTGGCCTTGATCAGAAGTGATCATGGTACTGAGTTTGACTCTCTTCTCATGCAAGAATTCTGTGAGAGAGAAGGTATCAAACATAGCTTCTCAGCTCCTAGAACTCCCCAACAAAATGGGGTACTTGAAAGGAAGAATAGAACACTAATTGAAGCTGCTAGCACATTGTTGGCAGATGCTAACATGCCTCTATCCTATTGGGCAGAAGCTGTTAGTACAGCCAACTATGTCTTGAATAGAAGTTTGATACACAAACTTAAGTGTAAAACTCCTTATGAGTTGCTTAAAGGAAAGAAACCAAAAATTAATTACTTTAGAATTTTTGGCTGTATTGTGTATATTCATAACAATAATAAAGAATATATTAGAAAGTTTGAAGCAAAAGCTTCAATGGGAATCATGCTTGGATATTCCCAAGTAAGCAAAGCTTATAGGGTTTATAACAATCAACCTGTAAGATAGAAGAATCTGTGCATGTGACTTTTGATGAGTCTCAGATGTTTTACAAGGAGAAGGAAAATTCCCCTTCCTCCAGTTCTTTGCAGGTACATGATGCCCCTCAAGAAATCCTTCAACTTTCAACTCTTCAGATCACTGAATCAGACAGTGATGAAGACATTGCTGAAGCTGTTGAAGCTGTTGTTGTTCCACCAACAGTAGATCAAATTCCTCCTGAGGAGTTAATCCCAACTGTTGCTGAAGATCACATCCCACCTGCTGATATTGTCACACTTAGAGATCATCCCACATCTCAAGTGATTGGAGACTTATCAGCTGGTGTGCAAACAAGACATCAATTAAGACAGGATGTGATGCATGCTTGTTTCCTCTCACAGGTTGAACCCCTCACCTTTAAAGATGCAGAGCTAGATCCCCACTGGATCATTGCAATGCAAGAGGAGCTCAATCAGTTTGAGAGATGTAAAGTTTGGACTTTGGTTCCAAGACCTAAAGGCCAACTGATCATAGGCACCAAGTGGGTGTATAGAAACAAGTTAGATGCAAATGGAATAATAGTAAGGAATAAAGCTAGGCTTGTAGCTCAGGGCTACAGACAGGAGGAAGGTATAGACTATGACCAAACCTTTGCTCCTGTTGCAAGGCTAGAAGCAATAAGGATCTTCTTGGCCTATGCAGCCTTCATGAAGTTTAAGGTGTTCCAAATGGATGTCAAAAGTGCATTCCTGAATGGTGAGCTTAAGGAAGAAGTGTTTGTTGAACAACCACCAGGGTTTGTTTCATCAACACAGCCCTCTCATGTTTTCAAGTTGCAAAAAGCTCTTTATGGACTAAAGCAAGCTCCTAGGGCCTGGTATGAGACCTTAGCTAGTTTCCTGTTAGAGCACAACTTCACTAGGGGAGTAGTTGATAGAACCCTTTTCGTTAAGCATCACAAGGACACAATCCTGTTAGTTCAGGTGTATGTAGATGATATTATCTTTGGCTCCACTGATCCCAAACTTTGCAAAAAGTTTTCCAACTTGATGCACTCTAAGTTTGAGATGAGTAGCATGGGTGTGCTGTCTTACTTTCTTGGTCTCCAAGTTAAGCAAGATGCTGATGGTATCTTCATCTCCCAATCCAAATATGCCAAGGAATTGGTAAAGAAATTTGGGATGGCTGATGCTTCAGCAATGCCTACACCCATGGCTACTAATGTAGTTATTGATTCTGATGATCACGGCAAGCCAGTTGATCAAAAGAATTATAGGGCCATTGTTGGTTCCCTATTATATCTAACTGCAAGTAGGCCAGATATAATGTTTGCTACATGCCTTTGTGCTAGATTCCAGGTCAACCCCAAGGAATCTCATCTGATTCTTCTAAAGAGAATCCTGAGATACCTGAAAGGATGTCCAGATCTAGGACTTTGGTACCCAGCTGAGTCAGAGTTTGAATTAATTGGATATTCTGATTCTGATTATGCTGGTTGCAGAGTTGACAGGAAGAGCACCTCAGGAACTTGCCAGTTCCTGGGAGAGAGATTGGTCTCTTGGTTCTGTAAGAAGCAGGCTTCTGTCTCAACTTCAACTGCAGAGGCTGAATATATAGCTGCTGCCAGTTGTTGTTCACAGATCCTGTGGATTCAAAACCAGCTTGTGGATTATGGTTACTCACACAAGAACACCAAGATCATGTGTGATAGTACCAGTGCTATCTCAATTGCACAAAATCCAGTGCACCACTCTAGAACGAAGCACATTGAGATTAGGCACCATTTCCTGAGAGATTGTGTGGAAAAGAACAAGATCTGTCTTGAGTTCATATCCACTGAGTTTCAGAGAGGTGATATATTCACCAAGCCTTTAGATGAACAGAAGCATCTGTTCTTTTTAGTCCAACTAGGCATGATCAATGGACGAGACTAAGTGTGACGATATCTGCCTATGTTGAGGTCTGTTTGAAGATAGTCGAACGACGTTCGAAGATAGTCAAACGGTTTAAGCCTATCGTCGACCTCTGGTTAATGATGGCTTATCTGTTTGAAGATCGTCGATCGACGTTCGACCATCGTCGAACGGCTTGGGCTCATCGTCGATCTTTGGACGACGACAGCCTGTTGTTTGAGAAGCCAGAAATAGTCGAACGATTGTCCGACTACTCTGCTTCTGAGCCGATCGTCGAACGACCGTTCGACCATCGGGTCAAGATCTTTTTAATAGACCGACTATATCCGGTTCAATATAAAGCCGATAGTCGACCTAGGTTAAAAGATCTGTTGCTTTATCGTCGACGGAGCGTGCCCTTTCGCATTCTGATTTCCCGCTTGCGATTTTCTGCTGCTCCGTCCCCTTCGTCTTCCTCCTCCTTCTCGCGTTTCTCCAGCAGATCAATGGCGATTTCTCCAGCTGTTTTAGCCGTAGTAAAGTTCGATGCCGGATTCAGTGTAGATTTCGAAGCGTTCAGCTGTTGCGATGCCGGCATAGTAGAGGTTCTGCAGCTCTGCAAAGATCAAGGTTTAGAGAAGCTGATGTCTGAGAGGATCAAGATTAATATTCCAGAAATAAAAGAATGGGCTTTCACGTCGTCCTCCACAGACGAAGCGATGATCGGCACCATCGGCGGAGTAGAAGTTGTCCTGACTCCGGCCGTTCTTTCTGATGTGTTCGGTTTAGTTATTGGTGATGTGGATTATGAGCAAGATGCTCAGGAGTTCGGAAGGATGCTTGTCGAGCTGGGACATGCCGAGGGCATTCCCACCAAGTTGCTCAAGGTAAATTTTCCCTTCAAGATAAAGTTTCTCGCTGAAGTAGTCGGAAAAGTGCTCCTTGGAAAGCACTCTGCCCATGACAACATAACAAGGCAACAATTTGCACTTATGTGTGCAATTGTCAATCGGAAAAGGATCGATTGGGCTGCTGTTCTGTTTGATTTGATCAGGAAGAAGAATGGAAAGAAGGAAGTTACCCTCGGAAGGGTTATTGGAATTTTCCTGAAGGAGAAATTTCCCCAGTTGCTGAGTTCTGCCGCAACTACTATCAATGCCAGCAAGAAGATGGATCCCCACTTATTCTCTAAGTGGAAGAGGACTTTTGTGAAATCTGCTCCAGCCACATCAGAGGACACAAGGACTGTCTCAGTCGCTCCTCAACCTAGTGAAGCTGGCTCAGCTATCCCTTCCTCATCCTCTGTTTTGCCGTCTGCCTCAGTTGAAGTACCATCAACTTCAGCTGAGGTACGACCCTCTTCTTCTGCTGCACCTGAAACAGCTATGGTTGTTTCTCCTTCCTCTCCAGTCTCTCCCATTCCTTCTAATCAAACTGGGTTATCTATTCCTAGTTTTGATTTGTTAGGTTCTGAGAGATTTCCCTCTCCTCCTCCGTCCCCCAGTCATGTTAATTCCCCAATTAACTCACCTCCTCAGAGATCTCCTGCTCGATCTCCTGCTCTCACCACTCCTCATCCCAGCACATCTACCATATTTGCTGCAGCTCCATCCACCTCAAATTCATCATCTTTTGAAATTACCCCTGAATTCCTCTCCCGCATTGTGGAGTTGATTACCCCATCAATCAAAATCATGATTGACGAGGCAATCGCTCCCCTTGCTGCCTCCATTGACCGTCTAACTGCCTCCATCCAATCCATTTCCAAATCAGCTGAGCCATCTTCCTCTTTGGGCCTGGTTTCAGTACCCACTGAAATCAGGCAGGGGGAGATGTCCAATGAAGATGTCTCAGGCCTCCCTGCCTCTCCTCAAGTTGTAAAAGATTCAGTTTTGTCTGCTCTTCCAGAATCTGCTCAAGTTGAGCCAGAAGAAGTTTCAGATGTGGTTATGTCTGCTGAGGAAGAGAATGCCCCTGCTGAGCAAGAGGTTGCTCCAGTTTTGACTGAGAAGGATATAGCAGATGCAATCTTGCAATCAGAATTTGCTGTAAAGGTATGCCTAGAAGATATTTCAACTCCTGAGATTGCAAAATTTATAGACGAAATTATAACAAAGTTTCTATCTGAGATTGAAGTCCAAATATGCCTAGATGATCTCACCACCCCAGTGATTGCAAGATATCTAGAAGGAATCGTAACCTCATATCTGGACAAGTCATGGGAAATGGTTAAATATGAAGGTAACGCTTTCATTCGCTTTGTTGATGAATCTATTAATTTGATAGTCTGTGAATACCTTGAAGGTATGATTCAAGTTTATTTAGCAGATCTGTATTCGTAATTTTACAGATATTATTAAAGAGAATGTAACTGCCCAGAAAATAGCAGTTGTTTCTGTGGTTGCTCCAAGTGATTCTGATACTCAATTAGATCCAGAATTGGATGTGTTTTTAGATGATAAAGAGGATGAAAATCAAGAGGAAATCAAAGTTGATTCTCCTGTGTTAAGTTTGGAAGAAATTCAAGCAAGGGCTGCTTGGGACTTAAGAGTAAAATCTTTACAAGAAAAAGAGAAAGATTTGCAATTTGAGAAGTCATCCATCTGGGATGATTCTCCTGGTTTAGATTTAGACTCTCTTATGGCTATGGATGTCATTGAAGAAGAAAAAGAGAAGTCGGCATTAAAGCTTAAAGAAAAGGCTGTCTCAGAAGCCTATGATCCCTATGAGAATCCTCCATCATCCAATTCTGATGATGATGTTGATTCAGATGTGTCTGAAAAATCAAAGAGAAAGAAATCTGCTGTTAAGAAGAGAAAAGCTCCTCCTCCACCTCCAAACAAGGACAATGACACTCCCTACTACATCCTGAAGGGCATTGACCCCAAATCTAAAGATTTTAAGCATTGGATGCTGTTTTCGAAAAACCAGCAAAAAGAAAGGAAGAGAACTAAAAGGTATGACAGTCCAGTCTCCAGATGGACTCCCAAAGGTCCCCCTCCACCTCCCGGTGCAGGAGCCTCTGGGAATCTACCTGCTAGTCAGTCTGCTGCCTATGGAAAATCTGAATCTGCTCAGCACCAGCCTAGACAAGGGCATCAAAGTTTTCAAGGAAAATCTTTCTCTGGATCTCAAAGACAGATGAAGGAGGTTGTGGACCAAAGACCAACTTTTTCCCCACCTCCTTCTCCAGTTCAATCTGAGAAGAGTATTTCGAAAGGTAAATAGTTTACAGTGTTTTAAAACCTTCTAGCAAGTTCCTTTTGCTAAGTTTATTCTAATGTTTTTATCTAGATATAATAGCTGCTGCTTCTCCAGAGCCAGTATATGAAAATCCCGAGCTCGATCCTAATTTTAGGATGGCTCGCTTTCAAGAGCTTGTAGGGGCAGCCCAAATAAGAAAAGCAAGAGCTGAAGGTAAAGATACAACTGGATTTACTACAATGTCAGCATATAGAAAGAAAGAATTTGAGAAATTCCAAGTCAATCCTGAGATATTTGATCCAGCAAAGTACATGGAAAAACATCCTGAAGCTGTTGTTCCCAGAGCTACAGAGCTAAAGATTCTTGGAGCTCAGGATCTGAAGATGTCAAAGAAGGAATCAGATGACCCTCTTCGAAAAATTTCTTTTGTCTCTAGTTCTTCTGATCCATTACCTGACCCTAAAGATTCTTGATAGTTTGATTTAAACTGCTGTGTTATATTTATTTATCTGATTGATAATCTGCCAGATTTATTGTTATCTATCTGTTGAAATTATTTTTAGTATTCTATTGCTAGCTGTTTTAGTTTCTGAGAGACTTAACTCAAATAGGGGGAGATTGTTGGTACCCTAGTTTGATTTGAGTTTAGTCCTCTCCTTTGTGCTCCTTGACCCAAGAAATATCTATGGTCAATGGTTAGGAGTCTAGCTGTAGAGTCCTCGCTTTTCCAAATTGAGAATTTGGTTAAGTAGTTTTTCGTTCGACCATAGTCGAACGCCGTTCGACTATCGTCTATCGACTGATCGACGATCGTCTATCAGTTGGTCGACGCCTTGGTCTGCGCTGATAGTTCGACTATCTGTTGATAGGTCGACTATCTGTTCTGCGCTGGTAGTTCGACTATCGGTTGATAGGTCGACTATCTGTTCTGCGCTGATAGTTCGACTATCGGTTGATAGGTCGACTATCTGTTCTGCGCTGATAGTTCGACTATCGGTTGATAGGTCGACTATCTGTTCTGCGCTGATAGTTCGACTATCTGTTGATAGGTCGACTATCTGTTCTGCGTTGATAGGTCGACTATCTGTTGATAGGTCGACTATCTGTTGATAGGTCGACTATCTGTTTTCTGAGGTAGGTCGACTATCTGCTTGATAGGTCGACTATCTCTGTGCGCTTGATAGTTCGACTATCTGTCCTGATAGATCGACTATCTGGTAGTTCGACTATCTGCTCAGATAGATCGACTATCTCCCGGGGTAGTTCGACTATCTTCTTTGATAGGTCGACTATCTGGATCGTTCGACTATCTGCCCGATAGATCGACGATCTCCGTGCGTCGGTCGACGATCTCCGAAGGTCGTTCGACGCTTTCTGCCTGCTTGTGTATTTTGTATTTATTTATTATATTTAATTATTTAATACATTTTCTGGCACATTATTTCAAGCTGTATGATAAAGTTTCCAGGCATTATTTTCTTCATTCTATTTGCCTGAGTTCAAATCTTTTAAGATAAAGTTGTTTGTCTTATTAGCTGTCTATTTAAATTACTTTATCTGCTGTCAACCCCTTTATAGCCGTTGGACTGAAAAGTCTTCTTCTTTGCTATAAAGAGTTTATTTCTGATGTGACTTTATTTAGTCCTCTGTTTATTTGATTTAAACCTGCAGCTTCTTAGAAAGAGATTTATTCCTTTTTATGGAATGTATTGCTGCAGAGATTTTTCTGTCTTCTTGATATTTACAGCCCAGGTCTCAAGGCTCACAAAAAGACAAAGAATTCAAATGGAAGAGAGCCGTTGCTTGCTGCTAATATTTAAAGAACCCTTTGCAGAAGGATTCAAGTTAGTTAACAGAAGTGTTACACACATATTCAAAAGCACTCAAGCCTTCATCAAGCTCAAGCTTTCTGCTCTCAGCAAACTCCATCTATCTGAGAAGTGTTAAGATCTTCATCTCTTCTTCACCTGAGTTCTCCTGCTTTCAGGAAGTTCAACTCAGAGTTTCTTTGAAGAAGAAGAAGAAGAAGATTGCTGCTTGAAGACTGTTTCTTTTTGTTATTTATTTTCTTCTTGTAGCTCTTTCCTTCAGTATTTTCTGAAGAGTTTCTGCACTGAAGCAAGACTTCACCTGGACATCTTTGAGCCAGGGGGAGCCTTGATTCTTTAGAGCATTCTAGCTCAGTGCAAGCTTTTTGTGCTTCTCTAATCTATTGAAAAATAGAGAAGACATCTTAACCTTCTTCCCCCTCCTGTACAGGGTTATTACTCCCTTCAAAAGTATCCCTTGGTGGCAGGGCACCTGATCAAAAACCTGTGCTTGGTTTTTAGACACCTGATCAAAAGTCTAAAGGGTTTCTGAATCTACCTGAATCAGATTCTGTTGGTGGCAGGGCACCTGATCAAAAACCTGAGTGGATTCCTACCGTGTGGGTAGAAGAGTGGACGTACCCAAGTTGTTTGGGGAACCACTATAAATCTCCTTGTGTCGTCTGGATTCAACTGTTTAATTCATGTACTGTGGCTGTGAATAGATATAACTAGGTTGCTAGTTGCTGTTTAGGTTTTCCAAGCTTTAACTGTAATTACAGTTAGCTTGTGTTTGCACATCACTTGTGTTAGGCTTTAAGGTTAAATCAAAATCTATAATCTCTTCATTCCGCACTTCACTCCAAGGGAGTTGGGTAGACAGTTAAGTTTTGTATTGTGCAAAATTTGATTACTCTATTCACCCCCCCTCTAGAGTAGTATCTATCCCTTCACTTTCAGAATCCATTATGTGCAGCATATGCAAGAAATAGTCTTATGACTTCCAATTTCTAGCATTGAGTGAAGCCTTGCCACTCAACGCAAAAGTACTTAACAGAATTCTATATCTCTAGGCATTGAGTGCATTTAGTGAGCCTTAAATACTCAATGCATTCTGTATTTTATAGTACTAACTGATTAGGCATTGAGTGAGCCTTCCTCACTCGATGCTTCTAGACTTAGTTGAATTATCTGTTGAGTAGGCGTTGAGTGAGCTGTCCTTACTCAATGATTTTGGACTTAGACAAATTTTATGTCTTCTTCTTCTAAGGCTTTGACTTTTTATGCTTCTATCAATGCTTCTGCTCATCTGGTGTTTAGTGAAGTGAATTCACTCAATGCTTCTAGACTTAGTGGAATGCCTGCCTGTCTAGTAACAAGTCTTCTTAATTAAGGTGCTGAGTGAACTACCTTCACTCAGCGCTTCTGTTCTTAGCCAGATATCTTGTTGAGGTTGCATTGAGTGAACTTCCTTCACTCAACGCTTCTGGACTTAACAAAATATCTTACTGAGTTTGCGTTGAGTGAACTGCCATCAGTTAACACTTCTATCCTTAGCCAGATATCCTGTTGAGGTTGCGTTGAGTGAACTTCCTTCACTCAATGCTTCTGGACTTTGCCAGATTTCCAGTCATCAGCAACATTTCAGCTTTGACTGTATGTAATTCTCTCAACGCTTTTTATCTTCTTCCGTCAAGTGACCTGCCTTCACTCGACGCTTCTAGACTTAACCAAATTTCTACTTAGCCAACAACATGTCTTCAGTCTAACTAGTATTGTGACCCTAACATCCTGTCTAATCATGGTATGATAGACAACCTGCATACACTAAACTCGAACATATATCAAATACAATTATGCACTTAGCATTGATGGTGATGCCTCTTCAAATTAAGGGAACATTGAAGGGCAATATTCCCAGCAATTTCCCCCTATTTGAAGAAGGCAGAACACACACCAATGCTAAGATGCATTAACACAAAAAACATATTAATGAAGAAAAATGTTAGCTTGTTAAAAGTTCCCCAATTTAATGCAGTGACTTGACATGTCAAGTCATTGCACTCCTCATTATACCACATACCACTTAAAAAATTTACTTAAAAATTTCCTTCCCTCTTTATGGCTCAATATGTCAAGTTAATATAGTGACTTGACTTGTTAGGTCATTGCTTTCATTTCTCTCCTCCCCACATGCATTACTCTCCTCCCATTTCTCTTCTCCACCTTTCTGGCTTCTTCAATAGGCATTCATCTATTGAGGTCGGATAAGGATCATTGCTCTCATTTCTCTCTTTCCCCTTTTATCTATAGGTATTCACTTGGTCCTTTTGACTATCATGCTCAAGAATTCCTCAACCAATAGGGTGGATGGAATGACCTTATCCTATGTGAGAACATGTAAATTCTACCCCTCAACTACAACATTATTCTTGGAAGAACAACATTCTTGTCCAACACTGTATCCTTCTCACCTGATTCAACTGATCTTACTAAAAATTTAACCTAGTAAGTTAAATTGATTAACTACTATCTATCCATCTATTCTTACTAAAAATACGCTTTAACACACATACAGATGGGCTACATCATGAATTGAAAATAAGAATATAGACATGTAGATCTATAAATGAAGTACTTAATGTATATTGGAACATTAATCATTCTTAACTCAATTTAGAGAGAATTGAACTTAGCCTCATCTAATGAATTAGTGAAGATATCAGCAACTTGATTGTCAGCGGGGAAAAATTCAAGGCAGATGTCTTCACTGTCTACATGTTTGCTAATAAGATGAAATTTAATTTATTAAAGCACAGTCCTGCTAAGTGAGACAGGATTCTTAGCAATAGAAATTTCACTGGATGAGTCACACTATAAGGGTGAAAGACTTACCTTGAGATTATAGTCCTCTAGCTTATGTTGTATCCACAGAAATTGTGCACAACAACTCCAACTTTCTCCTAGTTCACAGACATCTTCATTTATGCCCCTAGCAGAAACTCTTTCTTCAGAGTCAACCATCATAACCTCTAATGAATGTGCATCAGCAGCATCATTGCCACTTGAAAGTCTTGAAAGTCTTGATCCCACTTGAAGGTCTTGAAGGTCTTTGTCAGACTTTGTTAGACTCAGAGATGTTCCTTAGAGACAATCTCCCCCTCACATCAAGAATTTGATCTAGTATTTGCTGGAGAGTCTCAATACAAGAGTCAAGCTTGTCCTGAATATTAGACTAAACTTGCTCCCCCTCAACAAGAGCATCTCTCTGCTCAGTCTATAACTCCTTTGTTATCCTGCATGGATTATTACTACATATAACAAAAATACATGAGGAGATATTGAAGCTATACTAAGTTCATCATACCCAATTTAAATTTGAAGGTGTTGAACTTGGCTTCATCTAGTGTCTTAGTGAAAATATCAGCCACTTGCTTGTCTGTAGAGACAAAATCAAGTCTGATGTCCTCACATTCCACATGTTATCTAATGAAATGATATCTAATCTCTATATGCTTAGTCCTGCTATGAGAAACAGGATTCCTAGAAATAGAGATTGCACTAGTAGAATCACAAAACATTAGAGTTCTAATTATATTGAGATTGTAATCCTAGATCCAATGTTGGAACCATAATAACTGAGCACAATAACTTCTAGCTGAGATGTACTCTGATTCAGTTGTAGAGATAACAACACTTATTTGCTTCTTGCTGCTCTAAGAGAATAATCTTCCTCTTAAAAACTGATAGGAACCAGAGGTGCTTTTCCTGTCTTCTCTCCAACCTGAAAAGTTGGCATTTGAATCCCCAGTTAGTTCAAAGTTATTATTCCTAGGGTACCACAGTCTAAGATTAGGTGTGCCCTTGAGATATCTCAAAATTCTTTTAGTTGCAGAATAATGAGATTCCTTTGGGCTAGTCTGGTATCTAGCACAAACACATGTAACATACAAAATGTCTGGCCTACTAGCAGTAAGGTAGAGGAGGAAGCCAATTATGACTCTATATAAGGTTTCATCAATAGGTTTCCCAGTTTCATCCTTATTTATTGACACACTTGACCCCATAGGAGTTTTCATTATGGAGGCACTCTCCATTCAAAATTTATTAATCAACTCCTTGGTGAACTTATACTAAGAGATGTATAGACCATCCTCTGATTGTCTAACTTGGAGGTCCAATAAATACTTGAGTTCACTCATACTGCTCAACTCAAACTGCCCTTGCATAAGTTTGGCAACCTTTTTTGCATAGGTCATCATTAGTAGACCCAAATATTAGTCAACTATATAAATTTGGACTAGAATGATCTTACCATGGACTTCCCTTAGGAATAATATCATGCCTATCTTTCCCCTTAAGAATTTTTTCTCAATGAGAAAGCTAGACAGGGTTTCATATATGCCTTAGGGGCTTGCTTCAACCCATATAAAGCTTTTCTAAGCCTAAAAACATAATCAGGAAAGTTAGGATTAACAAAACTTAAGGGTTGCTCAACATAGATCTCTTCTTTAAGGTCTCTAGTTAGGTAGGCTAACTTCACATTCATTTGTTAGACTTTGAATCCTTTATGTGTAGCATATGCAAGGAATAGTCTTATGACTTCCAATCCAGCTATTGGGGCAAAGGTTTGATCAAAATCAATGCCTTCCTCTTGTTTGTATCCCTTGGCCATTAGTCTAGCTTTATTCTATATTATATCATCATTTTCATCAAGTTTATTCCCGTAGATCCATTTGGTTCCAATAATTTTATGTTCTTGAGGTTTGGGAACCAACTTCTAGACCTTGCATCTCTTGAACTAGTTCAATTCCTCTTGCATAGCCATAAACCAAAATGGATTTATGTTGGCATCTTCAAACCTCTTAGGTTCAACCTGAGACAAAAAGCTTGAGTACATAAAAATATTGAGGCTTCTGCTCCTTGTTGTAACCCCTTGGCTGACATCTCCTATGATCTGATTTCTAGGATGATCCCTCAAATGCCTGACTATAGGAGACATTCTTACTTCAGCATCATGAACTTCAGTGGATGGATTCTGCTGGTCTTCAGCCATATCCTATGTACTTTGTCCTTCTTCAGGAATATACACACCATCATCTTCTTCTTGGCTAGTTAGAGGAGTGTCCTAGATGGTTAGGTTATCCATCTTCAACTCTACACCTGCAGATCTAGAGGAGCTAGGCAACTCACTATTAATCATTGATGATTCATCAAAGACTATATTAACAGACTCTTCTACAACTTGATTTCTCAAGTTGTAGTAATCATTGATGATTCATCAAAGACCACATTAACAGACTCTTCTACAACTTGATTTCTCAAGTTGTAGATCCTATATGCTTTGTTATGATTGTTGTACCCAACAAATATCCCTTCATAGGATTTGACAGCAAACATAGACAAGTAGAACATTCCATTATTAAGCACAAAGAACTTACTACAAAGATCCTGAGATAGGCTAGATTTGGCTTTTTAGCTTTCATAATCACATAGGGGGTCATCTTGTGGTACTTATTGATAGAGGCTCTCTTCAAGACATGATAAGCAGTGATCACTGCCTCAGACCATAAGTATTCTAAGAGAGAAGTGTCACTAAGTAGTGTCCTGCAAGCCTCTATGAGATTCCTATTTTTCCTCTTAGCTATCCAATTTTACTGGGGTGTTCTTGGAGAATAAAACTTCTAACAAATCCCTAGTTCTTCATAGAACTTTGTCATGCCCTCAGACTGAAATTCAGTACTATTGTCACTTCTGATTTTGACCACTGAACTGTCTTTTTCATTCTGAACTTGCCTAACAAAGGTCATAAAGATGTGTAGGGTTTCAAACTTTTTCTTTAGAAAGAAAACCCAAGCATATCTAGAATAGTCATCAACTATCACAAGTGTATAGACTTTCCTACCTAGACTATGAACTGGCATATAACCAAACAAGTCCATATGCATGAGGTACAAATACCTCACTGAATCCTTAGCCCCAATGCTCTTAAAGGATGCTTTGGACTGCTTGCCATTTTTGCAAGCAGAGCAAATGCCCTCCTCGGTGCATTTTAAATTGGGTCCATTTCTGAGTAGCCCTTTACTGAAGAGCTTGCTAGTTTCCTTGTAGTTCTAGTGAGCAAGCCCCTTGTGCCATTGTACACAGTAAAAGACTTTATCACTTGCTGTCAAACATATAAGAGTGTTAGAACTTAAATATAAAAAGTTTAAACAATAAATATTCCCATTCCTAGTGACTATCAAAATGACTTCTTGGTCTCTTGACCTCTTAATCAGACACTCATCCTTGTGGAAGACAATGACATAGTCAAGATCACATAGTTTGCTTATGCTTATCAGGTTGTGTTGCAACCCTTCCACATAAGCCTCTTTTGTGATTGAGAGTGTCATTTGTCATCATACCATAGCCCTTAGTGACTCCATTTTTTGAGCCTCAAAAGATCACCTTAGGTCCATTTTTTACTGGATTGTATTTCTTTAGATGACACCTTATTCCACTCATATGCCTGGAACATCCACTGTCCAAGTACTATATTAGTGTATGGGAACTTGGACTAACCTACTAACATAGTTTAGTTTACCTTAGGACCCCAAAAGGGACTGATTCCTTGGTTATTATTAGCTTGAAACTTAATATGTCTACCTGTTGCACTCCTGACAGGAAGAATTACCCTTGCCCTTGATACACTAGGGTTGTGGCAACAATCTATGGAAAAGTGTCCCACTTTACCACAACACGAACATTCATGGATATTATATCTCCTTTTCTGAACAACCCTTATGGATTGCAAGTCGTCAACAACAAACTATTCAAAAGGTAGAGCAACAGAATTTTTCTTATTTTTGTTAGCAATAATCTAACTGAAGGTGAGTCTCCCAGTAGAGGTACTTGGCTTACTCTGAGTTCCACCAATAGTGGTCTTCTTTGTAGTATACATGCTGTTAATTGCCTCTGAGATGGCCAAGTCAGGCTTACTAGCTAACTTACCTTTGGTATGAGTTATTGCTAGAAGAACCTGAGAATAGGACACTACCTTATCCCTGAGTGTGGGAGCTGGAGCACTGAAAGTCTTTAATTATAAGTGTAGCTAATCACCTAGAGGGGGGGATGAATAGGTTATTGCAGTCTATTATAGTTCTTTAAAATCTTCTATGACTTATGTCCTACCATGTATACATAATTCATCTTTCAAGAACACAATACTTAGTACAGCAAAACATAAGACACGACACACCAGATTTTATAGTGGTTCCCCAGTGTATGGGTACATCCACTGTCCCTCTCCGCCTTTCTAACAGTATGTTAGACAAGGCTCTTCTCCAAAAACTATGGCTTCTCAGAGATTACAGCACGATCCCACCAGATCAGTCAGTCTCTATTGAGACTTACAATACAGGCTCACAGCCCTCCACACAGTAATCTCCTTACTACCAAACACAGGCACAACTGCCCTTAACACAGGCTGGGAGAAATAGCCCCACACAGATCCACACAAGGATCCAATCACAGGCCTATGGACCTAACACAGATCTCATAAATCCTTCTAACATCCTTTATAATTTAGGCTTTATAATAAGATCACACATATCTCCCACACAGCCCAATCAATCTAGGCATCAACACAGATCTATCACCGATCCACAGATTTTGTAAGAGGAATGTTGATTCGACTTAAGAGAAATTTCTCCATGAGTCGATTTATTCCTGGGCTAAGAAAATCTCAGCCATATTTTCTTCCCAGCAATAAGAAAACTGATCTTCAATGGTCTGCATCTTGTGCTAGAAATTCCTTAGAATCTTGATTCGGTTCTTACTGATAAAAGAGGGGAAGACGATCTTTAAACAGCTAACCTGTAAGGTAGATTGCAATTCCTCTACCTTATTCTTCTATCCAGTCAGAATCTTGCACAAATATCTTCTTCTTCTTCGATTCAGAAAATGATCTTCAGTTTTGGCTCATATTGAATCGTGAAGCAATTTCAGCTAGGGCTTGCCTAGATTGATTCGTCTTCCTTAGAGATATCCTCTGTACTTGATATAACAGATGTTGATTGCACCAGCAAACTCAGAAACCCTTCAGATTTATCAATTTGAAGTTCTTGGCTCTGTAAAAATGGTGGATAAAGACGACGAACTCCCGCTTCTCATTTTCAGAATGAATTAATGTTAACCAGAAAAGTTAATTTGATCTCGATCTCAGCTGATATTTATAATCTCGTCGATTTGCGGGATGATTGACATGTGTCCCAGTTTTAATGGCGGTTAAAAACCTCAGCTTAATCAAATTGAGATTCATTGTAGACTAATGACGGCATTAATGTCGATTTGCAGCATTTAAATAACGAATTTGAAATTCGTTGACTTTTTTACTTTGCTGACGTCAGCATCATTCTGGACTTAGCAAAATCAAGCATTATTCAAAAAATCCTCAGTTCGACGAACTCAAAACTCAGTTCGGCGAAGCCAGAGCTCACCTCGACGAAAAAGTGAAAGTTGAGTTCGACGAACTCTGAACTTAGTTCGACGAACTCAGAGCTCAGCTCGATGAATGTAGATAAGCAATACTCAACGATTCTGGATTTAGAATTTTCTTCAGCTTTGCAAGGCATTGAGTGGCGTTGAGTGAATAGGCCATACTTAACAATTTTGGACTTATAAATATTTCAGCTCTATTGAGAGCATTGAGTGTATATGTCTCACTCAATGCTTTTTACCTTAGCCATATTCTTCTTCCCTTTCTGCTTAAAAGCGTTGAGAGCGTTGAGTGTATAAGCTTCACTCAACGCTTTTATACTTAGCCTGATTTTTTGCAATCTTGCCTTCTTGCTAAAGTTTAGCGTTGAGTGCATTAAGTGAATTGGATTCACTCAACGATTCTGGACTTAGCCGAATTCTTGTTTCTTCACAGGAAGACTAGACACAAAGCCTTTTGACTTGGCATGGAGTGAATGGGCTTCACTCAACGCTTTTGTACTTAGTCAAATTTTCTGTATCCTTATACTTTGGCGTTGACAGAATATCCTTGACTCAACGATTCTTGAGTGAGCTGAGCTCACTCAACGCCTGTGGACTTAGTCACATTTCTTCCTTTTCAATACTGTAAGCCTTGACTGCCAGCCTTCTCTCAGTGCTATTAGCTGCATGGCATTGAGTGAGCTTGCCGCACTCAACACTTCTGGAGTTGGGTATTTATCTGAATTTCCAGCCTATCACTTTGAGTCCACCTGTTATTGTCTCTTGAACTATATGTCCAATCATTGTGACAAAGACCAACCTGTATGCATGAACTTAAACATACATTAAATATAACTATGTGTATACCATTGACCTACTTGACTTCTTATAAACCTAGGATATTGGGATCAATGGACCCAACAATCTCCCCCTATTTGAAGAAGTCAAACAACCACTTGAGCATTCTTTATTAATGATATACACTAACATAAGCAGCAAAAATATTAATATTGTATTAATCCAAGAGCAGCAAGAGTTACCACATTTTTCCTTGTTACCAAATTTTCCCTTGTGCTCCCCCTGCTTTGCTGCATCCTGCTGCTACAAGCTACTTCACCTGTGAAGCCTTTCCTGTAGCTGCTTCTTTATTGCTGCTACTCCCCCTTGCTACTGTTCTTCTTGTACTACTTCCCCCCCTTTTGACTTCTATGAAATAGCTTAGGAGCAGCATGCTATCTACTCCCCCTATTTGAGATCAGAGAAACACCTAGAGCTAAACTTGCTCCCCCTCAGTAAGAACAACTTCTATCAATCATCTTGATAGTTTCTTTAGTCCACACCAACCTCAAGATTAAATTTTCCTGCTACAAACAATCATAAAGAGCAACTGAAGCTATACCAAATTCAACATACCCAATTCAAATTTGAAGGTGTTGAACTTTGCTTCATCTAGTGGCTTGGTGAAAATATCAACCACTTGCTTATCTGTTTGGACAAACTCAAGACTAATATCCTCACATTGCACATGCTCTCTTATAAAATGATATTTAATCTCTATGTGCTTAGTCCTGCTTTGTGATACAGGATTCCTAGCTATAGAGATTGCACTTTTAGAATCACAAAACAAAGGGCTTTTACTTATCTGGAGGTTATAATCCTGGAGTTGATGCTAAATCCACAACAACTATGCACATCAGCTTCCTGCAGCTATGTATTCTGATTCTGCAGTAGAAATAGATACACTAGTCTGCTTCTTGCTCCTCCAGGACACTTTCCTTCTACCCAGAAACTGACAGGAACCTGATGTACTTTTCCTGTCCTCTATGCATCCTGCAAAGTCTGCATTTAAATAGCTAATTAGCTCAAAATCCCTATTCCCAGGGTACCATAGGACTATCTGGTGTGCCCTTTAGATATCTCAAAATTCTCTTTGTAGTAGAGAAATGAGTCTCTTTAGGGCATGCCTGATATCTAGCACATACATATATAGCATATATGATGTCTGGCCTACTAGCAGTGAGGTATAAAAGAGAACTAATTATCCCTCTACACAAAGTTTTATCAACAGGTTTCCCTGTCTCATCTTCGTCTAAAGACATATTTGATCGCATGGGAGTTTTCATGGTGGAAGCATTCTCCATCCCAAATTTCTTAATTAACTCCCTGGTAAACTTTACTGTGATATGGATATTTTATTATCAGTCTGTCTTACTTGGAGACCCAAGAAGAACTTAAGTTCACCCATGCTACTCATCTCAAACTTCCCTTGCATAAGTTTGGCAAACTTCCTGCAAAGGTTATCATCAGTAGAACCAAAGATAATATCATAAACATATATCTAGAATAGGATGATCTTGCTCATAGATTCCCTAAGGAATAGGGTCTTGTCTATCTTCCCCCTTAAGAATTTGTTTTTAATGAGGAAGCTAGACAATGTTTCATACAAAGCTCTAGGGGCTTGCTTTAGCCCATATAGATCTTTCCTTAGTCTATAAACAAAATCAATATAATAAGGAACAACAAAACCTGGAGGTTGTTTCACATAGACTTCTTCTTTCAAATCTCCATTCATTAATGTTGATTTCACATCCATCTGATAGACTCTGAATTCTTGGAATGCAGCATATAAAAGGAATAACTTGATAACTTCTAGTCTTGCTACAGGGGTAAAGGTTTGATCAAAGTCAATACCTTCCTCTTGTCTGAACCCCTGAGCCACTAGTCTAGCTTTATTCTTAACTATAATGTCATTTTTATCAAGTTTATTCTTGTAGATCCACTTTGTTCCAATGATATTATATCCTTGAGGTCTGGGAACCAGCTTCCAGACCGTACATCTTTTAAATTGGTTTAATTCCTCTTGCATAGCTCCAATCCAAAACTGGTCTTAGTTAGCCTCTTCAAATTTCTTAGATTCTACCTGTGACAAGAAGCAAGAATACATTGCTGTGTTGAGATATCTGCTCCTTGTCATTACTCCTTGTCTTGCATCACCAATAATTTGATGGTCTGTATGATCCCTCAGATGTCTTACTACTGGAGGCAGTATTTCTACAACATCATGTTCTTCATTATGTTGATCTTCATCCACTTCCTGTAAGCCTTGTACTTTCTCTAGAATGCACACACCCTCTACTTGGTGTTGCATTGTTGGAGCAGCTTTGATAGTTTTACTTTCAAGACAACCTAAACACCTAGAGGGGGGAGGGTTAATAGGTTCTAATTGCTTGTACAAATTTTTAGGGAGAATTCAATTACAAAAATTAAAACATCTAGCACAGCATTCACAGACATTTAATCATCACAGATTGCACAATGTTTTATAGTGATTCCCCAAGGTCTGGGTACATCCACTTTCCCCCTTCACCTATCTAGCAGTATGCTAGATTCGGCCAAACTTCCACTATTCTCTGATCCTCAGATCCTACAGCTCAGAACCTGGATAGGTTCCTACAACTCAGGCACAACAGCCCTACCTCAGCCTTGCCACAAGGCCTACAACTCAGAGAAGAACCTTCTCCTACACTCAGGCAAACAGCCCTACCACTCAAAGATCAACTCTCCTACACTCAGCCTTTATATCACAGGCTTACAACTCAGATCTGTGTAAAACAGATCCTACAGAAATTTAGAAAAGAAGTTTTAATGTCTTGCCTTTGTTGAGAGAGAAGAGGACAAGACAATTCTTGATCAGTTGATGAAATCAACTGAATCTGAGCTTTCTTCAAAGCTTCTTGAATCTGAACTTAGCTGAGTTGATTTCCAAACAGCTTCTTGAGAAAACCACTGATGGCTTCCTTCTTCTTCTTCAAAATGGGTGGATCCCTCTCTATCCAACACCTTTGATGATACTTCTGAATTCTTGTTAGAACTCTTCTTTGATCGATCTTGAGATCGTCTTCTTAGATCTTCTGATGAAGATCTTCTTCAGTGTATTACACCTTCTTGATTTGATTTCTCAATTTGATTGCCAAAGTTCAATCTTCTCATATATTTTTTACTTCTCTCTGAATCTGTCTATTTATAGATCTTCTTAATGGTAACCGGCTGATCCGGTTTATAACTGTCTTCTAACAAATCTGACAACATCAGTTAACTGGCTGCAACCCACAGCTGTCAAGTCTTCAAACAGATCCTATGCCTTAGTCTTGGTCAGCAATGTGTTAAGACAGACTGTCAGGAAGTGTCGAGACCAACTGTCTGTATGTGTCGACACAAGTAACTTTGGTGTCGACACAGCCTTTGAAGATGTCGACAAGTTTGCCTTTAAGTCGACACAGCTTCTTCAGAGAATAACTTGGTCTTGACTTTGCAGTGTGTCGACACAAGTCCTGTGTGTCGACACAGTTGTTGTAGATTCAGAACTTAGTATGTGTTGACTTAGTCTTCTGGTGTCGACACAAGTATTGTCGACTTCTGCCAATGTGTGTCGACTCTGTCTCATTGTGTCGACACAGCCTCCCAGTGTCGACACAAATGTGGTCGACTATCTTCCTGTGAGTCGACACTGCTTCCCAGTGTCGACACAAATGTGGTCGACTATCTTTCTCTGTGAGTCGACACTGCTTCCCAGTGTCGACACAAATGTGGTCGACTATCTTTCTCTGTGAGTCGACACTGCTTCCCAGTGTCGACACAAATGTGGTCGACTATCTTTCTCTGTGTCGACTATCTTTCTCTGTGTCGACACAGCCTCCTTCAAGTGTCGACACAAATATTCTGAAGTGTCGACACTGTTTCTTCAGGTGTCGACACATGGACTTAGAATATTTTTCTGCATTCTTTAACACTTCTTCACCTGCACATGTCAACTAAAAACAACATCAAATACACCTTAATGTATATCATTGAGCTAAGTTGGGCTTCTTCAAATCAGGTACACATTTTCCAATGTACCCAACAATCTCCCCCTATTTGGAGAAGTCATAACCCTTATAGCCAATGATATACACCATTTATAAAAAGTATAATATGATGATATATGACATAACAGGAATACTTAATATAAACAAAATATGAACAATCCATCACAGAGTGAACATTATATGATTCCAAACAAAATATGAACAATTCATCACAGAGTGAACATTATATGATTCCAAACAAAATATGAACAATTCATCACAGAGTGAACATTATATGATTCCAAACAAAATATTGTTTATAACTTGATAATGTTTGATTACAGAGTTTTACATTGAATGATTTAATCAAAATATTACAAAATACTTTTGAAAGAACTTAAAATTAAGACTGATCAGGCTCTCTTATGACAATCCCTTTGCCAGATTGGATTTGAGCCTTCACAGGAGCTTCAGCATCTTCAGCTGGCTTCTTACCTTTTTGATCAGCCTTCTTCTTTGCTTCTTCCTTGAGCCTTTGCCTTTCAAAGTAATGAAAGGGCTTTGGAAAGTACTTGCTTGGCTCCTGAGCATCTGGTGGCAGCCTACCCAGCTTGGCTTTTCTTCTGAACTGTACTATTGCCTCCTGCCTAGTTTCATGCTTTTGCCATTCTATTTCATTATACCACTTTCCTCTTTCATGAACTTGGTCTTTCACAGCCTTCCATGCAGTGAGTATAATATTTCTTGAAGTAGGGCTCCACTGCTCGAAATCTGGCTTAAGTTCAGCCTGCTCTCTAAATCTCTTCTTAGATAGTAGAGCATCTTGCTGTTCTTTCAAAGTGGCCTCAGGCTCAGGCTTATCCACTTTCTCAATAACAACCCTGTTAACCTCCTTTGGAGGACTATACATTTCTTGAACTTGCTGATCAATCATATCAAAATCTGGAGGAGGGTAAATGACTTGGGCAACCTCAGGTTGATTGCCTTCAAGTAGACCTGTTTGTATTCCTGACTCAGCCACCATAGCATCATCACACAAAGGTGGATATCCCAATGTGGCTCAAATACTATTGGTCACCCATTTGGTGTGCTCTGAGCCTGCATGAACTAACAACCTCTCCCCCTTTATGGCTTCTCTGGTAATATGATCTCTTAGATCTTCTTTCTGAAATCTGATCTGTCCATCCAGATAATTCACACCCTCTTTAAAAAATGGTTTTAACTTTTGAAGCTTGTCTGATATATCCTTTTGAGAGGTAGTGATAGCAGTTTTAACAGATTCAATAGCATCTTGAAATTTCTTATCAAATTATTCCATCTCCTTTGCTCTATCTGCAGGTAGGCCTGGAGTAGTCTTTTTCAATTCAGTAATAATCTCATGATGAGATTCAGTTAAATTGTCATTCATCCTTAGCTGATTTTCCAAAACATAGCTTTGCTTTAAAGCAATATCATCCACTTTAGGGATGATGGACTGCTGTTGTTTTGCCAAATATACCACAACATTACCTCACTTATGGAAGAAATCTGTCATCTCCTTCTTATGCATATTGACTTCAAATCGAATTGACTTTATATCTTGAGCCAAGTAAAATTGAAGGGCCTTATTGCTCCCATCAACATATTTTTCAACTGCCACTCTATGGTCATCTAACTTAACTTGCAAATCAACCATAAACTTATTATAATTAAATTCAGAATGGGATGGTTGAGTTGTAGTCTGTAGAGCCTGCTTATAACCTTTGCTCCTTCTCTTGAAGACTACAAGTTTTCTCTTCTTAGCCATTCTGGCTTCTTCAGTCTCAGATTCAGATGAACTATCAACTTGAACTCTTTCTTGAGGAGGAGGAGGAATATCTGTCTCAGTGCCATGTTATTCAGCTTAAACATGCACAGACTCCCCCTCAACCATTTGCTCCTTCTCAATTTCTATCTCCATGTCAAGGGCCTTTTCAATCTCTATTAGTAGGCATATCAACATTAGGGAATAACTCATCTAGAGTATATTCCTTCTGAGCTTAAACAGAAGATGTATCAATTAGATCTTCTATATTCAGATCTTTGGAGATATCAATTTGGACTGCCTCTTGCACTGGGTCAGATATCTTCTCCCCCTGTGCTTGTTCAGTATTGGTAATGTCCTGGGCAGGTGAGTGTACTTGCTCCCCCTGCAACTGTACAGAAATTGAAATATTAGAAATGTCTTTTATAAGAAAATACATCAGCTCCCCCTGCAACTGTACCTGGTTAGGAGTAGATTCATTCTAGGCAGGTGAATGAGCTTGCTTCCCCTGCATCTGTGTAGGTATAGTGTCTTGCTGGGCTGGAGTAGACACAGGGTGATCTTCATCCTGCTTCCTCTCTTGTTCTTCTTGAAGCTGCTCAGTATCTTGAGCATGAGAAGAGGATTTCACTGGGGTGTCCTGCCTGCTCTCATCAGGCACATCCTTAGACAGCACCCGATCCCACCTAGAAAACAATCTCATGTCCATCTTTCTCATGTGATTGATCTTTGTTCCTGGCAGGTGTTGCATTACCTCAGGGATCACTCCATTCAAATATAAACTCATAATTCTAGCCAGATTTGGCTTCTTTATTCCTTCCTTTATCTTTTCAAAGATAACAGCTGACCAATCAGTTGGAATTGTAAACACAATTCTGGTCATGAGGCTGAACATAAAGGCTGAAATCCTATCATGTCCTCCTATTTTGCACAGAATCACCTTGCCAACTACTTCAGACAGAAATTTCCCTTGCTGATTCATCCCTTTCCTGTTGAAAGCAGCTCCAATATTCAGAGTGGGATCCAATCCGCACCATTGGATAGCCTCCCTTAACTTAGTAGCAGGGACTTCATCTTCATTCTCAATTATTGGTAACTGTAGAATCTTCCTTAGACTTCTTGGGGTAATCTTCACTGTCGACCCATGCACAGTGGACTTTATCTTGAGAACATCTGAACCTATTGATGCAGAGTTAAAGAATTCATGCACCTCCTTCTTCCATATCTTGGAAGGTTCAGAAACTATGAACTCCAATCCGGATTCGCAAATAAGAGAGATAACTCGATGAACATCTGTTGGGGCTTCGGCAAAGGCATTCCTTACTAACTCATAACCTTCATTGATGTTGTCTTCAATCTTCGGCGCCATTATTCAGTTGAGAAAGCTTGAGAGAAGAGAGAGAGAGAGAGAGAAAGTCGACACAGGGTTTCAATCTCGAAAACCTTGTAAGCGTGTCGACTGAATAAGTTCTTGACCTATTTATACCTTCTATTGAAAGAAGATCAAAAGGCGGGCAAAAACAGTCTATATGTGTCGACACAGATGGAATGTGTCGACACAAACTTCTATTGTCTTGACACCAAATTTGTCTACTATGTGTCGACACCAAATGTGGATATGTCGATACCTGAGAGATATAGTAGAGTATCAGAAAATCTGTGTCGACTCTTAGGATAAGTGTCGACACAAAATTTGTGAGTGACGACATTACTATTCTGGTGAAGTCGACACTACATTCCTGGATAAGTCGACAATTTAATTCTTAAGTGTCGACACATATTCTCTGTGTCAACACAATATTTCTGACTTGTCGACATTACTTCACTGAGTCGACACATTATCATTGAATGTGTCGACACTATTTTACTTAGCCAATTTTTGTTTCTGTCTACACCACTTAAGACCATTTGATAATCTAATATGTTATTTGTAAGTTTGTTGATAATCTAATCAATGGTCAGCATGCCTAATTCAATTTTAAATTTATTGAATTTTGTTTCATCTAGAGGCTTAGTGAATACATCTGCTATTTGATAATCTATTTTAACAAATTCCAATGTGATGTCTTCTCTTTCTACATGATCTCTAAGAAAATGGTATTTAATTTCTATATGCTTAGTTCTACTATGAGAAACATGATTATTAGCAATAGAAATTGCACTTTTAGAATCACACAAAAGAGGTGTTCTACTTACTTGAATACCATAATCTTTAAGTTGATGCTGTATCCACAATAGTTATGTACAGCAGCTGCCAGCAGCAACATATTCTGACTCAGCTGTAGATATAGCCACACTGGTCTGCTTCTTACTACTCCAAGATATCAATCTTCCTCCCAAGAATTGACAAGTACCTGTTGTACTCTTCCTATCCTCTCTACAGCCTGCAAAGTCTGCATCTGAATAACCTGTTAGTAGAAAATCTCTATTCCTAGGGTACCAAAGGCCTAGATTAGGTGTGCCCTTAAGATATCTAAGAATCCTTTTGACTGCAGTATAATGAGACTCTTTAGGGCAGGCTTGGTACCTAGCACAGACACATGTAGCATACATAATATCTGGTCTACTAGCTATGAGATATAGTAGAGAACCAACTATTCCTCTATACAAAGTCTCATCAACAGGTTTACCTGCATCATCTTTGCATATAGGCATACTTGTCCCCATAGGAGTTCTCATGATGGAGGATGACTCCATACCATACTTTTTGATTAATTCTTTAGTAAACTTTGACTGGGATATGGACAAGCCATCATCAGTCTGTTTTACTTGGAGTCCCGAGAAGAACTTCAGTTCCCCCATACTGCTCATCTCAAACTTCCCTTGCATAAGTTTGGCAAACTTTTTACAAAGGTTGTTTTCAGTAGATCCAAAGATTATGTCATCAACATAGATCTGAACTAAGATGATCTTGCCTTTGGATTCCCTAAGAAATAGAGTTTTGTCAATTTTTCCTCTTGAGAATTTATTCTCAATAAGGAAAGTAGATAGGGTTTCATACCAAGCCCTTGGGGCTTGCTTTAACCCATACAAAGTTTTTCTAAGCTTATAAACATAATCAGGTTTAAGAGGATCTACAAAACCTGATGGCTGCTCTACATATACTTCTTCTTTAAGATCACCATTCAGAAATGCTGACTTCACATCCATCTGGTATACCTTGAAGTCTTGATAGGCTACATAGGTAAGGAACATTCTGATTGCCTCCAGCCTTGCTACTGGGGCAAAGGTTTGATCAAAGTCAATCCCTTCTTCCTGCCTGTATCCTTTAACAACCAATCTTGCTTTATTTTTCACTATTACTCCATTCTCATCCAACTTGTTCCTGTAGATCCATTTTGTCCCAATTATATTGTGGCCTCTTGGTTTAGGAATAAGCTCCCAGACATTGCACCTTCTGAATTGATTCAGCTCCTCTTGCATATCATCAGTCTAGTGCAGGTCTTGGATGGCTTCTTCAAACTTCTTAGGCTCCATTTGTGACATGAAACTTGAGTGCAGAACTGTGCTTTGACTTCTGCTTCTAGTCTGCACTCCCTGTCTTGGATCACCTATTATCTGATCAGTTGGATGGTCTCTTAAATGTCTTGTAGCTGGAGGAAGATTCCCTTCTGGTTGAACATCTCCAGCTCCTTCATTATGCTGAACCTCTTGGTTTTCTTCATTTTCTATTGTGTCTTGTACTCCCCCTGGACAGTATCCTTCATTTTCCAATACTCCATCTTCCCTTGAAGCTTCAGCAATGGAGAGCTGGTCCATTCCTTTGCTTATACCTATTGAGTCATTTGATCTACAAGACAACTCACAGTTGATTAATCTTGTTTCATCAAACACAACATGCACTGTTTCTTCAACAACTTGAGTAGTCAAGTTGAAGATTCTATAGGCCTTACTATTTGTGCTGTACCCAACAAATATCCCATCCTGGGATTTGACAGCAAACTTAGTCAAATATGACTTACCATTGTTAAGTATGTAGCATTTGCAACCAAAGATTCTGAAGTAGGATAGATTTGGTTTTCTACCTTTCATAATCTCATAGGGAGTCTTTTTGTGGCTCTTGGTGATAGAAGCCCTATTGATCACATGACAAGCAGTGTTTACTGCCTCCGCCCAGAAATATTCTGGTAGAGAGGTGTCACTCAATAGAGTTCTACCAGCTTCAATTAATGTTCTATTCTTTCTTTCAGCAATTCCATTTTGCTGAGGTGTTCTTGGTGAGGAGAACTCTTGGAAAATCCCAAAATCTTCACATAACTTTGTCATGCTTTCAGATTGAAACTCAGTACTATGGTCACTTCTGATTTTGACCACTATACTATTCAGTTCATTCTGAATTTGCTTTACAAAATTAAGTAAGACACTTGGGGTTTCAGATTTCTGTCTCAGAAAGAACACCCATGTAAATCTAGAATAGTCATCTACAACCACAAAAGTGTATACTTTCCTACCTAGACTATGAACTGGCATAGGACCAAAAAGATCCATATGCAAGAGGTATAAGCACCTCACAGAATCCTTGTTTTCAAGGCTTTGAAAGGGGGATTTTGTCTGCTTGCCCTTTTGACAAGCTGAGCATATCCCTTCCTTCATACACTTAACTTGAGGACCATTCCTCACTAACTCTTTGATAAAGAGTTGGCCAATTGTCTTGTAGTTAAGATGAGCAAAACTCTTGTGCCACTTAACACAATGAGAAGCATTGTCATCAGCTACAAGACAATATACATTTCTCTTCCTATACCCAGTCAAAATGATCTCTTGATCACTTGACCTTTTGATATGACATCCATCCTTAACAAATGAAATGTCATATCCTAAATCACTCAGCTGGCTTATGCTTATTAGATTGTGTTTCAAACCTTTTACATAAGCCACTTGGGTGATAGTAATTAGGTTAGAAGAAATGTTACCAAACCCTTTGATGACTCCTTTTTCAGATCCACCAAAGATCACTTTAGGTCCATCTTTGATAGATGAATACTCCTTCAGCAGCCCCTTTGTTCCAGTCATGTGCCTGGAACAACCACTATCCAAGTACCATATAGGGGCATGGTTACTTGGATTCACCTACAACACAGATTTACTTACCCTTAGAACCCAAGCAAGTCTTGGGTCCTTGGTTCAAGTTAGCATTAACAAAGCTACCATTATTTCTTCTAACAGGTAGACTATTGTTCTTTCCAACACTTGTGTTATACCAGCAGTCTAGTGCAAAATGGCCTCTCTTGCCACAGCACCAACATTCAAACCTATTGTATCTAGTTCTAGATACATCCTTGACAAAAGAATTTCTGTCCATTGTTGGTGCTGCAGCAGCTTCACCCACTGATTTTTTATAACCATTAGGTTTCTGAACATAGGTAGGCCTGTTGGCATTTACACCCTTGTTTTTCAGAACATTAGACTTAATATGACCATGAATATTTTCATGATCATATAGGTTAGAAGACACTTCCACCTTTCTAAACTTAATAGGGACTGAAAAGTTCAGTGGCTTGACAGGAGCTTTGCCTTTCCTCTTGAATTGGCCAGCCCTGGAGTTACCTTTAAATCCTAATCCTGCCTTACCCTTTTGATTCACAAATTCATCAATCAAGGGTAAGACAGACTTTGGCTTAGAGTAACTAGCCACTAAATCTTTTTCAATTCTTAGTCTGGCCTCCAGACTCTTCACTTGATCATTGGTATAATTAATTGTGCCCATCTGAATAATAGTTATATTCTTCAGCTTGGCAATTTCATTTAACTTTTGATCAATTACTTTCTCTAACTCAGTTGCAGCTACCCTTAGTTCAGCAATTTCATGAGCCTGAGATTTAACCAGGTTCTTGCTTTTCTTAAGGGCCTGCAACAAGTCCCCATACTTATCTATCAATTGATAGACATCTCCTTCAGATTCAGATGCATCTACATCACTTGATGCAGATGTAGCTGATTCTGTACTTGTACGACAAACAGATTTCATAGAAGGACATTGTAGCTTATTAGGACCAGACTGATTCGGGCATATGTCCTCTTCTGATCCTGCCATTAGTCCCATGCACTGATGATCCTCTTGATCATAGATGGAGTCTAGCAACTGTAGAAACTCCTCTTCTTCAGATACAGCATATAGTCCAATATATGCTTCTGCTTCAGATTCTGACTCTGAAGTTGACTGATCTGTTAGGCTCTTATCCTTCTTTGCAACAAAAGATTTCTCCTTCTTGCCCTTTTTATGAGTCTTATTCTTGTCTGAAGACTCCTTTCTCTTATCAGGACAGTCAGCCACTACATGTCCAAGTCTATTGCAACAATAGCAGACAATCTTTGAAGTAGTAGTCTTGCTGGGCTTTGATCTGCTCTTTTCTTTCCTTGATGACTTTTTCTTCTGATAATAGTCATCAACTTGCTGTGAAGTAGAGGGCTTAGACTTCCACTGTTTCTTCTTCAAGAACCTATGGAATTGCCTTGTGAATGCAGCAAAGTCTGCATCTGAATCACAGCTTTCTGAACCCTGATTATCTGAATTTTCTGAACTGAATTCTGCAATTTCCTTAGGATGGGATGGTGATATCCTCCTATTCTTTCTGATGGATTCTGCTTTGAATGCCACAGTCTTTTCTCTATGCTCTCCTCTTGAATTCTTTTCCTCCTCCTTCCTCACCAAAAGTTGCATTTCATAGGATAGCAGCTTTCCAAACAAGATGGGAGGAGAGATCTCTGCCAATTTAGCCACTTCTCTTATGGCACAGATCTTTGTGTCTCAATCCTTTGTTAAGGATCACAAGAATTTGTCATTCAGTTCATAAGTACTGAAGACTCTTCCATAGGACATTAGCTCATTCACAATTCTATAGAATTTCTTATAGCACTCAGTTATGCTATCAGATTTTCCTTGTCTAAAACTTTCATATTCCTGATTGAGCATAGATTTCCTGTCCTGTCTTACTTCTTCTGATCCCTCCATGTAGACAATCAATGTGTCCCACATTTCTTTGGAGGTCTTGCAGTGAATCAGATTCTGAAATGTTGAATCATCTATGACACTTACAATAATGTTCTGTGCTCTTTTATCCATGGTTGCCAAAATGATTTCATCCTTGGTCATTTCAGAATAACTCTTTGGAGTTTGAATATTAGCATCAAGAACTGATACCTTCATTGGAATGAAGGGTCCTTCCTGAACTGTGATGTATATTCTTGGGTCAGATGCCTCCATAAACAACCTGACTATTTCTTTCCAAATTCCAAAGATTTCCTTCTTGCATATGGGTAATTTCATAGACCCTAGCTCCCTATGATTCTCTCCAGAACCCATTTTCTTGAATCTTAATTCTGCCTTTCAGATCTACCTCAGACTGTTAAGTCTTTTTTGAGAAACCTCCCTCTGATACCACTTGATAGTTTTACTTTCAAGACAACCTAAACACCTAGAGGGGGGGGGGGTGAATAGGTTCTAATTGCTTGTACAAATTTTTAGGGAGAATTCAATTACAAAAATTAAAACATCTAGCACAGCATTCACAGACATTTAATCATCACAGATTGCACAATGTTTTATAGTGGTTCCCCAAGGTCTGGGTACATCCACTTTCCCCCTTCACCTATCTAGCAGTATGCTAGATTCGGCCAAACTTCCACTATTCTCAGATCCTCAGATCCTACAGCTCAGAACCTAGATAGGTTCCTACAACTCAGGCACAATAGCCCTACCTCAGCCTTGCCACAAGGCCTACAACTCAGAGAAGAACCTTCTCCTACACTCAGGCAAACAGCCCTACCACTCAGAGATCAACTCTCCTACACTCAGCCTTTATATCACAGGCTTACAACTCAGATCTATGTAAAACAGATCCTACAGAAATTTAGAAAAGAAGTTTTAATGTCTTGCCTTTATTGAGAGAGAAGAGGACAAGACAATTCTTGATCAGCTGATGAAATCAACTGAATCTGAGCTTTCTTCAAAGCTTCTTGAATCTGAACTTAGCTGAGTTGATTTCCAAACAGCTTCTTGAGAAAACCACTGATGGCTTCCTTCTTCTTCTTCAAAATGGGTGGATCCCTCTCTATCCAACACCTTTGATGATACTTCTGAATTCTTGTTAGAACTCTTCTTTGATCGATCCTGAGATCGTCTTCTTAGATCTTCTGATGAAGATCTTCTTCAGTGTATTACACCTTCTTGATTTGATTTCTCAATTTGATTGCCAAAGTTCAATCTTCTCATATATTTTTTACTTCTCTCTGAATCTGTCTATTTATAGATCTTCTTAATGGTAATCGGCTGATCCGGTTTATAACTGCCTTCTGACAAGTCTGACAACATCAGTTAACTGGCTGCAACCCACAGCTGTCAAGTCTTCAAACAGATCCTATGCCTTAGTCTTGGTCAGCAATGTGTTGAGATAGACTGTCAGGAAGTGTCAAGACCAACTGTCTGTATGTGTCGACACAAGTAACTTTGGTGTCGACACAGCCTTTGAAGATGTCGACAAGTTTGCCTTTAAGTCGACACAGCTTCTTCAGAGAATAACTTGGTCTTGACTTTGTAGTGTGTCGACACAAGTCCTGTGTGTCGACACAGTTGTTGTAGATTCAGAACTCAGTATGTGTTGACTTAGTCTTCTGGTGTCGACACAAGTATTGTCGACTTCTGCCAATGTGTGTCGACTCTGTCTCATTGTGTCGACACAGCCTCCCAGTGTTGACACAAATGTGGTCGACTATCTTCCTGTGAGTCGACACTGCTTCCCAGTGTCGACACAAATGTGGTCGACTATCTTTCTCTGTGAGTCGACACTGCTTCCCAGTGTCGACACAAGTGTGGTCTGATAGTTTTACTTTCAAGACAACCTAAACACCTAGAGGGGGGGGGGGTGAATAGGTTCTAATTTCTTGTTTATAAATCTAGGCAGAATTCAATTACAGATTAAATTATCTAGCACAGCATTCACAGAAAACTAAACATCACAGATTGCACAATGTTTTATAGTGGTTCCCCAAGATCTGGGTACATCCACTTTCCCCTTCACCTATCTAGCAATGTGCTAGATTCGGCCAAACTTCCACTATACTCAGATCCTCAGATCCTACAGCTCAGAACCAGGATAGGTTCCTACAACTCAGGCTCAACAGCCCTACCTTAGCCTTGCCTCAAGGCCTACCACTCAGAGAATAATCTTCTCCTACACTCAGGCAAATAGCCCTACCACTCAGAGATCACCTCTCCTACACTCAGCCTTTATAACACAGGCTTACAACTCAGATCTGTGTAAACAGATCCTACAGAAATTTAGAAAAGATATTTTGATGTCTTGCCTTTGTTGAGAGAGAAGAAGACAAGACACTTCTTGATCACCTGATGAAATCAACTGAATCTGAGCTTTCTTCAAAGCTTCTTGAATCTGAACTTAGCTGAGTTGATTTCCAAACAGCTTCTTGAGAAACCACTGATGGCTTCCTTCTTCTTCTTCAAGATGACTGGATCTCCCTCTATCCAACACCTTTACTGATACTTCAGACTTCCTCTTCTTAGACCTTCTGATGAAGATCTTCTTTTTCACTTTCTTGAATTGAAACTTCAACAGGATCGTAATCCTTCTGTTTCTTCTTCTTAGATCTTCTTCTATAATTTTTCTTAGCTTAGCTTCATATATAATTCCTTCTGAATGTGTCTATTTATAGACTTTCTTCATGGTAACCGGCTGATCCGGTTTCTAACTGATTTCTGACAGGTCTGACAGCTTCAGTTAAACGGTGGCAACCCACAACTGTCAAGTCTTCAAACAATTCTTGTACCTTAGCCTTGGACAGCAAAATGTCGCGACAGTCAGTTAGAAAGTGTCGAGACCAATCTGTCTATCTGTGTCGACACAAGTGACTTTGGTGTCAACACAGTCTTTGACGATGTCGACAAAGTTGCCTTTAAGTCGACACAGTTTCTTCAGAAAATAACTTGGTCTAGACTCTGAAGTGTGTCGACACAAGTCCTGTGTGTCGACACAGTTGTTGTAGATTCAGAACTTAGTATGTGTCGACTCAGCCTTCTGGTGTCGACACAGCAATCTTCAATTCTGCCAAAATGTGTCGACTCAGTCTTCTGGTGTCGACACAAGCATAGTAGACTTATGCCAATATGTGTCGACTCAGTCTTCTGGTGTCGACACATCCACCCAGTGTCGACACAGTTGTGGTCGACTATTTTTCTCTGGTCGACTATCTTTCACTAGTCGACAAACTTTCTCTGGTCGACTATCTTTCATGGTGTCGACAAACTTTCTCTGGTCGACTATCTTTCACTAGTCGACTAACTTTCTCTGGTCGACTATCTTTCACGGTGTCGACAAACTTTCTCTGGTCGACTATCTTTCACGGTGTCGACACTGCTTCCCAGTGTTGAGGTCGACGATTTTCTTTATGTGTCGACACTGCTTCCCAGTGTCGACATAAATGTGGTCGACTATCTTTCTCTGTGTCGACACTGATATTCTGAAGTGTCGACACAATTTCTTCAGGTGTCGACATGTGGACTTAGAATATTTTTCTGCATTATTTATACTTCTTCACCTGCACATGTCAACTCAAAACAACATCAAATACACCTTGATGTATATCATTGAGCTAAGTTGGGCTTCTTCAAATCAGGTACACATTTTCCAATGTACCCAACAATCTCCCCCTATTTGGAGAAGTCATAACCCTATAGCCAATGATATACACCATTTATAAAAAGTATAAACTGATGATATATGACATAACAGGAATACTTAATATAAACAAAATAAAAACCATACATCACAGAATGAACATTATATGATTTCACACAACATTTTGTTTATAACTTGATAATGTTTGAATACAGAGATTTACATCTAATGATTTAATCAAAACATTACAAAACACTTTGAAAGAACTAAGAATTAAGACTGATCAGGCTCTTTAATGACAATTCCTTTGCCAGATAGAACTTGAGCCTTCACAGGAGCTTCAGAATCTTCAGCTGGCTTCTTGCATTTTAGATCAGCCTTCTTCTTTGCTTCTTCCTTGAGCCTTTGCCTTTCAAAATAATGAAAGGGCTTTGGGAAGTACTTGCTTGGCTCCTGAGCATCTGGAGGCAGCCTACCCAGCTTGGCTTTTCTTCTAAACTGTACAATGGCCTCTTGCCTGGCTTCATACTTCTGTCATTCCATCTCATTGTACCACTTGCCTCTTTCATGCACTTGGTCTTTGACAGCCTTCCATGCAGTGAGTATTATATTTCTAGAAGTAGGACTCCACTGCTCAAAGTCTGGCTTAAGTTCAGCCTGCTCTCTAAACCTTTTCTTAGATAGAAGAGCATCTTGCTGGTCTTTCAAAGTAGCCTCAGCCTTATCAACCTTCCCAATAACAATATTAGTAACCTCCTTTGGAGGACTATACATCCCTTGAACCTGCTGATCAATCATATCATAATCTGGAGGGGGTAAATGACTTGGGCAACCTCAGGTTGATTGCCTTCCAGTAGACTTGTTTGTATTCCTGACTCAGCCACCATAGCATCATCACACAATGGTGGATATCCCAATGTGGCTCTAATACTATTGGTCACCCATTTGGTGTGCTCTGAGCCTGCATGAACTAGCATCCTCTCCCCCTTTATGGCTTCTCTAGAAACATGATCTCTTAGATCTTCCTTCTGAAATCTGATTTGACCATCTAGATAATTCACACCCTCTTTAAAAATGGTTTTAACTTTTGAAGCTTGTCAGATATTTCCTTTTGAGAGGTTGTGATAGCAGTTTTAACAGAATCAATAGCAGCTTGAAAGTTCTTATCAAATTCTTCCATTTCCTTTGATCTAGTTGCAGGCAGACTTGGAACAATCTTTTTCAATTCCTCAATAATCTTATGATGAGATTCAGTTAAATTTTCATTCATCCTTATCTGATTTTCCAAGACATAGCTTTGCTTTAAAGCAATGTCATCCACCTTAGGGATGATAGTCTGCTGTTGTTTTGCCAGATATACCACAGCATTACCTCCCTTATGGAAGCAATCTGTCATTTCCTTCTTATGCATATTGACCTCAAACCTAATTGATTTTATATCTTGAGCTAAGTCAAATTGCAGGGACTTGTTGTTCTCATCAACATATTTTTCTATAGCCACTCTGTGGTCATCCAATTTCACTTGTAAATATACAAAGAACTTGTTATAATCAAAGTTAGAAGGAGTGTGATGTGCTGTAGACTGTAGAGCCTGCTTATAGCTCTTGCTCCTTCTTTGGAAGACCATAAGTTTTCTCTTTTTAGCCACCCTGGCTTCTTCATTCTCAGAATCAGAAGTACTCTCAATTTGAACTCTTTCTTTGGGAGGAGGAGAAACAGCTGCTTCAGTGCCATGTTGTACAGTCTCAACATGCACTGGCTCCCCCTCAATTTCTTGCTCCACTTCCAGACTATCAGTAATTATTTCATCATTTGGAAATAACTCCTCCAGAGTATATTCCTTCTGGGCTTGCTCATTTGCAGTATTCAAATTTGGAGATTGATCAATTTGAGCATCTTCTTGCACTTGCTCCCCCTGGACCTGTGCAGAAATAGAAATATTAGAAATCTCTTTTGTAGGAAAATTCACCAGCTCCCCCTGCACCTGTACCTGGTCATGAGTAGATACAGTTTGTGTAGGTGAATAAACTTGCTGAACTGGTTTACTTACTTCTTCTTCTTGAACTGCAGGTATTGTGGCATCCTGATCTTCAACCTCTAGTCTTACTTGCTCTTCTTGTGGATGCCCAGTACTGGTAGCATGACCTGGGGATTTCTCAGGTGAATCCTGCCTTTCCACTTCAGGCATTTCTTTGGTCAGCACCCTATCCCATCTGGAGAATAATCTCATGTCCATCCTTCTCATGTGATTAATTTTAGTTCCAGGTTGTTGTTGCATAACCTCAGGAATCTCCTTACATAGGCATATACTCATTATCCTAGCCAGATTTGGCTTCTTGATTCCTTCCTTAATCTTCTCAAAGATTACAGATGACCAATCCGTAGGAATTGTAAAAACAATCCTGGTCATTAGGCTGAACATATAGGCAGAAATCCTATCATGTCCACCTGGCTTGCACAGAATAACTTTTCCAACTACTTCTGACAGGAACTTGCCCTGTTGATTCATTCCTTTCATGTTGAATGCTGCTCTAATTTTCATGGTGGAATCCAATCCACACCATTGAAGAGCCTCCCTAGATTTAGAAGCAGGGACATCCTCTTCATTCTCAATTGTAGATAATTGCAGAATTGTTTTTAACTTTCTTGGTGTAATCTCCACAGGTGACCCATGAACTGTGGATTTTATCCCATGACTTTCAGAGTTTACAGATGCAGAGGTAAAGAACTCGTGCACCTCCTTCTTCCAGATCTTTGATGGTTCAGAGACCAGAAATTCTAAACCTGAGTCGGAGAGGAGAGAGATAACCCCAAGAACATCTGGAGGGGCAGCTGCAAAGGCCTGGCGCACCAACTCATATCCTTCATTCACATTGTCTTCAATCTTTGGCGCCATGGATCAGTCGAAAAAGCTTGAAAGATGAGAGAAAGAGAGAGAGAGAGAGAATGTCGACACAGGGTTTCGAAAACCTTGTAAGCGTGTCGACAGAATGAGTTCTTGACCTATTTATACCTTCTGTTTAAAGAAGATCAAAAGACGCCAAAAACAGACTATAAGTGTCGACACAGATGGAATGTGTCGACACAAGCTTCTATAGTCTCGACACCAAGTCCGTCTACTATGTGTCAACACCAATTTGCGGTTATGTCGACACCAGAGATATATAGTAGAGCATCAGAAATTCTGTGTCAACTCTTAGTATAAGTGTCGACACAAAATCTATAAGTGTCGACACCACTATCCTGGTGAAGTCGACACTACATTCCTGGATAAGTCGACAATAAGATTCTTAAGTGTCGACACATATTTTCTGTGTCGACACAATATCTCTGACTTGTCGACATTACTACCCTGAGTCGACACATTATTACTGAATGTGTCGACACCATCTTACTTAGCCAATTTCTGTTTGATCATCACAACTTATAAGTACAACAAAGTACTTTATACTACTTCAATGTGTCTTAATATCACTTGAATGTCTTGTTACCACTTCAACTTTATTGTTGATGATTTTGTGATTACACTAATCAATGGTTAACATACCTAATTCAATTTTGAATTTATTGAATTTTGTCTCATCTAGGGGCTTAGTAAACACATCTGCTATTTGATAATCTGTTTTCCCAAATTCCAATGAGATGTCTTCTTTTTCTACATGTTCTCTAAGAAAATGGTATTTTATTTCTATATGCTTAGTTCTACTATGAGAAACAGGATTATTAGCAATAGAAATTGCACTCTTAGAGTCACATAAAAGAGGTGTTCTACTTACTTGAATACCATAATCCTTTAGCTGATGCTGCATCCATAATAGCTGTGCACAGCAGCTTCCAGCAGCAACATACTCTGACTCAGCTGTGGAAATTGCCACACTAGTCTGCTTCTTACTACTCCATGATATTAGTCTTCCTCCCAGGAATTGACAAGTACCTGTAGTACTCTTCCTATCCTCTCTACATCCTGCAAAATCTGCATCTGAATAGCCTGTTAGTTGAAAATCTCTATTCCTAGGGTACCAAATGCCTAGATTAGGTGTGCCCTTAAGATATCTCAGAATCCTTTTAACTGCAGTATAATGAGATTCTTTAGGGCAGGCTTGGTACCTAGCACAGACACATGTAACATACATAATATCTGGTCTACTAGCAGTGAGATATAGTAGTGAGCCAACTATTCCTCTATACAAAGTCTCATCAACAGGTTTACCTGCATCATCTTTGCATATAGGCATACTTGTTCCCATAGGAGTTCTCATGGTGGAGGATGACTCCATACCATATTTCTTAATCAATTCTTTGGTGAACTTAGACTGGGATATGGACAAGCCATCATCAGTCTGTCTTATTTGGAGTCCCAAGAAGAATTTCAGTTCCCCCATACTGCTCATCTCAAACTTCCCTTGCATAAGTTTGGCAAACTTTTTACAAAGGTTGTTTTTAGTAGATCCAAAGATTATGTCATCAACATAGATCTGAACTAAGATGATCTTGCCTTTGGATTCCCTAAGGAATAGAGTTTTGTCAATTTTTCCTCTTGAGAATTTATTCTCAATAAGGAAAGTAGACAGGGTTCCATACCAAGCCCTTGGAGCTTGCTTTAACCCATACAGAGCTTTCCTAAGCTTATAAACAAAATCAGGTTTAAGAGGATCTACAAAACCTGATGGTTGCTCTACATATACTTCTTCTTTAAGATCACCATTCAGAAATGCTGACTTCACATCCATCTGGTATACTTTGAAGTCTTGATAGGCTGTATAGGCAAGGAATATTCTGATTGCCTCCAGCCTTGCTACAGGAGCAAAGGTTTGATCAAAGTCAATCCCTTCTTCCTGCCTGTATCCTTTTGCAACCAATCTTGCTTTATTCTTTACTATTATTCCACTTTCATCTAGCTTGTTCCTATAGATCCATTTTGTGCCAATTATGTTGTGGCCTCTTGGTTTAGAAACAAGCTCCCAGACATTGCACCTTCTGAATTGATTCAGCTCCTCTTGCATAGCATCAATCCAGTGCTGGTCTTGGATAGCTTCTTCAAACTTCTTAGGCTCCATTTGTGACAGGAAACTTGAATGTAGAACTGTGTTTTGATTTCTGCTTCTAGTTTGCACCCCTTGTCTAGGATCACCTATTATCTGATCAGCTGGATGATCTCTTAAATGTCTTGTAGCTGGAGGAAGATTTCCTTCTGGTTGAACATCTCCAGCTCCTTCATTTAACTGATTCTCTTGACTTTCATCAGCTTCTATAGTGTCTTGTTCTCCCCCTGGACTGAAGCCTTCATTTTCCAATGCCCCATCTTCCTTTGATACTTCAGTAATGGAAAGCTTGTCCATACTTTTGCTTATACCTGTTGAGTCATTTGATCTACAAGACAACTCACAGTTGATTAATCTTGTTTCATCAAACACAACATGCACAGATTCTTCAACAACTTGAGTAGTCAAGTTGAAGACTCTATAGGCCTTACTATTTGTGCTGTACCCAACAAATATCCCATCCTGGGATTTGACAGCAAACTTAGTCAAATATGACTTGCCATTGTTAAGTATATAACACTTGCAACCAAAGATCCTAAAGTAAGATAGATTTGGTTTTCTGCCTTTCACAATCTCATAGGGAGTCATTTTGTGGCTTTTGGTGATAGTAGCCCTATTGATTACATGACAAGCAGTGTTAACTGCCTCAGCCCAAAAATATTCTGGGAGAGAGGTGTCACTCAATAGAGTTCTACCAGCTTCAATTAATGTTCTATTCTTTCTTTCAGCAATTCCATTTTGCTGAGGTGTTCTAGGTGAGGAGAACTCTTGGAAAATCCCAAAGTCTTTACACAATTTTGTTATGCTTTCAGATTGAAACTCAGTACCATGGTCACTTCTGATTTTGACCACTATACTATTCAGTTCATTCTGAATTTGCTTTACAAAATTAAGTAAAACACCTGGGGTTTCAGATTTTTGTCTCAGAAAGAACACCCATGTAAATCTAGAATAGTCATCTACAACCACAAAAGTGTAGACCTTCCTACCTAGACTATGAACTGGCATAGGACCAAAAAGATCCATATGCAAAAGGTATAAACACCTCACAGAATCCTTGTTTTCAAGGCTTTGAAAGGAGGATTTTGTCTGCTTGCCCTTTTGACAAGCTGAGCATATCCCTTCCTTTATACACTTAACTTGAGGTCCATTCCTCACTAACTCTTTGCTAAAGAGTTGACCAATTGTCTTGTAGTTTAGATGAGCCAATCTCTTGTGCCACTTAACACAATGATAAGCATTGTCATCAGCTACAAGACATATGGGAGAAGCCTTATTCTCACATTCAAAATTAAGACAATATACATTTCTCTTCCTATACCCAGTCAATATGATCTTTTGATCACTTGACCTTTTGATATGACATCCATCTTTAACAAATGAAATGTCATATCCTAAATCACTTAGCTGGCTTATGCTTATTAGATTATGTTTCAAACCTTTTACATAAGCCACTTGAGTGATAGTGATAAGGTTAGAAGAAATGTTACCAAACCCTTTGATGACTCCTTTTTCAGATCCACCAAAGATCACTTTAGGTCCATCTTTGTTAGATGAATACTCCTTTAGCAGCCCCTTTGTTCCAGTCATGTGCCTGGAACAACCACTATCCAAGTACCATATAGGGGCATGGTTACTTGGATTCACCTGCAACACAGAATTACTTACCCTTAGAACCCAAGTAAGTCTTGGGTCCTTGGTTCAGGTTAGCATTACTAAAGCTACCATAACCTCTTCTAACAGGTAGACTATTGTTCTTTATAGCACTTGGGTTATACCAACAGTCTAGTGCAAAATGGCCTCTCTTGCCACAGCACCAACATTCAAACTTATTGTATCTAGATCTAGATACATCCTTGTCAGAAGAATTTCTGTTCATTGCTGGTGCTGCAACAACTTCACCTACTGATTTCTTAAAACCATTAGGTTTATGACCATAGGTAGGCCTGCTTGCATTTACACCCTTGTTTTTCAGAACATTAGTCTTAATATAACCTTGAATATCTTCATGATCATATTTGTTAGAAGGCACTTTCACCTTACTAAACTTTAAGGGGACTGAAAGATTTAGTGGCTGAACAGGAGCTTTGCCTTTCCTCTTGAATCTGCCAGCCCTGGAGTTACCTTTAAATCCTAATCCAGCCTTACCCTTTTGAGTGACAAATTCATCTATCAAGGGTAAGACAGATTTTGGCTTAGAGTAACTAGCCACTAAATCCCTTTCAATTCTAAGTCTGGCCTCCAGACTCTTCACTTGATCATTAGTATAATTAATTGTGCCCATCTGAATAATAGTTATATTTTTTAGCTTGGCAATTTCATTTAATTTTTGATCAATAACTTTCTCTAACTCAGTTGTAGCAACCCTTAGTTCAGCAATTTCCTGAGCCTGAGATTTAACTAGGTTCTTGCTTTTCTTAAGGGCCTGCAACAAATCCCCATACTTGTATATCAATTGATAGACATCTCCTTCAGATTCAGATGCATCTACATCACTTGATGCATATATAGCTGATTCTTCACTTGTACAACAAACAGATGTAATAGAAGGACATTGTACCTTACTAGGACCAGACTGATTCTGGCATATGTCCTCTTTTGATCCTGCCATTAGCCCCATACACTGATGATCCTTTTGTTCATTGATGGAGTCTAGCAACTGCAGAAACTCCTCTTCTTCAGACACAGCATATAGTCCAATATATGCTTCAGCTTCAGATTCTGACTCTGAAGTTGACTGGTCTGTTAGACTCCTATCTTTCTTTGCAACAAAAGATTTCTCCTTCTTGCCTTTCTGATGAGTCTTCTTCTTGTCTGAAGACTCCTTTCTCTTATCAGGACAGTCAGCCACTACATGTCCAGCCCTATTGCAACAATAGTAGATAATCTTTGAAGTAGTGGCTTTGCTGGGCTTTAATCTGCTCTTCTCTTTCCTTGATGACCTTTTCTTCTGATAATAGTCATCATCTTGCTGTGATGAGAAAGGCCTAGACTTCCATTGCTTCTTTTTCAAGAACCTCTGGAATTGCCTTTTGAATGCAGCAAAGTCTGCATCTGAATCACAGCTTTCTGAACCCTTATCTGAATTTTCAGAACTATCTTCTGCAACTTCCTTAGGAGGAGATGGTGATTTCCTCCTATTCTTTCTGGTGGCTTCTGCATTGAATGCCACAGTCTTTTCTCTATGCTCTCCTCTTGAATTCTTTTCCTCCTCCTTCCTCACCATAAGTTGCATTTCATGGGATAGCAACTTTCCAAACAAGGTGGGAGGAGATATCTCTGCCAATTTAGCCACTTCTCTTATGGCACAGATCTTTGTGTCCCAATCCTTTGTTAAGGATCTCAAGAATTTGTCATTCAGTTCATAAGTACTGAAGACTCTTCCATAGGACATAAGCACATTCACAATTCTATAGAATTTCTTGTAGCACTCAGTTATGCTATCAGATTTTCCTTGTCTAAAACTTTCATACTCCTGATTGAGCATAGATTTCCTGTCCTGCCTTACTTCTTCAGATCCCTCCATGTAGACTATCAATGTATCCCACATCTCCTTGGAGGTCTTGTAGTGAATCAGATTCTGAAATGTTGAATCATCTGTGGCACTAACAATAATGTTCTGAGATCTTTTATCCAAGGTTGCCAAGATGATTTCATCCTTTGTCATCTCTGAATAACTCTTTGGAGTTTGGATATTTGCATCAAGAACTGATACCTTCATTGGTATGAAGGGGCCTTCCTGTACTGTGATGTAAATCCTTGGGTCAGATGTCTCCATAAACAATCTGACTCTTTCTTTCCAAATTCCAAAAATTTCTTTCTTGCATATGGGTAATTTCATAGACCCTAGCTCCTTATGATTCTCACCAGAACCCATCTTTTTGAATCTTGATTCTGCCTATCAGATCTACCTCAGACTGTTAAGTCCTTTTTGAGGAACCTCCCTCTGATACCACTTGATAGTTTTACTTTCAAGACAACCTAAACACCTAGAGGGGGGGGGGTGAATAGGTTCTAATTTCTTGTTTATAAATCTAGGCAGAATTCAATTATAGATTAAATTATCTAGCACAGCATTCACAGAAAACTAAGCATCAAAGATTGCACAATGTTTTATAGTGGTTCCCCAAGATCTGGGTACATCCACTTTCCCCCTTCACCTATCTAGCAATGTGCTAGATTTGGCCAAACTTCCACTATACTCAGATCCTCAGATCCTACAGCTCAGAACCAGGATAGGTTCCTACAACTCAGGCTCAACAGCCCTACCTCAGCCTTGCCTCAAGGCCTACCACTCAGAGAATAATCTTCTCCTACACTCAGGCAAATAGCCCTACCACTCAGAGATCACCTCTCCTACACTCAGCCTTTATAACACAGGCTTACAACTCAGATCTGTGTAAACAGATCCTACAGAAATTTAGAAAAGATATTTTGATGTCTTGCCTTTGTTGAGAGAGAAGAAGACAAGACACTTCTTGATCAGCTGATGAAATCAACTGAATCCGAGCTTTCTTCAAAGCTTCTTGAATCTGAACTTAGCTGAGTTGATTTCCAAACAGCTTCTTGAGAAACCACTGATGGCTTCCTTCTTCTTCTTCAAGATGACTGGATCTCCCTCTATCCAACACCTTTACTGATACTTCAGACTTCCTCTTCTTAGACCTTCTGATGAAGATCTTCTTTTTCACTTTCTTGAATTGAAACTTCAACAGGATCGTAATCCTTCTGTTTCTTCTTCTTAGATCTTCTTCTATTATTTTTCTTAGCTTAGCTTCATATATAATTCCTTCTGAATGTGTCTATTTATAGACTTTCTTCATGGTAACCGGCTGATCCGGTTTCTAACTGATTTCTGACAGGTCTGACAGCTTCAGTTAAACGGTGGCAACCCACAGCTGTCAAGTCTTCAAACAATTCTTGTACCTTAGCCTTGGACAGCAAAATGTCGAGACAGTCAGTTAGAAAGTGTCGAGACCAATCTGTCTATCTGTGTCGACACAAGTGACTTTGGTGTCGACACAGTCTTTGACGATGTCGACAAAGTTGCCTTTAAGTCGACACAGTTTCTTCAGAAAATAACTTGGTCTAGACTCTGCAGTGTGTCGACACAAGTCCTGTGTGTCGACACAGTTGTTGTAGATTCAGAACTTAGTATGTGTCGACTCAGCCTTCTGGTGTCGACACAGCAATCTTCAATTCTGCCAAAATGTGTCGACTCAGTCTTCTGGTGTCGACACAAGCATAGTCGACTTATGCCAATATGTGTCGACTCAGTCTTCTGGTGTCGACACATCCACCCAGTGTCGACACAGTTGTGGTCGACTATTTTTCTCTGGTCGACTATCTTTCACTAGTCGACTAACTTTCTCTGGTCGACTATCTTTCATGGTGTCGACAAACTTTCTCTGGTCGACTATCTTTCACTAGTCGACTAACTTTCTCTGGTCGACTATCTTTCACGGTGTCGACAAACTTTCTCTAGTCGACTATCTTTCACGGTGTCGACACTGCTTCCCAGTGTTGAGGTCGATGATTTTCTTTATGTGTCGACACTGCTTCCCAGTGTCGACATAAATGTGGTCGACTATCTTTCTCTGTGTCGATACTGATATTCTGAAGTGTCGACACAATTTCTTCAGGTGTCGACATGTGGACTTAGAATATTTTTCTGCATTATTTAATACTTCTTCACCTGCACATGTCAACTCAAAACAACATCAAATACACCTTGATGTATATCATTGAGCTAAGTTGGGCTTCTTCAAATTAGGTACACATTTTCCAATGTACCCAACATGGTCGACTATCTTTCTCTGTGAGTCGACACTGCTTCACAGTGTTGACACAAATGTGGTTGACTATCTTTCTCTGTGTCGACTATCTTTCTCTATGTCGACACAGCCTCCTTCAAGTGTCGACACAAATATTCTGAAGTGTCGACACTGTTTCTTCAGGTGTCGACACATGGACTTAGAATATTTTTCTGCATTCTTTAACACTTCTTCACCTGCACATGTCAACTTAAAACAACATCAAATACACCTTGATGTATATCATTGAGCTAAGTTGGGCTTCTTCAAATCAGGTACACATTTTCCAATGTACCCAACAAGCTTCCTTGAGAGTGAGCTTTTTCAACACTAGTTCAGTACCTGTAGAACTAGAAGAGGAGCTTGACATCTCATTATTAATCATATTTGTTTCATCAAACACTACATTAATTGACTCCTCTACAACTTGACTTGTCAAGTTGTAGATCCTATAAGCCTTACTATGATTACTGTACCTAAAAAATATCCCCTCATGGGATTTGGCAACAAACTTAGTTTTATAGGATTTTCCGTTGTTGAGCACAAAGCACATGCTCCAAAAAATTCTGAGATATGCAAGGTTTGGTTTCCTACCCTTCATAATCTCATAGGGAGTCTTTTTGTGGCTCTTGGTGATAGAAGCCATATTAAGGACATGACAAGTTGTATTTACAGCCTCAGTACAGAAATATTCTGGGAGAGAAGTGTCATTTAGTAGAGTTTTACCAGCCTCTATGAGATTTCTATTCTTCCTCTCAGCTATCCCATTTTACTGGGGTGTTCTTGGAGAGGAAAACTCTTGTTGAATCCTATGATGTTCACAGATTCTTGTCATACATTCAGAATGAAACTCAGTCTCATGGTCAGTTCTGATTTTGACCACAGTACTGTTCAGCTCATTCTGTACTTACATGATAAATGTATTGAAGACATCTGGGGTTTCAGACTTTTTCTTCAAAAAGAATACCCAAACAAATCTGGAAAAGTCATCAACCACCACAAAGGTGTAGACCTTTCTATCTAGACTATAAAATGGCATTGGACCAAACAAGTCCATATGAAAGAGGTATAAACACCTCACATAATCTTTAATCTCAATGCTTTTGAAGGAATCTTTTGTCTACTTACCCTTTTGGCATGTAGAGCAAATACCTTCCTTAGAGCACTTCATATTAGGACTATTCCTAACTAACTCTTTACTGTAGAGCTTTCTAATTGTTTTATAATTAAAATGAGCTAGCCTCTTGTGCCATTTGACACAATGTGAGACTTTCTCATTTGCAACTAGACAAATGGGAGATTCTGATGATAAACAAAAAAAAATTAAGACAATAAACATTCCCAATCCTAGTACAAGTCAAAGTGACCTCTTGGTCACTTGATCTTCTTATATGACACTTATCCTTATGGAAATAAATGACATAGCCAAGATCACATAATTGAATTATGCTTGTAAGGTTATGTTGCAACCCTTCCACATAAGCCATTTTGTGAAAGTGACTAAGCCATTAGTGATCTTACCATAACCTTTGATGATCCCTCTATCTGATCCACCAAATATCATCTTAGGTCCATCCTTTATTGGAATGAAATCCTCCAGGATGCACTTTTTCCAATCATGTACCCTAAATAACCACTGTCCAAGTACCATATAGGGTATGACAACTTGGACTCACCTGTAAGAAATAAATCATTTAACCTTAGGACTCCAATTCTTATTGGGTCCTAGGTGCATGTTAGGATGAAAATGAATATGCTTGCCTACAGCTCTTCTGACTGGTAAGCCGACATTAGATGTCTAGACACTATTATTGTGTCAACAATCAATTGCATAGTGGCCCACTTTGTCACAACACCAGCACTCATAGATGTTGTACCTTCTTTTAAGAGCTAGTTTAACAACATTGCTGTCAACAACTCTCAGCCAGCAGGTACAACAACAGCCTTTTTCTTATGTCTTCAGCCATAGCCTGATTTGGGATCTGTCTGGCAGCAGAGGTACTTGGGGTATCTTGAACCCTACCAGCAGCTGCCTTCTTTTCAGAGACCATGCTCCTGATGTCTTCAGATATGCCCCAGTCTGGTTTGCTGAAAGACTTTTCTTTGGTCTGATTATGGACTGATAGATTTTGAGAAGGGGATGGTACACCAAACATAAATGGTTCAGGATGGGCCATTTGAATTTCTTCATGGGATGCCTTGTAGGCCCTAGCACCCTTTCCATTCCTACCACCATAGTGGTGAAAAACTTTGTTCTTATTGGTGGATCCACCATTCTCCCAGTGACCATAGATGCTCTCTAGTTCATACCTGTTAGATGGTAGAAACACTCTCCTGAAAGGAATAGGAGGCAAGGAGGCTAGTGGCTGCACTGGAGCTTTACCCTTCCTTTTGCAATTGGCAGCTCTAGTGTTCCCTTTGAAGCCTAACCCCATCTTATCCTTTTGAGAGGAGAAGAAATCTATTAAAGACAACACAATACAAGGCTTTGAAAACATAGTCACTAGCTCCTTCTCCTTTTGGAGTTTACCTTCAAGATTCCTGATATGATCATTTTTAAAGGTTATGGTGCTCATCTGAATAACAATAACGTTCTTTAGCTGGCTAACTTCCCTAGTTGTCTACTCTATCAAAGTTGCTATTTCAGAATGCTGGGAAACAACAAGCTTTAGAGATGCAATCTCCTGAGCCTGCTATTTAGTCAGCAGCTTACTCCGTCTGAATGCTTCCAGAAGTTCACCATATATTTCAATCATTTGATTTTTGTCTTCCTCAGATTCAAAGCCATCTTCATCTCTTGATGAAGATGCACTTGAATCCTGACCAGTCACATACTTAAACTTAGATGAAGAGCTGGATGAAGTTTGTACCTTAGATGGTCTAGGCTGATCCTGACAGGATTGTTTATGTGATCTTGTCATCAGTCCAATGTAGGCTTCATCACCCTCTTCTGATTCTGACGAGAAAGACTCAGTCTAGCTTTTCTCCCTCTTAGCAATGAAGGTTTTCTCATTCTTGTTTCTCTTGTGCTGATGATTCTTTTCACCAGCCTCTTTCTTCTCAGGAAAATCAACTACAACATGACTTGGCTTGCTATAACAGAAACAAACAACCTTTTTAGAAAAATGTTTACCAGGTTTTGGATCATACATTCCCTCTTTGGAGGGTTTCTTCTTATTTCTGTAGTAGTCCTCTTTGTGCTGGAATGAAGAGGTAGGTTTGCTCCTCCACCTCTTCTTCTTCATCATCTTCATAAACTGTCTTGAGAAAGCAGCAAACTCTTATCAGACAAATTACAGCCTGATTCCTCTTGATTTGAATCTTCTAACTCAGCTGGCCTTCTTAGGGAAGAAAGATTCTTCTCCTTGCTCCTCTTGGAGCTATCTGCCTTAAAGGCCACAATAGTTTTTTTGCCCTGGCCTCTGCTAGTCTTATCTTCCTCCTTCGTTGCTGTCAGTTGTATCTCATATGAAAGCAGCTTACCAAACAGTGTGGATGGTGGAGTATCTGCCAACTTTGCCACTTCTCTAATAGCACATATCTTAGTGTCCCAGTCTCTAGTAAGAGGCCTAAGAAACTTATCATTTAGCTCATAATTACTAAAGGCCCTGCCATAGGTCTTTAGCTCATTAACTGTCCTAAAGAACCTTTCATAATAGCTAGTTATGGTCTCCTCCCTGATCTATCTGAAAGCTTCATACTCATGATTTAGCATTGACTTTCTATCATCTCTCACTTCCTCAGTACCTTCCATGTAAACTATCAAGGTGTCCTACATTTCCTTTGAGGTTTTGCAGTGCACCAGGTTTTGAAAGGTGGAGTCTTCTATGGCACTAACTATAAAGTTTTATGCCCTCTTATCTATTATTGCTAAGATGAATTCATCCTTAGTCATTTCAGTGTACTTCTTTGGAGTCTTAAGATTTACATCAAGGACAGATGTCTTCATTGGGATGAAGGGTCCTTCTTGAACTGTGATATAGATCCAAGGATCAGATGCTTCTATGAACAATTTTACCCTTTCCTTACATATGCCAAAAGTCACCTTCCTGCAGAGACGAAGTTTCATGGATCAAAGCTCTTTGTGACTCTCTCCTGAACCCATCTTAACCTTCTGACAGCTACCTTCGAGATCTACTCAGGCTATTAAGTCTTTTCTTGAGTAACCTCCTTCTGATACCACTTGAAAGTCTTTGATTGCAAGGGTAGCTAATCACCTAGGGGGAGTGAATAGGTTATTGCAGTCTTTTATAGTTCTTTAAAATATTCTATGACTTATATCCTACTGTGTATACATAATTCAGCTTTCAAGAACATAATACTCAGTACAGCAAAATGCAAGACACAACACAATAGATTTTATAGTGGTTTTCAAGTGTATGAGTACATCCACTGTCCCTCTCTGCCTTTCTAATAGTATGTTAGACAAGGCTCTTCTCCAAAAAATATGGCTCCTCAAAGATTACACCACGATCCCACCGGATAAGTCAGTCTCCACTGAGACTTATAATACAGGCTCACATCCCGCCATACAGTAATCTCTTGGCTACCAAACATAGGCACAATTGCCCTTAACACAGGCTGGGAGAAATAGCCCCACACAGATCCACAAAAGGATCCAATCACAGGCCCACGACCCTAACACAGATCTCACAGATCCTTCTCACAACCTTTATAATTTAGGCTTTACAATAAGATCACACAGATCTCTCAGAAAGCCTAATCAATCTAGGCCTTAACACAGATCTATCATAGATCCACAGATTTTGAAAGAGGAATGTTGATTCGACTCAAGAGAAATTGCTCCCTGAGTTGATTTCTTCCTGGGCTAAGAAAATCTCAGCCCTATCTGCTTCCCAGCAATAAGAAAATTGATCTTTAATGGTCTGCGACTTGTGCTGGAAATTCCTTAGAATCTTGATTTTGTTCTTGCTGATGAAAGAGGGGAAGGCGATCTTTAAACAGCTAACCTGTAAGGCAGATTGCAATTCCTCTGCCTTATTCTTCTGTCTAGTCAGAATCTGACATAGATATCTTCTTCTTCTTCGATTCATAAAATGATCTTCAGTTTTGGCTCAGATTGAATTGTGAAGCAATTTCAGCTAGGCTTGCCTAGACTGATTCATCTTCCTCAGAGATATCCTCTGTACTTACTATAGCAGATGTTGAATGCACCGGCAAACTTAGAAACCTTTCAGATTTATCAATTTGAAGTTCTTGGCTCTATAACAATGGCAGATGAAGACGACGAACTCCTGCTTCTCATTTTCAGAATGAATTAATGTTAATCAAGAAAGGTTAATTTGATCTTGATCTCAGCTGCTATTTATAATCCCATCGATTTGTGGGATGATTGACACGTGTCCCAGTTTTAACGGTGGTTAAAACCTCAGCTTAATCAAATTGAGATTCACTGTAGACTGACAGCAACGTTAATGTCGATTTGCATCATTTAAATAACGAATCTGAAATTCATTGACTTGTTGACTTTGCTGATATTAGCATCATTTTGGACAGCAAAATAAAGCATCATTCCCAAAATCCTCAGTTCGACGAACCCAAAGCTCAGCTCGACGAAAAAGTGAAAGTTGAGTTCGATGAGCTCTGAACTCTGTTCGACGAACTAAGAGCTCAACTCAACGAAAAGTGGATAAGCAATACTCAATGATTCTAGACTTAGAATTTTCTTTAGCTCTGCTAGGCGTTGAGTGGCGTTGAGTGAATAAGCCATACTCAACGAATTTGGACTTAGAAATATTTCAGCTCTGTTGAGAGCGTTGAGTGTATATGCCTCACTCAACGCTTTTTGCCTTAGCCATATTCTTCTGCCCTTTCTGCTTAAAAGCATTGAGAGCATTGAGTGTATAAGCTTCACTCAATGCTTTTATAGTTAGCCTGATTTTTTGCAATCTTGCCTTCTTGCTAAAGTTTGGCGTTGAGTACGTTGAGTGAACTATCTTCACTCAACAATTCTGGACTTAGCCTAATTATTATTTCTTCACAGGAAGACTATACTCAAAGCCTTTTGACTTGGTGTTGAGTGAATGAGCTTCACTCAATGCTTCTGTACTTGTCGAATTTTCTATCTCCTTATACTTTGGCGTTGACAGAATATCCTTGACTCTATGATTCTGGCCATATGGTGTTGAGTGAGTTGAGCTCACTCAATGCCTGTGGACTTAGCCACGTTTCTGCCTTTCAAATACTGTAAGCTTTGACTGCCAGCCTTCTCTCAACACTATTAGGTGTATGGCGTTGAGTGAGCTTGCCACACTCAATGCTTCTGGACTTAGTCATTTTTCTGAATTTCAAGCATATCACTTTGAGTCCACCTGTCATTGTTTCTTGAACTATATGTCCAATCATTGTGACAAATACCAACCTGTATGTATGAACTTAAATATACATAAAATACAACTATGTGTATACCATCGAACTGTTTGACTTCTTACAAATCGAGGACATTGGGATCAATGGACCCAATAAGCACCAAACACAAATGGTCCAAGATGGGCCATCTGCATTTCCTCATGGGGAGCCTTCAGTGCACTCACACCCATGTAATTTCTCCCTCCATTATAAGATACCCTTTGTTGGGTATTGCATCCACAATGTACCTGATTTGAAAAAGCCCCTGTGCAAGCCAAGGTAAATAGACAATGTATTTGATGAAATATTTCTAGTTGTACTTGCAGATATTCCATGCTAAGTACACACCAATGTTAGAGTACAGTGGGTCAATATACACGGGTCTGTGCAACGTAATCCCTCGTTGAGCAGATCAGTGTGTTGGCCTACGTGTACTCTCTCTATTGGGGTGTACTTAATTTCAAGTACAGGGCTATGGTAAAGCAAGAGCAGACAAGGAGCAAGGATGGACCAAAGACCAGCTCAAGGAAAGAAAGAGGAGAAATCACTCAAGTAAGAATCGACGAGAATCACTAAGTGATTCTCGCCGATTCGGCGAGAATCACTAGTGATTCTCGCCGAGTCGTCAAGAATCACTAGCTGATTCTCGCCGGTTGAAGCCGGCTGCTTCGACACAGACAGGGAAATTTTCTAAGGCAGAATCGTCGAGAATTACTTATGATTCTCGCCGATTCGTCGAGAATGACCTTGCATTCTCGACGATTCGGTGGGAATCAAAAGTGACTCCCGCCGATTCTCCCCGGCTTCTGTATCTGTGCAGTCAGATTTCGGCTAAGTAGAAGTCGGCGAGAATCATAAGTGATTCTCGCCGATTCGGCGAGAATCACCTATGATTCTCGCCGAATTTGACTTGGCAATTTTTCTGAAAGTTCTGGACCGGTCCAAGTTATCTGCAGCTGTTTGAACCAGACCTTGGTCCTTACTTTGGTGGGACCCACAACGGTCATCTTCTTGACCTAAGGTATAAATACACTGTATTTGGGAACAGTAAAAAAAAACACGGATACACGGAATTTCAAAAAGAACGAGCGGCCGACGACAAAACCCTAATCTCGCGATCTTGCTCCGCCGTCTTCTCCGCCGCTCGTACGGTTGTCGCCGCTGCTGATCTCAGGTTCTTCCAGATCTCCGGCGACTGAAGCTTAGGCTAGCATTGCGTCTCGCGCGTCTAACGAGAGATCCCTTGTCTCTTGATTCGTTGATCGGGAAAATCTTTCCCCTTCCGAATCGATCGAGACGATCGATCCTTGTGTGACCGTTGGAAGATCGTGCTTCCTTTGCTACGAAGTCTGAATCAAGTTGGCACTGCTGCTGCTCTCCGTCGCCGCTGCTGATCCCGAGAAACTTGCCGCCGCCTCATGCTGCCGCCGGTTTCGGGAAAGATTCACTCCAAGTGAGGTCTAAGGCTGTGCACTCTTCGTCGACTTCAAGAACACGTCGTCAATCGAAGAGGGTCACCTTACTCTCCAAACGTTGTTTGTATTTCTTACAAGCTAGTTTTTAATTTCCTTGTAACGGACCGATTGGTCCCTAGTTGTAAGGGTTGGGTGCAACCCGGATTGTGGGAGTGTTGACTCCTACGTGTGGAAGGGTTCCTTCCGTTAGTGCAAGGATTGGATTTCAATCCTGTTGGTGAAGTGACCGAGTCGTCTCGTGTTGGGAGATAGGTCGAAGGGGGAAAGTGGACGTACCCAAATCGGGGAACCACTATATATTGTCTGTGTTCCTTGCGTGCTTGGTTGTTTTGTTTTCTTATGCAGGTAAATATTTAATTCCGCAAATACGCTGCAGAGACACCTATTCCCCCCCCCCATAGGTGAACACAGTTGACACTAGGTGGACTTTCAAGTGGTATCAGAGGGAGGTTACTCATCAAAAAGGTTCACACCTTGAGTAGAATCCTGCCCCCAGTGTCAAGAAGCAGACAGATATCCTCCATGGACGGACTCAAGCACTCCGGCAAAATCCCAGTATGCACCAGACTTAACTTTCCTATCTGGAAGGAAAGAATCAGATTCTACATGGAAGAGGTCGACCCTCGACTCTTCATGATAGTGGAGGAGGGACCTTACATTCCCACTAAGGCCTCCACCATTGATCCTACCAGGAAAGTACCCAAGCAACTTTCGGAAATGGACAAGGACGAAATGGTGTTGTTCGGACTCGAAAAGAAAGCTCAGAACATCCTGGTGAGCGCAGTTGACGACTCTATGATGCAGAACTTCAACAATTGCAGGACAGCCAAGGATCTCTGGAGCTGTCTGATTGTCTTAATGGAGGGCACAGATGAAGTGAGGGACGATCGGAGATCCCTCCTCAATCAGAAATATGAGGCCTTCAGACAAGGGCCAAAGGAGGAGATCAGAGTCACCTTCGAAAACTTCCTCAAGATCGTCAATGCACTCAAAGGATATGGAAGAGTGTTCACTGACGGTGAACTCAATGATAAATTCCTTAGGTCCCTCACTAAGGAATGGGACACAAAGATCTGCGCCATCCGCGAGTTTGGCAGACTTGCGGAAACCGACCCTCAGATTCTGTTCGGGAAGCTCATGTCCTATGAGCTTCAGTTGAACACAAGGAAGGCTGAAGAGGAAGCAGAGAAAGCCGCGGCCAAGGAAAAGACGGTGGCCCTAAAAGCCATTCACTCCAGAAAGGGTAAGGGTGTCGCTTCCTCCCGGGCATGGAAGAGGGATGAAGAGGAAGACTCTGAGCCAAGCTCCTCCGGATCAGAGTTATCTGAGGAAGATTTATCCCTTATCACAAGGGAATTCAAGAAGTTCCTCAAGCTGAGGAATCAGAGAAAGAGAACCGGCTCCTCCTCAAGGGATCAGAAGAAGAACTATTCCTCTGACAGGTATGTTTCCAAACCGAACAAACACCGCTCTTCTGACATTATATGCTTTGGTTGCAACAAGCCAGGACACGTCGTGGCCGACTGCCATCAAGGCAAGAGAGAAAAGGGAAAGGGAGAGGAGCACAGGTCCTCAAGAGACAAGAAGAAGGAGAGGAGTTACATCGCAAAGAAGCCAAAGACGCTGAGTGAATCTGACACGTCAGACACCATCGATGATGAGGAAGCCTACTTTGGGCTAATGGGTCGCTCTGACTCAGAAGGAGATTGCCCCCCATTTACTGGGAAGGTAAAAGCTCACACCCCTCTCTCTGACTCTGACACTGATCCTGAGTCTCAGGATGATGAAGCTGAGGATTGCCCCTCTGCCCTTGATGTTGAGCTCCTAGAGAAGTATGAGCTTCTGCTCAACACATTCCTGAAATGTTGAAAGAAACTGAAGGCGGAGAAAAAGGAAGTCAAATTCCTTAAAGGTGAGAGTGTCTCCCTGAGGGAAGAGATCACCAGTTTGATCACCCTCCGACAGGAGCACTTGGACCTGACTTCAAAGCATTCAGAGTCTCTTAAACTCCTTGATCTTAAGCAGGAGGAAGTCGACAAGTTGGAAGAACTACTTGCGGCAGAAAGGAAGATCGTCAAGAGCTTCTCTATGCCAAAAACTGTTCTTCCATTAGTTGACACCTTCTCTGCTCAAGCCAAAGGGGCAGGCCTGGGGCACGTAGGGGTATCTAGGTTCTCGTCCAGGAGAAACAGGAACAGGAGAAAGAATAAGGCTGCCAAGAAAGCCTCTGCTGATGAGAAAGGAAAGGCCCCACTCAGTCCTGTTGAGTTCAGAAAGCCTAGCTTTCCCTGTAACCAACATGACTTTGAGTCAACATATGGGCATCACTTCAGGCCCTCGGTTACAAAGCCGAAGAGCCGATATGATGGGTGGACCTTTCCCCGTAACTTCAGTGAGAGTGTCTTCAAGGCACCCTATGAGGAAATCCACTTGAGAAATTATGGTCAATTCTCTAGCGGCCATAATAGGAAGCTGGCACCTAAGGCCAAACTTGTTACACTGAAAAGCCTAGAGGTGAAGAAGTCATGTGACTGTGGTCATCATGTTGCCTCCACCTCCAGGTCTTCGGCCCCAGTTGAACCCCACGTTTCATGGGTAAAGCAGGCACCTAAGAGGAAGTATAACAGGTTTAACTGCTGGTGCTGTGGCAAAATTGGTCACTTTGCCGTGGATTGTTGGTTTAATCCAAAGTATAACGAGACTCCTTATGTTAGCAATCCGAGGCCGACCACTCGTAGAGTTAACCAATCAAGGGGGAGTATGCTAACAAGGAATCTAGGACCCAAGTTTGATTGGGTTCCTAAGGCAAATTAATTCTGTTTTGCAGGGATGTCCAAAGGCCAACAAAACTCCTATTTGGTGTTTGGACAGTGGATGTTCCCGTCACATGACCGGGACAAGAAGCCTGCTGAGGGAGTACTCTCCGGTCGAGGATGGACCCAAAGTCATATTTGGGGGATCTGATCGGGGAATCACCAGAGGTTACGGTACGATTTCCAACGGTACACTCTCTATCACTAACGTAGCTTATGTTGAAGGGTTAAATCACAACCTGATCAGCGTAAGCCAGTTATGTGATAAAGGGTATGACGTTAAGTTCTGCAAGGATAAATGCCTGATAATATCATGTGACTCTTCGGAGACCGTATTAACAGGTATTAGGAGCAGAAATATTTTCTGTTTAGACTTTCTTAGTTTAGACTCTTCTACCCCTGTATGCCTAGTAGCAAAAGGCAGTGCATCTCTTTGCGAACAATGGCACAAGAGATTGGCGCATATTAATTACAAGACGATTAATATGCTATTTTCAAAAGACTTAGTAAGGGATGCTCCCATTATTAAGTGCATTAAAGATAGTCCATGTCCTGCATGTCAAATGGGCAAGCAGACTCGGGCTACCTTTAAGAGCATCCCAGACAAAGATTCCTCCAGATGTCTTTACCTTCTGCACATGGACCTGTTTGGTCCTATGCAAATTCATAGCTTAGGAGGGAAGTCGTATACGCTAGTGATTGTAGATGATCACTCTCGGTTTACGTGGGTGTTCTTCTTAAAACGCAAGTCGGATACGTTTGACATCTTCACTAATTTTGTCAAGCAGATACAGAACGAACTTAACTGCTCGGTGGTCAAAATCAGAAGTGACCATGGAACAGAGTTTGAGTCTGGGGCTATGACAGAGTTCTGTGAAGAACTTGGTATCTTCCATGAATTCTCCTCCCCTCGCACTCCTCAACAGAACGGAGTGGCGGAGAGGAGAAATATAACACTCATTGAGGCAAGCACGACAATGTTGAATGACGCCTCTCTCCCAGAATACTTCTGGGCTGAGGCTGTCAATACGGCTTGTCATGTCCAAAACCGGGCATTGATTAACAAAAGCCATCGTAAGACTCCCTATGAGCTACTGAAAGGCAAGAAACCAACCATGTCCTACATGAGGATCTTTGGTTGCAAATGTTATATACTGAATAATGGGAAGTACCCGCGTACTAAGTTCGGTGAAAAATGCTTCGAAGGCATATTTATGGGTTATAGTAGCCGCAGCCGGGCTTATAGAGTTTTCAACAAGAAAACCCTAGTGGTAGAGGAGTCAATCAATGTTGTATTTGATGAAGGAAGTTTGCTTAATTGCAAGACTTCTAGTCCTCTTCCTGAAGATGTAGGTGACAGACTCGAAGGGTTGCAACTGGATGAGCCCGAGAAAGATGCACCTCTAACATTCGTCAAGGTATCCACTTCTACGTAGATCGGAGAAGTTGAAAATCAAAATGGAGCAAATCCTCTAGAAGAAGGAGATGCCCAAGAAGTAGTCGACGCTCCTGACGTCAGACTTCTACAGCTCAGACACGTGAGGGATCATCCCAGAGATCAGATCATCGGAGATCTTCGTGACGGGGTCAGAACTCGCCGAGGTACTATTAACGAGATTTTGCATCTTAGCTTTCTGTCCCAGGTTGAGCCAAAGAAGTTCGACGAGGCAAACAAGGATGCTGCATGGATTTTGGCCATGCAAGATGAATTGCATCAGTTCGAAAGATGCAACGTTTGGACGCTTGTGCCCAGACCTCAAAAGCAGAATGTGATTGGCACCAAGTGGATCTTCAGAAACAAACTGGATGAACATGGTGTCATCATAAAGAATAAGGCCAGGCTCGTGGCTCAAGGTTACCGTCAGGAGGAGGGGATTGATTTTGACCAGACGTTTGCACCAGTTGCACGGCTCGAAGCTATCCGGCTATTCCTAGCTTATGCCTCCCACAAAGGATTCACAGTTTATCAGATGGACGTGAAATCAGCTTTCTTAAATGGAGATTTGAAAGAGGAAGTATACGTCGCTCAACCCCCAGGTTTTGTCAATCCTACTTATCCTAGTCATGTATATTTTCTTAATAAAGCACTATATGGCTTAAAACAAGCTCCTCGAGCTTGGTATGAGACACTGTCTAGTTTTCTTCTTGAGAACAAATTCTCTAGAGGAAAAATAGACAAGACACTGTTTCTCAGGGAAGTCAAAGGCAAGATTTTGCTGGTGCAAATCTATGTTGACGACATTATATTTGGCTCCACAGACAACAATCTTTGCAAAAAGTTTTCCAAACTTATGCAAGGAAAGTTTGAAATGAGCTGTATGGGGGAGCTGAAGTACTTCTTGGGACTTCAAGTGAAACAGTCTGAGGATGGAATCTTCATCTCTCAGACGAAGTTCACAAATGAACTCCTCAAGAAATTCGGAATGGAGAATGCAACCTCTATGAGGACTCCAATGGGATCCACTATGTCTCTGGATAAGGATGAGAAAGGTAAACCTTTCGATGAAACCAAATACAGAAGCATCATTGGATCCCTGCTCTACCTTACTGCCAGTAGACCAGATATCATGTTCTCCACATGTGTTTGTGCCAGATATCAGGTGAACACTAAGGAATCTCACTATGTCGCTGCAAAGCGAATTCTTAGATACCTTAAAGGTACTCCAAATCTTGGCTTGTGGTACCCGAGAAACAATGATGTCGAGCTAATAGGTTTTTCAGATGCTGATTTTGCAGGGAGTAGGGATGACAGGAAAAGCACTTCCGGGACGTGCCAATTCCTCGGAAGAAGGCTTATCTCCTGGAACAGCAAGAAGCAAAATTGTGTCGCAACCTCCACAGCAGAGTCTGAATACATCTCGGCAGGGAGCTGTTGCGCACAACTCCTATGGATAAGGAACCAGTTAGCAGACTATGATCTTCAGTTCAAGGAAGTACCCATGTACTGCGACTCCTCAAGTGCAATTGCCATCGCAAACAATCCAGTATCGCATAGCAGAACAAAGCATATTGAAGTGCGCTACCACTTCATTCGGGAGCACGTGGAGAACAAGGATATCTCTCTCTGCTATGTCCCCACGGACAAGCAGATTGCAGATATTTTCATAAAGCCCTTAGACGAGACCAAGTTTAGTCTCTTCAAAACTGAATTGGGGATGCTCAACTATGAAGAATAAAGCCTCCAGACGCTCCTGGCTCGTGCCTCTAGGGGGAGCATCTGCCAGCATTTCAAGTGACAACATAAGTGCACGAACTGAGGGGGAGCATGGAGTCCGGTGCACCAGACCCAAATTTGCAGAAGCCAAAAAGGGGGAGATTACCCTCTCGGCTAAGGCTAAGGTAGCTCAATGCTCTCGTTTGCTCTCAAGTAACGAGTAATGCTTATCCCTATCACCTCATTTTTAAGTTTCGGTTTTTCATTCCTATATGCTCTATTCACCTTAGCTTGTAGGGTTTAGGCTTCTTCAAATAGGGGGAGATTGTTGATGTACCTGATTTGAAGAAGCCCCTGTGCAAGCCAAGGTAAATAGACAATGTATTTGATGAAATATTTCTAGTTGTACTTGCAGATATTCCATGCTAAGTACACACCAATGTCAGGGTACAGTGGGTCAATATACACGGGTCTGTGCAACGTAATCCCTCGTTGAGCAGATCAGTGTGTTGGCCTACGTGTACTCTCTCTATTGGGGTGTACTTAATTTCAAGTACAGGGCTATGGTAAAGCAAGAGCAGACAAGGAGCAAGGATGGACCAAAGACCAGCTCAAGGAAAGAAAGAGGAGAAATCACTCAAGTAAGAATCGACGAGAATCACTAAGTGATTCTCGCCGATTCGGCGAGAATCACTAGTGATTCTCGCCGAGTCGTCAAGAATCACTAGCTGATTCTCGCCGGTTGAAGCCGGCTGCTTCGACACAGACAGGGAAATTTTCTAAGGCAGAATCGTCGAGAATTACTTATGATTCTCGCCGATTCGTCGAGAATGACCTTGCATTCTCGACGATTCGGTGGGAATCAAAAGTGACTCCCGCCGATTCTCCCCGGCTTCTGTATCTGTGCAGTCAGATTTCGGCTAAGTAGAAGTCGGCGAGAATCATAAGTGATTCTCGCCGATTCGGCGAGAATCACCTATGATTCTCGCCGAATTTGACTTGGCAATTTTTCTGAAAGTTCTGGACCGGTCCAAGTTATCTGCAGCTGTTTGAACCAGACCTTGGTCCTTACTTTGGTGGGACCCACAACGGTCATCTTCTTGACCTAAGGTATAAATACACTGTATTTGGGAACAGTAAAAAAAAACACGGATATACGGAATTTCAAAAAGAACGAGCGGCCGACGACAAAACCCTAATCTCGCGATCTTGCTCCGCCGTCTTCTCCGCCGCTCGTACGGTTGTCGCCGCTGCTGATCTCAGGTTCTTCCAGATCTCCGGCGACTGAAGCTTAGGCTAGCATTGCGTCTCGCGCGTCTAACGAGAGATCCCTTGTCTCTTGATTCGTTGATCGGGAAAATCTTTCCCCTTCCGAATCGATCGAGACGATCGATCCTTGTGTGACCGTTGGAAGATCGTGCTTCCTTTGCTACGAAGTCTGAATCAAGTTGGCACTGCTGCTGCTCTCCGTCGCCGCTGCTGATCCCGAGAAACTTGCCGCCGCCTCACGCCGCCGCCGGTTTCGGGAAAGATTCACTCCAAGTGAGGTCTAAGGCTGTGCACTCTTCGTCGACTTCAAGAACACGTCGTCAATCGAAGAGGGTCACCTTACTCTCCAAACGTTGTTTGTATTTCTTACAAGCTAGTTTTTAATTTCCTTGTAACGGACCGATTGGTCCCTAGTTGTAAGGGTTGGGTGCAACCCGGATTGTGGGAGTGTTGACTCCTACGTGTGGAAGGGTTCCTTCCGTTAGTGCAAGGATTGGATTTCAATCCTATTGGTGAAGTGACCGAGTCGTCCCGTGTTGGGAGATAGGTCGAAGGGGGAAAGTGGACGTACCCAAATCGGGGAACCACTATATATTGTCTGTGTTCCTTGCGTGCTTGGTTGTTTTGTTTTCTTATGCAGGTAAATATTTAATTCCGCAAATACGCTGCAGAGACACCTATTCCCCCCCCCCCCATAGGTGAACACAGTTGACACTAGGTGGACTTTCACCCTTGTATTCTTACAAGAAGAGTTCCCATTTTTCCAGTGACCGTAGATGTTATCTAGGTCATACCAATTTGATGGGAGGATTACCTTATGAAAGGTAGCCTAAGGCACTACAGGAGCCCTACCAATCCCTTTGGAATGGGCACCACTAAAGTTCCACTTTAACCCCAAATCTCTCTTATCCTTTTGAGAGGTGAAGGAATCTATCAATGGCAACAATGAATTTGGCTTACTGAATTTAGCCAAAATATGTTTCTCCTTAAGGAGCTTCTCGTCATGATCCTTAATGATCTTTTTCTTCTGGCTGATAGTTCCAATCTGAATGATTGAGATAATCTTCAATTGGCTTACTTCCCTCCTCATCTGATCAAGCAAGAGTGCTGATTCAGACTGCAGGGAAGCATCTAGAGGAGACAATCTGCTTAGCTTGTTTCTTGACTAGCATCTTGCTCTTTTTCAGAGCATCCAGAATGACACCATACTTGTCAATCATTGATTGAAATCATCTTAAAAATATGATCCCTCTTCCCCACTAAAGGAAGTGGATGCACCAGAGTCTGAGCCAGACTTATATATAGAATGAGAGCTAAGAATAGAATATACCTTATTAGGAACAGGAAGGTCCGGATTGTCTTCTGATGTTGCCATGAGACAGTACTCCTCATCCTCTTCACAGTCACTATCAACTGAGGACAGTAGGGACCTGATGCCAGATGGAGCAACAGGAAGTTCAACATCTTCTTTAATGGACATGAGGCTAATGTAGGCCTCCTCTTCTTCTGATTCTGAAGATTCAGAATCACTGTCTGATAGGCTGACAGTCTTCTTGGCCAGGAAACTCTTCTCAGCCTTCTTAGCTTTGTGGCGATGATGCTTCTTCTCACCTATCTCTTTTCTTTTGACCGAGCAATCAGTAATGACATGCCCAGGCTTGCTATAATTATAATAAACAATTTTAGAAGAAATATATTTAATGAGTTTAGAATCATACCTGTCTCCTTTGGAGAACTTCTTCCCAGATTTGTTATGATCCTTCTTGTAATATGAGGAGGATGGATTGTTCTTCCACTGCCTCCTCTTCATAATCTTCTAGAATTGCCTTGAGAATGTAGCAAACTCTTTGAAAGTCCACCTAGTGCCAACTAGCTTCACTTATGGGGGGGGGGGGGAATAGGTGTCTTGTGGCGTTTTTACGGAATTAAAAACTGTTGGAACACCCTTTTTATATTTGGGTCAGGATAACTATGCTAAGGATGTTGACCTAATTGTATAGCATAGGTCATTGAGTGTGAGTTTAGAACTTAGGTTATTTGAGATTTAGTTCTGCTCAGCTCGACGGAGAGTCGACCCCAGCTCGACGTAGAGTCGTCCTCAGCTCGACGCATAGTCGACTGCTGCTCGACGCACAGTCGATCGCAGCTCGACGCAGCGTCGTTCTCAGTTCGACGTAACGTCGAGTTCTGCTCGACGTTGTGGCGTGTATCTCTCTGCTTCAATTTTACTCTCTGATCAACGGTCAGTCGAGCTCAGATCGACGCTTCAGGAAGAGTTCGACGTTTTAAGTTCTCCCGTCTGTCAACATTTGAAATTCAAATGAGAGATTTTTCAAGCAGTTATTGCAAGAGATCCCATGGCCGTTTCAAGACTTAATTGCACCATATCTCAAGGAATTTTCAATGGAAATCAATTAAGGCTTTCCTTCTAGGCATGGACAGTTATGGAATATATTAAATGCCCTGCCAACGGCTATCCCATTACTCAGAGATCTATTCGAGAGAGACAAGAAGAACAAAAAAATAATAATTCATTCATTCTGACAACACAGAGAACATCAATCTTCATCTCTTTCTCAAGAAATCAGTCTGCAGAGAATTTACAGAGAAGAACTACACTCAGAGAAACATCTTGATCAACATTCTCTGAAACCTCTTCTGCCTCTGCATTCAACTCTTCTCAATTAGCTTTCTACCTTCAGACATCAAACACTCAGTTTCTGAGTCATCTATTGCTGAAGAAGGACAAGCAGTGAAGAGCCTGTCACCCTTGTGCAAAGCTTCTTCTACCTGAACTTCTATATCTCAGGGGGAGCTTTGACAACATCTACATCCACTAGCTTCTCTCTGATTGTTGACAGAGAAGCAAACTCAACCCTTCTTATTTTACCTCTTCTGTACAGGGTTTTAACTCCCTTCAAAAGTTACCTTTTGGTTAGCTGAGACCTTGTCAAAATCAGTGGTGGCAAGACACCTTATCAAAAAATCTGGTGGTGCCCAGGACACCTGATCAAGCATCCTGCAGTGGATTCCTATCAAGGGGTGATAGAAGAGTGGACTACCCAAGTTTGGGGAACCACTATAAATTTCCTTGTGTCTTCTGTGGATTGCTTTTCTTCTTGCTTGTGTGCTGTGTGATTTTACTTTAAATATATTTATCTGTTTGCATCACTCACTACCTACACTAAGCAAATCTAAAGGTTTTAAATATATCAATTTATTTGAACTTACTCTATTCACCCCCCCTCTAGAGGCTGTTAGATCTTGTCACCTAACTTTCAATTGTTATCAGAGGAGGTCACGGGTTCAAGACCGGGGGAGCGCTATTAAATCCCGATTTTTCCCTTCTACCTGTGTGGGTCCGGTGGGTCAGGCAACCGTGGACATGTGGTAACCCCACCTCTGAGCCGTGTGGGCCATGTGGTAAACCCCACCTCTGAGCCGACGGGTTGTGCTGGACGCCGGGGGGGGATTGTTGGGTCCGGCGTTCCTTCACTTGACCCGTGGCGCTCTGCTACTTATATAAAAAATTAAGTAGCACCCTCTCCAACAGTCCGGGCTTTTGGTGCAGTTGGGTATGCGCTTGATCCTTCAATTGGTATCAGAGCCAGGTTGGTCTTTACTTCAGGCTAACACCTGGACCACAAAGATCTTTGATAAGATCAAACCCTATAGAGTGGTTACTTTATTTTGTTTTGTTATAAATTGTTTTTATAAAACTCATGGCACAAAACAAGGAGTATGCAAGCACAAGACCTCCAGTGTGCAATCTTTCCAAGTTTGGACTCTGGAAAGCAAGGATAAAACTTTACATGAATTCTTTTGATGAAGATATCTTTAATTGTGTCTTAACAGAATGTCCAAGACCTCCTACTTCAACAAGTACTTCAGCTGTTCCACCTCCTGCAGGAACAGACACTGATATAAAGAAGTGGAAAGCTGCTGATGCAAAAGCAATGAACATATTGGCACAAACTATGTCTGATGACATATTCCAAAAAGTTGCTGAATGCAATACTGCCAAGGAAATCTGGGACAAATTAACTGAAATAGTCTCAGGTTCAGCTGATGAAAGAAAGGATAGAAGAGCTCAACTGATAACACAGTATGAGAACTTCAAAATGGCTCCAGCTGAATCTGTGGCTGACATGTACAACAGATTCAGTCTCATTGTCAGTGAGTTGAAAACTCTGGACAAGGATATATCTCTCACTGAGATAAATGATAAAATTCTCATGTGCCTACCTAGCACTTGGGATTCAAGAATCTGGCCAATCAAAGATGGCAGAAGTCAAATTGAGCTATCCACTGAAGCTCTCTTAGGCAAGCTCAAGTCCTATGAGCAATTTGTCAAGACAAGAGAAGGGGAGCAAAACACATCTTCTCCTGCACCCAAAGTGGAGAAGACAATAGCTCTCAAAGCTTCAGAGGAAGTACCTAAAGAGAAGGAGATAGTCAATGAAGAACTTCTAAGCCTACTAGCCAAAAGATTCAACAAGATGGCTAGGAAGAATTTCAGAAAATGGTCTTCTAAGGACCAAGACAAGCCAAGGTATGATAGATCTAATAATAAAGAAATTATTTGCTATGGCTGCAGGAAACCAGGACACACTGCTCCAAACTGTCCTGAGAATCAAGGCAAAGACAAGAAAGATAGGAGAGAAAGAAAAGACAAGAGAAGAGAGAAAGATTCAAAGAAATATTATGAGAAATCCTCTTCCAGCAACACCAAAAATACAAGGAAAGGATTTGTTGCAGAAACTTGGAGTGATACTGAAGATTCTGAAGAATCATCCAACACAAGTGATGATGAGGATGATGCCACAGAAAAAGGATTCTGCATGATGGCAATCAATGCATCACAAAGCAGCTCAGATTCAGAGCATGAATCTGAATATATGACTGATCAGGAATTGAGTGAAGATCAGGTACTTGACTCATTTGATTTTTCTTCTGATGATTTCAAGTTTAGATTTAAATCAATGTGCATAGACTTGCTGACAGCAGAGAAGACAAATGATTCTCTTAGAAGTCAACTGTCTGATTACAGCACATTAAGTGCAAATAATCTCAAGCTCTCTGATGAGTTAGAGTGCTGTAGGGAGGAGATAGCTTCACTAAAGAGTGAGCTATCCAAGGCTAAACAGCTAGAGGAAACTCTCAATGGGAGGAGCCTCAAGCTAATAGACATCACAAGCACAGTGAACTCAAGAATGAGTGGTTCACTAGGTTTGGGTGCCTCTCCAAGCCAACCTATAGTGCTAACAACTCCCATAAAATTTACCAGTAACAAGGGTAAAGGAATTATGGTAGTAGCCAGAAAAAATTCTGATCTACCTAAGCAACTTCAAGTTCAACAGAAAACGTCGAACAGAGCTCGACGTTCTTCGACCAGAGCTCGACGCCGTTCTAACAAGAATCAGCAACACCTTGCTGAAGCGTCGAACTCAGGTCGACACACGTCGAACTCAGGTCGACTTGCTGTTGTCCCTGAAAGTAGGCCTGTTCAAGCGTCGAATGGAGCTCGACGTCCTGAAACTTCAGCGTCGAACTTAGGTCGACGTGCGTCGAACAGAGCTCAGAGTTCTGGGTTGTCTGCACAGGATAAATCTAAATTGAATATCAAGTATCCTACATCTCAGCCTAACCCTTATGCTGAATGGGTGATTCCTCCTAGGAGATATCATCCTGAAGGCTATAAGAGTCAGCCTGAAATGTCATTCATTTCTGATTTCATTGGTTATCAACCTCAACCCAAGGTGAACTGGGTGAAAAACAACTAAGCTGTTACATGTGCAGATGAAGAGCTATCCAGTGGTGAACCAGCATTGGTACCTGGATAGTGGTTGCTCCAAACATATGACAGGAACCAAAAGCAATCTTTCATCCTTCAAAGCAAAGCTTGGACCAAGAGTAATCTTTGGTGACTCCAATTTTGGACAAACCAAGGGATATGGTCAAGTCAAAATAGGCTCAATCACTATCAAGAAGGTAGCCTATGTGGAAGGACTGAAGCACAACTTAATCAGCATCAGTCAACTTTGTGATGCTGGTTATCAGGTTTGGTTCACTGATCTAGTATGTAATATTGCTCTAGATAATAATATTGTGTTGATTGGAAATAGGCAAGATAACATATACCTAGTAGATTTTAATTCTTCTAAAGTAGACATATGCCTTTTTAATTCCCTTAGTAAGCCAAATGAGCTTTGGCATAAAAGATTAGGACATGTTAACCTTAGAACTATTGCTAGGTTGTCTAAACTCAACCTTGTTAGAGGACTACCTTCTGGTCCCTACAAGAAGGAAGGACTCTGCAAGGCTTGCCAACTAGGAAAGCAAACTAAAAATAGTTTCAAATCACTTAACAAGAGTGATTCACCTAGGGTTTTGTATCTGTTGCACATGGACCTTTTTGGACCTACTACAGTACAAAGTCTAGGGGGGAAATCTTATGCCTTAGTGATTGTAGATGACTTCTCAAGATTCACTTGGGTGTTCTTCCTAAGAAAGAAGTCTGATAACTTCAAAATTTTGACAGATTTTCTCAAGAGCATACAGATTGAGTTCAATACTCATATAGCCCTGATCAGAAGTGATCATGGGACAGAGTTTGATTCTCTTCTTATGCAAGAGTTCTGTCAGAATGAAGGGATCAGGCACACTTTCTCAGCTCCTAGAACTCCTCAACAAAATGGGGTAGTTGAAAGGAAAAATAGAACCTTAATTGAATCAGCCACAACATTATTGACAGATGCTCATCTTCCTCTAACCTTTTGGGCAGAGGCTGTGAACACCTCCAATTATGTTTTGAATAGAAGCCTGATACATAAACTAAAGGATAAGACTCCTTATGAATTGCTCAAAGGGAAGAAACCTAAAGTTAGCTTTTTCAAAATTTTTGGTTGCATTTGTTTCATTCACAATAATGACAAGAGATATTTAGCAAAATTTGAAGCTAAGGCTGATGAAGGAGTGTTTCTGGGATACTCTTTGAACAGCAAAGCTTATAGGGTGTATAACAAATCATCTCATAAAATTGAAGAGTCCATGCATATTACCTTTGATGAATCTAATATGTCTTATAAGGAGAAGAATTCTTCTACCAAAGATCACTTACAGGTACAATCATTAGCTGAAAATATTAATCAGTTAACCATCATGGATGAGGGAAATCTATCTTCAACAACTCAACAAGAAGCTGCTAGCAATAAGAGTGAAGATACAGATCAAATTTCAGAACCAAATGGAGAGCCAGTTGTTGTTCCACAAGAGGAAACAACAACACAGGTTGGTGAACAATCAACACCCACTGTTGATTTAGTAACAATAAGAGATCATCCAATCTCCCAAGTGATTGGAGAAATTTCAGAAGGTGTGCAAACCAGAAATCAGATAAATCAACATCTGATGCACATCTGTTTTCTCTCCCAAATAGAGCCTCAAACTATTCAAGATGCAGAGCAAGATCCAAACTGGATCATTGCAATGCAAGAGGAACTAAACCAGTTTGAAAGGAACAAAGTATGGGAATTGGTTCCAAAACCAAGAAACCATCAAATTGTTGGAACTAAGTGGGTTTTCAGGAATAAGCTAGATGATCAAGGGATCATTGTGAGAAACAAGGCAAGGCTTGTTGCTCAAGGCTATTGTCAACAAGAAGGGATTGATTATGACCAAACCTTTGCACCAGTTGCAAGGTTGGAGGCCATAAGAATTTTCCTTGCTTATGCTGCACACAAGAAGATCAAAGTTTTCCAAATGGATGTTAAAAGTGCATTTCTCAATGGAGACATCAAGGAAGAAGTCTATGTCAAGCAACCTCCAGGTTTTATCTCTTCAACCCTTCCTGAACATGTTTTCAAATTACATAAGGCTTTATATGGCCTCAAGCAAGCTCCAAGAGCATGGTATGAGACCTTAGCCTCCTTTTTGCTTGAAAATGATTTTAAAAGGGGTAGAGTAGACCAAACTCTTTTTATTAGAACCCATAAGTCCCATATCCTACTAGTACAAATATATGTAGATGATATAATATTTGGGTCTACTGATTCAAGCTTATGCAAAAAGTTCTCACAACTTATGCACTCAAAGTTTGAAATGAGTAGCATGGGTGAGCTTTCCTTTTTCTTAGGATTGCAAATCAAACAACATGCTGATGGCATATTCATCTCTCAAACCAAGTATGCAAAAGAATTGGTTAAGAAATTTGGTATGTCAGATGCATCTTCTATGAAAACACCTATGCCTACTAATGCTGTCTTAGATGCTGATGAATCTGGTAAACCAGTTGATCAGACTAATTTTAGAGCAATCATTGGCTCTCTTTTATATCTTACAGCTAGCAGACCAGATATTATGTTTGCTACATGTGTATGTGCTAGGTTCCAAGTGAGCCCTAGAGAGTCACACCTCACATTAGTTAAGAGAATTCTTAGATATGTAAAAAGTTGTCCAAATCTAGGTCTCTGGTATCCACATGATTCAGGATTTGATCTCACTGGATTTTCAGATGCTGATTATGCTGGATGTAGAGTAGACAGGAAAAGCACCAGTGGAACTTGTCAATTCCTGGGTGATAGACTTGTCTCCTGGTTTTGCAAAAAGCAAACATCTGTGTCTACATCAACTGCTGAAGCTGAATACATGGCTGCAGGATGTTGCTGCTCACAGATATTGTGGATTCAAAACCAGCTCCTAGACTATGGTTACAACTTAGAGAAGTCAAAAATTCTTTGTGATAATACTAGTGCAATTTGTATTGCTCAAAATCCAGTTCTCCATAGTAGGACAAAGCACATAGAGATCAGACATCATTTCTTAAGGGATAATGTAGAAAAGAATAAAATAGCACTAGAGTATATTTCTACTGATTTACAAAGGGGAGATATTTTCACCAAACCTTTGGATGAAAAGAAACACTTCTTCTTCCTTAATCAGTTGGGAATGATAGATGGAGATAGCATAAATTAATTTACAAGATTTTGAAATCATAAAAATAACAAAATCTAGGCAAATGTATCTCTTCCTTAAGGATCTAGAGGCTGTTAGATCTAGAGGTTCTGTCTGAACTCTGCTCGACGCTCGACGCTTTTCACTTGGAAACGTCGACCGGAGATCGACTGACCGTCGACCGCTATATAGCGTCGACCGTCGACCTCATCTTTTGCGTCGACCAGAGATCGACTCTGTCTAGAGTTTGTTAAGGTTCTGTTTCGGTCGACGACGTTAATTGACGTCGACCAGAGCTCGACGTTCAGCATCCCAAATAGCGTCGACCGTCGACCTTCAAAACGGCGAACGTCGAACTCAGCTGAACACCATCGAGTCTCTTCGTTTCCACTAGAGCCTCTTAGCGTCGAACTAAGCTCGACGTTATTTCCTTTTCTGCGTCGAACCCTAGTATAAAATCATCTTCTCGGCGTCGATGTCATTTGCGCTTTCGTATTTCCTGCAACTACATTCTCCCTCCAAAGCTTTTACACTTGTTCTTGAGAGGTATTCTGCAGATAATGGCGATTCCAGCAAACATATTGACGGCAATGAAGTTCGATTATGGTTTCGACATCGACCTGGATTCCTTTGAAGGTTCCTCACAGAATTTTCTGGATATCCTGGAGCTATTTAAAGAACAGAAACTAGTGAAGTTTATGTCAACAAGAATGCCCATGGCAGAGACTGAAATTAAAGAGTGGATATATACAGCAGCTAATACAGATGAGAGCACTATTACTGGTTCTATTTCTGGAACTCAGGTATCAATATCTCCTGCTACTTTTACTGAAGCTTTTGAATTAGAGAATGGAAATGACAGCTTGGAATTGTCAAATGAGGAGTATGCTGCAATGCTAGACAGAATGGGTCATTCTTCTGAGAATGCCTCCAAATTGCTGAAAGTGGATCTTGCCATTGAATTTAGGCTTTTAGCTGATGTGGTAGGCAAGGTCATCTGTGCTAAGAGGACAGCACATGATGCTATTACCAGGCAACAATTCTGCATCATGGCTGCCCTCCTAGATAAAAAGCACCTAAATTGGGGAGAATTACCGTTTGATTTAGTAAAGAAAAAGGTCAATAAGACCTATGTTCATTTTGGAAGGACTTTGGGATTGTTGCTTCATCATGTCTGCCCACAGCTTCTGGTAACCTCCAAGCACATTAATGCTTCAAAGAGGTTGACTTGTGCCCTGATTGGAAAATGGGACAGGAAGATTGTAAATCCCAAGGCTGCTGTAGCAATGAAATCCTCTACTGAAACAAGGGCTGTTGTGGCCACTCACCCTCAGTCAACTGACCTAGTAGAAGAAGCCAGGCCATCAATCACCATCTCTCCTTCATTCAGCTTTCCAACCACCTTCTCTCCATCAACTTCTCAGCTCTCATTCCCTTTGCAAACATCATCCATTGACACTATTGCATCTTCTCTTCATCCATCCATTACCACCACTTCTGAAGTATTTGATCCTCTTCATTACTTCCCTTCAATGGACATTGAGATCAATCAAGATGATTCCTTCTTGGATAATTCACATGATAACATTGCTGAGCCCTCATTCTCAGACCTCATCATGTCCTCCATTATTCAACCCTCCATTCCTCTTCCTTCTATACCATCATCTTCTCCTGCTGCATCTGTTTCTCTCCCCTCTACCTCTGCTCAACAGTCTGAGCAAGTAGATCTGCTTCCCTTGGCTAATAAGCTCTATGAGCTCTTGGCTCCAAGGTTGTCCTCCTTATTGGATGCTTCCCTAGCTCCAATAATCAGATCTTTGGACTCTATTTCTTCAAAGCTCTCTTCCCTCTCTCCTGCTGTGGCTGGCCCTTCTTCTAGGGGCCTAGAATCAGTTGCTACTGAATCTAGGCAGGGGGAGATTTTGGTAGAAGAAGAGCTGCCTTCTGTTGATTGTGAAGAGATGCTTGTTTCAGATGTTCAGATTGCAGATAGAGAATTCAGTCCACCTCCAGTTGAAGATTCTATTGTGACAGTACCAGCATCATTTTTCAGAAGATCCTTCAGCTCTCACAAGTTACTGCTTGCTGAAGATCTGTCCAGGGCCATCATTCCCTTTGCTGCTGCTGTTGTTGGTTGTGATAAGATGATTCTTGAAGATGATGCAGTGGTAGCTGATGCTCCTGCAAATGAGTCTATTGCTCATATTTGTTCTGATTCTGTTGATATTATTGATGACATGACTGTTGATAAGGTTCTTAACACTTCTGATGCAGTGGAAGCCCTTGCTCCTGCTGAAGTTGTTGTTTCTGAGGCAGTGGTAGCTGTTGCTCCTGCCAGTTCTTTTGTTTCTTCTGTTTCTGATGCAGTGGTAGCCTCAGCTCCTGCTAGTGAAAGTTATCCAGCCATTTCTGTTGAGGCTGTGATTTCTGAAGTCTTGAGTGACTTAGCTGATTCAGTGCCTGCTGCTCCTGAAACCATTTCTTTCCCTGCAGTGCTAGATAAGTCATCTACACTGGCAGATGCTCCTCTTCCTGTTTCAGAAAGTGCATCAAAAGATGATTATTATGATCCCTATGATCATATCCAAAGCAGCTCCTCTGATGAGTTTGCAACTAGCTCTGATGACTCTTCTGCAACTATTGCTAAAAAGAGGAAAGCTAGAAGCAAAGCTCTAAAGAGAGTTCCAATGGAAAGGGCTACTGACCATGACATTCCTTATTACATACAGCACAAATGCAAGATTACTGAGCCATGGATGCAGTTCTCTAAAAATCAGCTCAAGGCAATGAGAGAGAAAAAGAAGTTCAAGAAAGGAGATTCCAAGTCGTTTGACTTTCCTCCTCCTCCACCTCCTCCTTCTCCAGGTGCAGGAGGCAGTGCTAACCTAGTAAGCAAACCTCCAACATCCTCCTTCCAAGGCAAGACTTATCAGTCAAGGAGAGGACAAGGAGGTGGCCAATCTAGAGGTTATCAATCAAGAGGAAATCAATCCAAAGGATCTTCTAGAGGTAATCAAGCTAGAGGTCAAGCCAGACCCCAATCTTATCAAAGGGAAGGAAAGACCATTGCTTCAACCACTGGTCCCTTTCCCTTTAAGCTCAATGAGGGTGTAAGGCAGAAACCTATTCCTTCAGATCAAAGTAATAAGTATGAGCCTCCTATTCCATATGATGATCCAGTTAACAACCCTACTGCATGGAAGGCTAGGATGACTGAGCTTGCTGCCCTAGACCTAATTAAGAAGAACAAAGAAAGGGGACTGGACACATCCAACATAAGCACAATGTCAGACCAAAGAAGACAGGAATTAAACAAATATCATTCTAGCAAATTCTTTGATGCTGATAGATACATGGAGTTACATCCTGCTGCTGTTCCTCCCTCTGGAAAGAGCATAACTTCATTGGGGACTTCTGAAGATTACAGATCAAAGAAAGTCACTGCCAACCCTCAAAGGGAAATCAAATTCAAGAAAGGCTTTGAAGAAGAGCCTAAGAAGAAGTAAATGTAAGATGGCTTATCTTCTATGCTACTGCCATAAACATCTTTGATAGTTGCTTATCTGCTCCTGCTTCCATCTGTGTTCTTGATTTTCAGTATTTCAAATGTCTGTATGCATTTTTTTTTAATTTCCTTAAATTCATGTGAATAGTAATCCTAATCCAAATAGGGGGAGATTGTTGGAACACCCTTTTTATATTTGGGTCAGGATAACTATGCTAAGGATGTTGACCTAATTGTATAGCATAGGTCATTGAGTGTGAGTTTAGAACTTAGGTTATTTGAGATTTAGTTCTGCTCAGCTCGACGGAGAGTCGACCCCAGCTCGACGTAGAGTCGTCCTCAGCTCGACGCATAGTCGACTGCTGCTCGACGCACAGTCGATCGCAGCTCGACGCAGCGTCGTTCTCAGTTCGACGTAACGTCGAGTTCTGCTCGACGTTGTGGCGTGTATCTCTCTGCTTCAATTTTACTCTCTGATCAACGGTCAGTCGAGCTCAGATCGACGCTTCAGGAAGAGTTCGACGTTTTAAGTTCTCCCGTCTGTCAACATTTGAAATTCAAATGAGAGATTTTTCAAGCAGTTATTGCAAGAGATCCCATGGCCGTTTCAAGACTTAATTGCACCATATCTCAAGGAATTTTCAATGGAAATCAATTAAGGCTTTCCTTCTAGGCATGGACAGTTATGGAATATATTAAATGCCCTGCCAACGGCTATCCCATTACTCAGAGATCTATTCGAGAGAGACAAGAAGAACAAAAAAATAATAATTCATTCATTCTGACAACACAGAGAACATCAATCTTCATCTCTTTCTCAAGAAATCAGTCTGCAGAGAATTTACAGAGAAGAACTACACTCAGAGAAACATCTTGATCAACATTCTCTGAAACCTCTTCTGCCTCTGCATTCAACTCTTCTCAATTAGCTTTCTACCTTCAGACATCAAACACTCAGTTTCTGAGTCATCTATTGCTGAAGAAGGACAAGCAGTGAAGAGCCTGTCACCCTTGTGCAAAGCTTCTTCTACCTGAACTTCTATATCTCAGGGGGAGCTTTGACAACATCTACATCCACTAGCTTCTCTCTGATTGTTGACAGAGAAGCAAACTCAACCCTTCTTATTTTACCTCTTCTGTACAGGGTTTTAACTCCCTTCAAAAGTTACCTTTTGGTTAGCTGAGACCTTGTCAAAATCAGTGGTGGCAAGACACCTTATCAAAAAATCTGGTGGTGCCCAGGACACCTGATCAAGCATCCTGCAGTGGATTCCTATCAAGGGGTGATAGAAGAGTGGACTACCCAAGTTTGGGGAACCACTATAAATTTCCTTGTGTCTTCTGTGGATTGCTTTTCTTCTTGCTTGTGTGCTGTGTGATTTTACTTTAAATATATTTATCTGTTTGCATCACTCACTACCTACACTAAGCAAATCTAAAGGTTTTAAATATATCAATTTATTTGAACTTACTCTATTCACCCCCCCTCTAGAGGCTGTTAGATCTTGTCACCTAACTTTCAAAAACTGTACCTGCACAAATAAATCAAACAACACAGCACAGAAAAGACTCAAGCAATTTATAGTGGTTCCCCGATTTGGGTATGTCCACTTTCCCCCTTCAACCTATCTCCCAACCAGGGACGACTCGGTCACTTCACCAACAGGATTGAAATCCAATCCTTGCACTAACGGAAGGAACCCTTCCACACGTAGGAGTCACCACTCCCACACCACGGGTTGCACCCAACCCTTACAACAAGGAAACAATCGTTCCTTTACAATGAAATTTAAAATAGAATGTATTAGAAATACAAACAACTTATGGAGACTAAGGTGTCCCTCTTCGTTTGACGATGTGTTCTTGAAGTCAACGAAGAGTCCACAACCCTAGATCTCTCTTGGAGAGAATCTCCCCGAAACCGGCGGCGGCAAAGGGCGGCGGCTTGGCTCTCGGGATTGGCGGCGGCAACGGAGTGCTGCGGCGATGCAATGGAGATTCAACCTTCGTAGCAAAGGTAGCAAGGTCTTCCAACGGTCACACTAGGATTGATCGTCTCGATCGATTCGGAAGGGGATGGTTTTCCCGATCTACGAATCAAGAGACAAAAGATCTCTGGTTAGACGCGTGAGACGCTGTGCTAGGCTAAGCTTCTGTTGCCGGAGATCTGGAAGAAACTGTGATCAGCAACGACGACTAACTGCACGAGCGGCGACGACGGCGGCAGAGCAAGATGCTCGATCTAGGTCACGTCGGCGGCTCGACTTTCTTCATTTTTCTGTCCGTGCGTGCTTACTGTTCAAAAATACAGATGTATTTATACATTAGGTCATCAAGATGACCGTTGTGGGCCCCACCAAGAAGAAGCCCTAAGTCCGGTTCGAAATAACCCAGTTAACTTGGACCGGTCCAGAGAATAGGCGAAAATTGCCTAAGTCAAATTCGGCGAGAATCATAGGTGATTCTCGACGAATTGGCGATAATCACCTACGATTCTCGCCGAATTCCACTTGGCCGAATCCAAGCTACATTGATATAGCAAGCCGGAGAGAATCGGCAGGAATCACAATTGATTCTCGCCGAATCGTCGAGAATGCAAGGTCATTCTCGACGATTCGGCGAGAATCACTAAGCGATTCTCGCCGATTCTGCCTTAGCAGAATTCAGGGCGGCTTCGAGACAACCGACAGCAATCGGCGAGAATCAGTTCGTGATTCTCGACGATTCGGCAAGAATCACTAGTGATTCTCGTCGAATCGGCGAGAATCACTTAGTGATTCTCGTCGATTTGTACTTAGACGATTTTCGTCTTTCTTCCCGTGAGCTGGTCTTTGGCCCATCCTTGCTCCTTGTCTGCTCTTGATCTTACATAACCCTGTGCTTGAAAATAAGTACACTCCAATAGAGAGAGTACACGTAAGCCAACACACTGATCTGCTCAACGAGAGATTACGTTGCACAGACCCGTGTATATTGACCTACTGCACCCTGACATTGGTGTGTACTTAGCGATGAATAACTGCAAGCACAACTTGAAAACAAGTAATCAAATACATTGTCAATTCACCTTAGCTTGTTCAGGGGCTTCTTCAAATCAGGTACATTATGGATACTATACCCAACAATCTCCCCCTATTTGAAGAAGCATAAACCCTACAAGCTAAGGTGAATATAACGGCTTGGAAGAAAACACAACTTTGAAAAACGAGAGTGAGTTGAAATTCCATACCATTATCTTTAGAGCATTTGGAGCATACACCTTAGCACCTTAGCCGAGAGGGTAATCTCCCCCTTTTCGGCTTCTGCAAATCTGGGTCTGGTGCATTTGACACCATGCTCCCCCTCAGTTCTTGCACCTGTGCTTACCCTTGAGTTCCTGGCAGAGGCTCCCCCTAGATGCACGATCCTGGAGCTTCTGTAGTCTTCATTCCTCATAGTTTAGCATCCCCAATTCAGTTTTGAAAAGACGGAACTTGGCCTTGTCTAAGGGCTTTGTGAAAATATCTGCAATCTGCTTGTCCGTGGGGACATAGCAGAGAGAGATGTCCTTGTTCTCCACGTGCTCCCGAATGAAGTGGTAGCGCACTTCAATATGCTTCATTCTGCTGTGCGATACCAGATTGTTGGCAATGGCAAATGCACTAGAGGAGTCGCAGTACATTGGTACTTCCTTGAACTGAAGGTCATAATCAGCTAACTGGTTTCTGATCCAAAGGAGTTGTGCGCAACAACTGCCAGCTGAGATGTACTCAGACTCTGCTGTGGAAGTTGCTACACAATTCTGCTTCTTGCTGTTCCATGAGATAAGCCTTCTTCCGAGGAATTGACACGTCCCGGAAGTGCTTTTCCTGTCATCCTTACTCCCTGCAAAATCAGCATCTGAAAAACCTATTAGCTCAACATCATTATTTCTCGGGTACCACAAGCCAAGATTAGGGGAACCTTTAAGGTATCTAACAATTTGCTTTGCAGCGAAATAATGAGATTCCTTAGTGTTCACCTGATATCTGGCACAAACACATGTGGAGAACATGATATCTGGTCTACTTGCAGTAAGGTAGAGCAGGGATCCAATGATGCTTCTGTATTTGGTTTCATCAAAAGGTTTCCCTTTCTCATCCTTATCCAGAGACATGGTGGATCCCATTGGAGTCCTCATAGAGGTTGCATTCTCCATTCCGAATTTCTTGAGGAGTTCATTGGTGAACTTCGTCTGAGAAATGAAAATCCCTTCCTCAGACTGTTTCACTTGAAGTCCCAAGAAATACTTTAGCTCTCCCATACTGCTCATTTCAAACTTTCCTTGCATAAGTTTAGAAAACTTTTTGCAAAGATTATTGTCCGTTGAGCCGAATATAATTTCATCGACATAGATTTGCACCAGCAAGATCTTGCCTTTGACTTCCCTGAGAAACAATGTCTTGTCTATTTTTCCTCTAGAGAACTTGTTCTCAAGAAGAAAGCTAGACAAGGTCTCATACCAAGCTCGAGGAGCTTGTTTTAAGCCATATAGAGCTTTATTAAGAAAGTATACATGATTAGGATAAGTGGGATTGACAAAAACTGGAGGTTGAGCGACGTATTCTTCCTCTTTCAAGTCTCCATTCAAGAATGCCGATTTCACATCCATCTGATAGACTGTGAATCCTTTGTGAGAGGCATAGGCTAGGAACAGACGGATTGCCTCGAGCCGTGCAACTGGCGCAAACGTCTGGTCGAATTCAATCCCCTCCTCCTGTCTGTATCCTTGAGCCACCAGTCTGGCCTTGTTCTTGATGATGACCCCGTGTTCATCCAGCTTATTTCTGAAGATCCACTTGGTGCCAATCACGTTTTGCGTCTTAGGTCTGGGAACCAGCGTCCATACTTTGCATCTTTCAAATTGATGCAGCTCATCTTGCATGGCCAATATCCATGACATATCTTTGTTCGCTTCGTCGAACTTCTTTGGCTCAACCTGCGATAGGAAGCTAAAATGCAGAATCTCGTTAAGAGTACCTCGGCAAGTTCTGACACCATCTCGGGGATCTCCAATGATTTGATTTTTGGGATGATCCCTCACGTGTCGGAGCTCTAGAAGTCTTGCATCAGGAGCTCTAGCAATTTCTGGGGCTCCTTCCTCTTCAGGGAGGACTGCTCCATCCTGATCGTCATCCTCTCCGATCGGCGTTGAGGTGGAGACCTTGATGTATTTTGGAGTTGCATCTTTCTCGGGCTCATCCAGGTGTAGCTTTTCGAGTCTGGCACCTGCATCTTCAAGAAGACCACTAGAAGACTTGCAATTAAGCAAACTTCCTTCATCAAATACAACATTTATTGATTCCTCTACCACTAGGGTTATCTTGTTGAAAACTCCATAAGCCCGGCTATGGCTACTATAGCCCATGAATATGCCTTCGAAACATTTTTCACCAAACTTAGTACGCGGGTACTTACCATTATTCAGTACATAACATCTGCAACCAAAGATCCTCAAATAGGACATGGTTGGTTTCCTGCCTTTCAGTAGCTCGTAGGGCGTCTTACGATGACTTTTGTTGATCAACGCCCGGTTTTGAACATGACAAGCCGTATTGACAGCCTCGGCCCAGAAGTATTCTGGGAGTGAAGCGTCATTCAACATTGTCGTGCAGGCTTCAATGAGTGTTCTATTTCTCCTCTCCGCAACTCCGTTTTGTTGAGGAGTGCGCGGGGAGGAAAACTCGTGAAAGATACCAAGTTCTTCACAGAACTCTGTCATAGCACCAGACTCGAACTCTGTTCCATGGTCACTTCTGATTTTGACCACTGAGCAGTTAAGTTCGTTCTGAATCTGCTTGACAAAGCTCGTGAAGATGTCAAACGTATCAGACTTGCGTTTTAAAAAGAACACCCAAGTAAACCGAGAGTGATCATCTGCAATCACTAGCGTATAAGACTTCCCTCCTAAGATATGAACTTGCATTGGACCAAACAAGTCCATATGTAGAAGATAAAGACATCTGTAGGAGTCTTTGTCTAAGATGCCCTTAAAGGTAGCCCGAGTCTGTTTGCCCATCTGGCATGCAGGACAGGGACTATCTTTGATGCACTTAATAATGGGACCATCCCTTACTAAATCTTTGGAAAACAACATATTAATTGTCTTGTAATTAATATGTGCCAATCTCTTGTGCCATTGTTCATAAAGAGATGTACTGCCTTTTGCTACTAGGCATATGGGGGTAGAAGAATCTAGACTGAGAAAATCTAAACAGAAAATATTTCTGCTCCTAATGCCGGTTAATACCGTCTCCGAAGAGGCACATGATATTATCAGGCATTTATCCTTGCAGAACTTAACGTCATACCCTTTATCACATAACTGGCTTACACTGATCAGGTTATGATTTAATCTTTCAACATAAGCTACGTCAGTGATAGAGAGTATACCATTGGAAATCATACCGTAACCTCTGGTGACTCCCCGATCAGATCCCCCAAAGATGACTTTGGGTCCATTCTCGACTAGAGAGTACTCCCGCAGCAGGCTTCTTGTCCCAGTCATATGAAGGGAGCATCCACTGTCCAAATACCATATGGGAGTTTTGGTGGCCTTTGGACATTCCTGCAAAATAGAATTAATTTGCCTTAGGAACCCAATCGAACTTGGGTCCTAGATTCCTCGTTAGCATGCTCCCCCTCGAATGGTTAGCCCTACGAGTGGTCTGCCTCGCATTGCCAACATGAGGAGTCTCGTTATTCCTCGGATTAAACCAGCAATCCATGACAAAGTGACCAACTTTTCCACAGCACCAGCAGTCAAATCTGTTATACTTTCTCCTAGGCACCTGCTTCACTCTTGGAACGGAAGGTTCAGAAGGGGCCTCAGACCTGGAGGTGGAGGCATCATGATGACAACATTCGCATGATTTCTTCACCTCCTGGTTTCTCAGTGTAACAGGCTTGGCCTTGGGTGCCTGCTTCCTATTATGGCCGCTAGAGAAGTGGCCATAATCCTTCTTCTGAACTTCCTCATAAGGTGCCTTGAAGACACTCTCGCAAAAATTGTGGGTGAAGGTCCAACCATCATATCGGCTCTTTGGCTTTACAACCGAGGGCCTGAAGTGATGGCCATATGTTGACTCAAAGTCATGTTGGTTATAGGGAAAGCTGGGCTTTCTAAACGCAACAGGACTGAGTGGGGCCTTTCCCTTTTCAGCAGTAGAGGCCTTCTTAGCAGCCTTATTCTTCCTCTGGTTCCTGTTTCTCCTGGATGAGGAACCATGTACCCCTACGTGCCCCAAACCAGCTCCTTTGGCCTGAGCAGTGAAGGTATCAACCAGTGGAAGAACTGTCTTTGGCATAGAGAAGCTCTTAACGATCTTCTTTTCTGCCGCAAGTTGTTCTTCCAACCTATCAATTTCCTCCTGCTTAAGATCGAGGAGCTTAAGAGACTCTGAATGCTTAGAAGTCAGGTCCAAGTGCTCCTGTTGGAGGGAGATCAAACTGGTGATCTCTTCCCTCAGGGATACACTCTCACCTTTAAGGAATTTAACTTCCTTTTTCTCAGCCTTCAGTCTCTTTAGACACTCCTCGAAAGTATTGAGCAGAAGCTCATACTTATCGAGGAGCTCAACTTCACGGGCCGAAGGGCTATCCTCAGGGTCATCATCCTGAGACTCAGGATCAGAGTCAGAGTTGGAGAGAGGGGTATGAGCTTTTACCTTCCCAGTGAATGGGGGGCATTCTCCTTCTGAGTCAGAGCGACCCACCAGCCCGAAGTAGGCTTCCTCATCATCACTAGAGTCTGAGGAATCAGACTCACTCAGTGTCTTTGACTTTTTGGCGATGTAGCTCCTCTCCTTCTTCTTATCTCTAGAGGTCTTATGCTCTTCTCCCTTCCCCTTCTCTCTCTTGCCTTGATGGCAGTCGGTCACGACGTGTCCTGGCTTATTGCATCCAAAATAGATGATGTCAGTATTACGATGTTTGTTCGGTTTTGATTCATACCTGTCAGAAGAATAATTCTTCTTCTGAAATCTGGAGGAGGAACCGTCTCTCTTTCTTTAATTCCTCATCTTGAGGAACTTCTTGAATTCTCGGGTGATGAGGGAGAAATCTTCTTCAGACAACTCTGAGCCGGAGGAGCATGGCTCAGAGTCTTCCTCCTCATCCTTTTTCCTGGCACGGGATGAAGCCGCACCCTTGCCCTTCCTGGAGTGAATGGCTTTTAGGGCCACAATCTTTTCCTTGGCTGCAGCCTTCTCTGCCTCTTCTTCAGCTTTCCTCGTGTTTAACTGGAGCTCATAGGACTTGAGCTTCCCAAAGAGTATCTGGGGATCAGTTTCAGCTAATCTGCCAAACTCTCGGATGGCGCAGATCTTCGTGTCCCATTCCTTAGTAAGGGACCTAAGGAATTTATCATTAAGTTCACCATTAGTGAACACTCTTCCGTATCCCTTGAGAGAATTGACGATCTTGAGGAAGTTTTCGAAGGTAACTCCGATCTCTTCCTTGGGCCCCTGCCTGAAGGCCTCATATTTCTGATTCAGGAGGGATCTCCGATCATCCCTCACTTCGTCTGTGCCCTCCATCAGGATAATCAGGCTGTGCCAGATATCCTTCGCCATCCTGTAGTTGCAGAAGTTCTGCATCATGGAGTCATCGAATGCACTGATCAGTATGTTCTGTGCCTTCTTGTCAAGTCCGACCAGCACCATCTCGTCCTTGTCCATTTCAGAAAGCGTCTTTAGCACCATTTTGGTAGGATCAATGGTGGAGGCCTTAGTGGTAATATAAGGTCCCTCCTCCATGACCATGAAGAGTCGAGGGTCGACTACTTCCATGTAGAATCTGATTCTTTCTTTCCAGATAGGAAAGTTCAGTCTGGTGCACACTGGGATTTTGCCGGAGTACTTGAGTCCGTCCATGGTAGATATCTGTCTTCTTCTTGACACTGGTGGCAGGATTCTACTCAAGGTGTGAGCCTTTTTGATGAGTAACCTCCCTCTGATACCACTTGAAAGTCCACCTAGTGCCAACTAGCTTCATCTATGGGGGGGGAGAATAGGTGTCTTGTGGCGTTTTTGCGGAATTAAAAACTGTGCCTGCACAAATAAATCAAACAACACAGTATAGAAAAGACTCAATCAATTTATAGTGGTTCCCCGATTTGGGTACGTCCACTTTCCCCCTTCGACCTATCTCCCAACCAGGGACGACTCGGTCACTTCACCAACAGGATTGAAATCCAATCCTTGTACTAACGGAAGCAACCCTTCCACACGTAGGAGTCACCACTCCCACACCATGGGTTGCACCCAACCCTTACAACTAGGAACCAATCGTTCCTTTACAATGAAATTGAAAATAGAATGTATTAGAAATACAAACAACTTATGGATACTAAGGTGTCCCTCTTCGTTCGATGACGTGTTCTTGAAGTCAACGAAGAGTCCATAACCCTAGATCTCTCTTGGAGAGAATCTCCCCGAAACCGGCGGCGGCAAAGGGCGGCGGCTTGGCTCTCGGGATTGGCGGCGGCAATGGAGTGCTGCGGCGATGCAATGGAGATTCAACCTTCGTGGCAAAGGTAGCAAGGTCTTCCAACGATCACACTAGGATCGATCATCTCGATCGATTCGGAAGGGGATGGTTTTCCCGATCTACGAATCAAGAGATAAAAGATCTCTGGTTAGACACGTGAGACGCTGTGCTAGGCTAAGCTTCTGTCGCCGGAGATCTGGAAGAAACCGTGATCAGCAACGGCGACTAACTGCACGAGCGGCGACGACGGCGGCGGAGTAAGATGCGCGATCTAGGTCACGTCGGCGGCTCGGCTTTCTTCGTTTTTCTGTCCGTGCGTGCTTACTGTTCAAAAATACAGATGTATTTATACATTAGGTCATCAAGATGACCGTTGTGGGCCCCACCAAGAAGAAGCCCTAAGTCCGGTTCGAAATAACCCAGTTAACTTGGACCGGTCCAGAGAATAGGCGAAAATTGCCTAAGTCAAATTCGGCGAGAATCGTAGGTGATTCTCGACGAATCGGCGAGAATCACCTACAATTCTCGCCGAATTCCACTTGGCCGAATCCAAGCTACATTGATATAGCAAGCCGGAGAGAATCGGCGGGAATCACATTGATTTTCGCCGAATCGTCGAGAATACAAGGTCATTCTCGACGATTCGGCGAGAATCACTAAGTGATTCTCGCCGATTCTGCCTTAGCAGAATTCAGGGAGGCTTCGAGACAACCGGCAGCAATCGGCGAGAATCAATTCGCGATTCTCGACGATTCGGCAAGAATCACCGAATCGGCGAGAATCACTTAGTGATTCTCGTCGATTTGTACTTAGATGATTTTCGTCTTTCTTCCCGTGAGCTGGTCTTTGGCCCATCCTTGCTCCTTGTCTGCTCTTGATCTTACATAACCCTGTGCTTGAAAATAAGTACACTCCAATAGAGAGAGTACACATAAGCCAACACACTGATCTGCTCAACGAGGGATTACGTTGCACAAACCCGTGTATATTGACCTACTGAACCCTGATATTGGTGTGTACTTAGCGATGAATAACTGCAAGCACAACTTGAAGACAAGTAATCAAATACATTGTCAATTCACCTTAGCTTGTTCAGGGGCTTCTTCAAATCAGGTATATTGTGGATATAATACCCAACACTCTTCATCTGACATGTTACTATCAGATGAGCTAGAATCAGAGCTTTCAGAATAAGCTGGCCTCCTTGGAGATAAGCCAATCCTCTCATTGCTCTTCTTAGAGTTCTCATCCTTGAAGGACACTATACTCTTCTTAGCCTGGGACCTGATGGAGGTGTCCTTCACCTTCATAGCAGATAGCTGCATCTTATAAGACATTAGCTTTTCAAACAAAGTGTGAGGAGGATTTTCAGAAAGCTTGGACTCTTATCTGATAGCACAAATATTTGTATCCCAGTCTCTAGTTAGAGATCTTAGGAACTTATCATTTAACTCAAAATTGTTGAAGACCTTCCCATAGGTCCTCAGCTCATTGACCACTCTAAAAAACTTTTCATAGTAGTCAGTTATGCTGTCCTTGGTGCTTTGCCTGAAGGACTCATATTCCTGATTGAGTAGGGATTTCCTATCATCCCTAACTTCTTAAGTGCCCTCCATGTATAAAATCAAGGTGTCCCACATTTCCTTAGCTGTCTTGCAGTGGACAAGATTCTAGAATGTGGAATCATCTATGGCACTCAAAATGATGTTCTGTGCCCTCTTGTCCATAGTTGCTAGAATGACCTCATCCTTGGTCGTCTCAGCATACTTCTTAGCGGTTTGGTCATTTGCTTCTAAGACAGAGACCTTCATGGGGACTAAATGTCCTTCCTGGATAGTGATGAAAATCCTGAGGTCTGAGGCTTCCATGAATAGCCTGACCCTCTCTTTCCAAATACCAAAATTCTCCTTTCTACAGATTGGAAGCTTCATGGAGCTCAACTCCTTATGGTTCTCTCTTGAACCCATAAAGTAAATCCTTATCTATCCTTGAATATATGTTCAGACTGTTAAGTCCTTTTTGAACAACCTCCCTCTAATACCATGTGAAAGTCTTTGTTTCAAGAGTAGCTAAATACCTAGGGGGGGGGTTGAATAGGTTTTTTTGTCTTTTATGACAAACTTCTTACTTTGGTGTGTTGTGACTTAGTTTTATGTTAGCTTTCAAAAAAACACACTAACAAACAAGTATTTATAGCGGTTCCCTAAGGTATGGGTACATCCTTTGTCCCTCCCACCTTTCTAACAGTGTGTTAGACAATGTCAACTTCTCCAATCTCAGCTCAATGAGCTTACAATAGAGATCCCTTAGGATCTCTCAGACTCCTCCAAGTCCTACCTCAGTCTCAAGACCCTACACTTAGAGATATAATCTCCCACAACTCAGAAATCTACACCAGTTCACCAACCTCATACTTTAACCAAAGTCCCACACTCAGGCTAGGAGGGCAGCCCTACACTCAGATCCACCACAGGATCCTACCTTAGAGAATAAATCTCCTACAGCTATGGAACAAAGGCCCTACCTTAGATCCACAAAAGGATCCTACACTCAGTCTTCATAAATTAGGCTTACAGCTTAGATCTGTTAAGATCCTATAGAAAAGGTAAGTTGTTGATGATGATATGAATCCAGAGAAATGATTCTCTGAGTCTAACTTCCTAGACTGAGTGAACTCAACCCTAACTTTGACTCTAGAAAAATAGTCCTCTAAGTCTTCTTCTTCTTGAACTGAGAAACCTCTTTCCTATCTCCTTCATAACAACAAGATTGTTGATCTTCAAGTTGGTTCTGCTTGTGCTGAGAAGTATCTTGCAGAAAACTACTTATTCAAGCCTTGATTGTTGAAGAGTTTAAAGCAGAGGCCTTGAAGAGGAGTAGCAACTTTAGGCTTTCTCTACTTCTTCTTCTAACTCAGAGAATGAATTTCCAGAACTTGCTATTGAAGATATGACTTTCAACAGCTAACTATCTGAGCTTCTCAGACCAACAGTAAAAGCAAGTTCTTCAATCTCTACAATTTTTATCGAGAGGAAGAAGATGATGCTCCAAACCTTTTCCAAAAGTTAATCAATTATTTCTTTTTCCAAGGAACTCTCCATTTGTATCCATCCATCTAATGACTCTCTGTGCAGTAGGACTTGCCGGGATGGGCAACTGCAGCATCACTTTTGCATTTAATGCAGTACTAAAAGTAAGAGGCGCCTTTTATCTTCTAGAAAGAAAATACCATGACATTTGAATTTTTGCTGACGTCAGCATGAGTCAGCGCTTCTGGACTTAGAAAAATATAGATAGACTTCTCAGGCGTTGAGTGAAGCCTTGTCACTCAACGCAAAAGTACTTAGCAAAATTATGCATCTCTTTGCATTGAGTACATTGAGTGAGCCTTCAATACTCAACGCATTCTGTCTTTTATAGTCCTAACTTATTAGGCATCGAGTGAGCCTTCATCACTCGATGCTTCTGGACTTAGTTGAATTGTCTGTCGAGTAGACATTGAGTGAGCTGTCCTCACTCAACGATTTTGGACTTAGACAGATTTTCTTTCAGCTTCTTCTGAGGCTTTGACTATTTGTGTTTCTGTCAACGCTTCTACTCATCTGGCGTTGAGTAAAGTGAGTTAACTCATTGCTTCTAGACATAGTGGAATTTCTACATATCCAGTAACCAGTCTTCTTGATTGAGGTGTTGAGTGAACTGCCTTCACTCAACGCTTTTGTCCTTATCTAGATATCTTGTTCAGGTTGCGTTTAGTTAACTTCCTTCACTCAATGCTTCTGAACTTAGCCAGATATCTTGTTGAGGTTGCGTTGAGTGAATTTCCTTCACTCAACGCTTCAGGACTTTACCAAATATCTTGTTGAGTTTGCGTTAAGTGAACTGCCTTTAGTTAATGCTTCTATCCTTAGCTAGATATCTTGTTGAGGTTGCGTTGAATGAACTTCCATCACTCAATGCTTCTAGACTTAGCCAGATATCTTATTGATTTTGCGCGGAGTGAACATCCTTCACTCAATGCTTTTGGACTTAGCCAGATTTCAAGTCAGGAATATTTCATCTTTGACTATATGTAGTTCTCTCAACGCTTTTGTTCTTCTTGTGTCGAGTGAACTGTCTTCACTCGACACTTCTTGGACTTAACCAAATTTTTGCTTAGCCAACAACTTGTCTTGAGTCCAACTAGTATTGTAGCCCTGACATTTGTCTAATCATGGTATTATAGACAACCTGCATACACTAAACTCATATATCAAATACGATTATGCACTTAGCATTCATGGTGATGCCTCTTTAAATTCAGGGAACATTGAAGGGCAATATTCCAAACAACATATTTAAATTTAATGGAGCATATGAGGACATAATTCTATTAAGATTATTTTCATTTTCTTTAGAGGGAAGACCAAAAGATTTGTTAGACTCAATACCTAACGACTCTATCACTTCATGGGAGCAGCTAGTGGAGAAAGTCTTAAATAAATATTTTTCACCATCTAAGACTGCTAAATTGATTAGGGATATAACTATGTTTATGCAAATTTTGGGGAAACTCTTTATGATACATGAGAGCGTTTTATGGAGTTATTAAGGAACTTTCCACATCACGAGTTAGCCCAACACCAACAAGTTTCTATTTTTTATAATGGGTTACAAACCATAACCATGATTTTAGTTGACGGAGCCGCAGGGGGTTCCTTAATGAAGAAATATCCTGAAGTCGCTTACGCCATATTAGAAGATCTCACATCTAATAACTATAAAGCTTATGGAAGACAATGCAATAGTAATCCAGTGGGAGTCCATCAAGTGGACCAAATCACTTCTTTGTCTACACAAATAGCATCTCAATTCATCATGATTAATAAGAGGTTAGATTCTTTATCTACCCCTACTCCTAGTGCCTCACTCACCATAAAACAACTTAATCAAACCACTGAGGAAGCAAACTATGTTGGGGGTCAACAAAGATAAGTACTACTGGGCTTTATAAATCATTATCATCCTGAGTGACGAAACCATCCTATTTTTTCATACAAAAATAATCTAGGTATGACTCAACCACCGGGATTCAATCAAAATACAAACCCAATTAAAAATAATCCTCCAAATAACCAAGTAAATTTTAGGAAATTGACTGATGAATTTATTTTAGGAATATTTCAAAATAATGATTTTAGAATGATAGGTAGTGAATCTTCCTTAAGATCTTTAGAAACTAAATTGGGTCAACTAGCAAATTTATTAAGTCAAAGGCCAATCTGATCTTTATCTTTTGATACTACACCGAATCTTATAAGAGATGAACAAACTAACTATTGCAAGTTTATCGCCTTAAGGAGTGGAGTAGAAATTTCAAGTGGGGATGGGTTACTAGAAAAGTTAGAGAGGAGGAGGAAAGAGAAAAAGCCATTAAAACAAGTGAATTGCAAGGAGAAAAGCCTTTAGAGAATAAGGAACCAAAGGTAGTTGAAATTGCACAAATAATTAATAAAAAGAAAGAAATCATTTATCCTCCACCACCGTTTCCATCTAGGCTAGCAAAAAACAAAGTTTGATAAACAATTTCAAAAATTCATGGATATCTTTAAGAAAATAACTATAAACTTTTCATTTGCAAAAACATTAGAACAAATGCCAAGTTATGTTAAGTTTATAAAGGATATCTTATCAAAGAAAAGAAGATTTGTAGATAAAGAGATAGTAGCGTTAACAGAAGAATGTAACACAATTTTACAAAAGAAACTTCCACAAAAACTAAAAGACCCCGAAAGTTATATAATACCTGTTCGATTGTAGTGAAATTTTCTGGAAGAGCGTTATGTGATTTGGGGGCTAGCATTAACTTAATGTCATTATCTATTTATACTAAATCAGTTCTTGGAGAGATTGCACCAACATCTCTTACACTTCAATTAGCTGATAGATCTTTAGCATTTTTTAAGGGAATTGTTGAAGATGTGTTGGTTAAGCTAGAAAAATTCATCTTTCCAGCTGATTGTGTTCTATTAGACATGGATGCGGATAAGGATGTACCAATTATTCTAGGAAGACAATTTTTAGCCATAGGGAGAATGCTTATAGACGTCCAAAAGGAAGAGTTAATAATGAGAGTTAATGATGCAGAAGTAGCATTTAACATTTTTAATGCTATTAAATTTCCAAACGATAAAGATGAATGTTATTTTATTGATGAAGTAGAGGTGCCCACCCAAATGATGTATGATAAGGGTGATCTAAAACAAAAGCATTTAAATATTTTAACTAATGAAAAAATGGAGGAAGATTTAGAAATTGATGAATGTGTCAAGGCACTTGATTCATATGGGAGGTTACAATTTGATAAGAAATTTGAAGCAATAAGTAGGTCAAGTGAACCTAAAATTATTAAACCATCTATTCTTGACCCTTAGTGATAAAATGGGTAAATAATTATAGCTCCAAAAAGTTACATAATACAAGGGTAGGACCCCTATTTATAGAAAGGGGGGAAGAGAGAGAAAATAAGAGAGAGAATAAACAACATATGTCACAAGCAACTAGGCGATTACATAAAAACTTAACAACTCAGAATATGCAGTTAGAAAAGACAAGCTGTGTAACTACAAAAATTACTTGCTAGCTTTGTCGATTGTCTGCCTCTAACGTGTAGTTTCCCGCTTCCAGGACTATAGTAGCGATTAACAAAACCTAACTGCCAGATAAAGCTGCGGTCAGACAAAGTTTAATCGTCAGATCATACAAGAGATGTTTCTTGAGAACGGTGAACAACAACTACGATCAACCCTCTGTTGATCAACAAAGAGTATAGCTGAGGGAAGAATATAGAAGCATCTCACGTGGTTAGGCAGGAGCTAACCGCCTGACCGTCAACTTGATCTGACCTCAGTAGTATGCACAGCTACATTAGAAACATCAACAGATCGCCAAACCAGTCTATCTATCAAGACCGCCAATCTTGTCCTTCAGTGTTAACCGCCAGATCGCCTAACAACACAGGTTCTGATAGGCTCTAACACTGCCAAGCTTCCAAGGATAGAATTCTACTATAGACTGTCTATCCGTCAGTACTTTCCACTAGATATGTCTGCCATAATCTATCCTCCAATGTTGTCCGCTAGACTGCCAAGATCTATCTACTGATGTTGTCTGCTTGATCGATGTAACTCCTTATGTTTTGACACTCCCCTTAAAGCTGGAGTATATATGTCAACCATGCACAGCTTATTGTAGATATCTGAAAAGGAATACACAAGTTTGGTAAAGACATCGACAAGCTCTTTATCAGAGGTGACAAACTGAGTGTAGATCTTATTCTTCAACACCTCTTCTCTGATGAAATGACAGTCTACTTCAATATACTTGGTCCTTTCATGAAAACTGGGTTCTTCGAAATATATATAGCTTCCTTTTCACAGAATATTGACAGAGGATTATCATAAACTTCTCCAAAATCAAGTATAACTGTCCATAACCACTTCAGCCAAAAGGTAGTCTAGGCCATGCTTTTGTATTTGGCTTCGGCATTTGACCTGAAAATAATAGTCTGTTTCTTGCTCTTTCAGCTGACCAGATTTCCTCTTACGAAGGTACAAAAACCAGATGTGGATTTTCTATCTTTCTTATTATCTGAATAGCTAGCAACAAAATAATCCTCAATCCTCAAATGACCATTCTTCTAAAACAAAAGCCCTTTTCCCAGAGCTCCTTTCATATATTCTAAGATTTTTAGAGTTGATTCAAGATGACACTCCTTAGGATCTTGTATAAACTGGCTCACCCTTCTTAAACATAACATATATTCGGTCTTGTAATTGACAGATAAATGAGTTTTCCAACAAGCCGTCTGTATCTAGTAATATCTTCAAGGAGAGATGAATCCTCATTCTAGCACTTGTCATCACCAACATCCATTAGACACAGAGAAGGTTTAGCCCTAAGGAGACCTATCTCTTTCAAAAGATCCAAGAAATACTTCTGTTGTGAAAGAACTACAGAATTGGGATTTTAGGAGATATCAATCCCTATGAAGTACTTGGGAGATCCCTTATCTTTTGTAATAAAATACTTAAGAAAATGCTTCTTTGTTAGGCCAATGTACTTCTTATCATCCCCTATAAGAAGAATATCATACACATAGACTGCAGGAACAACTCGGCTAGTTGAGATCTTGCGAATGAATAGAGAGTGATATACATCACTTCAAGCAAACCCAACAATAGAAATAACCTCGCTGAACTTCTCAAACCAGGCTCACAGACTTTTCTTAAGGCCATAGATTGCCTTCCTTAATTTACATACTTGAGACTCCCCCTAAGCAACATACCCAAAAGGTTGCTCCATATAGAAAGTCTCCTATAAATCATCATAAAGAGAGGCATTTTTGACATCCAACTGAGACATCTCTCAGTCTCTATTAAAAGCCATAAAAAAAGAACGCGATTTGTATTATTCCGAGCAACAAGAGAGAAAGTGTCAAAGAAATCCACACTGTAAGTCTGAGTAAAACCCTTGCGATAAGTCGATCCTCTTAACGATCAATTATACCATCAGGAAGAAATTTGATCATAAAGACCCAGCAGTAGCCTGCCACATTATCACCTAGAGGGGTAGGGAAAAGTGTCCAAGTGCCCCGCTCAGTCAGAATTTTTATTTCTTCATCCATTGCGGCTTTCTAGTGAGCAATAACAAGAGCCTCCTGATAGATAGCTGGGAGGATATTTGCAAAGAGATCGAGAGAAAAACTCTTAGAGGAAGGGGATAGAAGAATATAGAAATAATATTATAAATAGGATGTTGAGTATATGTCTGAACTCCTTTTCGAAGAGCAATTGGTAGATCAAGATCAGTCTTTGCTGGAGCATCAGATCCTTCTAGTGGAGCGACTGCTGGCCCGAGAATGTTAGTGGTGTCTCAGGGAGAGAAGCAGAATTAGGAGAAGAAGGAGGAGACTCAGAGATAGTTATTGAAAGGAGAGACACTAGTTCAGGTGGAGGAGCAAAGACAATGGGTAGAGAAGAGACATCATCAGAAGGTGGATGCATAGTAGTGTAGTAAAAGTAAGGTGTATCTTCAAAGAAAGTGACGTCTGAGGAAACATATTATTTTCGAATAAGTGGATCGCAACATCGATATCCTTTCTGTATCGGACAATAGCTTAGAAAGATGTACTTAACTAAGTGAGGAGAGTGTGTGTTATATCTAGGAGAAGGAGAGAGAACAAACACAGTGCATTCGAAGACATGTAGAGGTAAAGGAAACGATGTCGCATTAAGAAACAGAATGGAGAAAATGAGTTTTTCCATGGAGATCCAAAGAAGTGACTCAGTTGATGAGGTAATAAGAAAGAAGAACAACATATCCCTAATAGGATTGTGGAACACTCATATGAGTGAGAAGGGAGCAGGATATATTAAGAAGAAGTCGGTTTTTACATTCAACAATGCCATTCTGTTGGGAGGTGTAAGGACAACTAGTTTGATGGATAATGCCATGATGCATACAAAATATAGAGAACTGATTACTAAGGTATCCTTTGGTATTATCTGTGCGTAGAATTTAAATAGTAGTATCAAACTGATTACACACCTCATTATAAAACGTAATGAAAATAGGAAAAAAAGTTCAGAATGTTTTGTCAATAAGTGCAACTAGTACATCTAAAAAAATCATTAGTGAAAGTAACAAAATATAGACTACCCTACCCAACAGACATGGTCAGAGAAGGTCCCCAAATATCAAAATATAAAAGCTCAGAAGGACGACAAGAACTACATCCTTGCTTTGCTAGGAAAGATGTATGATGGTGTTTACCGAGTTGGCAAACTTCACAACTAAGAGAAGAGTCTCCCCGAGGTATAGACAAGAAGAGTTGGTAAAGAAGACGAGGTGGAGGATGTCCAAGGCAAAGATAATATTATAAAAGAGTAGTGGAGATAGAAAAAGAAGACACATTGTTGAGGTAGAATAAGCCACCACTTTTAGTTCCAGTAGCAATCATCTCCTTGGACTGAGGATCCTGAAAAGAGCAAGTAGATGGTGTAAAAATAGCCATGTAATTTAGCTATTTACATATAGATGCAATGGAAAGTAGATCGCACAAAAATGTTGGGACGTAGAGAGTATCCATAAGTTGAAGAGAAGGAGTAACATGCACTACTCCAGAGCCACACACACAATAGATGGAAAACCGTCTGCAATAAAAACTGGAGGTAACCGGTTATGCTTTTCCAGCTAAGAGAAGAGATGAAGATTGCTTGTTATATGATTTGTAGAACCAGAATCAATAAGCCACCTACCTGTAGTGCCCACATTAGCACCACCTAAAGAGGTAGCAAGAGAAGTAGACTTATTTGAAGTAGTATCACTCAGAGTAGGGCAAAGATGGGGATGCTTGACCCAGCAATGATCAATAAGGTGTCTATTCTTACCACAATGAGAAAAAAGACATCTAAAGGAACCACGACAACCATAATGGCCTCTACGACTACTGGGAATAGCATGACGGACCTGATGAGCAACACTATCTGAAGGAGGTGAAGAGGTAAGCAAAGGTTGCTGGAGTAGAGTAGTAACAATGAAAATACACGCAATAGTAACATCTCAAGTAGGAGTATCAACTTCTCCAAGAATTTGTTATCGAATCATATTATAAGAGTTAGGTAAGTGAAGCAAATAACAGATAACTAGAAGCTCCTGAAAATGTTTATGTTGCTTTGTAAGATTAGCAAAAAAGGGGCAATGTTGAAGAATCTCAGCACCAAGAACTTGCACTTCCTGATAGGCAGTAGAAGGAGTCATAATAGGTCGGACAAAAAGATCCATATGCAGTATATATGCAGTAAGTTTGTGCTCCTTTGGAGTATAGGGCAGCAAGATGACTCCAAGAAGCCTTAACTGTCGCATCATATCGAATGACAAAAATGCACACATCAGATAGATTATTGGAAGGCCATATTCTTACTAGAGAATCACTGGCATCCCAATCATCAAAAGCGGCAGACCCATAGATAGGAGGGTCATCAGTATGATGATGACGCTTATGCTGAGAGCGTAGCAGAAAGATAAAGGAAACACTCCAATCTAGATAATTCGGTCCAGTGAGTTTGGAGGAAGTACCCAGATTGCAAAAGGCAGAGATAAGAGTGGGTAGAACCAAAGGAGCACAAAGATTAGAGGATGAGAAGTCTGAGTTCTCTATAGAAGAACAGGAGCGAGAAGAAGAGGCAAGCCGCACAGAAAAAAGAAGACCGGCAGAGCAACTCCAGCCAAACAGTGGAGAGGAAGAGGTTGGAAAGGAAGAGTTCGTAGAAAGAGAACAAAGCAAGACAACGCGGAAGAAACCACGCGAAGAAATCAAGCCACAAGAAGAGCAATAAACAAAGGGAGGGAGGGAAACCGTGATTAAGGAAACAATGGTTAAGAAAAGAAACAGTCAAAAAGAATAAGAGACCATGGTTAAGGAAACCGTGATAAGAGAGAAGAAGAAGATGCGGCGATTAAAGAAATAGTAACCGCTTGCACTGCCGCTTGCCTAAAAACAAAAAACAGAGAAAATGAACCGAAATCTCTGATACCAAGTGAGAAAATAGGTAAATAACAAAACTTTTTAGCTCCAAAAAGTTACATAAAATAAGGGTATGCCCCCTATTTATAGAAAAAGGGAGAAGAGAGAGAATTAACAACGCTTATCACAAGCGAATAGGCAGTTACACAAAAACTTAACTGCTTAGAACATGCAGTTAGAAAATACTAGCTGTACAACTACAAAAACTCCCATGCTAGCTTTGCTGACTGTCCAACTCCAACGTACAGTTGCATGCTTCCAGGACTACAACAACGATTAACACAGCCTAACTGCTAGATAAAACTGTAGTTAGACAATGTTTAACTGCCAGATCACACAAGAGATGTTACTTGAGAACGACGATCACCAACGTGGTCAACCCTCTATTGATGAACAAGGAGCACAATTAAGGGAAGAATATAGAAGTATCTCATGCGGTTAGGCAGGAGCTAACCGCATGACCGTTAACTTGATCTGACCTTTGCACTCCTACCTTAGAAATATCGCCAAACTGCCAGACCAGTCTGCCTATCCATACCACCAATTCTGACCACCAGTGCTAGCTGCCAGACCGCATAATATCACAGGTTTTGATAGGCTCTAATATAGCCACCAATGCTAGGGCAGAATTTTAAATGGATGCCTAAGTCAAATCCTAAGTCCACACGCAGTGAAATTTTGGACATGCATGTGTTTATGCTAGACTTAGGTCTTGTCCAAAAATCAGAATTTTTGGGATGTATTTTTATATAGTTTTTATAGAAATATCAATTATTAAATAAATGGAATATAGGAAGATTCCCTCTTCCAAATGCCTCCAAATTTGGTTGGCATGGCCATTGGGTAATTATATGACTATGGAAAAAGTTTCAGACCATTTGTACCTCTGCTTATTGGGGAAATCTAACATGCATGGTGGGGGTAGATTTGTAAATGGTGTGCCAACTGTAAAAATGGGAAATTAGCCATTTGGCTCAATGAATGTGGGATGTTGTACAGAGGCTCATAAGGATGAAATATACCTCCCATGGAAAGATTGGGATTTTTGGGATCAAAAATCCCATTATTTTGAATTTTTGGAAAATAGGTTCTTTTAGAAATAAAAACTAGATATAGGTCTACTGACCTTGTAAAATCTAAACTTTTGATACAAGCCTTAATAGGATGTTTTACATCTCTATAAAAAGTCATGAGCTTGTTTGAGTATTTGATATATTTACAATTTTGCCCTTGAGAGTTTTAAATTAAAAGTAGGGGTAATAATATTTGTAAAATTATGAAAAAATTCATAGTCTCTTATTTCTATGAGATAAACCCCTGTATATTTATTTAAGAATTTTTGGATGATTAATTATGCTAAAAATATTAGTAGTGGCATTTTGGTAAAAAGGTTCACATGTTATTATTTTAGGTCAAATCACTTGTTGGGATTATGAGTTTCTGTGTTGAGTATTATTGTAACACCCATATCCGTCGCATGGTATATAGCAGTAGGTCCGGCCGGGGCCCGACGCCATATACTACAGACAGACCGAAGGGTTACAGAATGAAACCATTCTCTAAAACATAAACGTCCTACACAGAGCAACTAGCGGAAGTTTTTAAGTAGTTGAAAGAACCTAATAACAAATAATATTTATCATGAATGTCCACCAACCACAATAGGAATGAAATACCAAAATACACAAAAGTACTTGGCCTTATAGCCTTACAAAATGTTCACTTAATATCATAGTGTATTATAGACATCGACTCGCAGGCCGGCCACACATGACAAAAATAAAGTAACAGTTCGCTTTCGCCTTCGAGGGCCTGCACGGTAGCTTGGGCTTCAGCCCGCTATTTGGTACTTAGTTCCGCAGCACCTGCAAGCAACATTACACCGTATGGTGGAAAAAAAAGCAACGGTCAGCTAAAGCCGGCCAAATTATAATGAACCCGCCCCTTATTCAGGACGGTGGTGCTCCTTCCCTGCATTTCATTAGCCCAGTTAAATAATTAAGTGCATAAGTACATTACGCCACAGGTGTCAGCTTACTCAGCCCAACACCTCGTGAACTCAGGGTACATTCTCAGTGAATCCGATCAATTCCGTGGCTTCACTACCATCCAAAAATCCTATTGAAAGCACAACCTAGCACAATTCACCACAGGTGGAGGCCCGCACGACCGCCCACCCCGTGCACTCAGGGCACATTGACGGTGTACCGGACTTCCCGGATACCACCTCCATTCAGAGGTCCTTGACTTGACGGATTACTTTGAGCATTTCAGTCTTTACGGCCCCTGGCCTGAGACTCTCATTATGCCACCGACGAGAGCCAATTTCCGCTACTCTCATGTCATAGTCCACATAACGCAGGTACAGCTCCACCATTTCCCGTTGCTCAAGTCGCCCTACTATCTCCGAATACTGTAGTACTCATTGCCAAACCTGCAGGGCGTGAGTCGGTTTTGCCTTTCCTGTTCGGCTTCCTGGCCTAATAATTCTGAACCCCATGGGCTCACCGTTTTCAAAAGAAAGACCCTACATGTCTCCTGGAGACAGGCCTCACACACACAATCCCAAATATATACAAGGTTGGCCCCACACCACCTAGTTGGCAGGAATGCGTTTCCGCCCAGTTTTCTGGGTGCACCTTAGAGTTAATCCCCAAGGCTCCCTGTTGCAATCTATCGTGTAGAAAACCCGAAGAACAACACAATACAGAGTCTTCTTCGACAATCAATGCACAATGCAACATCACAGATCTAGACAAACACTTCTAGGTAGGCTTCACAAACAATGCCTATGCCCGTACTTCGATTTCGGACTCTAAACAAGGGGGACTTCACATATCTACCCCAAGGAACACCGCGCACTTACCGCACACTCGTGGGAGCGGGTTTCCCATGCTGAAAGGAAGAGGACTTCACATGTCCAAGTTGAGAATCGTTACCCTTGAAGTCTGTTTGAAGCAATGAGAAACTAGTCGGATGAAAGGCTTCGCGATGGAATTCCCTCCACAGATCCAGTCTCGGATCTCAAAATGGTGCTCCAAAGCTCCACCGGCGGCCGGATTCCTCCTCTCCCTATTCTACTTTCTCTAACTCCTTAGAAAGAGAGAGTTATGGATGAAAATGAGGAGTTAATCTCCATTTCCGAACTTAACCCAACAGCTACACACCAGGGCCGTCAGATCACACTTAAAGAAAACAGACGGCTCAGATCCAGCCAAAAAGTCACTACAATAAGATGAACACGGCTTTGCACGCGGCCATATGCCAGGCCGTATGCCCTGCTTGCACACGAAGTCGTCGATCCAGAGCAGGACACCGGTAGAGACACGCCCGTGTCCCAACCTGACATGCCCGTGTCGGGTCATTGCCATGCCTGTGACCAGGGGCGTGTCACGCATAACCGCCATGCCAACCGTCACGTCCCTTGGTGGACACGGGTAAGCATACGCCCGTGTCAAAAGGAACACGCCCGTGTCGACCAGTACATGCCCGTGTAACCCGGCCGTGTACACCCCAGGTTTTCAACCCGAGAAGAACATGGGTGGTGACACGGGTGAGGACACGCACGTGTCACCCCTAACACGCCCGTGTCACTACTGTTCAAAACCATGTTTCCTGTTGTGTCCTTTCCTGACACAACCCAGCCAGCACAGTATGACACGGCCTTGGGCACGCCCGTGTCCTAGGCTGTGTGCCCCTAATTAGGCACCAAAAATTCTTTATGACACGATCAGTTCGTTTACGAATTCTAGGGCGTTACAAATCTCCCTCCCTTTAAATAATTTCGTACCTAAATTAGGTAAAAGTATACAACCTAAGTTTTACCCAAGCGGAATATCTCGGTTTATTCCTCCAATGTAATCTGCTCTCCATGACCGCATTTATTTCAACGGACTTTAACCATTCGGAAACTTCCTATTGCGGCGTCGCGTGACTTCAAAGTCTTCAATACATACAGGTTTGACCTTCATCGTCACCCCACAATCAAATTACACCTGACCGACTGCAACCACATGCGAAGGCTCTAGCACCGCCTTCCGCAACCCCGATATGTGGAACACATCATGTAGCCCACTCAAGTTCACTAACAACTTCAGTCAATACCCTGCTTAACCACTCCGCTCTAGGAGCTCAAACGGTACAAGATACCTCAGACTCAGCCTCCTCAGGCATTGAGCTTGTGAGACACCATTGAACGGCTTGATTTTAAACTGTGCTCAATCGGCAACAACGAACTCCACGTTCCTATACTTTGGCGTTATAGTATTCTACTTGTCCATTGTGATCGATTTGCTACCATTTATGAACTGTATGTACCGTTGAAGTGGCGTCTTCCACTGTCTATCGTTTGTACAACATCGACTCACCCGTCTCCAATTAAGATGACGGCGTGCGACCATTTTCTCCCATACAAGGTCTCGAAAGGCGCCATTTGTTTGCTTGCGTGGTAGCAGTTGTCATATGCAAACTCCACCATGCACATGCGATCTTACCACTATTTTTAATAATCCAAGACGCTCATGTGAAGCAAGTGCTCCATCATTTTATTGACCCATTCGGTCTGACCATCCATCTGTGGATGGAAGACTGTACTGAAGCTCAGCTTAGTTCCCAACATCTTATGCACCAGCCTCCAGTCATTTGACGTGAAGCGTCCGTCTCGGTCACTAACAATACTACGTGGTACACCATGCAACCGAACAATGTTATCCATGTAGAGTTTGGCTAACTTTTCCACCGGATCATCCTTTTTCAGTCTGGTCCATCAGAATAACTTCTTCAAACCTATAAACATTTTGTGCACCTTGGGTGAATTGAGTACTTGGTATAATGAGCCTCGTACATCAAGTCCTTCCGCTGACTCTCCACACTTGGGCGCACAGACGACTGTCCTTCCATAACAGTCCGTCTTCAAAACCATATTGGGGATTTGACCTATAAAAGCATCATCCGTGATCTGCTTTTACACGTAAGAGATTTCCAATATCTCCAAAACTTGCGCTAAAAAGTATGTTGAAGGTGTTGTCCCCCAATAAATCCATCCACCTCCACTGTCACAAGTTCAAATCCTTTTTATCCAATAAGTACTTCAGACTCCTAAGATCGATTTAGTTACTGACCTTCCCACCGTTTAGGTAGCACCTTTATAGCTTCAGGGCGAATATCGCGGCCGCTAACTCCAAATCATGGACTGGATAAATCCTCTCGCATACCTCCAATTAACACGAGCTAAATGTTATTACACTCCCATGCTGGAGCAGAACACAATAAAAGCCACTGCCCCACGCAACGCTGTAAACCTCAATGCCTTCGGTTCTACTCAGTGAACATGGAATAGTTACCTAGGTCAACCAACTTTTTAGCTCTTCGAAAGCTTGCGCGCACTCCAACGACCACACAAACTTTTGATCTTTCTTTGCCAAAGTTGTGAGGGATAATGTTATCCGCTAGGGGTTCTCTATGAAACATCTATACTAGCCGGCCAGTCTTATAAACGTCGGACTTTTCGCCAACGCAGATAACACAGGCCACTCACGTATCGTAAATATCTTTGACGGGTCCACTCCGATACTTTCTCCACTCAAGACGTGACCAAGAAACGCAACTGAGAGTACCCAAAGCTCGCACTTGGAGCATTTGGTATACAACTGATTTCTCCTTAATTTCTCCAATACCGAATCCAGATGCTTGGAATGATCACCCTCATACTGAAAGCATAACAGTTTGTCGTCGATAAAGGTTATCACGAACTGGTTCGGGTACTCACTGAACGCCCTCTACCTCAAATCCATACCACGGATGGCGCATTCATCAGCTCAAGCGGCATAATGATGAACTCGTAATGCCCATACCGTGTGCTGAACGCCATTTTGGGAATATCACTTTCCCTTAGTGATGAATAATACTATCCGGATTTCAGATTCAACTTGAGTACACACTTGACCCATTGAGTTGATCGAACAGATAATCACTCCTTGGGTTGGATACTTAATCTTTTCCCGTTAAATTAATCAACTTCTAGCAACCATTACATAGTTGTAAGCTTCCATACTCTTTTAACAAGGGAACCGATGTGCTCCAAGGAAATAAACCTGGACACACATAACCCTGTTCTACCAGCTCTTGAAGTAATACTTTAGTTCCGACATCTCACAACCATAACTAGTACCAAACTGACCACCTTACGTTTGAAATTGATGTAAGTACGCTGCTCCGAGAGCCAATCATTCCAAAGATTACATCGAACTCTATAAACAGCAGTTGCGACGCTTGCAAGTCAAAACTCCTGACTCCCTAACCGTAACTTCAAACAATAGGCTCTATTCGGGTGTAAAGAGTACCTGTTAGGCATCAGTACTCTCAGTTTGACTCTTGCCATCGAAGAAGGAACTCCGATGCACGATACACGTCCTTTGGGTAAAAAGGAATGGGAAGTTCCCATAATGAAAAGTGTTTTCGTCGGACATTCAGAAAATCAATACTAATCCTATCATGACCAAAGTTGTATCCTCTAGGTTGGGATGGAGCATACTGAGATGTAGCTGCCTCCAACCCCTTGCCTTTCTATTCGTAGGTCGCTCTAGGCTTCTTCTCAGACTCCATACGTCCGCTTCGGCACTCTCGGGCAAAGTGTCCCAGCTTTCCACAGCAAAAGCATGCATCCTGGACTCGGCCAATAATTATTCCAGACGCACAAAAAGAAGGAACTAGACCCGCCCTCCTTGCCTTCTTACACCATTTACGGAAACCAGACTTTGAGTTGGGTAGCGCCCTGAACTCTGTCTTCTCAGCGCTAGATTCTTTCTCCTCTTAGACTCCCTTCACGGCTATCTCTATACCCTGATCGTCCTTACGACAATCACGGGCAAAGTGACCAAACCTTCCACATTTATAATAGTTTTATGGAGTTTGACTAGCAGGTACGTCAGGCCTCACCTTACTCCTCTTTCGGTGTACAGACTTTGCGGGACTTGGGGAGTTTGGTAACCCGCACCCTGACGTCTGGTTGATTCTAGCCAGATCTGCTTCCAAATTTCTAGCCGCCTCCACTAATGCTCGGAATCCAAGTAGCTTTGGTCCTATGAGTAGCAGTCGTAATTCATCACGCAGACCGTTGTAGAATCTATTAACTATAATCTTCTCGTTCTCTAGATCAAACCCTGGGTAGCGCCTTATAATAAGAAATGCCTGCAAATACTCCTCAAATTAGTGCGTACCCTGCACCAAAAGCATGTTCAACTGTTGATCCAAAGGTTTTGCCCTCCAATTTGTGCTTTAGTCACCGCGAACACCACTTCAACTATCCTTCTTATGGTTTCTACAGAAAGCAGGGTCTCAGGCACACTGTTAAGTGCATTACTCTCCGTGGAGTGCTGACCTTGCGACTACCCCGCACCACTCATAGTCCCCTATAAAGCATAACTATCGATTAGGCGACATACAAATTGCTAAAAGCAATCATTGGAACACTAAGGTTCCTCAAAAACAAGTGTATTTTCATTCCTAAGTGGACATTCATGGGTTATTTTATGTTATAACGATGGCGCACATACATGTGCTCACCACCCCTTAAAAGAATTCGCCAATGAATTCCAATAAGCAAGACCAGAACCGGTAGTCTGATACTAAATTGTAGCACCCCTATCCGTCGCATGGTATATAACAGTAGGTCCGACTGGGGACTGACGCCATATACTACAGACATACCGAAGGGTTACAGAATGAAACCATTCTCCCAAACATAAACGTCCTACATAGAGCAACTAGCGGAAGTTTTTAAGTAGTTGAAAGAACTAAATAACAAATAACATTTATCATGAATGTCCACCAACCACAATAAAAATGAAATACCAAAATACACAAATGTACTTGGCCTTATGGACTTACAAAATGTTCACTTAATAACAAAGTGTTTTACAAACATCGGCTCGCAGGACGACAACACATGACATAAATAAAGTAACAGTTCGCTTTGGCCTTCGAGGGCCTGCACAGCAGCTTGGGCTTCAGCCCGCTATTTGGTACTTTGTTCCGCAGCACCTGCAAGCAACATTCCACCGTACGGTGGCAAACAAAGCAATGGTCAGCTAAAGCCGACCAAATTATAATGACCCCGCCCCTTATTCGGGATGGAGGTGCTCCTTCCTGCATTTCATTAGCCCAGTTAAACAATTAAGTGCATAAGTACATTACGCCGCAGGTGTCAGCTCGCTCGGCCCAACACCCCGTGCACTCAGGGCACATTCTCAGTGAATCCGGTCAATTCCATGGCTTCATTACCATCCAAAAATCCTAGTGAAAGCACAACCTAGCACAGTTCACCACAGGTGGAGGCCCGCACAGCCGCCCACCCCATGCACTAAGGGCATATTGACGGTGTACCAGACTTCCCAGATACCACCTCTATTCAGAGGTCCTTGACTTGATGGATTACTTTGAGCATTTCAGTCTTTACGGCCCCTGGCCTGAGACTCTCATTATGCCACCGACGAGAGCCAATTTCCGCTACTCTCATATCATAGTCCACATAACGCAGGTACAACTCCACAATTTCCCATTGATCAAGTCGCCATACCGTCTCCGAATACCGTAGTACTCATCGCCAAACCTGCAGGGCGCGGGTCGGTTTTGCCTTTCCTGCTCGGCTCCCTGGCCTAATAATTCTGAACCCCATGGGCTCACCATTTTCCAAAGAAAGACCCTACATGTCTCCTGGAGACAGGCCTCGCACACACAATCCCAAATATATACAAGGTTGGCCCCAGACCACCTAGTTGGCAGGAATGCGTTTCCGCCCAGTTTTCCGGGTGCACCTTAGAGTTAATCCCCAAGGCTCCCTATTGCAATCTACCGTGTAGAAAACCCGAAGAACACCACAATACAAAGTCTTCTCCGACAATCAATGCACAATGCAACATCACCGATCCAGACAAACACGTCCAGGTAGGATTCACACACAATGCCTATGCCTGTACTTCGATTCCGGACTCTAAACAAGGGGGACTTCACATATCTACCCCAAGGAACACCGTGCACTCACCGCACACTCGTGGGAGAGGGTTTCCCATACTGAAAGGAAAATGACTTCACATGTCCAAGTTGAGAATCGTTACCCTTGAAGTCTGCTTTGGAGCCATGAGAAATTAGTCAGATGAAATGCTTTGCGATGGAATTCCCTCCGCAGATCCGGTCTCGAATCTCAAAATGGTGCTCCGAAGCTCCACTAGAGGCCGAATTCCTCCTCTCCCTATTCCTCTCTCTCTAACTCCTTAGAAAGAGAGAGTTATGGATGAAAATGAGGAGTTAATCCCCATTTCCGAACTTAACCCAGCAGCAACACACCTGGGCCGTCAGATCACACTTAAAGAAAACGGACAGCTCGGATCCAGCCAAAAAGTCACTACAATAAGCAGAACATGGCTTTCCACACGGCCGTGTGCCTGTCCGTATGCCCTGTTTGTACACGAAGTCATCGATCCAGAGCAGGACACGGGTCGATACACGCCCGTGTCCCAACCTGACACGCCAGTGTCGAGTCATCGACACGCCCATGACCAGGGGCGTGTCACGCATAACCACCACACCAACCGTCACGTCCCTTGGTGGACACGGGTAAGCACACACCCGTGTCTAAAGGAACACGACCGTATCGACCAGTACATGCACGTATAACCCGGCCGTGTACACCCAAGGTTTTCAACTCGAGAAGAACACGGGTGGTGACATGGGTAAGTACACGCCCGTGTCACCCCTAACACGCCCGGGTCACTACTGTTCAAAACCGTGTTTCCTGTCGTGTCCTTTCCTGGACACAACCAATCCAACACAGTATGATACAGCCTTGGACATGCCCGTGTCCTAGGCCGTGTGCCCCTAATTAGGCACCAAAAATTCTTTATGATGCGATCAGTTCGTTTACGAATTCTGGGGCGTTACAATTATTATGGCAATGTTGATCACCAGTATTTTTCTATGAATTTTTAGTTGAATATTTTAGATACTTCATTTGAAAAATGGAATACTTGTGATTATAATCTTAAATAGAAAATAAATATCCAATCAAGTTGAAAAATTAGGATTTTTGATGAACAACCATAATTAATTTAGATGAACTCCAGACAATTTATTTGGGCCAAATGGACCAATGGACATAGTAGCTTATATATAAAGTGATCTAGGTCACTTAATTAAATGATTTAATTTATGGTCCAAAACAATTAGAATATTGATGGAATTCTTAATGGTTAATATTATGCATATGACAAACTTATGATAAATAGTTAGGGGCATTTGGCCCAAGGAATTGGCAGTCATCTCATATGGGTTAACATAATGGTTATGGGTTACACTCAGCAAAAGTAACACATCACACTAGGACCCACAGGGGATATGATAGGTGGTTGGATTGAGAAGCATATTGGGAAGTTGGAACCCTGGTTGGTGTCAAGTGGGTCACTACATAGTAACGAGTGTTAGAGTGCAAATCCCAGGGAAAGTAATTAGAACGGAGACCGGCGAAAGACTGTCGCTCTCCCAATAATACCTTAAGTCAATAGGTTCACTCAAGAGCAATATCGAGAGTTGTAAATTAACTAAAAAAGATCATTTTTTGTTACGGTTCATTGACTAAGTAATTGATAGATTAGCGGGAAGCGAATATTTTTATTTCTTAGACAGGTATTCAGGTTACAATCAGATTTTGGATGCACCAGAGGATCAAGAAAAGACTACTTTTATATGTTTGTATGGAACTTTTGCATTCCAAAAAATGTCATTTGGATTATGAAACGCTCCTATTACATTTCAACGTTGTATGGTTTCTATTTTTATTGATTTAATGAATGAAGGAATTGAAATATTTATGGATGATTTCTCTGTGTTTGGCTAATCATTAAATGACTATTTAGATGTATAAAAGAAGGTTTTGGATAGGTATTCAAACCAACTTGGCATTGAACTTGGAGAAGTGTCATTTTATGGTATGATAAGAAATTGTCCTAGGCCATAAGGTATCTGATAAGGGTTTAGAAGTCAACCGAGCAAAGATTGAAGTTATTGAGTGAAAGTCTAGTTTCCTACCTAAATCACGTAGAGGGGGGTGAATAGGTGAGTTATGTGTCTAAAAGCTTTTTAAAAATATTACGAGCAAGCACACACATCAAACACAGCACAACACAGGAATTTATAGTGGTTCCCCGATTTGGGTACGCCCACTGTCCTGCCTCGCCTATCTACAACAAAGGGCTAGATTCAACTACTTCAACTTTCTCAGATTTAAACAAATCTTACAACTCAGAGTCACCACTCAAACTTCTCGAAGAACAACTTCTCCTATAACTTGAAGAACAAACACTTCTATAACTCAATCCTTGCATAAGGATCTATAACTCGGAAGTGAAAACTTCCTACAATAGTACAAAATATGTTTATACAACACTTTAGATTGAAGATCAATCTATTTCTTCAGATCTGAAAACAATCCAGTCTTCTTCCTCCTAGAAATGAAAATTTTGATGCACTAGAAGAAGGAGAAGATCTGAAATTTTACTTGAGCGCTTGATCCGAAAACTTCGCTCTGATGAGATGTGAAAGCTTCAAGTGAACTTAAGAAGAGATCTGTCGAATATATACGTGAAGGAATCGCTGATCGAGAGAAGCTTGGTCGACGTTCTTTGATTTTTGAAAGCTGTGTGTCCGTCCGAAAATAAGCGACCGATTTCTCGATTTAAAAGTAGGAATTAAGCGATTAGGGTTGAACGATTTAATCCTATATATTTATAGGGTTCCTTCTTCTAACGACTAAAAAAATCTTTCCTTAATAAAAAGGTCCACGTGTACTATACATGGCCATCGACTTGAAATATAAACCCGTCAGGAAGAAAATCAGAAAATTATGCTAAGTCCATTCATCAAGTATCGCAGTATATCCATGAGTATACTCAACGAATAACTACGATATCCGGCAAATTTAACTTAGACAAATCTAAAAAAGTAGATTTGAGAACTTAAAAACATTTTAAGAGAGACTCAACAAATTCGACGTGTATCGACTGGTATATTTGACGAATTTGACGACTGTCACAAGTACAATCAATGAATTCGGCGAGTACACATGAGGATACTCGACGAATCTTACTTAACCGATTTACAAGTTCATAGAAATGATTCTTTAAGTAAACACGACAAATTCGATAAGTTTCAGTAAGTATACACGACGAATTCAATGAGTTTTCATAGGTATACTTGAAGAATTTGATGAGTATCCACTACTATACTCGATGAATTTTACTTAGGGACAAATCTTCTGGTTCTTCTGAATACAGCAACTTGTCCTCCTTTGATCATTCTAATGCACTTGTAATAGAAGTACAATCCAATAGTGTGATTACACATGAGTCAACATATTGGTCTACACAATGAGGGATTACATTGTATAGTCCTGTGTTTCATGACCCACTCTGTAACCTGACATTGCTTTTTTACTTAGCAATAAACCCTACAAACACATGACTAAAGAAAAAACATCAAATACAAACTCAATTTATCTTAGTTCAAGGGACACTTCTTCAAATCATGGTCAATATGGATACAATACCAAACAATCTCCCCCTATTTGATGAAGTCAGAACCCTTTATATTAAGGTGAATTACACACAAGATAATCTTAACTAAGGATAAGGAAAGGAACATAAAGCAAGTAATAAGAAGTTCTTACTCAATCAAAACATTAATGAATATATAAATAGTTCTATCGGGGCAAACAATTTTCACACAACATCAAAGAAAATATAGACTTTAGATATGTTTCCCCTTGGTCTTCTGATTTTGCGTGTCAAAATAAGCTTTGGGCTTCAGAAAATACTTTGGAGGAGGAGGAGCATTTGCATCATCTCTTCTGAATTTTCTGAAATGAATCCTTCTTTTAGCATTTGCTACCTCATGTTTCTGCCATTCTTCCCTGCTATAATGATTCCACCGGTCTTCATTTCCCATGTCAACTGTTAGAACTCCTTATTACTGATATGGGTTAGGATTACTATTAGGATTTTTATTTTGATCCAACTTGTATAGACTAGGGTCATATTTTATTTCCAGAGTCATTTCAGAAGGCATTCAAGAGATGCTCAATTCGACAAACTCTGAGCTAAGTTCGACGAACTCTGAACTCAGTTTGACTAACTCAGATCTCAAACTCTGAGCTTAGTTCGACGAACTCTGAGCTCAGTTCGATGAACTCAAAGCTCAGCTTGACGAAAGTATAAGCTCAGTTAGTATAAGCTCAGCTCGATGAAATCCAAGCTCAGTGCGATGAAATCCTTGCAGAGATTGACGATCAGAAAATTTCTATATTAATAGAAGACAGAATGATTTCAAATGTTTGGTAACTGAAACTCTGATATTTAATGCTAAATATTTTAAAGAATATAGCCGTTTAAGGTAGCATTAAATATGGATTCATCATAGAGTTTTAAATCTAATTAATTCCAAGGCAGTTATTAATTCCAAGGCAGTTATTAATTCTTAAGGGATTCTTCAGACGTTTTAAGAATCGTTTTATTTCAAATTTTGAACACTTCCCTGACAGACTATATACAGAAGATTGTTGCCTTAAATATAAATGACATATAGAGATAGAGATATTGATATACATATTCTGCTTAAGACTCTTCCAGTAATACATCTTCAATCTAAGAGATATCCTGATCCATATCTGTATAAAATATCTACTAGAGAGAAAGAGCTTACAAGAAGGCCTACACCCTGAAGAAAAGTCTCCTCCCTTGATCACAATCTCTATTCAAATCAAGGGAAGTTTTTTTCAACATCATCCACAAAGTCTTCTCAGAGACTCTTGACAGAGAAGACAATATCTAACTCTCTTTAGTTTATTCTTAAACTGTGTGTAGGGTTCTAACTTCCTTCAAAAGTTAACACTTGGTTCTTAAGTCACCTGATCATAAGACTTAAGTTTGGTTTTTGGGTACCTGGTCAAAATCCCAAAGGGTTGCTAGATCTCCCTTAGAAAATAGATCTTCTGGTGGCAGGGCATTTGATCAAAAACCTGTAGTGGATTCCTACTAGGGTGGTAGAAGAGTAGACGTACCCAGATTTATTGGGGAACTACTATAAAATCCTTGTGTCATCTGTGATTGTTACTTTTTATTTGTGTGTTGTGCTTATTATCTATATATATCACTATTTTCAAAACCTCTGTAAAAATAAATTAAAGTTTTTAAAATACTCTATTCATCTACCTCTAGAGTAAAGTTAGATCTATCCCTTCCACTTTCAATTAGTATCAGAGGATGTTTGGTTTTACAGGCTAATACCTGAACCAATAGATTTGATAGATCTTATTTTACCTAGAAGTTTGTTTTTAGATTATTGATAAATTTATCATGGCACAAAATAAGGAGTACTCATGCAGTAGACCTCCTATTTGCAATCTTAATAAGTTTGCACTATAGAAAGTAAGGATTATGTTATATATGAATTCTATTGATGAGGATATCTACAATTCAATTTTGATAGGTCCACCTCTACCACTGGCAGCACCAAGCACCAGTGCTACATCTCCACCAGAATGGACAGAGGCTCAGAGAAAAGCAAAAAACTACTGATGCAAAGTATTTGAATATACTAGACCAAACAATGTCTGATGATATTTTTCAGAAGGTTGCTGAATGCACCTCAGTCAAATATATCTGGGACTCCCTCAATACAATGGTAGCTGGATCAGCAGATGAAAGAAAAGATAGAAGATCTCATCTGATTTCTCAATATGAGAATTTCAAAAAGGGAGAAATTGAATCTGTTGCTGATATGTATACAAGACTCAGTATCATAATTAATGAACTGAAAACCTTGGAGAAAGACATTACTTTGATAGAAGTAAATGACAAAATTCTCATGTGTTTACCTAGCACATAGGATTCAAGAATTTGGCCAATTAAAGAAGCCAAAAGTATGAATGAAATTTCAACAGAAACTTTGTTGGGCAAGCTCAAATCATATGAGCAGCTCATCACAACAAGAGAAGCTGAACAAATGACTTCATCCTCAGTGAAGAAGGAAAAGAGTATTGCTTTCCAAGCAACTGAAGAGGAAGAACAACTTCTAGAAAATGAAGAACTCTTAAGTCTATTGGCTAAAAGATTTTACAAAAAGGCCAGGAAAGACTTCAGGAGAAAATTTTCCATAAATAAGGAAAAACCAAGGTATGATAAAACACCTACTAAGGAAATTGTTTGCTATGGTTACAGGAAACCAGGATACATTCTTCCAGAATGTCCTAAAAATTAGAAGAAAGATAAGAAGGAGAAAGACTTTAAGGAGCATTCAAATAAACCCTCTTCTAGTAAACACAGACAGAAGGAGAGAGGCTTTGTAGCTAAAACATGGAGTGATACAAACACTGAATCTTCATCCAGTTCAAGTGAAGATAATGAAGAATCAAATGCTAAAGAAGTCTATATGATGGAAATCATTGCATCAAACAATAATTTTGATTCTGAATCTGAGTCTGAAGAAGACCAGGTAATTTCAACTTTTGATTTTACATCAGATCAGTTCAAAATAGATTTTAAATTACTTTGTAAAGATTTGATGAAATTTGAGAAGGAAATAAAACTTCTCAGAGAAAAATTAACTTAATTAAATAATTTATCTTCAGAAAACATTAAACATAAAGAAGATTTGGAAATTTCTAAGGAACAAATAGATTCCCTGGAAAACAAATTAACAGAGGCTAAAAAGTTTGAAGAAACACTTAATAGGAAAAGTATCAAACTGATAAATATTACAAGTACAGTCAATGCTAGATTAAATGGCAGACTAGGCATGGGAGCTTCATCCAGTAAACCTCAAATTCTTAATAAAGATATTTTAACTACCCCTATAAAATTTATATCTGCTAAAGGAAAAGAAATATTTGCAATTATAGATAAAGACACTGAAGTTTTGTCATATAATGTACTAGAGAATAAATCAAAATCTATTCTAAGACAGAATAAAAATGTCCAGCAAAATTCGTCGAACTGAGCTCGATGAAATCAAAGTTATTTATAGAACAGAGATAAACGAATGCTTAACACAGGAAATGAGAACAACTATTCAGTAAATGCCACTCGACAAAATCATTATTATTCGTCAAACATGGCTCGACGAAATCAGATTAATTTGTCGAACTCAAATTTTTCAAGTAGAAAATTTACTTCTTTTCAAAAGAATAATCAAACTCAAAAATTGATAAATCATTTTACTGAGTGGATCATTCCTCCCAGGAGATATCATCCACTTGGATATAAAAATCAACCTAAATATTCTTTTATTTCTACTTATTATGACAAAAAATTTGGACTCAAGGTAATCTGGGTCAAGAACACCTAACTTATTTTTAATACAAGAAAGGACTATCCTATCACAGAGTAACAATGGTATTTGGATAGTGGGTGCTAAAAACACATGATATGAATAAAAGCTAATCTAAGAGACTTTAAAGTAAAGCTTGGACCAAAAGTCATATTTGGAGACTCCAACTGTGGCCAGACAGAGGGCTATGACAATGTAAAAATTGGAGTAGTTACATTCAGAAAGGTAGCTTATGTGAGATGTCTTAAGCATAACCTCATCAACATCAGTCAACTATGTGATAAAGGTTATCAGGTATCATTTAATAAGTCTTTATGCTTTATCACATCTAATGATAACAAAATTATTTTATCTGAGGTTAGACAAGGTAACATATATTTAGTCAATTTTAATTCTGCTAAAATTGAAATATGTTTGTTTAATCAGATAAGTAAATCAAATGAACTTTGGTATAAAATATTAGGGCATGTAAACCTTAGAACTATTGATAAATTGTTTAAGGACAACCTTGTCAGAGGACTACCTTCTGGATCTTACAAGAAGGAAGGATTTTGCAAGGCTTATCAATTAGGTAAGCAAACTAAAAACAGTTTTAAATCCATATCAAAGAGTGATTCACCCAGAATTTTGTATTTGCTACAAATGGATATTTTTGGACCTATTACAATACAAAGTTTGGGAGGAAAGTCATACACCTTAGTAATTGTTGATGATTTCTCCAGATTCACTTGGGTGTTCTTTCTTAGGAATAAGTCTTACAACTTTAAGATTCTTATAGACTTTCTTAGGAACATCAAGATTGAGTATTCTACTTAAATTGCATTAATCTGAAGTGATCATGGCACTGAGTTTGAATCTCTTCTGATGAGAGAATTTTATGAGAAAGAAGGAATGAAGTAGTGTTTCTCTGCTCCTAGAACTCCTCAATAAAATGGGGTAGCTTAAAGGAAAAATAGAACCCTTATTGAATATGCTAGAAAATTACTTGCAGATGCTTTCATGTACCTATCTTTTTTGGTAGAGCTAGGCAATGAGCACAGTAAATTATATTCTTAATAGAAGTCTCATTCATAAACTCAAGGGTAATACTCCCAATGAATTGCTTAAAAATAAGAAACCTAAAGTAAATTATTGTAAAAATTTTGGGTGTAAATGTTATATTAATAATAATGACAAGAAACATTTAGGAAAATTTGAAGTCAAAGCTGCAGATGGAATATTTCTTAGATATTCTCTTGTTAGTAAGGCTTATATGGTTTATAATCAATCTTCCTTTAAAATAGAAGAATCCATACATGTAACATTTGATGAATCTAACATGTTTTATAAGAAAAGGAATACCTCTACCATAGATCTTTTAAGGAACCCATTCTCTATGAGAAACTAGATGAATTAAACTTAAAGCAAGAGGATACATTGCATCCTTCTCACCAGACTGCTGAAGGGAGTGATGAAATTCCACAAGAGGAATTAACAACGCAAATCCTTAAATAAACAACTCCACTTGTTGATTATGTCACTATTAAAGATCATACTAGATCTCAAGTGATTGGAGAGATATTAGTTAGTGTGCAAACAAGGCATCAACTCAATTAAGATCAGATGCACACATGCTTTCTATCTCAGATTGAACCTCAAACAATAAAAGATGCAGAACAAGATTCTCATTGGATCATTACAATGCAAGAGGAACTCAATCGATTTGAGAGAAGTAGAGTTTGGGACTTAGATCTAAGACCCAAAGACTATCCAATAATTGGAACCAAATGGGTCTTCAGAAATAAACTGGATGCTCAAGGAGTTATAGTGAGAAATAAATCTAGATTGGTAGCTCAAGGATATTCACAGGAGGAAGTAATATATTATGATCAAACATTTGCTCCTGTTACAATATTAGAAGCTATCAAGATATTTCTTGCTTTTGTTGCATTCAAGAAATTCAAAGTATATTAGATGGATGTAAAGAGTACATTTCTGAATGGAGATATGAAAGAGGAAGTCTATGTAGAATAATCTCGAGGTTTTATCTCTTCAACTCACTCATCTCATGTATTTAAGCTTAATAAAGCTCTTTATGGTCTTAAATAAGCTACAAGAGCTTGGTATGAGACCCTTGCTAATTTTTTATTAGAAAATAAATTTTGTAGAGAAAAAATAGACAATAATTTATTTTTTAGTCATCATAAAATTAAAATTATCCTAGTTCAAATATATGTTGATGATATAATTTTTGGTTCTACTGATTCTAAACTTTGCAAAAGGTTCTCTGACCTAATGTATTCAAAGTTTGAAATGAGTAGCATAGGTGAATTATCTTATTATCTTGGCTTACAAGTGAAGCATACATCTGATGATATCTTCATATCTCAATCTAAATATACTAAAGAGCTAATTAAAAGATTTGGGATGTCAGATGCCTCCTCTATCAAAACACTCATGCCCACTAATGTTGTAGTTGATAATGATGATCAGAGCAAACTTATTGATCAGAAAACATATAGAGCAATCATTGGGTCTCTATTGTATTTAACAACAAGTAGACCATATATTATGTTTGCAACCTGTATTTGTGCTTGGTTTCAAGTTAACCCTAAAGAATCTCACCTTATTTTAGTAAAAAGAATTTTGAGATATATAAAGGGTTGTCCTAATCTAGGACTCTGATATCCTACTGAGTAAGGATTTGAATTAACTGGATTTACAGATGCTGACTATGCTGGATGCAGAGTTGATAGAAACAGCACATCAGGAACTTGCCAGTTTCTTGGTGATAGTCTTGTGTAATTGTTTTGCAAGAAGAAAATATCTATTTCTACTTCAACTGCTGAAGCTGAATATATTGCAGCAGGTAGTTGTTGTTCACAAATTTTGTGGATTCAAAATCAATTACTAGATTATGGTTACAACTTAAATAATTCAATTATATTCTGTGATAATACTAGTGCAATTTCAATTGAACAGAATCAAGTCCTCCATAGTAGTACTAAACATATAGAAATAAGGCACCACTTTATTAGAGATAATGTGGATAAAAATAAAATTAGCCGAGTATTTATTTCTACTGATTTACAAAGAGCTGATATTTTTACCAAACCATTGGATGAAAAGAAACATATTTTCTTTCTAAATCAATTAGGAATGATTGATGGAGAATCATTAAGTTGATTTTGGAAAGATATTGACTAATTGTAAACATTTCGTCCAACAAAGATCAATGAATTGTAAATATTATGTCGAATGGAGATCAACGAATTGTGAACCTTTTGGAGATCGATAAATTGTGAACTTTTCGTGAACCTTTCGTTGAACCGAGATTGATGGACTGCTTATCGTCCGTTCAACTTCTGAAAACTTATATTTAGGTTTTCATCGAGCTCTATCCCACACATTATCCATTTCTCTTCTCTTGCACTTGATCTCTTTGTTTTGCAAGATAATGGTGGTGTCGCATGCGATTCTATCTGCGATGAAGTTCGATGTTGGATTCAATATCGACCTGGAATCTTTTCGTCATTCAGATCAAATCTTCCAGGACATCTTACAACTATTTGAGGCACAACATCTACGTAATTTCATGTCCACTTGTATCAAGCTCCCCATTACAAAGATAAAGGAATGGGTTCATACATCGAAGGTTCATAATCTTACAACCATTACTGGATCTATCTCAGGACATCAGGTTTCTTTTACCCCTGTGATTCTATCTGAAATTTTTGGTTTAATTAATGGATAAGATGATCTAGAATTATCTAGTACAGAATTTGATATTATGCAAGATAGAATTGGTCACTCACAACGAAACCCTAATCATTTGTTGAAAAAGATTTTCTCTATAGAATATTAATTTCTAGAAGATGTAGTTGGGAAAGTTCTTCTGGGAAAACGTTCTCCCATGACTATGTCACCAAGTACCAGCTTCTTGTGATGAGTGCTCTGGTTGACTAGAAAAACATTAACTGAGGGACAATTTCATTTGATTCAATCAAGAAGAAGATTAATAAGAAGGATGTGAGTTATGGAAGAGTTTTTCGGTATTTTTCACCATACTAAATGTACAGAGGTTTTGGTCTCTCAGACTGTGCATATTAATGCATCCAAGAGGATCACCTTTGCTTTATTTGGAAAGTGAGAGAGGGTGATTCCTAAGCCTCCCAGGGTTGAGTCCTCTAGGGCAGTTTCTAAAGGCACAAGAGATATCTCAGCTACTCTCCCTACTCCAGCAGAAGTTTCTCCCATTGTTTCTACGTCTCCACAACTACCTCCACATCATTCCCCTAGAACAAACTACTTTGTCTGAATAAGTTTCATCCTCAGCTTTCCATGCAAATTCCCCAGCTCATTACCCTCTTTCATCTTCACCTCACGTATCTCCATATCACATATCTTCACCTCACATATCTCCACCTCACATATCTTCACCTAATATATCTTCATCTCACATATCTTCACCTCACTTATCTCCACCTCACTCACCCATCCAGGAACCAATTCCTGCTGGCATTCACCTCGGTCATCAATCCTTCATCTATGTCATAGTCTTCCTTTCTATGTACAAACTGTGCTACCAAATCAACTCCCTCTTCTTCCATTCCATCCTATGCATATACTCAGAATCCACTTGAGTTTATATATCTGGATTTCTCTTCTATAGCCACTCAACTTCTTGATTTCATCACTCCTACACTCAAGAAGCTCTTGGATGAATCCTTGGATCCTATTTTATCTTCTATTTCAGAACTCTCTTCTAAAGTTGCCTCTTCCCATTTTGTCCCTTCTTTTGGGGGCCTAGATTTAGTTTTCCCTGGATTTGAGCAGAGGGAGATGCTTGATGAAGAAGCTCCAAATGAAAAATGCCAAATGAAGAAGCTCTAGTTGCAGCAGCTGATTTTGTTGAAATTCCTGATACAGAAATGACTGAATTCATCTCAGTGTTAGCTGGTCTAGATCACTGTAAAGATTTTGTGATAGTTGAGGATGAGCTTCCAGAGGTTATTTCTATTGGTAGTTTCATCATTAATCTTACATTTAACATACTTTCTTTACTATTAGATTTTGATTTATTGCATAGTCATATAGTTAGCCTACCAGATCTAGATTTTGGAGAGTATCTTTATAGAGTAATAGTTTATTACTCTGCTCCTATTAATGCCTTAGCCATAGAACAGATTGTAAAAGATGTCTCTACCAGTTTTGATCCAATCTCACAGACTATGATGATTGATGATTCAGTCCGGCAGACTCTTATGACTGATGAGATAATAAATATTTCTGAGCAGGCTTTTTCCCCTCCTACTTTTGCATGGGATGAATCTCCTATGCCTAATTTTGATTATCTGTTTAATGAATATGTAGAATAAGAAGATAAAATTGATGAGGTAGTTAAACAAATTGATGAATTATTTGAACAGACAGAAGAGCAGTCGGATGATCCTATAGATTCTGATGAATCAGAAAATTCTACTTCTAAGAAAAGGAAATACAAGAAAAAGTCTCAAGCTAAGGTTGCTCCTCAACCTTCTTCTACTGTTGATATCCCTTACTACATTTTGCATGGGATAACTCTTACTCCAGACCATCCAAATTGGATGAGGTATTCTAAGAATGAGATGAAAAGAAAGAAGAAAATGAAAAAGTTTCATTCTCATCCAAAGTCTTGGGGAGGTCCTCCTCCTTCTCCTCCTCCAGCAGCAGGATCTGCAGGTATTCCACCTTATTCTTAGAGGTCTATTTCTTCTCATTCTAGAACAACTCAGTTCAGGCAAGACAGACCTACAAAGTTTGGGACTTATGATAGTCAGGAAAATCATCAATATTCTAGCCAAGACAGTCCAGCCTTTCCAGTAATTGAACCAGAATTAGATCATGTGTACAGAATGGCTAGGTTCAAGGAACAATTTTCACTTTATCAGATAAAGAAGGCAAGAATTGAAGGTAAGGATACCTCTCAGTTTAATACTATATCTTCTAACAGGAAATAGGAATTGGATAAATATCATAAGAGAAGCATGTTCAATGTTGATGAATAATATGAGCTTGCATCCAGAAGCAGTTGTTCCTACAGTCTCTTCCCAGAAGATTATTGGTTCTCAAGATCTGAAGCTAAGAAAAAGGAAATCTGATGATTCATCAAGACAGTAGATTTTTACCAAGTCTTCTTCAGATCCTTCTTCAGATACACCTCAAAAAGATTCCTAACTTTGATTATATTTTTGAAACTTATTGTTTTAACTTTCCAAAACTTTTATATCTGCTGAAAACTTCTGCCATATTATTATCTATGCTTTTTTTCTTTCTTGTTTGATAGTATCCTCACCCAAATAGGGGGAGATTGTTTGAACTCCTTATTACTGATTTAGGCTAGGATTACTATTAGGATTTTTATTTTGGCCCAACTTGTATATATTAGGGTCATATTTTATTTCCAGAGTCATTTCAAAAGGTATTCCAGAGATGGTCAGTTCGACAAACTCTGAGCTATGTTCGACTAACTCTGAATTCAGTTCGACTAACTCAGATCTCAAACTCTGAGCTTAGTCCAATGAACTCTGAGCTCATTCCGACGAACTCTAAGCTCAGTTCGATGAACTCAGAGCTCAACTTGATGAAAGTTTAAGCTCAGTTAGTATAAGCTCAGCTCGACGAAATCCAAGCTCAGTTCGATGAAATCCTTGCTGACATCAATGATCAGACAGTTTTTTTATTAATAGAAGACAAAATGATTTCAAATGTTTGGTAACTGAAACTTCGATATTTAATGATAAATATTCTAAAGAATATAGCCATTTAAGGAAGCATTAAATATGGTTTCATCACAGAGTTTTAAATCTAATTAATTCCAAGGCAGTCACAAATTCTCTAGGGATTCTTCAAACGTTTCAAGAATGATTATATTTCAAATTTTGAACTCTTCCCTGAAAGACTATATATATAGAAGATTGTTGCTTCAAATATAACTGACATATAGAGATAGAGATATTAATACATATATTCTGCTTCAAACTCTTTCAATGACACATCTTCAATCTGAGAGACATCCTGATCCATACCTGTCTAAAATATCTACTGGAGAGAAAGAGCTTACAAGAAGGCCTATACCCTGAAGAAAAGTCTCCTCCCTTGATCACAATCTCTATTCAAATAAGGGGGAGCTTTTTGCAATATCATCCACTTAGTCTTCTCAAAGACTCTTGATAGAGAAGACAACATCTAACTCTTTTTATTTTATTCTTAAACTATGTAAAGGGTTCTAACTCCCTTCAAAAATTAACACTTGGTTCTTAAGTCACCTGATCAAAAGACTTAGGTTTGGTTTTTGGGTACCTGGTCAAAAGCCCAAAGGGTTGCTAGATCTCACTTAGAAAATAGATCTTCTGGTTCCAGGGCACCTGATCAAAAACCTGTATTGGATTCCTACCAAGATGGTAGAAGAGTAGACGTACCTATATTTATTAGGGAACTACTATAAAATCCTTGTGTCATCTGTGATTATTACTTTTTATTTGTGTGTTGTGCTTATTATATATATATATATCACTATTTTCAAAACCTCTGTAAAATAAATTAAAGTTTTTAAAATACTCTATTCACCCCCCTCTAGAGTAAAGTTAGATCTATCCCTTCCACTTTCATCAACCAGTGTGAAAGTGTCCAAAATAATTCCCTTGGAGATTGGTCTTCAAACTTCACACAGTTCCCTATTAGGATCAGACCTATGAGGAAATGGGCCTTCTCCAAATCTTCTTTTCTTCAGGGTTGGTTGAGATACTTCTTCAAACACTTCCAAATCTTGTTCAACAACATATTCTGTTCCAAACTGATGGTAATCCCAAGAAAGATCTTGAGTGTCTATCCAGTATTGTGAATAGTCCTGATTAGGATGAACTTCATCATGCATAGGTTCTGACATTCTTACTTCAATAGAACCTGGAATTCCAAAAAGTTCTCCATGCAGCCATTTGAAATTTTCATAACTGTAATGTTGACACTTTTAAACTGTGCTTTCATGGTGGCTTCGATCGCATTCACCTTAGCTTGCAGTTCTGTCTCCCCCTTTCTGACGTCTTCAATCACAATCTTTGAAATCTAATTACTATAGTGCAACATTTTGTCATCAAAGTAGTTCATCCCTATGTTTTGGGTTATAATAATGGTCTTTGCATTTGCTTTAACATTCTAAAGCACATCCAGATTGCTTTTAAGTCCAGCCATTGTGTGAACAATAGCTTTTCCACCTTGAATGAACCATATGTCAAGAGTAGATTCTAACTTGTCAAAACAAACTTTGACTTCAGCAAGGCCATTATTCATATCCTACTCAACCTCTTTCACTTTCTTACGAACTTTCTTGATTGAGTGATCAAAATGTGCTTGTTTCTTGGCCATCATCGCTTCAATAGATTTTAGCAAGAAGTTATCTATACTTGAACTTGTAATGTCTTTAGTATGAATTCTTGAAGGAGAGGGAAGATCAGCAATGTCCTCAAAGTCACTAAAAGACTCTACAATTGGAGATGAATGAGCTTTCAGCAAAAGAGCGGGATCTTGAGCCTCTAGAATAGGAGGAAGCATCTCAGCTTCTCCTTCCTCATTAGAAATTTCCACAATATCCTCCCCCTCAATAGGAGACCTTCCTGAAACCCTATCAATCCTTCTCTTTAGATTGCAAATAAACCTATCAATATTTGTTTGAACAGAACCTAAAAAATTAATCTGCTCCCCCTTAGTCATAGCTGGATGAATTTTTAGGAGACTTACGATCATATTGCTAGAAGTAGTAGTCTCATCTGTAGCCAAAACATTGTCCTCCTCTTACTCACCAACCTTGTCAACAATAATAAGATCAGCAACCTCATCAAAAACTTCTTCAGTAACCTCTTTAGTAGAAACTATAAAATCAACATCCAAATCATCATCATCAACTATATCTTCAGCAATCTCATCAATCACAATCTTAATAGTAGCAGCAGCAAGACCAACCTCAGCAATAACTGTATCATGAACTATATCAACAATCAGTATCTCAGTTACCACTATGTTTGGAACCACTATCTCTGCACTAACTATGTCTACATCAACTGTCTCTGTAGAGGAGGGAACAATAAAGGGCACTGGAACATCTGCAGCCACTTGATTCGACACTGACTCCCACTCAATTCTTGCACTTGAGCTCTCCGGAATTTCATGGGGGGTGGGAGTAGGAATCCTAACATCAGGAACAACATCTTCCTTTTCTTTAACCAATTCTCTCAGTACACCCTGTCGGTGAATTCTCCTTTCCCATCTGGAGAAAATTGATGAGTCATTCCTTTTCAGGTAATGGATAGGTACACCTGTCATCATGTCAAACGTGTTTCTGTCCATTTAGTTCAAATAAAGACTGAGTATCTTTCCAAAATTTGTAGCACATAGACTATCTTTGATTCTGCCAAACAGTACTGCTCCCCAATCTATTCTCTTTCAATAGATGATTGCGGCGATGAGCTTGAACATGTCATTGGAGAGGTAGTCATGGGAGACAACTTTGTATAAAATAAGTTTCCTAATAACATCAAATAATAGTTTCCCTTCATAATTCATAGCTTTCCTTTTGATGGCTGAGGTTCCTCTGGGTAAACCACAAAATAGTAAAGCTCTATTGAAATCACTATCTTCAACTTATTTGGCTTCAACTTCTAGAAGCCTTAGGAATCAGTTGAGGAGGGAGGCCTTCATATTGATAGACAAATTTTTGAACTTGCTCATGATTACTATATCCTCACAATGGAGCTTTGCATGTTGGAAGAAGTCCAAGACATCCCTATCCAGTACCTTGCACAAATGTTCCAAAACGAAGGAAAGTTTGGTGGCCTCAAGAATCAAAATGATGTTGCGAAATTTGTCGGTGGAGGTGGAAAATCCCATGCGAATAAGTTCTCCCCCTACCTGAAGATTTCCTGTACCTCTTGGATCCATTGAGAACGAACGAGAAAGGAGGAAGACAAATCATTGATATGGACAGTCTGTGGAAGATGAACACTATGCTGACAGCTCTCGATGGATTTCCAGAAAGATTTCAACGATTGTGAATTTTGTTTCCCCAATTCTTGTCTATTTATATATAAAATGAATATTTTAAATAAGAGAGAGAGAAGCGCGTACCTTTGCCTGAATTGACTCTTCAGATCACATAAAGAAAGAAAAAAATGACCCAAGTAAAATTCGCCAAAATTCCTTGAGTAAGCCTGGTAATTCGTCGAAATAACACGAGTGTAGAGTTCCATTTGTCGAAAGTCGGCTAAATTCCTTAGCCAAACTCAACGAATTCGTTGAGATTCCTTTGTAATATACTATAAATTTTACTTAGAGTTTTCTGAACTTTCAAAAATGGAAATTCCTACCTTCTTAGTGAATTCCTTAGCCAATCTGACTTTAGTCTGAAACCTTGTCCGTCTTCATGAGTCCTTATTGAGCATACCAAGTTCCATTTTGAAGAACGAGAACTTGACCTCATCCAGCAGCTTCGTGAAAATATCTGCGACTTGCTTATTTGTCGGGACATAACTAAAATTGATGTCCCCATTCTCCACATGCTCCCAGATGAAATGATACCTTATCTCGATGTGATTTGTTTGGCTATGAGAGACTGGATTATTAGCAATTGCAATCGCACTAGAGCAGTCGCAAAACCTTGGAATCTCCTTTAGGTTCTTATTGTAATCTTCGAGCTGATTCCTTATCCATAAAAGTTGTGCACAATAACTGTCCGCAGAGATGTACTCTGACTCAGTAGTTGAGATAGCTACACAATTCTGTTTCTTACTGCTCCAAGAAATTAACCTTCTTCTTAGGAACTGACAGGTTTCAGAAGTGCTTTTCTTGTCGTCCCTACTACCTACAAAATCAGCATCTATAAAGCCAATTAACTCACAGTCATTACTTCTTGGGTACCATAAGCCAAGATTTGGTGTACCCTTAAGGTATCTCAAAATCCTCTTTAAAGCGGTATAATGAGATTCCTTAGTATTCACCTGAAATCTAGCACATATACATGTTGAAAACATTATGTCTTGCCTACTAACAGTATGGTAAAGCAAGGATCCAATTATACTTTTATACTTGGTTTTATTAAAGGGTTTCCCTTTCTCATCCTTGTCCAGAGATATAGCTGAACCCATTGGAGTCCTCATAGAGATTACACTCTCCATTCCAAATTTTTTAGTTAACTCATTGGTGAACTTCGTCTAAGAGATAAAAAATCCATCATCAGAAGGTTTCACCTGAAGTCCTAAGAAAACTTTAGCTCACCCATACTACTCATTTCAAACTTCCCCTGCATAAGTTTAGAAAACTTATTACATAGGAGGTCATTTGTAGATCCAAATATAATATCATTGACATAGATTTGCACTAGAAAAATCTTGTCGATAACTTCCCTAAGAAATAATGTCTAATCTATCTTTCCCCTTGTGAACTTTTTCTCAAGAAGAAAGTTAGATATCATCTCATACAAAGCTCGGGGAGCTTGTTTTAGACCATATAAAGCTTTATTAAGAAAACAAACATGTTCAGGGAGAGTTTAGTTGTCAAAACTTGGAGGTTGAGCTACATATACTTCCTCTTTTAGGTGACTATTGAGGAATGTTGATTTCATATCCATTTGATAGACCTTGAAACCTTTGTGAGCAGCATATGCAAGAAACAACCTAATAACTTCGAATCTTGCTACTAGAGCAAATGTTTGATTGAAGTCAATCACTTTTCTTGACTATATCCTTGTGCTACACGCCTGGCTTTATTCTTTATAATCACTCCATTTTCGCCCACCTTGTTTTTGAATATCCACTTCATTCCAATTACGTTCTGTCCTTTTGGCCTTTGCACTAGCTCCCAAACTTTACACCTTTCAAACTGATTGAACTCTTCTTGCATAGTCATTATCCAAGAAACATCCTTGTTTGCTTCTTCAAATTTCTTCCGCTCAACCTGAGAGAGAAAGATAAGATGCAAAACTTCATTAATTGTACCTCTTCTAGTTCTTATGTCATCACTTGGATCGCAAATGATCAGATCTATAGGGTGATCTCTTGAGTGTCTGAACACTAGATTCCTTCCCAAACCACTAGGAGGTTCTTCTACACCTGGTGCACCTTCAGCAGGTGGAGGGTCTTCATCTTGAATTTCCTCTTCAACCATGTTGGGATTAACAACTTTGACTAAATTTTGAACATCTTTTTTCATAGATTCTTCCAAGTTTAGTTCATTTATCCTGGCACCTCCAACTTCACCAACAATACTAGACGAGCTGCTATGAAGCATACTTGTCTAATCAAATACAGCATTTATAGACTCTTCTATAACTAGGGTTTTCTTATTGAAAATCCTATATGCCTTACTATGGCTATTATAGCCTATGAAAATACCTTCAAAATATTTTTCCCCAAACTTCGAATGATAATACTTCCCATTGTTAAGTATGAAGCATTTGCTGCCAAAATTTTTAAAGTAGGACACAGTCAGTTTTTTGCCCTTCAATAGTTCATAAGGTGTCTTACGATGGCTTTTATTGATCAACACTCTATTTTGCACGTGGCAAGCTATATTGACTGCTTCAGCCCAGAAGTACTCTAGTAGCAAAGAGTTTTTCAACATAGTTGTACATGCTTCAATGAGTATTATGTTCCTTCTCTCGATAACTCCATTTTTTTTGTAGAGTACGCGTAGAGGAAAAGTCATGTAAGATACCTTGACTAGCACAAAATTTTTTCATGGCCCTAGACTCAAATTTTATTCTGTGGTCAATTCTGATTTTGAACACTAAGTAGTTCAATTCATTCTGAATTCTCCTGACATAGTTTGTGAAAACTTCAAAGGGGTTTAACTTGTGTTTTAAAAGAACACCCAAGTAAAATGAGAGTAGTCATCAACAATGACTAATGTGTAGGTTTTACCTCCTAAACTGTGAATTGGCATAGGACCGAATAAGTCCATATGAAGTAGATATAAACATCTATAAGAATCTTTTTCAACAATACCCTTAAAGGTAGCCCTTATCTGCTTTCCCATTTAGCATTCATGACATGAACTCTCTTTAAGGCACTTAATGCTGGGAGAATCACATACTAGGTTTTGAAAAAATAAAATACTTATAGTTTTAAAATTTATATGTGCTAATCTCTTATGTCATTGGTCACAAAGAGACACACTATCTTTTGCTAAAAGACACACTAGTGTAGAATTGTCTAAACAAAAAAATTTAAATACACAATATTTCTACTCCGAGTGTCTGTTAGACAGTCTCCAAATTGGCAGACAATTTTATCTGACACTTGTCCATGTAGAACTCAATGACATAACCTTTATCACATAATTGGCTTATTCTTATGAGATTATGTTGTAATCCTTTAACATAAGCCACGTCTATGAAGGAGACTATGTCGTTGGATATCATACTGTATCCTTTAGTTACTCCCCTATCTGAACTGCTAAAAATGACTTTGGGGCCGTCCTCAACTGGGGTATACTCGAGAAGTAGGCTTCCTGTCCCGGTCATATATTGAGAGCATCTACTATCCAAATACCAAATAGGAGTTTTGTTGGCCTTTGGACATACCTGCATTCATAAATCACTTACCTTTAGGAACAAAAACAGATTTGTTTCCTTAGTTCCTGGTTAGCTTAACACAACTAGGAATATTAACAATTCGAGTGGTCGGTCTCATAATGTTAACTCGTGGAGTTTCTTACTTGACTGGATAAAACCAACAATCTACGGCAAAGTGACCAATCTTGCCGCAACACCAACAATCAAACATGTTGTACCTTCTTTATACTCCTTCTTTAGCTTCTGAATGGGAGTTATAGAAAGAGCTACAGACTTGGAGGTTGAGGCCTCATGATTACAGCAAACACAAGGCTTCACATTCTCCTTAGTCTTGGGAACAACAGTTTTGGCTTTTGGTGCTTTCTTGATACTTTGTCCATTAACATAGGGACCATACTCTTTAAGAGTTATTTATTCATAAGGTTCCTTGAAAGCACTTGCACCAATGTCTTGGGGATGGGTCCATCCTTGGTAGTTCTTTTTAGGCTCCACATAAGTAGGACTAGCAAAGTGACCATATGACGTCTCAAAGTCATATTGATTTGTGGGAAAATTTACCTTCTTAAAGGATGGTTGACTTTGAGATGCCTTCCCTTTGCCTTTGGTATTGGCTCTTATAGTAGCCTTACCTTTTTCAGCTACATGGCCTAGACCACTATCCTTCTTGGGGGTAGAAAATTCATCGATGAGTGGAAGAATAGTCTTTGGCTTAGAGTAGCTTTCAAAAAGTTTCCTCTCAACCAAAAGATTTTCTTCTAATTCATCTAAGAACTTCTCCTTCTGACTCAGTAGCTCAGCTGAGTATTTTAATTCCTCTTTCAAGGAGTGAACTTCATCTCTGAGAGGATTCAATTCTACAATTTCCTGCCTTAGACTTGATTCCACTGCCTTGAGAAGCAATCTCTTTTGATTGCTTTTTGGCCACCTTACGACATTTTTAAAAAGCTTTCAAAAGTGCTTGATGCTGGGCTATCAAGTCAGAATCATCTTCCTTAAAAGAGTATTCTTCATGACCACTAGATGATGCTTCAGATTCAGATAGTATGGTGTGAGAGTTTACCTTCCCGTTGTATTGGGAGTCGCCTACTTCCTCATCTGAGTGAGCCATGAGCCCGAAGTAGGCTTCTTTATTATCTTAGTTTGACTCACTTGAGTCACTGTCGCTAAGAGTATTTGATTACTTCACAACAAAGCTCTTTTCTTTCTTTCTCTTACCCTTGAAGAATTTATTATCTTCTTTCTTGGATCCTTCCTTCTTTTTGTATGGACACTCTACAATCATTTGTCCTGGCTTATTGCAGTAATAACAAATGATGTCAGAAAAAGAATGTTTATTTAGTTTAGATTTGTACATATCATCTCTATTGTAGCTTTTCTTAGAGTCATCTCAATTGTAGCTTTTCTTAGAATGATCACCATCTTGATGTGACCTTCTATAATCAGAACAGGAGGACTGGTTTTTCATTTGCCTCCATTTGCTCAACATTCTTTTGAATTACTTGGAGATCAGTGAGAACTCTCCATCAGATATTTTAGATCCTGAGGTGCTTGGATCTGAATCTTCTTGAACATCAGAAGCTTGTGTCCTTATAAGTGACACAACTTTATATTTCTTTGACCCTTCAGCCTTCAGTGCTATAAACATCTCTTTGCTTGAAGTCTTACTATGTTGCTCTTCTTTCTTCCTGTATTCATTTGCATTTCAGATGATAAGAGCTTCCTGAATAGATTTTGAGGATCAATGTCGGGCAAATTTCCAAACTCTCTAATGGCCACAACCTTAGTGTCTCATTCTTTCATCAGGGATCTTAAGAATTTATCATTCAATTCACCATTAGTGAATGCTCGACCGTAGTTTCTCAGACTATTGATAATCTTGAAAAACTTTTCATAACTGTCAGCAATGGTATACTTCGGGTCTTGTTTGAATGCTTCATACTCCTGGTTGAGTTGAGATCTCCGATCATCTCTCACTTCCTCAGTACCTTCGATTAGAACAACTAGAGAATTCCACATCTCCATGGTAGACTTACAGTTGAAAAGGTTTTGCAACGTAGAGTCATCCACTGCACTAGCAATTATATTCTTGGCATTCTTGTCCAAGGAGACGAGAGAAATCTCATCCTTATTCAAGTCTATCATCTTTTTAGGAACCATCACGTTTGGATTCATAGAAGAGGGTTGGATAGGAACGTGAGGTCCTTCTTCTACAATCTGAAATATTCTTGGATCCGCTACTTCCATAAAGAATTTGACTCTTTCCTTCCACATAGGAAAGTTCTCCTTTGTGCACACTGGAAGCTTCATTGAGAATATGTCCTTGCTCAGATCCATGAAGTAAACTTTTTCTTTGACAACTAGACTGGGATCTTGTTCAAAGTGTTAACCTTATATCAAACAATCTACCTCTAATGCCAATTGAAAGTGTCTATATGCCTACTTAATTAACTTAGAGGGGGTGAATAGGTGAGTTCTATGTCTAAAAGCAGATTAAAAATATTATGAGCAAGCACACAGAACAAACACAACACAATACAGAAATTATAGTGGTTCTCCTATTTGGGCACGTCCACTATTCTGCCTCGCCTATCTTCCATAAAGAACTAGATTCGGCTACTTCACCTTTCTCAGATTTAAATAAATCTTACAACTCAGAGTCACCACTCCTACTTCTCTGAGAATAACTTCTCCTACAACTCGGAGAACAAACTCTCCTACCACTCGATCCTAGCATAAGGATCTATAAATAAGAAGTGAAAACTTCCTACAATTGTACAAAATAAGTTTATACAACACTTTAGATTAAAGATCAATCCATTTCTTCAGATCTTAAAACTATCCAATCTTCTTCCTCCTAGAAATGAAAATCTTGATGCACTAGAAGAAGGAGAAGATCTGAAATTTGACTTGAGCGCTTGATCTGAAAACTTTGATCTGACAAGATCTGAAAGCTTCGAGAGAACTTGAGAAGAGATCTATCGAATCTGTACGTGAAGGAATCGCTAATCGAGAGAAGCTAAGTCGACGTTCTTTGATTTCCGAAAGTTGTGCGTCCATCCGAAAATGAGCGGTCAATTTCTCAATTTCAAAGTAGGAATTAAGAGATTATGATTGAATGATTTAACCCTAGGTATTTATAGAATTTGTTCTTCTAACAGCTAGAAAAATCTTTCCTAAATGAAATGGACCACATGTACTGTACATGGCCGTCGGCTTGAAACAGAAACCCGTTGGGAATAAAATCGGAAAATTATGCATAGTCCATTCGCCGATTATCGTAGTATATCCTTAAGTATACTCGATGAACAACTTCGATATCCGGCAAATTTAACTTAGAAAAATCCAGTAAAGTAGATTCGAGAACTCAGAAACATTTCTAGAGAGTCTCGACGAATTCGACGTGTATCGATTATTATATTCGACGAATTCAACGGGTGTCATAAGTACACTCAACGAATTAGACGAGTATACATGAGGATACTTGACGAATCTTACTTAAAAAATTTACAAGTTCACAGAAACGATTCTCTAAGTAAACAAGACGTATTCGACGAGTATCAGTAAGTATACATGACAAATTCGATGAGTTTTCATAAGTATACTCGATGAATTTGACGAGTATCCACTACTATACTCGACGAATTTTACTTAGGGAAAAATCTTCTGATTCTTCTGAATACAACAACTTGTCATCCTTTGATCCTTCTAATGCACTTGTAATAGAAATACAATCCAATAGAGATATACACCTTAGTCAACACATTGACCTACACAATTAGGGATTACATTGTATAGTCCTGTGTTTCATGACCCACTATAACTTGACATTTGTTTATACTTAGTAATAAACCCTGCAAGCACATGACAAAAGAAACAACATCAAATACAAACTCAATTCATCCTACTTCAAGAGTCGCTTCTTCAAATCAAGGTCATTGTGGATACAATACCCAACATTAAGAAACTCTCTCTACTAACGAATGTCAAGGGAATTCGTAGTTTGTTTGGCCATGCAAGATTTTATAGACGATTCATAAGGGATTTTTCTAAAATATCTAAGTCATTATGTAATCTACGTGAAAAAGACACTCCTTATATTTTTGATGATAAGTGTTTAGAGGCATTTCAAACAATAAAAAAATTTAGTGTCCTCTCCTATCGTTAGATTGGTCATTACTTTTTATTCTACTGTATGACACTAGTAATTATGCGGTGGGAGAAGTGTTAGGGAAAAACACAACAAAGTTTTTCACACTATATATTATGCAAATAAAACGCTTATGAATACTCAAATAAACTATATGATAATAGAAAAGGAATTCTTATCAGTAGTCTTTGCATTTGACAAGTTCCGTTCTTATTTGATAAATTCCAGGGTTATAGTTTACACAGACCATATGACAATTAAGTACTTAGTGGACAAAAAGGATGTGAAGCCTAGACTTATCAGGTGGGTTCTTCTCCTACAAGAATTTTATCTTGATATCAAAGACCGTAAGGGAGCCGAAAACCCAATTGCGGGCCACTTATCACGTTTAGAACAAGAGTGTGAAAAGAATAGTCAAGTAGAGATTAGTGAAAATTTTCTTGATGAGCAAATATTAGCTATCACTGAGAGGAGTGTTCCTTGGTATGTTGATTTTGTGAACTGCATAGTATGTAATGTGTTTCCCCCAGACATGGACTATCAGTAAAGAAAAAGATTTCTCTATCAGGTGAAATCTTACCTTTGGGATGTGCCGTATTTGTTTAGGTTGTGCTGATTAGGTAATCCATAGATGTGTATAAGAAATAGAATTTCATAGTATCTTAGAAAATTGTTATGCATCTCCTTATGGAGGAAATTTTATGGGAGAAAGAACCACTATAAAGGTATTAGAGACCGATTTTTACTGGCCAACATTGTTCAAGGATGCTCATATGTTTTCTAAGCAATATGATAGATGTCAAAGAATAGGTAATATTAAACGAGGGGCTAGCATGCCAATGAATAGAATCTTAGAGGTGGAAGTGTTTGAAATATGGGGGATTGACTTCATGTGGTTATTTAAAAATTTAAATGGAAACCTATTTATCCTATTAGTTGTGGATTACGTCTCTAGATGGGTGGAAGTTATAGCCACACAGAAAAATGATGCCAAGGCTGTGCTTAAATTCCTTATATCGAATATTTTTACTTGTTTTGGTATGACGGGAGCTATAATAAGTGACGGTGGGGCGCATTTTTTCAATTCACAATTCAAATCACTTTTAAGGAAGTATGGAGTAACATATAAGGTCATCCTCGCTTACCACACCCAAACTAATAGGTGAGTCAAAGTTTTAAATAGGGATATAAATTCAATTCTAGAGAAAATGGTGAGTGCAACTCATAAGGATTAGTCAAAAAATAGAACGATGCATTATGGGCATATAGGACTGCATTCAAAACTCCCATAGGAGTGACACCTTACAAATGATTTATGGAAAAGCTTGTCATCTTCCCATAGAGCTAGAGCATAGAGCTTACTGGGAAATTTAAAGATTAAATTTTGATCTTCAGAAAGTAGGGAAGAATAGACTTTTTCATCCTGATGAATTGGAGGAGATTAGATTCAATGCATACAAAAATGCTAAGTTGTATAAGGAATGAACCAAGAAATGGCATGACTCTAGATTGAGAAAATGGGAGTTTAAGGTAGGACAACTAGTCCTTTTATATAATTCAAGACTGAGATTATTCCATGGGAAATTGAAGTTTATATGGTATAGAACTTTTTGAGTGAAGGAGGTGCACCCGTATGGAGTAGTTATGATGTGTAATGAGAAGGATGAGTCCGAGTTCAAAGTAAATGGACAATGGCTAAATGAATATCATGAAGATAATGATCATCACGAAACAATGGTTATAATCTTTTAATGATCACATGAGTGGATAACGTCTGACTGGGACATTTAAACGAGACGCTTGGTGGGAGGCAACCCATCTTATGTAATAATATATAAAAAAATATATAACTATATAAATAAATAAATAAATAAACTGTATTTGTTTTCGTTAGTATAAAAAAATTGGAGGGAGCGAAGCTGCATGACTATAAGTGACTGTGCTTGAAAATCGATAGGAGTAAAATGTGGATAAGAAACAAACTAGGGGGATCTGGCCATTATTTGATGAAAATAGGTTGTTGCAATAGCCTGAAAAAGCTATTACAACAAAAAAATTTATGTCAGCGCCCTTAAGAGAAGCACAGCATAGTGCTGTAGCACCGGTTAGACTGAACCGGTGCATTTTCTGCTCCTCCGCCAGTCTATGGGTTGAATTAACTAAACCGCCTAATATTTTATAACCTTAATTTTTATAATGTAGTTCCAAACCCGCCTAAATCTTAAGGCGATTGTTAACCGCAACCCGTTATTGGCTAGTCGCACCCCAAAATCTAATAACTTTTTGCGCATTTTCGAAATACACCTTGTACATGCAATTTTAGGAAAAGTACTCAACACAAAAGTTATAGATCTCGTCTAGATCTACAACTTTCGTGTTGATCACTTTTCCTAAAAATGCATGTACAAGGCATACTTTGGAAATATGCCCAAGTTTTGCGCCTTTCAGAAATACGCCTTGTACATGCAATTTCAGGAAAAGTGTTCAGCACGAAAGTTGTAGATCTCGTCAAAAATGAGCGTGATTTCAAAAGGGAGGGAAGAGCGTGGAGAGTTATCTTTGCTGACTAGATCAAAGCCCTTCAATGGGAAACATTTTGTCACCTGCGGACAGAAGCCGTCCTCCCTTGGGTATGCGAATTTTACACAAATGCTAAGAACTCGGAGGATGTGAGAGCATTCATAAGAGGAAAAGGAGTGGATTTTTTTGTATAAGTGATTAATGAATTTTTCGTCTAGATAATGACAATGTTGATTAGTATGCCTCAATTCTATTAATGGTGTCCCCTGAGGAAATGACGATTGTTGTGCGTTGTACACCAGAGCCAAAGTGGGCCAACAAGTCTCATAAATCGCTGAAGGCAACATGTTTAAATCATGAGGCAAAAGTTTGGCTTTTATTTATTAATGCAAGTATCATGCCCACTCGGAATCTCAACACTGTAAATTTGGACAAGGTAGCTCTTATATATTGCATCGTAAGGGGAATACAGTTCAACCTGGGAAAGGTCATTGTTGCATAGCTCAGATAGAAAATCAAGGAGGAAAACACACGTTAACTCTAGTTCCCAATCATGATTACAAAATTATGTCGCATTGCAGGGGTGGTGGAAAAAGAGGAAGACATGGTTAAACAGGTAAAACACCACATCACATAGACCATGGTATAAGTGAATATCAAGATGGATGCGGGAACCACGAAAAAGCAAGAACTGTTCAGATTAATGGGTGTTGACCAGTCCACAAAGCCGGTGGCTGCTGACCCATATATATTGACATTCTGGTAGCGGATAGTGGTAGCGATCTCGATGTTTTGATGAAAAATATTAAGTACATGAAAGACTACCAGCTATGTCATCACCTATATGTAAAGGAACAGTTGGACGATATTTGTGCGAACCAGGTTAACTTGATGGAGAAGGCGAAGATTTCAATACCAGAGCCGAGTTTCAGGATGTTAGGACAATATTATAATGAGGGCTACCTACTGACTTTGGACCGGACCAGAGTTGATCTGATGGTGGTTGCTGCAGTCGAGGATGACTAGGATGAGAAGCTGGACGAATAGTGTCATCTTTGTTCCAGTTTCTTCTTGCTTAGAATATCTGCATTTTGAGATGAACATTTGACTTCTTATGTTATAAACTATTATTTTGTGATGCGACATTTTGTGATGTTATATCTTACAGTACACTCTTATATGCTATGTGTACTATTATGATGATTATTGCACTGCACTCATTTTATCTAGTATATGAGCTAATCTGAGATATATTTTTGGTGATATGATATCTTATCATGATATTCTTGTGCGTGGTAAATTGTGCAGCTACTACTTTTCTTATAACATATTATTATGATTGGGATTTAACATTTTAAAATTTTATTAATGTTGCTTGGCATTAGTATTTTCTGTATGATCATTTCGAGCTAAAGTAAGTTATACAGGCTTAAATAAATGACTAGAAGTGATGAGGGACATCCAATAAAGGGAGTAATATGGAAACATCAATGAGTAGTAATGGACAACCACCCCGTTACATTAAATTCAGGGGAGTTATTTAAATTTTAGCTACTTTCTCCTTTATGGTTAGATGTTTTTTCGCAAAAATATTTTAAATTATTATCATGATAAAAAGGTCTCTTTGCAAAGGACTTGCAAAGGGCTTAAGTGTGGAGGTGGTGGTGTTATAACCCCTACCATTTAGATGAAGAATAATTTAGTTAAACACAAATTGAATGATCTTAATTCTTATTTTAATTAATCAATAAGCTATTTTAGTTATTCAATGATAATTAATTGATATGGCTAAACAATCTCAAGAGTTCAATTAGTGAATTTAAAGTTAGTATAATTTTTTTTAGATAAAGCTCACTTAAAAATTTATTTTGTGCACAATGTTTTTGTTTACTTCCAATTCATTGTTTTGATATTGACCTCTAAAAATAATGGGAATGGGTTAGAAAGAACTACGTCAATGATGTAAGCCTAGACACGAGCTTAGGTAGTATTCCATTTTGATCATCCACTGGAATATTTGAGTTTGAATTTTTTTATACACATTATTCCTTGCTTAAATTCCCTATGTTCCTAGTAGTGGTGTCTTAGTAAGTTAGCCATTTATGGGTGTTTAATTTTTCTTTTAAAAAAGTTGTTGAATTACATAGTGATATGCATCCTAGGTATATGTATACATACATAGAATGATCCCAACTATGGAGAAAAAATGTGTCACAATGATATGCGGTCTAAGTTTGTGAATGCATATAGAATGATTCCAACTATGAAGGAAAATAAAAAAAAATAAAAGAAATACAATAGTGATATGTGGTCTGGGTATGTGTACTTATACTTAGAATGATCTCAACTATGAATATAAAATGTTAAAATATATATATGGTGTTAAACCTCATAATATGGTGAATTATTAAGATTACTAACAAGAGAATGTCATTCCACTATCAAAATTTATACATAATTTCCTATTCAAGCCAAAGTCAATCCTATTTTTAATTGAACTACTAATTCATGCGGAGGCTAAATCAAAAGCCTAGCCTATTTTTACCATTTTCAATAAATGCGGAGGTTCAATGAAAAAAATTGCATGAGAGTAAATTATTTTTAAATTAAAACACATTGTTGATGCGAGAAATGGAGCACCTCCAGTTAACGGGTGTTCGATCTCACGAGAGAGGTGGAGAGGATACGAGGATAATGGGAGGTTGATGAAGAACTGTCGAGCAGACGGTTACTTTTATGGCCAGGTTTTGTGGTCTGAGACTGAGAGGGAGAAAGAGAGAGAGAGAGAAGGGGCTGCTGGCAGCGGCAACAACAGAGTTCGCCCGCCGCGGCTTAAATGTCACTCCTACGACGAGCTTTCCTTTGATTATGAATCAGATATTACAGCTTGAGTCCCTTTACATAGAAAAGCAAACAAAGGGTACAAGGGGAAGTTGGAGGCTAAAGGAAAGAAGTGCCAGAGGCTGTGCGGTTTGACCAAAGAGGTCGACAGACTGCACGGACAGCTGATTTCGTAGCTCGCTACTCTAAGCCAAGAGGACTGTGTGATCTGGCAGAGAAGACCGCTAAGGTCCCCTAAGCCAAGGCCGGAAACCAAGCCGAAAAGACTTAACTGTGTTGGTAGGTGATCAGTTCACGAGCAGCACTAGCGGACGGAAAGATTGTGGCTGTAGGGTTTGCTACACTGGTTTGTCCTCGACTCCCCCCCTCCAATATGAGGTATGGGTGCCTATTTATAGGCTCGGGCTGGAGACGGTCCTGGTAACATTACCCCTAGTAGGGCGGTGAGTTACGATTGAGTCCGCAACATGCTACAGACTGAAGAGGCAGGTCGCCAACTATAGAGAAGAAGCTGGTGCTGGCGAAGTTGGAGTGCTTTTGGAGGACTGAATATTGAGTCCGCCTAGCTCGCAGCGGATAGGTTGAGTCTTCCTCTGCTACTGGATGGAGCCAGTTCGCTACCCTCTAGCGGGTAAAAGGAGAAGAACACCCTTGCTGGAGGAGTGAGCTCGCCACCTTCTAGCAGGCTGGAGTTGAATCCGCATTGTGTTGTGCGGTCTGGTGAAGAGTTGTCAGTCCTACTGCCAAGTCCTTCCCCAGGCAGACTGAGACCGAGTCCAGGAGCTGCTGGTGGACTGAAGGGTTGGTTGCTGATTGGGCGACCTGGCAGACTAAAGGGGAAGGTCTCCTCTGCTATTGAAGTCCATCTCCTGCTGGATGGATAGGCTTGTCTCCCCTGCTAGGCGGCCTAATGTTTTTCGCATACTGTTGGGTGAGATAGAGGCAGGTCGCCTAATTCTTGTGAGATTGGGATGTAGCGGAGAGCTGTCCGTACTTATAGAAAGGGTGTTCTCCTGGCGATAATGTAGCCTTGCTAGCCATGCGACTTGTAGGAGCAGGCTGAAGAGCAAGCTACGCCTCCTACTGAGCATACGGTTACCGAGCGGTCTGGGCGGATAACAATACGAGTAAGCCACTGAGTTGGGTAGTCCGCACCTGTTGGAATAGAGAGAACTAATGCGCGATTAGCCGATCAAACCATGCGGCCTGCAGGGGCGGACTGTGGAAACAGTCCGCAGCCCCTGTCGAACGAACTGCTGATGCGCGTCTTAAGCATTATAACCAGGGAGACCGCCCTAGCCATATGACCTGTGCAGATAGAGAAGTCTATCCGCTGGACCCAAAGAGGGCTGAGACAGGCCGCGACCTCTAGGGGGAACCTGGAGCAGGCCGCGACTTGCGAGCTGGCTACCTCGGGAGGGATCGCCTATTTCCGGGTTTACACAATCCACGCACTTTTTGAAGTTCCCTTTAGGAGACCCACGAAAATCGTGATCCTCCCCTCGGAAGAATAAGAGGTAGGGGGAGATACAACCTGATGTCTCCCCTTAGAAAAGGTTTTCCAATGCCTATCTTTTTTCCTACAAAGTGAAAGTTAATGCAGGCGAAAAGAGGCCCATCTTGTGTGTACCTGAGTTGCTAAAACGAAGAAGACATGAATGTTTTATATTGAGCTATGCAAAACAAAGTTGAGAGGAAGGCATAGAAGAATAATAACTTGCAAGTACCTGAAGGAAACTTGCAAGCACCTGTTAACCTCTACAAAAAAAGGGTAAGCAGTAGATATAAAAGAAAACTAAGCTGCAAGTACTAGAAGGAAACTTGCAAATATCTTTTAATCTCTTTAAGAAAAGAGTAAGCAGTATATATGAAAGAAAACTAAGTTGCAAGTACCTGAAGGGGACTTGTAAATATCTGCTAATCTCTATAAGAAAAGAGTAAGCAGCAGATATGAAAGAAAAATTAAGTTGTAAGTACCTGAAGGGAACTTGCAAATATCTGCTAATCTCTGTAAGAAAAAAGTAAGCAGCAGATATGAAAGAAAAATTAACCTGTAAGTACCTGAGGATTTTGTGGATAAATCTTCAGCTAAAAATTAGTGCGAAAAGATCGATATAACTAGAGTACAGAAGGAATATCCATCAAACTTTGCTATTGACTGAGTAAGCAAAATTAAGTAGAGATCAAGCCACGATAGAAATCTTCTTGCGGGTCAGATGTGATATCCCAATACGAAATCCTTGTCAGTAAGATGAAAGCACTGACTAGACTTTAGCTGAATAGTTTGCCAATGAAGAGAACCAGATTCTCTAACTATTAATTAGTGCCAGAAACATCCAATAAGAGTAGTAAAGACATTATTAACCATCATCTGATAGAGCTTTATGCAAGTCGAGTATACAAGATGAGCATGAGCAAAAAGGATGTTGCAAATCCTTTTGATAGGTTGGATTTAACCTATTAAACTGTAAGAAGGCAGTTGACAAAAGGAGGTCTATAACCAAAGATGACCAAAAAAGGCCGGATGCGCCCCAGGTGTTCCCCGGGGCTAAAGCATAGCCTCCTAAAGAAAGATCATCAAGAGTGTAGTCCTACCTAGAGCGGACTAGCCGCACTCCCTTAGAAGGGCACAAAAGAGAAAAATGCACAAAATCCTGAGTAGGAACGGTAGATACACTGCTCTCATGCCTCGGGTCACAAATAGTGCTGATTAGTTAGACTAGGTGCACCAAGTGGTCTTTAGAATTGCTTATCTTTGGAAAGATCAACAATGTTGTGGTCCCCGCAAAAGCATGGATTGGTAGTACCATAGAGTATTCGACTATTATAGTCATGAGATGATAGAAGAGACAAGGCTACACTTGATCGCCATTGCTTGTCAAGCAAAGATCATCGTAACTTTAATGTATCCCAAGCAAAGCGTAGTAGAGATAACACACTAGGACCTCCCTTGACACACACTATGTGTTAGATACTGGCTAGGATCCAAAGCCCTGAAGTCCACCTGCATAGATTGGATGGCACCCACTGCACATACGCGAACACTCCCCACTATATGTGGTCATCGTGGTCTTACGCCCGGGAACAATCTATGGAGGGAACAACAAGACTCGGTGAGATTTTGTTGGTTCAGCGATCCCTTTAGCAAAGAGAAAATAGAGGAGGAGGCACTCTGAAAAGGGAAATGTGTTAGTATAGGATCTCTGACGTAAAATTTATATAAATGAATGAAAGAACACTTAGAAGTATTTTTAGAGAGAAAATGTTTGAAGAATGTAAAGCAAAAACAACCGGCCATGATTGTGAGGAGCTTTTTGGACATTGCGGCAAGAAAGTCACCTGCCTCATTTGGCCTTTTAAAATTTATGGATGAGATGGGTTATCCTTCTGGAGCAAATGTTGACATTTACCCTGCTTCAGCATTTTCTCCACTAGTTGTTGAAGAGCTCTGCAATCTTCTATCGCATGACCCTTTCCTTTGTGATGTTTGCAGTACTAGTCAGAGTCTTTGGATCTTTGGTCTGTTGCCTGGTAGGGTCTTTTACCATTAGCCTCTCCTTTCAGGACTCGGATTACTTCCTGTATAGCTCTGCTCAGTTCAGGTTTTGGCGTGTTATTCCCATGCTTCCGTAAACTGAAGCTTCTTGCAGAGCTTGTGCTGGATAAGTGGAAGGGACTAGCAATTGAAATCTTTTACTTTGGAAGTGATCCTTGCTTGGGAAGAAGTGTCGATGATGTTGGCCAATTCTTCCCTTCCTTGATCGCAGTTGAAAATCCCTTCGAGGAGACTTTGGAGGTTGTCCATACGAAGAAGAGGAATCTCCCTTTGTTACAAGCCTGGAGATGTAGTTGTGATTACTTTCTTCAATGCAAATATATTCATTGGCAAGAATAATAAATTCCTCATACATCTTTGGCTATCAGAGGTAGGCTTCGAACCTGAGTGGTCCTTCTTGTAAACCAACCATCAACGCGACTTTGTAGAATTCTGGATCAAAGTTCTAAACTTCTGAGATCTCTCCTTGGAAACGTTCAACAAAGTGGGCTAAAGTCTCGTTCTCACATTGCTTGATATAGAATAAAGCTTTTGGGCCTCTTTTCTTCTTAGTGGAAAACTTGGGTAGTTTTCTCGAGTGATTTGCATAATAAGCGATGGTTCGAGAACCTGGTTTTAAGAAACATTCCCCTTATCCAGCAACTGGAGACCGCAAAGGGTCTGCGGTCTACCTAGGCGAGTAACTTGCTGGATAGGTATGAGGATCAACTGGCCGAAAGGTTGGCAGGTAAGAACGTGGATTATCCATTGTCGGGTTGACTATAGAAACCGACGTTGTTGCAGGTTGCGAGTCTAGTCGCTGAATTATAGCGGCTAGGGTGTCGTTAATCGCTGCGATCTGCTGGGTACTTTCCCATTGTGTTAGCATGAGGGCATCCCAGAGAGCATCTTCGCTGGTATGAGGAATGTTTTGAGGGCATTGGCGGTCTGACTTGAGTAACCGTTGATTTTCACCGTTTGTTCAAGATCTGAAGGCCGTGTGTTAACTGTTGATGCGGGAAATGGTGCACCTCTAGTTAATAGGTGTTTGGTCTCGCAAGAAAGGTGGAGAGGATGCGGGGATAATGGGAGGTTGATGAGGAACTGTGAAGCAAACGGTTACTTTGATGGTCAGTTTTGGTTGTCTGAGACCGAGAGGGAGAAAGAGAGAGAGAGAGAGGGTTGCTGGCAGCGGAAACAATAGAGTTCGCCCGCTGCGGCTTAAATGCCACTCCTGGGACGGGCTTTCCTTTGATTATGAATCAGATATTACAACTTGAGTCCCTTTACATGGAAAAGCAAACAAAGGGTACAAGGGGAAGCTGGCAGCTAAAGGAAAGAAGTGTCAGAGGCCGTATGGTTTGACCAAAGAGGTTGACAGACCGTGCAGATGGTTGATCCCGCAGCTCACTACTCTAAGATAAGCGGACTGCGTGATCAGGTGGATAAGACCGCTAAGGTCACTGAAGCCAAGGTCAGGAACCAGGCCGAAGGGGCTTAACCGTGTGGATAGGTGATCAGTTCGCGAGCAGTACTAGCAGACAGAAAGACTGTGGCTGTAGGATTTGCTGTGCTAGTTGGTTCTCGACTCCCCCTCCAATGAGAGGTATGGGGCCCTATTTATTGGCTCAGATTAGAGACAGTCCCGGTAACGTTACCCCCGGTAGGGTGGTGAGTTACAATTGTGTCCGCGACATACTGCGGACTGAAGAGGCAGGTCGCCAACTACTGAGAAGAAGCCAGCACTGGGGAAGTTTGAGTGCTTCTGGCAGAATGAATATTGAGTCAGCCTAGCTAACGGTGGATAGGTTGAGTCCGCCTCTGCTACTTTTTGGATCCAGTTCACTACCATCTAGCGGGTAGAAGGAGTAGATCGCTCTTGTTGGAGGATTGAGCTCGTGACCTTCTGGCGGGATGGAGTTGAATCTATATTGTGTTATACGGTCTGGTGAAGAGTTATCAGTCCTGCTTCCAAGTCCTTCCTCAGGCGGACTGAGACCGAGTCCGCCACCTGCTAGCGGACTGAAGGGTTGGTCGCCGACGGGCGACCTGGCGGACAGAAGGGGCAGGTCGCCTCTACTGCTGAAGTTCATCTCCTGTTGGATGGACAGGCTTGTCGCCCCTGCTGGGTCGTATAACACCCTATTTTTTTCTTTTTAAACCACCGGGTCTTATGCTTAGGATCGCCATTTTGCGGTGACACCGACACTCGGAAAAGTCGCCACTATAAAACACTGATCCTATCGGCCTTAACGATCACCAAAGGGAGAGAAGCAAATAGATATTTCAGATATATCCAAGTCCACATGTTATCACAAATCTGCTGATTTACTATGTGCAGTCCAACCTAAGCTACATGATGGGTATGAAAGGTGACCCCTTCAAATATTCTTCTAAATGTCCTAAAATTTTTACTAGGGGTCTATCACATCATTTTTAGACTAAATCTAGAAACTTGTAATTTTTCTAATTAATTTCGCATTTATTAAATTTTCCCAAAATTAGACCATGAATGGTTTTGAACATGAAGTACAAGATTTCCTTAAGTTATGGCCTTCCAAAAAATTATGATCACTATATGATATAAAAATATTAGAGAGTACCAAGTTACACAAACTTTCATAAATATATTAGCCCCGACTTAATTAATTCAATATATTTGCAATAATTAAAGTTAAAGAAGGAAGTACCATAAATCTTTATCCAAAAATTACACAAAAAATACCAGAGCTTAAACATTATCATAAAACATTATTGATTGTGTTTCATACAGCTCCAAGTTAGTTCAACCATTAATTTATCAAAATCATCAATAGGGGCAACAAAAAGGTTATAACTACAAGTATGAGCTACTCTTTTCCAAACACCCTACAATAAATTTTAGAGACTATTAATGATATAAAAACTCTTCTACCAGAATTTCATAAGGATCCAAGATCATATAACCCTTCAATATTTCCATAAAAGTCCCAAAGTCTAAATGTCATCAAATTCCTTCCTAGGGGTATTTACCATCCTAGGGTTACATGGACTAAACCCCAAGTCCATATATGGACATATCACACCATGTCCTTCACCAACCCCCAAAGATCAATCTTAGGGTTTGAGCTAGGGTCCTAAGGAAAATGCACCCCAATCCATCTCTAACTCTATGAGAGGGTGTTTAAACTAACCTTGGGGCTCTGGCCAAAGTCCCAACCCCTTTGGGTGAGAATTGGCCCCTCCATGCCCCCAAACTCACTTGCCCTAATTAATCCTTAAAGGACCACACTTTGGTCTCACCAAAACCTATTCAAATCAAACCAAATTGGGGTAAGATTTTTATTAGAGTCATAATATGACCCTAAGAGACATCCACTAAAATTTTGGTGGGTTTAGAGGTCTTTAGACCCCTAAAATAATTCATACATGGATTATTAAATTTCTACAAAAAGTTTAGGAATTTTTTTCCAAAAAATTCCATTTTTGGATAGGTTATAGGAATAGATTTGAGTGACTTCCATCCAAAATCTTAGGTCATTTTGATGACTGGTTTAATGGGGGTACTCAATTTAAGTTCTGCCTAGCCCTTTGTATAGGTTGCACCATTTGGTGTGCTGTGGTCAGACCACTAACCCAAATTGGTTGAAACTAATTTTAAAATTAACTAGACTTTAGGGGCTACAACTTTGATGTAGGCCACTTTCACCTTAGAGGTCTCTAAGTTTTTTTAGTATTTAATTCTAGCTACTATAAAAACTATGATAGAATATATATATAAATGGATTAATAATTAACAGCCAACACGAATCTTAACACAGATTTGACGGAATCCATTCGTCTTCTCCAATGCGTGAACGGACCAGATTATCCCGTCCTGGGCCATTTAGGTTGGCGATTTCCCAGCCACCCGCACATCTTCCCAGCCAACCACCGCCACCACCACCTTCGTTGAGGTGGTGGCTGGCGATTCACGGTGGTTGGCTGAAACAGTGTTTTGGTCATGGAAGAAAAAGCATGAAAAACCAAGCTTTCAACCATGCCAATCTTGGGCCAATTTGCCTCAATTCCGACAGCGGTCAAGTGTAGATTTACCCACTAGAAGAGAGGGGAGGGACAGGACCTTAGTGGAGGGCTAGAGTCGGGCCGATCGTCGGGTTGCCATGGACGGTGGTGTCGCCGTCAGGTGCTCTGCAACTGCACTACAGAGTGGCTTGATTTCTTCAAGTAAGTGGTGGGAAAGACTCCTCGCAGTCTACTGATGGTGTTTAAAGGCACAGTTGGGGAGGGGAAAGTCCAAGGCATCAATGGCCATTAATGGCCATTGAAAGCTCATTTCGACCATGACAATTCTCCTTCCCTAGTCACTGCGATGGCTGGGAAAACTCTTGGCCTTCTCCTAACTGACCAGGGTAGATGATTCCAGCAAGAAGAGAGGGGCTCTTGGCCTTCCAATCCATGAATGGTCTTCTCTCTCATTTTCTCTCTCCTCCATTAAAGAGAAAATGGAGCTTTTCTCTCTCCCAGTCACCATGTCCGAAATTGGTGATTATTTCAGCCTAAAGGCACCCCACTAACCCATATTATTCATGGAAATTTGGTTAGCCTAAGGGGGAAAGGGCTTGAGCTTGAGTTAGCCCATTTGAGCTAGTTTGACTTAATATAAGGGTAGAGTTAACCTTGGTCAAATTAACATTTTGGGTTGACCCCAATGGGTTCTTGGTGACCCATTGGCCTCCCCTAAGGTCCAGGAAGACCTAGGTAGGGTTGGATGGGCACCTTGGAGGTCACTTGACTCTTATTAAGGGCACTTTGACCTTTTTAGAGCTAGGGTTGACTTAGGTCAAATTGACCTTTTGGGTTGACCCTAATGGGTCTTTGGTGACCTATTGACCTCCCTTTAGGGTTAGGAAGGTATAGGTAGGGTACATTTAGCTAAGGGAAGGTCAATTGGCCATATATAGGTCAGTTTGACCATTTTGGGTTAGGGTGGACTTAGGTCAACTTGAACACTTTAATTGCCCCCAATAGGTCCTTAGTGACCCTATGGACCACCCAAGGGATTAGGGGTGTTGTAGTGGGGTCATGGAGTCAAGTTGAAACCCTAAGGTCAAATCCTAGGTCTGGTGGTGAGGTTTTTCTATAGGCAGACCAAGGTGGTTTTTACCTTGTGCCTTTGCTCACTTGGTCTTTTGTGCTTCTTAGGGTTTTTTCATGACCTAGTCATAAAAAAACTACTCTTAGGGGTCTAGTTGGAAATGGGATGTTACAGGCGGCCTGACGCTTGTCGCGTACTGTTGGGCGACTTGGAGGTAGGTCGCCTACTTCTTGGCGGACTGGGATGTAGCGGAGAGCTGTCCGCACCTGTAGAAAGGGTGGTTGTTTGGCAATAATATAGCCTTGCTAGCCATGCGACCTGCAGGAGCGGGCTGAAAAGCAGACCGCGCCTCTTGCTGAACATGCGGTTACTGAGTAGTTTGGGTGGATAGCAATGCGAGTCTGCCACCTAGTTGGGTAGTCCGCACCTGTTGGAATATTGAGAACCATTGCGTGGTTAGCCGATCTAACCATGCGGCCTGTAGGGGAGGACTGTAGAAGCAGTCCGCAACCCCTACAGAATGATCGACTGTTGCGCATCCTAAGCGGTCAGACCGGGGAGACCGCCCTAGCCTCACGGCCTGCGCGGATAGAGGAGTCTATCCGCTAGACCCAAAGAGGGCTGAGACAGGCCGCAACCTCTAGGGGGAACCTAGAGCATTCCGCGACTTGCGAGCTGGCTACCTTGGGAGGGATCGCCAATTTCCGGGTTAACACACACGACACACTAAGATACTTACTTGAGCTTTATCTTTATCTAACTAATGGATTTGTGAATGATTGAGCTCTTGTTGTTTGATTGGTAAGCTTATCAGTTGAGTAAAGTGAATCTCTTGAGTACATTTTTAATAATTTGTTTTCAAGTAAAAAAAGATTATTTGAATTTGCATCTTGATAATACTTCTTCTTCTAATATAATAATATGAATTATTTTTGCTAGGGACTAGCAAAGTTTTAAGTGTGGAAGGGTGATAACTTCTCAAAAAAAGTTATCTAGTTCTTTATTTTTATTTAATATTCATCATAATGAGAAAAAAATGATTTAAATGAGTAGAAATATAAGTAAATTCAAATTTATTTTATTTGTGGCTATTTTAGTTATTTTCCTATGTTTTTTTGCTAGAAATACCGAAGAAGTCATTCCGGAGAAGTAAAGCTAGACTTATATTTTGGCACGCATAGGTTAATGCAACAATCCATTTTAGTTATTGCAACAAATTTTGGATGAATTTAAAATTCAAATTTTGAATTTTGCGATAAAATCAAAATTGGAAAGAGAAAATTAAAGGTGGAGGGATGCATGTTTTTAGATGGAGAATATCTTGCCTAAAGCAGTAAATGAAATATATTAGAGAGAAGGTGATCTAAGGGGCCATCATCTTTAAGAAGGAGAAGAAGGCTAGGGTTTAGACGCACCGACAAGAAGGAAGATGGCTTTGAAGCGAGATCTGAACTTAATTTCTTGTGGTGTTTAAACTGCCATAATCATGTATAGTAAGATCTTTCTTGTTATGCGGATTCATCCTTCCATCATGAACTAAATTTCTTGGTATTATATGTTGAGAGTATTTTGTCTCTTTGTGATGTTGTGGTTTTAATTTCTCCTTTATGATTATTTGAAGAACAATCTTTATTGGATTTATGTTTTTATTTTGTGGAATTTTTTTGGATTAAGTATTCTTCTTCTAAATTGCGTGGCGAGATTCAAGAAAGTAATTATATTATTTTAGGGTTGAATCCTTTCTTATACGTGACCTGATTCGAGAGAGGAGTCACGTAAATCTATAGCCAAATATTATCTTTATACTGCACTGCAAGATTTGAGAGAGAAGTGGTGTAAGTGTAACATAAATATCAATATAGCATAAAGAGAGAGAAAGAGATTTCATCATGTGTTAGCAACATTGATTTGTGTGCTTTATATTATTCTTTTTCTACCTAAGTTAGAGATAACTAAGGGAATTAGGGTAAATTGAATTAAGTGATCTAGAGATGATGACGTCTGTTTTCAAATCATTGCATGATAGTAATCAAACATTTCATGAAGGTTCACTCTAAAAATTCATCGCAATAGGCAAAGGAAATAAACGTGCAATACTATTTCTCTAAGTTGATAAAAGTATTCTTAAGTAAGTGTTAATTAGTTTTGTTATCATTTACGTTTAATTTTCCTTAATCTAAATTCACTTTATTAATCTGCTTGAATTTAAAGAAACGGTTGAGCCAGTACTTGCGAGCGCTAAATTGACCACTTCTCTATAGGAACGATCTTAACTCACTTTATATTACTTGATCTGGCACGTACACTTGCGTTAATACACAAATCTATTTTGGGCGTATTAGTGTATACATATGTAGACTGCCTCATAGGACCCCGCCAACAATCTGATTGCAGACCACCTAATGCAAAGAGTGGACGATCCCACTCCTTCCCATTTATTCTCCCCACTGGATCTACGCACGGGAAAAGTCTCCTTTTATAGTTCACCTTCTTCTTACTCTTCTGGGTTCTTCGCTTCTCTAATGTATTCAAGTAATATGTCATATGATTTTTTAGCTAGTTTAGATGTGGAGTTTTTTGTTGCCGTGTGTGTGGTTTCACTATGTCATTTTTTGGTAATTACAACACAACATAATCACTGCAATGGGGGCAAATGAAATAGTTATACTTAAATTTCACTATTGCATTTGTTTTTTTAATTAGACAACCAAACAACCATTGTATTTGTCTTCTTACAAAGGTAGCCAACCAACCATTGCATTTGAGTTACAACACATCAAAGATATTGTTGTAATAATTCAAAAAATGCAACACATATTTTATTAAACCCATTACTTAGTTGATAATTTAAACTTATATAACAAACAATCTGTCATGACTAATTAAATTTTGGGAGAAAATTTATTTTCCCCCAAAAATTTTCATTCTAATTATTTCCCTTACTTTTGTAACGACCGAATTCTCATAATAACATAAATATTATTGCTTTAATTTATCTCAACCCATTCTGAGTTAAACCTCAGAATTTTGTTCTTTTGTATAAGTTACCTATGAGTACTTATCAGGAGGTCACCCATCCAAGACATCTACTACAAAAGCACATTTAACCATATAGTTTTCAACACAACTCCACCAGTTACTTGGAAAAGGTGCCTCAGATATTTAATGGTTCATACTATTACTTATACCCAAAAAATTCTCTTCAATCTTGATGTGTGATTCAGTTCATTAATGCACAAGCTTTAACCTAAAATCTTATCACCCTAGAAACCTAATAGGATCTATTGTATTTGGGTTATAACACTCTTGTAAACACGCAGTGCACTTATCGGATTTAAAATGTTACAGACCCACCAATTTTTAAATGGTTTGTCCCCGAACCATACATCACACTATAAGAGTTGTGACTCTGATTTCATTTGTAATGACCAAACCCTCACAATATTAGTTGAATTTCCAACACAAATCAACTAGTTGCTCCGCAAAGACACATTTTATTTTTAAAGGATCAAATTATTACTTAAGCCCAACAACTATCCTCCAATTCCAGTCTAAGATTTAATTCATTCTTGCACATGTGTTCACCTAGAAGCATGTCATTTTAGAAGCATGCTAGGGATTGCTTTTCCTGGGATACATGATATGGCATTTCATACATTGTTTTCACCCTGAAATTCAATATGTAATCATCTAATTTTGTGTTATATTTGTATGGAAAATGCTCATTTTTATATTATATGCATATTTAGATAAGGAAAGACGTGATATACTTAGGCATTAGTGAGATTATGACTAAAGATAGGGAACAATGGTGATAAAGGATCCATATATCTGACCCCACTACAGTGGGATAAAGGTTTGAGTGCAGATTTTGGTGCATGTCTAGGGAACTTATGTTCAAAGTTTCTCACCCACGCTCATTCGCTTCACGATGCACACATGTGAATCTCCTATTTCCTTAGATGCAACTTATTTTTAGATATGAATTTGCGAGTGTATTTATTTTGCACGCGTGTGTACGCACGTGCAATCATGCTTGCACTTTCATACATGATAAGTTTTCTAAAAATGGCACGATATGAATTTGTGTGTGTGTCTATTTTGCACGCGTATGCGTGCACGTGCAATTGCGTGTGCAAGACCTGGGTGCTCAGATTCTCTACTTTTATTTATTACGCACATGCACATGTTCTTCTTTTTTCAGACGTCTTATAAATACACTTTTTTGTGATTTCTTCTGAATCTTCACTCAGGGAGCACCGTTTTCACCCCTAATTCACTCCAAAACTCCTTGGCTTCGCCCTAGGTCATCTCCTACCTCCCCAAACTCACTAAAGGTGGAAAAGTTTACTTTTAAGGTTCCATTGGAACTTCAAGCCCAAAACACTTGACATAGAGGAGAACAGACCAAAGAGAAGGCATGACTAGGAGGAGGTGACAACTCTCTCTCTCTCATATCGTGGAAGGTATGGAAGGAGGAGTTGAAAGAACTGGTGAACCTAGTAGTTCTCTCCTATGACTATAAGAAAGAGTCACTCGTTCTCTCCATATAAAGGAGTGGTAACTTGCATTTCTCAAATTTTATTTATAGTATTTGTTATTCTTGTAATGAATTGTATTCTAAGGCACTCTGACCATTTGTAGGTGTTCATAGGTTCACTTATTATTGTAGATGGTTTGGATTTGATGGTTGATGCTTCTTCTTGTGCTCTTCTTGATGTGTTTATGATATTGGTGTTTTGATGGTCTTGTGAATGATGTTTTGAGCTTGAGAGAGCATTGTTTGCATTTGCAAAGTGAGAGTGAAGCAGAGAAGTTTACCAGCATAGAGAGCAAAGTGGTGAAGGTAACCAACATTGAGAGAGTACAAAGTGGTGTTGGTGACTCACAAATTAAGCGAAGTGGTGTATGTGACCTAAACCTGTAGTATATTTTTCTTTTCTTATAGTAGTTGTTAGGACACCACCCCAATCAAATCATTGCTTCCTGCCAAGACTTTTATTTCAAGACTTTCTTAATAGATAATTCTGCCCCGATGTGTTCTGCATGGGATCGGTGCTCAGGGATTCACTCTCCATTTTATTAATACTTGTACGATAGTAGTATTCTTGCCATAAATGCATCAAGTTTTGGCACAATTATCGGGGAATGTGGGACATGTGATTTTTCTATTTAAAATTTTAGAAATAGATATTTTCTTCTTCTTTTTTCTTCGCACATGTAAATTCTCTTTAAAATATTTCTAAAATTTAGGTTTACACTGATTTCATTTCTATATCATGCGTTGTGAGTATTTATTCTGCTACTGCTATTTTTGAATCTATCATTGCACCAAATGTATTCTCGTCAACTTTATAAATGGTGTAGATCGTTATCATGGTATTGATGATTATTATGTTAGGAATTTGTAATGATAATTTGAATGTCTCATCATATAGAGCATCTACATCATAAGGGTCTTCATGCAATGAACCTACTTATTATAATTACGCACCTCCAAAACGAGCATCGCCTTCACCGGGTGATTTTGCCCCTTTGTGCCCAAGACCTACTACGAAGAGCTGCTTGTACTATCAGAGCGTGAATCATATTGTGAAGGATTGCGAACAACTAAAATTCCAAATAGAGGAGGATGATAAACCAATAATGATCGTTGTCTTACCACCCTCCACTCCTTAAACTTCTCCTACATCTGTTGATGGAGATATTAAGAACCCCATGCTTCAGTGGGAGCTCTGGAAATGTTCTCATCAGTAGTGCCATTTTTCCTTCAGTTGCTGAGAAGATATATGCAGGGTGCCCCTTTGTTTTCTTGGGAGCATGACCTATATCTCCATCAGCTATCCCGTTCCTTGTGATGATATGGAGTTTCCTTCCTCTATAGTATTATCACTAACTTTGGATTTAGTGTTGGGGTATAGCTCCAATATTTTATCTGATTCTATCCTGAGACATGATTATCCTCTAATTTTTTCTAACTCCTCTATATATTTGTCTTTTGATCTTATGGATTGTTTAGTTTTGCAGGATCTTATGGAAAGCAAAGTTTTGCTGAGTTATGTTGAGGAAGATATTTGCCCAAATGAGGACGTTCGTACCTCATCACTGGAGAAGAAAATCCAACTTATCACTAATGTTCCTTGCAGCTCATTTTTTCACTGCAGGGATTTTATTGTAGCCTACAATGATCCCTTTAAGAAACCTGATGTGAGTGAGACAGGGGTCACTCCCTTTATTATTGACTCTTTTAGTTCTTACATTTTATATTTTGAACCCCTTTCTTATTTCCTTGTGGTTGCTAATTTTAATCTTCCTCCTCTCCCTCCAGATGCATTTAATGTTATTTCATGTGCGCCTTTGCATGACTATGAATTTACATTTTTTTTAATCTTGAGCTACAATTTTGGCAGGGAAAGAATACTACAGTGACAGAACATACACTTATTTCACCATATTGCCTCTGTTTTTGTTTCCCTGAAGGATTGAGTGCAGGGTGAAAAGAGATTTTTCTTTGATGAACTGTCGTTGGAGGAGAAGAAGAGATCTAAAAAGGAGGAGATTTGAGGATGGAGGACTATCATCCCTCCTATCCACCCCTATTACTTAATCTCCAGACAATTTTCTTTCATTACCAGTTACTATTTCAAATCAGCATATAACTGTATATTTTGATAAGTGTGCATCAGTAGTGATTAGGATTTTTAGACCTTTACTCTTTTTTTTATACCCGGACAAAACTGTATAAATATTAATACAAGTATTTAGTCCAGCTCAAAGACATTAAACAAAGTGCTCTTAGGAGACACCGTGTGATTATTTGCTTTTAAATTTTTTAGTTTTCTATTTCTTGTGTTTTGTTTGGATCTAATCCTTGTTGCAGGATCAAATTGCTCACATAATTCTCTTAGTCGAGTTGGGATTGGGTACACATTCTTGATTGGATTAGGTTTTCATGTTGTCACAAAATGTCCATTCTTAGGCATTGGGTAATGTTTTCTATCCCATATTTTTTAAATTTTCATATTATGCATTGAGGGAAATGTATCATGTGGAAAACACCAGAATAGAAAAATATAAACTATATTTATTTTAATTTTTTCCAATTGTTAAATACATACATGTATTTGTACATTAATATAGGAATAGAAAAAGGAGAAGCAATCTCAATCTAAGATGTTGGAAAAAAATTAAATAGGAAGAGGGCCCAAGATGGGCCTTGCCATCTTTACATATATTTCTTCCAACACTTTCCCACAAGATGGAGCATATAAATCGTAAGCACCCATCTTGGACAAGAACTGTTAATATAACATGCATGGTAAGACCTTAGTGAGAATATCAGCAATCTGTTCAACAACCAGAATATGTTTCAATCCCAGCTTCTTGAATTGAACATTCTCCTGAATAAAGTGACAGTCAACTTCAATGTGTTTGGTATATTCATGGAATTTAAGATTCTTAGAAATGTGTATAGATGCTTGATGGTGGCAAAATAAAGTGGCCGGTGAGAAAAGCTTAACTCCTAAATCATTTAGGCGACTCACTAACCTTGTAAGCTAAGACATAATTACAATCATTGAAAGACACTCGACTTAAGTAGATGAGCGAGAAACCATAGAGTAATGACCCGACCCATTAAGGCACGACATCGCCGGCCCACACAGAGCACGCTCGCATTCGGTGGAACAACCAAAATATTACAAGGCCTGCAGGTAGTACACCCCCAATGCCTCCCTGGCCTATTTATCAGTATAGTACATTGTTGGCGCTAGGCTTCGAACCTACAACCCTTGATAAGAGAGCCTTAAACCACTCCTCATCACCAACTAAGCTCAGTTGGTGATGAGGATCAGTTTATGGCTCTCTTATAAAGGGTTACGGGTTCGAAGCCTAGCGCCAACAATGTACTATGCTGATAAATAGGCCTGGGAGGCGTTGGGGTGTACGTCTTGCAGGTCTTGTAATATTTTGGCTATACCAGCAGATGCGAGCATGCTCCGTGTTGGCCGGCGATGTCGTGCCTAGATGGGCTGGGTCGTTACAAAAAAGTGCAGCTCATTTGGTGACGAGGAGTGGTTTAAGGCTCTCTTATCAAGAGTTGCGGGTTCGAAGCCTGGCGCCAATAATGTACTGTGCTGATTAACAGGCAAGGGAGGCGTTGGGGTATACGTCTTGCAGGCCTTATAATATTTCGGTTGTACCACCAGATGCGAGCGTGCTCCTTGTGGGACAACAATGTCGTGCCTTAATTGGTCGGGTCGTTATACACACATTGTTCCTTGTTGTGCTAAGTAATAAGATGTCCTCTGAAGTAAGTATAGAGTCCACTTGTGGAACGTCGATTATCTAAGGAGACAATATAATCAACATTAGAATAAGCAATCAAAGAAAAAGGAGAAGAGGAAGAGGATGTATATACAAGCCCATATCTAGGAGAAATCTTCAAATATGTGAGGATGCGCTCCACAGCCTGGAGGTGAGACATCTGTGGAGAATGTATGAATTTGCTGACAATTCAAACAACAAATTAGATATTTGGCCTTGTAACTATAAGATAAAACAATTTTTCTACAAGACGACAATAAAACTCTAGGTTTGGAATAAGTAGATCAGTGTCGGATGTATGAATGTAGAGCCTGTAGTTGATATCTATAAGAGTGTCAATAGGCTTGCATCCAAAATAGTCAGCATCTTGAAGAAGATCAAGACAGTACTTCCATTGAGATAAGAAAAAACCATCATGATGTCTCGCAATCTCAAGGCCAAGAAAGTACCGAAGATTTCCCAAATCTTTTGTTTGAAAAGTTGAATTCAAGTGATGCTTGATCTTTTGTATTCCTTTGGAATCATCTCAAGTAATTACAATGTCATTAACATAAACTAGGAGAATCATTGTGCATGCTGATTGATGAAGTGTAAAGAGAGAAAAGTCTACAGAACCTTGAGTGAATCTAACATCACGGACAACCTTACTAAAATTGTCAAATCATGTGCGAGGAAACTATTTGAGACCATAAATAGACTTCCTGAGGTGACAAACAAGTGACTCCCCCATGGTCTCAAACCTGAGAGATTGGTGCATGTAGATAGTTTCTTGAAGGTCGCCATTGAGAATGGTATTCTTGATTTGATGTAAGGATCACTGGTGATGAACATCTAAGGAGAATAGGATACGAACAATGTTCCACTTGGAGGCAGGAGAGAAGGTCTTATCACAATTGAGGCATTGTTGCTAAGTAAACCCACAAGCCACAAAACAAGACTTTAGGCAATAAACTGCCCCGTCTCGAGTATATTTATAGCAAAGACCCATTTACATCTGACACAAGTCTGTCTCGAAGGAAGGGAGACCAGATCCCTGGTCTGATTAGCCCAGAGGGCAGTCATTTCATTATTTATGGCTGCACACTACCACAGATATTGGAGAGCCTCTTACAATAAGTCAGATATAGAAATGGAGGGTAAAGATGTTGCAAATTTGAGAAGTGTCGGGGAGAGATAATGAAAGGATACATAATTAACCATGGGTGAGCAGTAGATATAAGAGTCAGATCTTCAGGCCCCGTGGTACCAATGGTAGAATGTGATAATTATGGGGCATCAGAGCGAGGAGGATTACAAGTATATACACAAAGAAGAGGTGGTTTGGACTGTGCATGAGTCGAGGTTGGAAGGAGTGGGGGAGAGGAGATGTAACGAAGATGGCAGGACGTAGTAATAACGAAGGTGGAAGAGTTGCTGAATGAAAAGAGTAAAAAGGTTGATCTTCTATAAAAGTGACATCAGCAGGCATGCCAACCTTGGGATCAGTAGGAGAGTAACACACATACCCTTTTTGTGTACGGGAATAACTGACGAATAGATATTTGGTAACCCGAGGAGTAAGCATGTTAGTGGAAGGACCCAGATATGAACATAACAGATATAACCAAAAAACCTAGGTGTGATAGAAAAGGTTGACATGGAGTTAAATAGAATATTAATGGAGTGGCATAATTGAGAATGGAGGAGGGAGGATGATTTATGAGATAACATATCATAGATATTGCAAAATGTCAATAAGACATGAGAACCTACATTTGAAACATAAGAAAGCAAGCAATATCAAGAAGATGATGATTCTTATGCTCAGCCACACAATTCTGTTGGGGGTATAAGCACATGTGGTGTGATTGATGATCCCAAACTCATTACTGAGATCGTCAAACCCATGACTATTATATTCATGAGCATAATCTATAGGAATTGTTTTAATTTTTCTGGAAAATTGTGTACAACCCTCATTAATAAAGGCCCAAAACATGTGAGTTATATCTGACCAATCATGAAGCAAGTATAACCACATCATGCGAGAATAATCATCAATGAAAGTAATGTGAAAGAAAAGGGATAGATACTACTCTAGAGGGGGGGGTGAATAGAGTAATCAAAAATTGCACTAGCAAAGTTGACTGTCTACTCAACTCCCTTGGAGTTAATTGCGGAATGAAGGTTATAGATATTTGAGATGAAACCCTAAAGCCTAACACAAGTGTTGTGCACAAAAGACAGCCAACTGTAATTACAGTTAAGGCTTGGAATCCTAAACAGCAACTAGCAATCTTAGTTAAAATCTAATCACAGCCAATCAGCACAGAGAATTAATTAAACAATCCAGACGACACAAGGAATTTATAGTGGTTCCCCAAACAACTTGGGTACGTCCACTCTTCTACCAACAAGGTAGGAATCTACTCAGGTTTTTGATCAGGTGCCCTGCCACCAACAAGATCTACTGCAGGTAGATCTAGAGACCCTTTAAACTTTTGATCAGGTGTCTAAAAACCAACACAGGTTTTTGATCAGGTGCCCTGCCACCAAGGTATACTTTTGAAGGGAGTAATAACCCTTTATAGGAGGGGGAAAAGAGGTTAGAATGTCTTCTCTATTTTACAATAGATTAGAGAAGCACAAGAACTTGCACTGAGCTAGAAAGCTCTAAAGAGTCAAGGCTCCCTCTGGCTAAAAGAATGTCCAGGTGAAGTCTTGCTTCAGTGCAGAAAACACTTCAGAAAATCTGAAGGAAAAAGCTACAAGAAGATAAATAATATGAAATAAAATTTCTTCTTTAGGCAGCTATCTTCTTCTTCTTCTTCTTCAAAAAGCTCTGAGTGAAAATCTTCCTGGAGGCAGGAGAACTCAGGTTGAAGAAGAGTGAAGAACTAAAACTTCTTCTCAGTTAGATGTGAACGTGCTGAGAGCAGTTTGTAAACTGTAAGTTGTAAGCTTGAATGCTGCTATTAGCTTTTTGTATATATGAACTAGTTAATTTCTTTCTCCAAAGAATTCTTTATATAGCAGCAGCAGCAACGGCTCTCATTTGAGTTTGAATCTTATCTTCTACTGAAATCTGCAAGCTGGGCTGCAAATAGCATAAAGCAAAACAAATACTGCAGACAGTTATCCTATAAGAGGATAAAGCTTTCTAAGAAGCTGCAAGTAACTCTGATAAAATAATACTAGAGAAAGTCACATCAGAAGAGACTCTTTACGGCCAAGAAAGACTTTTTGAGTCTAACGGCTATAAAGGACAGCCTGGCAGATAAAGCAGAAATCATATCTCAGCTAATAAGACAAACAACTTTGTCAGAAAAAGATTAGCTCATGCATAAGGAATGGAGCAGATATTGCATGGAAATAATATCATAAGTTTATTCAAATAATTTTTTTATAAAAAATGCCAAAATAAATATGAAATAAATCACATCATAGAAGACGACAAAATTATTCAAGACATACAACAAAACGTCGAACGACCCTCAGAGATCGTCGAACGAGGCACGGAGATCGTCGAACTATCAGACAGATAGTCGAACGATACAGATAGTCGAACTATCAAAGAAGATAGTCGAACTACCTCAGCAAATAGTCGAACTATCAGGACAGATAGTCGAGCTATCAAGACAGATAATCGAACTACCAACCAAAACAGATAGTCGACCTATCAACAGATAGTCAAACTATCAGATAATTGAACTATCCAAACAGATAGTCGAACTATCAAGCAATACAGATAGTCAACCTATCTCACAGATAGTCGAACTATTAAAGAAAACAGATAGTCGACCTATCAAACAGATAGTCGAACTATCAAAGCAAACAGATAGTCGACCTATCAAACAGATAGTCGAACTATCAAAGCAAATAGATAGTCGACCTATCAAACAGATAGTCGAACTATCAGATAGTTGAACTATCCAAACAGATAGTCGAACTATCAAACAAAACAGATAATCGACCTATCAAACAGATAGTCGAACTATCAAACGAAACAGATAGTCGACCTATCAACCGATAGTCGAACTATCAGATAGTTGAACTATCCAAGCAGATAATTGAACTATCAAGAAGAGCAGATAGTCGACCTATCAACAGATAGTCGAACTATCAAGGAAAATAGATAGTCGACTTATCAACAGATAGTCGAGCTATCAAAGACAACCGATAGTCGACCTATCAAGCAGATAGTCGAGCTATCAGGAAGATGATCGTCGATCGGCTGATCGACGATAGTTGAGCGACGTTCGACCATAGTCGAACGAAAAACAACTTAACCAAATTTTCATCTAGACAAGTGACAAGACTAAACTAGAGCAAACTAACTACACAACTAACCTTTGACCATAGATAAATCTTGGGTTAAGAGACTAAAAGAGAAGACTGAACTCAAATCAAAACTAGGGTACCAACAATCTCCCCCTATTTGAGTTAAGTCTCTCAACAACTAAACACAAAACTAATTACTGAAAGTAAATAAAAATGCATGAAAAAAATAATAAATAAGCAGATAACATCAATCAATCAGATAACCAAATAACTGACAATTAATGAAATATTAAGATGCTTCAGAATTAGGTTTAGGTTCAAAAGAGCTAGAAACAAAAGTAATCTTTCTAGAAGGATCTTGGGCTTCTTTCCTTGACAACTTCAGGTCTTGTTCTCTAATGATTTTCAATTCTGATGCTCTTGGGACAACTGCCTCAGGATGCTTTTCCTTGTATTTTGAAGGATCAAATACCTCAGGTCTGACCTGGAATTTATCGAGCTCCTTCATTCTGAATTTTGACATAGTGGTCAATCCTACAGTGTCTTTGCCTTTAGCTTTGGCTTTCTTAATTTGAGCTGCTCCAACAAGTTCAAGAAAACGAGCCATCCTAAAATTAGGATCAAGCTCTGGGCTTTCATACACATTTTCAGAAGATGTATCAACTGGCTCTTTATCCTGAATAACTAGATAAGAAGGAGGAGCAGACTTAGCAAATATCTTGCTAGAATTTTCAGAGAAAATAATTCGCTTACCTTTTGAAATAGCCTTCACAGTATGATCTGGCTTTGGAGAGGTTGAGCTCTTGTGTTCTTTAGAAGGAGGAGGAGAAAAAGTTGGTCTTTGATACACCACCTCCTTTACTTGTTCCTTAACAACAGTATCAAGTCTTTGATAGCCAGTTTGAGTTTTACCTTGATATCCTTGAGAACTTCTCCTTTGTGATGACTGAGATGGGTTGAACCTTTCAGACTGAGCAGTAGGGTTTGCAGATTGGTTTCTAGAGGCTCCTGTACTGGGAGGTGGAGGAGGAGGACCTCTAGGAGTCCATCTTGGAACAGGACTGTCATACCTCTTTGACTTATTCCTTTGCTTCTGCTGATTTTTAGAGAACGCCATCCAGTGCTGGAAATCTTTTGATTTAGGATCAATTCCTTTCAGGATATAATAAGGAGTATCATTATCTTGATTTGGAGGAGGAGGAGCCACAACTTTCCTTTTCTTTTTAGCAGATCTTTTTCTTTTAGACTCATCAGATTCATCAGAATCAATTTCATCCTCAGAATTTGAAGAAATGGGAAGATCATATGGATCAATTGCTTCTTGCATAGCTCTTTCCTTTTCTTTTAGAGCAGCTTTTTCTAATTCTTCTTCCATGGCATCCTGTTCCAGGAGAGCATCTAAATCCAATCCAGGGGAATCATCCCATACAGTAGACTTTTCAATTTGAGCATCTGAAGCCTTTTCTTGTTGATCAGAAATTGTCATGGTGACCAGTTCTACTTGCACTTCTAGCTGAGCTGGCTGAGCAGCCTCAGAAACTTGAACAGCTGGTTCTGGTTGAACTTCTGGAGCTGGTTGGATAACAGGCTCTTGACCATCTAGTACTTATTCCATTTTATCTGTAGTATTATGAATAAAATTTTGCTAAATGACATCGAATCATCCCTTCCAGGTATTCCCATACAAGCATATCAGTTATTAAGTCTAGAAAGTGAGTAAAAGGGATACCTTCAGAATTGTCCTTTGGGTGTCCTAACTCCCATAATTCATCTAGAAAGGAAGTGATAACTCCTTCTAGGTATAGGGCGACCAGGGGAGTAGAACATTCTTCTATGCAAACTTTGACAATGAATTCAGACTTCAGTATAGCATCAAAAATTTCTTTTTCAGTCAATGGAGGAGGAGCTGATTCTTCTATTTCTTTCTCTGCAACTGCAGGAGGATCTGTTGGAGGGGAGGCCAAAGGCTGCTCAGAGACATCTTCATTAAGCATCTCCCCCTGCCTGATTTCAGTAGATAGTGAAACCAGCCCCTAGAGAAAGAGGGCTCAGCAGACTTTGAGAGTGCTTGGATGGCAGCAGTCAAAGAAGAGATGGAGGAGGCAAGGGGAGCAATTGCCTCTTCAATCATAATTTTGATTGAGGGGGTAATTAACTCCAAGATGTTAGAAATGAATGCTGGAGTGATTTCAAATGATGAAGATGATGGGGGAATCTCAGAGGATGGATGATCAGCAGGAATGGTGTATTCTTGATGATCTGGAGAGTGAACTGGAGATGGATGGGTGGATGCAAGATGATCAATGTGATCTGAAGAAGGAATTGGAGACTAAGGAGGAGTAGAAATCTCAGAAACCAATAAATCAAAACTGGGATGTGAGATCCCAGCAAGATGAGAAGGGAGAGGAGATGCAGGAGGTGATGCATGGAGAATTGTAGATGAATCAAGAAGATAAGAAGCAGAAGGCCGTACTTCAATTGAAGTTGATGGAACTTCAACTGAAGTAGACGGCAATGCAGATGAAGAAGATGGAAGGGAGAGATTTGCTGATCTAGCTTCTTGTAGGGGAGGAGTGACTGAGGCAGTCCTGGTGCTCTCAGATGCAGCTGGAGCAACCCCTGCGGGAGCGGGCTTCAGAAAGGTCCTTTTCCACTTGGCGAACAAGGTAGGGTCCATCTTTTTGTTGGCATTTATGGAAGTAGTAGCTGAAACTAATAAATGGGGATATTTCTCCTTCAGAAAAATCCCAACCACCCTACCCAGGGTGACTTCTTTCTTGCTGTTCTTTTTCCTTATTAAATCAAACAATACTCCTGCCCAGTTAATCTTCTTTTTATTCACAATGGCACACATTAGGGCAAACTGTTGCCTTGTGATGTTGTCATGGGCAGAGTGCTTTCCCAGTAGCACTTTTCCGACGAGTTCAGCAAGGAACTTAATCTTAAACGGAAAATTTACCTTAAGCAGCTTAGAGGGAATGCCTTCGGCATATCCCAGCTCTGTCAGCATTCTCCCAAACTCTGGGGTATCTTGCTCGTAATCTTCTTACCCATTTAACAATCCAAAAATTTCAGTTAAAATGGCGGGAGTCAAAGTTACCTCTCCTCCGCCAACTGTTCCGGTCATTGATTCGTCATTTGAGGACGAAGTAAATGCCCATTCTTTGATCTCGGGAATGTTTATCTTTATCCTGGAGGACATGAGCTTTTCTAAACCCTGATCTTTGCAAAGACTGAGAATTTCCACTATAGCAGATTCGCAGCAACTGAAGGAATCGAAATCCACACTGAAGCCTGCATCGAACTTCACCACTGCCAGGAGCGCTGGAGCTATCGCCATTGAAGGGGCTGGAGAAGACGAGGGAGACAGCGAAGGCAAAATGGCAGAAATCGCGAGACAAAGAGCAAGGAGGAAGACGGAATGCGAGAAGACGCTCTCCGTCGATGATAAAAAGAAAGATCTCTTAACCTAGGTCGACTATCGGCTTTATATTAAAATAACGATCGTCGATCTATTTAAAAGATACTGGAGACGATGGTCGAACGGTCGTTCGACGATCGTTCCTGAAGCAGAGTAGTCGATCCAGCGTTCGACTATTTCTATCTTCACAAACAACAAGCTGTCGTCAACCATAGATCGACGATGGGCTCGACCTGTTCAACGATCTTCGAATGCCGGTCGACGATCTTCAAGTAGATAAGCTATCATCAACCATAGGTTGACGATAGGCTTGATCCGATCGACTATCTTCGAACGTCGTTCGACTATCTTCGAACAAGTTTCAACAAGGCAGACGTCACACTTAGTCTCTTCCATTAATCATGCCTAGTTGAACTAAAAAGAACAGATGCTTCTGTTCATCTAAGGGCTTGGTGAATATATCACCTCTCTGAAGGTCTGTGGATATGAACTCAAGGCTGATCTTGTTCTTTTCCACACAATCTCTCAGGAAATGGTGCCGGATCTCAATGTGTTTCGTTCTAGAGTGGTGCACGGGATTTTGTGCAATAGAGATAGCACTGGTACTATCACACATGATTTTTGTGTTCTTGTGTGAGTACCCATAATCCAAAAGTTGGTTTTGTATCCACAGGATCTGTGAACAACAACTAGCAGCTGCTATATATTCAACCTCTGCAGTTGAAGTTGAGACAAAAGCCTGCTTCTTACAGAACCAAGAGACCAATCTCTCTCCCAGGAACTGGCAAGTTCCTGAGGTACTTTTCCTGTCAACTCTACAGCCAACATAATCAGAATCAGAATATCCAATTAATTCAAATTCTGACTCAGCTGGGTACCAAAGTCCTAGATTTGGACATCCCTTCAGGTATCTCAAGATTCTCTTGAGAAGAATCAGATGAGATTCCTTGGGGTTGACCTGGAATCTAGCACAAAGGCATGTAGCAAACATTATATCTGGCCTACTTGCAGTTAAATATAATAGGGAACCAACAATGGCCCTATAATTCTTTTGATCAACAGGCTTTCCCTGATCATCAGAATCAATAACTACATTAGTAGCCATAGGTGTATGCATTGCTGAAGCATCAGCCATCCCAAACTTCTTTACCAATTCCTTGGCATATTTGGATTGGGAGATGAAGATGCCATCAGCATCTTGCTTTACTTGGAGACCAAGAAAGTAAGACAGCTCACCCATACTACTCATCTCAAACTTGGAATGCATCAAGTTAGAGAACTTTTTGCACAGTTTGGGATCAGTGGAACCAAAAATAATGTCATCCACATACACTTGAACTAACAGGATTATGTCCTTGTGGTGCTTGACGAAGAGGGTTCTATCAACTACTCCTCTAACAAAGTTATGCTCTAACAGAAAACTAGCTAGAGTCTCATACCAGGCTCTGGGTTCTTGTTTGAGTCCATAAAGAGCTTTTTGCAACTTGAATACATGTAAGGGCTGAGTTGAAGAAACAAACCTAGGTGGCTGTTCAACAAATACCTCTTCCTTTAGCTCACCATTTAGAAAGGCACTTTTGACATCCATCTGAAAAACTTTAAACTTCATATAGGCTGCATAGGCTAAGAAGATCCTTATTGCCTCTAGCCTTGCAACAGGAGCAAAGGTTTGGTCATAATCTATACCTTCCTCCTGTCTGTAGCCCTGAGCTACAAGCCTAGCTTTGTTCCTTACAATGATTCTATTTGCATCCAACTTGTTTCTATACACTCACTTGGGGCCTATGATCAGTTAGCCTTTAGGTCTTGGAACCAAAGTCCACACTTTACATCTCTCAAACTGATTGAGTTCTTGTTGCATAGCAATGATCCAGTGGGGATCTAGCTCAGCATCTTTAATGGTGAGGGGCTCAATCTGTGAAAGGAAACAAGTGTGCATCATATCCTGTCTTAACTGATGTCTTGTTTGAACACCAGCTGATATGTCTCCAATCACTTGAGATGTAGGATGATCTCTAAGTGTGACAACATCAGCGGGTGGGATGTGATCTTCAGCAATAGTTGGGATTAATTCCTCAGGAGGAATTTGATCTATTATTGGTGGAACAACAATAGCTTCTGCAATGTCTTCATCACTGTCTGATTCAGTGATATGAAGAGTTGAAAGATGAAGAATTTCTTGAGTGACATCTTTGCTAGATTCTTGTACCTGCAATGAACTAGTGGAAGGGGAAGTTTCCTTCTCCTTGTAAAACATTTGAGATTCATCAAAGGACACATGAACAGACTCTTCAATTTTAGAAGATGATTTATTAAAAACCCTATAAGCTTTGCTTATTTGGGAATATCCAAGAAAAATTCCCATTGAAGCTTTTGCTTCAAATTTTCTAAGGTATTCTTTATTATTATTATGAATATAAACTACACAACCAAATACTCTAAAATAATTTATTTTAGGTTTCTTTCTTTTAAGCAACTCATAAGGAGTTTTACACTTAAGCTTGTGTATCAGACTTCTATTCAAGACATAGTTGGCTGTACTGACAGCTTCTGCCCAATAGGAAAGAGGCATATTAGCATCTACCAACAATATGCCAGCAGCTTCAATCAGGGTTCTGTTCTTCCTTTCAACTACCCCATTTTGTTGGGGAGTTCTAGGAGCTGAGAAGCTATGTTTGATACCTTCTCTCTCACAGAATTCTTGCATGAGAAGAGAGTCAAACTCAGTACCATGATCACTTCTGATCAAGGCCACATGAGTAGAGTACCCAGTCTGCACACATAATAGAAAATCTGTAAGGGCTTTGAAGTTAGCAGCCTTAGTTCTCAAAAAGAACACCCAAGTGAATCTAGAGAAGTCATCTACAATGACTAGGGTGTAATACTTCCCTCCTATACTCTGTACATTTATTGGGCCAAATAGGTCCAAATGTAATAAATACAGGATTCTAGGAGAATCACTTTTATTTACTGATTTAAATGAATTCTTGGTTTGCTTGCCTAAATGACAAGCCTTGCATAGGCTCTCCTTCTTGTAGGGGTAAGAAGGTAAACCTCTAACAAGGTTGTGCTTAGATAACCTAGATATGTTCTTGAGGTTAACATGGCTAAGCCTTTTATGCCATAAAGTATTGTTATTTGTTACTTCAATAAATAAGCAGATTTCAGAGTGAGTTGAGTTAAAATCTACTAAATAAATGTTACCTTGTCTAATACCTACTAACACAACATTATTATTTAAAGTAATATTACAAAGAGAGTTAGAAAATGATACCTGGTATCCAGCATCACATAACTGACTTACTGAAATGAGATTATGCTTCAGTCCAATTACATAAGCAACTCTCTTGAATGTTACAGCTCCAATTGTCATCCTGTCATAGCCTTCAGTTTGACTACAACTTGAATCTCCAAAGATTACCTTTGGGCCAAGCTTGGCCTTGAACTTTGACAGATGTTCTTTATTTCCTGTCATATGCTTGGAGCAACCACTATCCAAATACCACTTATTCTGAGTGATAGGATAGGTCTTCACCTGCAAATAAATCAATTAAACATTGTGGACCCAGGTAACCTTGGGTCCCTTGTTTTTCACATAAGAAAAACTGGAAATAAATGAATAAGCAGGTTGAGGGTGATAACCTAACGGGTAAGATCTCCTAGGTGGGATTCTCCATGCAGATGATGGGTCAATGAACCTAGGGTTTCTATTTACATTTGGGTTTCTAAAGTTCTGGTTGAAGTTTTGAAATTCATGTTGAAAACGTCGATCGGCGTTCGACGATTGGTACCCAGATCGTCGATCTCCGTTCGACCACTGAGCCTGCGATCGTCGAGCAGCGTTCGATGCTCTTTGTAATTCCCTAAATTTTTGTTTTCTTTTCTCTCTCTTAGCTTTATTTAAGGCTTTATTGACCTGATTAACTTGCTCAGTGTTCTTTATCCCATCAGCTGAGATAAATTTCACTGGAGTTGAAAGATGGTTTTTAAGAATAATTGGGGGTTCACTAGATGAAGCTCCTAAGCCTAATTTGTTATTGCCTGTCCTAGTGTTAGACATGCTGGTTATTTCAAGCAGCTTAAGGCTTCTACCATTCAGAGACTCTTCTAACCTTTTGGACTTAGCTAATTCATACTTAAGGAATTTTATTTCTTCACTAGCATTAGTGAGTTTTGCTGTTAACCTAATGTTTTCAATAGAAATTAATTCAGATTCAGCTAGTTTATTTCTAAGTTCTTTTATTGCCTTTTCAGAACTAATTAAATCTAAACATAAAGATTTAAAATCTGATTTAAATTCATCAGATGTAAAATCGTAAGAAGATAATACCTCATCTTCTGTTGGCATTTCTTCATCAGAAACTGAACTCTCTACAGCTGAGTGATTGCTGCAGGCATCAATTGCCATCAGGCAAACGTCCTTTGCCTTCTTTTCTTCCTCATCCTCACTAGAGCTTGAGGAGGAAGATTCCTCATCAGAATCGCTCCAGGTTTCAGCAACAAAACCTCTCTCCTTCTTTTTATTCTTGTAGGAGGATGGCTTGGAATGCTTCCTGTGCTGATCCTTGTCTTTCCTTTTCTCTTTATTCTTTTCCTCTGGACTGTCTGGAAGAATATGTCCAGGCTTCCTGCAACCATAGCAAATTATTTCTTTAGTAGGAGTACGATCATACCTTTGTTTTTCTTCATATCGTGAAGATTTCTTTCTGAATTCTTTCCTTCCCATCTTGAGAAACCTTTTGGAAAATAATGCCATCAGTTCCTCATTGGACTGGCTTCCTTCAGAAGCATCAGCAGCTTTGAGAGCAAGGGTTTGCTCTTTTCTTGTGGGAGTTGGAGTTTTTGCTTCAGCCTTAGCTTCCCTGGACTTCGGCACTTGCTCAAAGGACTTGAGCTTGCCGAGAAGGGCTTCTGTTGAGAATTTTGTTATGCTTCTGGCCTCCTTGATAGGCCAGATCCTCAGATCCCATGTGCTAGGGAAGCACATAAGAATCTTATCATTGACCTCTGTCAATGAAATATCCTTATCAAGAGTCCTCAGCTCATTGATGATTGAGCTGAGCCTTGTGTACATTGCTTCAACTGATTCAGCATCAGTTTTCTTGAAGTTTTCATACTGGGAGATAAGGTTGGACCTTCTGTCCTTCCTTTCATTAGCTGAACCAGCTACAATCTGGTTCAGTGTATCCCACATTGCTTTTGCTGAGGGACAGTCAGCAACCTTCTGGAATACTTCATCAAACATTGTCTGAGCCAGAATATTCATTGCCTTAGGATCTACTATCTTTGCATTTTTGTATTCATCATTGTAATCTGGAGGAGGCACTATACTCATATTAGTTGATGATGAAGCAGTAGTTGCAGCAGGTGCTCTTGGTGGTCCTGTCAAAATAGAAGCAAAGATACCCTCATCAATAGAGTTCATATATAATTTAATCCTTGCCTTCCAGATGCTAAACTTAGCTAAGTTGCATGCTGAAGGTCTGGTGCTAGAGTAATCCTTAGACTGGGCCATGATAATGAAAGTGAATATCTATAATCCTTGGTATCTATCAGGATCTTGTGACTTAGGTGTTAGCCTATACAGTCAGCAAACCTCCCTCTGATACCAATTGAAAGAAAAGGGATAGATACTACTCTAGAGGGGGGGGGGGAGGGTAAATAGAGTAATCAAAAATTGCACTAGCAAAGTTGACTGTCTACTCAACTCCCTTGGAGTTAATTGCGGAATGAAGGTTATAGATATTTGAGATGAAACTCTAAAGCCTAACACAAGTGTTGTGCACAAAAGGCAGCCAACTGTAATTTCAGTTAAGGCTTGGAATCCTAAACAGCAACTAGCAATCTTAGTTAAAATCTAATCACAGCCAATCAGCACAGAGAATTAATTAAACAATCCAGATGACACAAGGAATTTATAGTGGTTCCCCAAACAACTTGGGTACGTCCACTCTTCTACCAACAAGGTAGGAATCCACTCAGGTTTTTGATCAGGTGCCCTACCACCAACAAGATCTGCTGCAGGTAGATCTAGAGACCCTTTAGACTTTTGATCAGGTGTCTAAAAACCAACACAGGTTTTTGATCAGGTGCCCTGCCGCCAAGGTATACTTTTGAAGGGAGTAATAACCCTTTACAGGAGGGGGAAAGGAGGTTAGAATGTCTTCTCTATTTTACAATAGATTAGAGAAGCACAAGAACTTGTACTGAGCTAGAAAGCTCTAAAGAGTCAAGGCTCCCCCTGGCTAAAAGAATGTCCAGGTGAAATCTTGCTTCAGTGCAGAAAACACTTCAGAAAATCTGAAGGAAAAAGCTACAAGAAGATAAATAATATGAAATAAATTTTCTTCTTTAGGCAGCTATCTTCTTCTTCTTCTTCAAAAAGCTTTGAGTGAAAATCTTCCTGGAGGCAGGAGAACTCAGGTTGAAGAAGAGTGAAGAACTAAATCTTCTTCTCAGTTAGATGTGAATGAGCTGAGAGCAGTTGTAAACTGTAAGTTGTAAGCTTGAATGCTGCTAGTTGCTTTTTGTATATATGAACTAGTTAATTTCTTTCTCCAAAGAATTCTTTATATAGCAGCAGTAGCAACGGCTCTCATTTGAGTTTGAATCTTGTCTTCTACTGAAATCTGCAAGCTGGGCTGCAAATAGAATAAAGCAAAACAAATACTGTAGACAGATATCCTATAAGAGAATAAAGCTTTCTAAGAAGCTGCAAGTAACTCTGATAAAATAATACTAGAGAAAGTCACATCAAAAAAGACTCTTTACGGCCAAGGAAGACTTTTGAGTCTAACGGCTATAAAGGACAGTCTGGCAGATAAAGCAGAAATCATATCTCAGCTAATAAGACAAAAAACTTTGTCAGAAAAAGATTAGCTCATGCATAAGGAATGGAGCAGATATTGCATGAAAATAATATCATAAGTTTATTCAAATAATCTTTTCATAAAATATGCCAAAATAATTATGAAATAAATCACATCATAGAAGACGATAAAATTATTCAAGACATACAGCAAAACGTCAAACTTCCCTCGGAGATCGTCGAACGAGGCACAGAGATCGTCGACCTATCAGACAGATAGTCGAACGATACAGATAGTCGAACTATCAAAGAAGATAGTCGAACTACCTCAGCAGATAGTTGAACTATTAGGACAGATAGTCGAGCTATCAGATAGTCGATCTATCAAGACAGATAGTCGAACTACCAACCAAAATAGATAGTCGACCTATCAACAGATAGTAGAACTATCAGATAATTGAACTATCCAAACAGATAGTTGAACTATCAAGCAACACAGATAGTCGACCTATCTCACAGATAGTCGAACTATTAAAGAAAACAGATAGTCGACCTATCAAACAGATAGTCAAACTATCAAAGCAAACAGATAGTCGACCTATCAAACAGATAGTCGAACTATCAAAGCAAACAGATAGTCGACCTATCAAACAGATAGTCGAACTATCAGATAGTTGAACTATCCAAACAGATAGTCGAACTATCAAACAAAACAGATAGTCGACCTATCAAACAGATAGTCAAACTATCAAACGAAACAGATAGTCGACCTATCAACAGATAGTCGAACTATCAGATAGTTGAACTATCCAAGCAGATAGTTGAACTATCAAGAAGAATAGATAGTCGACCTATCAACAGATAGTCGAACTATCATGGAAAACAGATAGTCGATCTATCAACAGATAGTCGAGCTATCAAAGACAACCGATAGTCGACCTATCAAGCAGATAGTAGAGCTATCAGGAAGACGATCGTCGATCGGCTGATCGACGATAGTCGAGCGACGTTCGACCATAATCGAACGAAAAACAACTTAACCAAATTTTCATCTGGACAAGTAACAAGACTAAACTAGAGCAAACTAACTACACAACTAACCTTTGACTATAGATAAATCTTGGGTCAAGAGACTAAAAGAGAAGACTGAACTCAAATCAAAACTAGGGTACCAACATAATGAAATAACAATAACAAAAATTATAGCAATTTATATGGTTGTCAAACATCAGAGTGTACTAGATCAAAAGGAGCATCACTTCGAGTACAATAAGGAGGAAAAGAAGAACAATATTGTTTGCAAAAGATAAATAACTCACAGGTAAAGTCAGGAAGAGGTAGATCAGGAAGTTGCTTCTTGGGATTAGGAAGATGAGCATGCCCAAGACGCTGTTTTTAATCCACCGAGGTGACATATAGGAGAATGATGGGAAAAATATCTAGAAAATAGAGCATGTTGTATAGTATTCCTCTGCTAACAATAGTCTGTGTTCGTTGATCATGCACATCAATAGAAGAAGACATGAAGGTTATTGTATAACCCCAATTTAGCGACCCTAGTCCAGACTGTGCCTAACCAGGGCAGGGTGAGCCTATCAACAGAAACTAGGTCAAGTGAGGACACCTCGACGACCATGAGTTGGACTCTCCAACCAGTTGCCAAGTCGCTGAATGATCCCCTTGGGAAAGGGTGACCATGATCCGGGGCACATGTAGGTGTGGTGACACTGCCCTCTTTGTGAACTCGCCTCGTTGAGGAGAGCCAGTCTGCCCTTCCATTTACTTGCATTTCATCCTTGTCTACCTGTATCCATCTCAAACAACGAGATTCCACTGTCTGCAGATCAATCAGGAGTTCTAATAGCATAAACCAAAAAGTGTCGGTTGCTATTCGTAGTCCATAAAGACAATTTTGCCCCAGTTTTAGGGTTTGTCTATAAATAGATGTTGGGTCCGGCATTCCTTCACTTGACCCGTGGCGCTCTGCTACTTATATAAAAAATTAAGTAGCGCCCTCTCCAATAGTCCGGGCTTTTGGTGCAGTTGGGTATGCGCTTGATCCTTCAATTGGTGTCAGAGGGAGGTTGGTTATTCAACAACTAAATCCTTATCAGGTTGATTGGTGGAACAGGCTAACACCTTAACCATAAGATCTTGTGATAAGATACTTTGATACCATATACACTCACATTAGATTCATGGCCCAGTACAAAGATTACTCTAGCACCAGACCTCCAGTATGCAACTTAGCCAAGTTTGGCATCTGGAAGGCAAGAATTAGACTTTACATGAACTTTATTGATGAAGATATTTTTTCCTCTCTCTTAACAGGTCCACCAACACCACCTACTGCAACTACTGCTACAACATCTGCAAATCTAAGTGCCGTGCCACCTCCTGACTATAATGAAACTTACAAGAAGGCCAAGATAGCTGATGCCAAAGCTATGAATATTCTGGCTCAGACTATGTCTGATGAGACATTCCAGAAAGTGGCTGATTACACCTCAGCAAAAGCCATGTGGGACTCACTAAATCAGATTGTAGCTGGTTCTGTTGATGAGAGGAAGGACAGAAGATCCAACCTCATATCCAAATATGAGAACTTCAAGAAGGAAGAAGCTGAGACAGTAAGAAGCTATGTACACAAGGCTCAGCTCCATTATCAATGAGCTGAGGACACTAGATAAGGAGATCACATTGACAGAAGTCAATAATAAAATACTGATGTGCTTCCCCAGCACATGAGATCTCAGAATCTGCCCAATCAAGGAGTCCAGAAGTATAACAGAGATTTCAACTGAAGCTCTTCTTGGCAAGCTCAAATCATTTGAGCAAGTACTGAAGACCAGGGAAGCTGAAGCTGAAGCCAAAGCATCTACTCCAACATGGAAAGAGCAAACCCTTGCTCTTAAGGCTGATGATGAGTCCAAAGTGACTCAATCAAATGAAGAACTGATGGCACTCTTTGCCAAGAGGTTCTATAAGATGGGCAGAAAGGACAACAGAAGAAAGTCATCAAAATATGATGACAAGCCAAGGTATGATAAAACCCCATCTAAAGAAATTGTTTGTTATGGATGCAGGAAGCCTAGACACATTCTCCCTGAGTGTCTATAGACAAAGCATAAGGAAAGGAGAAAAGAAAAGGAACATGAGAAGCACTATTCCAAGACATCTTCCCACAAATATAAGAAGAAAGAGAAAGGTCTTGTTGCAAAGACCTGAAGTGATACTGAGGAAGACTCCTCTTCCTCCAGCTCTAGTGAAGATGATGAAGAAGAGAAGAAAGCTAAGGAGATTTGCCTTATGGAAATCAATGCCTGCAGGAACAACTCAGCTGTAGAGATGACTGAAGATGAGGAGGATGAATTATCTGATGAAGACTAGGTAATTGCATCTTATGATTTTACCTCTGATGATTTTAAGCATAATTTAAAACTCTTTGCCTAGATTTACTTAGCTCAGAAAAGGAGATTGAGTTGCTTAGAGATAAGCTAGCTGGATCAGAATCTCTATCTAGTGAAAACATTAGGTTAGAATCTGAACTAACTAGAGCATCTAAAGAAATCAAATTTCTTAAATTAGAACTAGCTAAAGCTAAGAGGTTAGAAGATTCACTTAATGACAGAAGCCTTAAGTTGCTAGAAATCACAAGCACTGCCAACACTAGGACAGGCAACAATAAGTCCGGGCTTTTGGTGCATTTGGGTATGTGCTTGATCCTTCAATTGGTATCAGAGGAGGTCACGGGTTCAAGACCGGGGGGCGCTATTAAATCCTGATTTTTTCCCTTCTACCTGTGTGGGTCCGGTGGGTCAGGCAACTGTGGACATGTGGTAACCCCACCTGTGAGTCGTGTGGGCCATGTGGTAACCCCACCTCTGAGCTGATGGGTTGTGCTGGATGCTGGGGGGGATTGTTGGGTCCGGCGTTCCTTCACTTGACCCGTGGCGCTCTGTTACTTATATAAAAAATTAAGTAGCGCCCTCTCCAATAGTCCGGGCTTTTGGTGTAGTTGGGTATGCGCTTGATCCTTCAATATACTCTCAAAGTACCTTGGAGAGGCAAACCCAGCCTCCCAAAGCTCCTGAATTTCGAAGAGTTCTTGCTCCGTACCATTCAAGGTGTCGAGCTTAGCCTTTGGCTTAAGTGGGACGTGATATGCGCTTTCGGGTAAGCGGTAGGACCTCCATGTTGTAGCTCACTGAGTCTGTGAGTAGGCAACCTTCTTAAATTAGTGGTGGTTAAATTTGGGCTCAAATTGACCTACCTCGATTACCCGACAATGGGATAAGTAACTTGAACTATTTCCTCCCAGTCTGAACTCCGTTGAACCGGTATCCGGGTTTCAACATTTTTTGTGTGGTTAATGTAGACTGATAGTTCTTGAAGAAAATACTTGTCTGACGGTTCAATAGTAGGATGGGGAGAGCATGGAGATAGCCTGGGTAACTCGTACTCTATTGGCGAGTTTGTTACGTAGGTTCTGTTTGTTGAGCTCGTCGGGATGATGAATTCCATGGAGAATATAGTGCAAGGTCTGCTCGCACAGTGCATTGAGTTCGTGACTCCAACTCAGGATGATGTCTTGTAGGGGGAGGTGAGCCGTGGCAAGCGACTTAGCAAGGATGTGTTCCCAAATAGCGACGATCAAATAATACGGCTGCGTGTCCTCTTTGAGAGCCCCCGGCGACTCGCGGTGTAGAGGAGGAGCATGGGAGAGCATGCTAAGGTAACCAGCTCGTACCAGCAAGTCCATTCTATGAGTTGATGCTGACGGCGTTGGTTTAAGTAGGGTTCATGGAGCCGCCCATGAATTTTTTATGCAGGAAGAGATGACCCCCCTGCAATGCCTGAAGTGGCTCGAAGACATGGTATCAATTTAGCCAATGTCCAGCCCTTTCAAGTGCTGGTTGTTCACTATTACCTTCATAGGTAAAGCGAGGAATTGGTTTCATCAGCTGTCAGGAGGCTCAATCTACAGTTTCAAAGACCTCGGCCAGGGATTTATCCTTTATTTTTCTACATCAAAGAAGAAGAATAAGGAGGTAGAGGCAATCTTCCTCATTAAGCAGGGACCGCAAGAGCCACTAGGGTCATACGTGGTGCTTCTAGGAAGAAATACTCCATGTCCAAGAATTGCCCAGACACGCCCTGATGATTGTCTTCATCTTAGCCCTGCAAGGCGGGTTGTTCAAGATGGAGATCAAGCAGATTCCCTCGGTGTAAATTGAGGACTTGATCGAATAGGCAGTGCGGTACATCGAAGGAGAATCTTCAAGCAAGGGGTTTATAGCCAAGTTGGCAAAGATGACAGGAGAAGAGGTGGACACGATGGAAAGAGAAAGATGAGCTAATAAAAAGTAAGAACCAAGGAAGCAAGAGGAACGAAGGATGTGGGAAGAAGGAGAGCAAAGGAACCTGGAGAGAAGATTCCAAGGGCCTCATGCCAAGAAACCACATAGGATGGCTAGAGAGGGTACCACGGGAATTTAGGGAGGAGGTTCTTGCCCGGGAGATGGGGGCAGTGATACTCACCTGAGAGGCAGCAATGGCAATGCAGCCATGACCAAGCACCCGAATAGGAGGCATACGTGGTCATAAGAGGACGAGGATGAGGAGGAACACCCCAGCAGCAGAGGAGGGGGGAAGAGTAGAGGGCGGTCCTCTATTGCGACTTTCATCAGTCCGAGGGCCACGCCACCGCAACTTGACCAAAGTTCCTAGAGTTAAGGAGGGGAGCAGAGGAAGGAGACCATGAGGGGAAATGAGAGCTAGGAGGTAGGAGAAGCAGGAAGGAATGAGGGGGCGGAGGAAGGGCCCAGAGGGGGTACAAGGATCAAATCAACTAGGGAGCCCGGGGAGGGAATAGAAGAAACTCAGAAGGGGAGCCTGCACGCGGTCTATCGATAGAGCATGGCATCCACCTCCCAGGCCCCACCCACGATTGAGGAAATTATGCTCTCTACGAAGGACATATTCAAAAATGAAAATCCCTTCCACGATTCCCTGGTGATTCAAGCAGCGGTGGAGAACTTTATGGTCTCCCGTATCCTAGTCGATAATGGGAGATTGATAATACGTTTTGTAGCCTAAACTATTATCGTATTTTCTATTTTATAGTGTACAAATCATGTCTATTATTAGTTTATTTGTATCATTTTTATGTAAATATTATTGCCGCTGACTTTTTCTTGTCTTTTTGCAGGTTTCCAGAAAATTGGCCAAAATGACCTGACACGCCCCCCTGTCACGCCCTCCCTGGGCGTGATCTAGGGCGTGTCACCCGATCCCGAGGACTTCTGCTGGAAGGGACAGGAAAACGAACAAAACTGCTGTCACGCCCCCCTGACACGCCCTCCCTAGGCGTGTCACCAGGCATGACTATGGGCGTGTCGCCCTCTGCCGCAAAGCCTGCCGCCGCATTAAATGCCGTTTCTCCACAGCACGCAAACAGTACTGTCATGCCCCATGTCACGCCCGTGACATGGGCGTGACACCCTCCTTTTTCGGTGACTGACGGATTTTCGACCAATGATTTGGACATGACGTGCCTGTCACGCCCCCCCTACACGGGCGTGACCTAGGGCGTGACCACCGACGTACCGAAGCAATCATCCCTCCCGCCAGAATCCAGAGCCCGAGGTCAACATAGTACTGTCACGCCCCCTGACACGCCCCCCCTAGGGCGTGTCGGAGGGCGTGACCAACCCGAGATTTTTTTCTATAAATTGAGACCCCCCCTCTCCATTTCAGCAAGCTTTGGTGGAGAGGGGGAGGTGCTGCCCCTTTGGTTCTTGAGTTTTTTCATGCTTTCTCTCTCTCTCTCTCTTTGTAATTTTTGTTTAACCCTAGTTTAATCTTAGTTTGTTTTAGCTTTTATTGTAATATTGCTCTTGCTTATTGCTACTTGTAGGGCTAGAATAAGATTTCAATTTCATGCACTTGTAATTTTAATTTCAATAGTGTAACTTGCCCCTTTTTATTAATAGAAGTGTTATTTGTTTAGCTTGTGTTCTTTTTATGCTTTACTACTCATCCCCCCTCCTCCACTCCATTATGATTAACTAATCCTCCTTGTACTCGATCTTGATGATCCGAGGTTAGAGCGATTAAGTTATGATGTTTTAATTAATCTTTTCTTTTTAGTTTAGGGCCTTGAATTACTCTTGATTAATCACGGGTTGGAGGTATATTATCGATATATACTCTCCGCCTTAGCTTTCATTCTGGGCTAGCCGAGAGGCCGAAAGAATGAAGTGAGCATTCAAGAGTAAAGGGAGTTGTACGCACCCATCGAGAGAGGCAGACGTCCAAATCTCCCGGATTGGAGTAAAATCCAATAGTGGGGTTCACCGCGTAAAGCGAGTTTTAGGACTCCGATTTAGACAAGAGTCGGTCGGACCTTCCTAAACTCAGTTGGGCACGACTTCGAGAGAAGCGTATTCAAGCTTTAGGAACCTCCACGATCAAGGACCTTTATCCTATTAAGTTCAGATTTTTATCGCATTTTCTTAATCGTCTTTAGCCGAGGTGAATCTTGATTGAGTGCATTTCCATTTCATATTTTCTACCTTTCGTAGTAATCACCTATCTTGTGCTCTTTAATTAACTGTAGTAGTTTCCTTTCTAGCATAGTTCTTTGCTTAATAGCTTTACTTAATTGCGGTAGTTCTCTTTCTAGTATAGCTTTACTTCCTTCCTTGCAATTAGTTTTTCTCTAAGCCCTAGTTTTTCCGTCGATAAGATAATAGCGTTCGTGTGAGTAAGCATAGCCAACAGTTCCCGGAATTAAATACGACACTTGTGTCCCCTTGCTACAATTCGATAGGTATACTTGCCTCATCGGGTTGCTAGTTCGGTTGCGTTTATTTTCTTTGAACCCTAGCGCGCAACAAGTTTTTGGCGCCGTTTCCGGGGACCCAATTTTCGTTGATATATTGAAAACACGAACCTATTCATTTTATCTTCTCTTTCTCATCCTCCTTCTTTAAATTTTAAAAATCAAAATTTTTTTTTTATCACCGCTCTTAATAGAAACCAACCTCACAATTTTTCTACGCCACCTAATTCTCTCGAAAAGGGCAAAGGGCTTTAAGCGCCACTGTCTTGTCTAGTACCTTGCGAACCCTTCACGGTGTAGTCCTTGGGAAGTTCGGGAGTTAATCTATATAAAAAAAATCTATTTCAAAAAGGAAAATTTTTTTTTAATCTTTTTTCTAGTTTATCATTTTTCTCTTTCTCTTCTTCTTTTTTGTTCTTTTAGTGCATGACCCGCGGGAGTCCGTCGGTTATTTTGGACTTGGACCACGAAATTGAGCGTACTCTTCGGAGAAGATCGCGATTTCAAGGTCCTACTATCCAAGTGCCGATTGAGGACTCCGAGTCATTTGCTACTTTAAGAATGGAAGAACCTAACGTAGATGAGGCCGTGCAAAGGACTAAGTCCTATTATGCACGACCGAACCTCGAGGGAATAGAATCAAGTATAGTCCGCCCTGCTATAGCAAATAATAACTTTGAACTAAAGCCTAGCATAATTCAAATGGTGCAGCAATATGTGCAATTTGACGGACTTCAAGATGAAGATCCGAACGCACATATAGCTAGCTTTCTTGAAATTTGCGACACCTTCAAGATAAATGGTGTCACAAATGATGCGATCAGGCTGAGACTCTTCCCCTTCTCTCTAAGAACTAAAGCTAAGCAGTGGCTTAACACACTTCCCAAAAATAGCATAACCACTTGGAATGAATTAACTGAAAATTTTTTGGCAAAGTATTTTCCGCCAGCTAAAACTGCAAAACTTAGGAACGACATCTCTGCCTTCGGACAAATAGACTCTGAAACCCTATATGAAACCTGGGAGAGATTTAAAGAATTATTAAGATAATGCCCACATCACGCGCTGCCTGTATGGTTACAAGTGCAGACGTTTTATAATGGGCTAAATCAAAGCACGAAGCAAATGATAGACGCAGCTTCTGGCGGTACTTTAAATCATAAGACCCCGGAAGCCGCTCTTGAGCTTTTTGAGGACATGGCCATGAACACTTATCAGTGGAATGTGCCTAGGTCCCGCCCGAACAAGCCTGCAGGTATCTATGAAGTGGACAACGTCTCCCAGCTCGCTCTGCAAGTAGAAATCCTAAGCAAAAAGATAACGGAGATGACTGTTGCCTCCGCCCCTCATGTATGGGAATCTGCAACCCCTACTCCAGAACATTTAGATTATGTTAATAATATGCCTAGAACTGCTTTTAATAATTTTTCTGCTACGAATTTTCATCCGCCTGGTTTTAATTTTCCGAATAGTTATAACCCCGCTTTAAGAAATCACCCGAACTTTTCATGGAGTAATCCATCGAATGCGATGCGCCCACCCCCGCAAAATGATTTTTCTGCACCACCACCACCACCACCTCTTCAAAATTACCCAAAACCTCCAAGCTTGGAGGAATTACTTTCCAAATATATCTTTTCAAATGACGCTACCATAAGAACTTTAACCGGAAGCGTAAAAAGTCTAGAAAATCAGGTAGGATAGCTCGCGAAAATAATTTCTGAGCGACCCGCAGGGTCTCTTCCTTCCAATACCGAACCCAACCTGAGAGAGCAAGCGAAAGCTATAACTCTTCGGAGTGGGAAGCAAGTCTCCGGTATGGTAAGTGAAGAACCCGAGGCAAGCTCCGCTCCCGCTTTTAAAAATCAAAGCTCCGCTCCGCTTCCACCCTCTGCTGAAGAAGTAATCACCCCCGCTTTAGAAAATAATCACACTCCACCACCCATCTTCAAAAATAATTCAACTCCTCCATACCCCTCTGAACTTAATAGACAACGTCAAGATGATCAGTACTCCCGCTTCTTAGAAATCTTCAAACAAATCCACATTAATCTTCCCTTCCATGAGGCTATTTCGTAGATGCCGAAATACGCCAAATATCTTAAAGACCTCCTCACAAACAAGAAGAAGTTAGAGAATCTTTCACACATCACGCTAAACGCTGAGTGCTCCGCCATTTTAACAAACGGTTTGCCGAAGAAAATCAGTGACCCAGGTAGTTTCTCTATCCCGTGTGTCTTCGGTGATCTTTTTGTTAAACACGCGTTAGCCGACTTAGGCACGAGTATAAACCTAATGCCCTTTTCGTTGTTCAAAAAGTTAGGGATTGGTAGCCTTAACCCCACACGTATGAGTATCCAGCTAGCCGATAGATCCGTCAAGTACCCGTTAGGAATAGTGGAGGACGTTCTAGTGAAAGTCGACAAGATCATCTTCCCGGTGGACTTTGTCATTTTGGATATCGAAGAAGACGTCGAGGTTCCCCTGATCCTTGGCCGACCCTTCCTGGCCACCTCCAGAGCCATCATTGATGTAAGCAATGGTAAGCTCTTCCTTCGAGTAGGTGACAACGAAGTCACATTTTCTATCACCCCTTCGATGAAGAACACCTTGGCAAACGATGACTCATTCTTTTTCGTAGACGCCGTGAGTGATGATTCTTCCTACTGCCTCTCTGACTTTGAAAAAGAATTTTCTACTTTTTGCTCCTCTTCTCTTACAACGGAATCACTGCAAGGAAGTGATGAATCTTCTAATTGTCTTTCTGAGTTTGAAAAAGAATTTTCTGATTTTTGTTCTTCCTCTGTTCTTCCCACTGAATCGCTACAAGAAGCCATCTTGGCTGCTAGCCCCACCCCTTATTACGTTACTTATAAAAAAGTTTATGAAGATATTATTTTTGAAAAAGAAAGAATCTCAAAATCCTCTTATGAAGAACCCCCTACCCTAGAACTTAAAGAACTTCCCGAACACCTTAAGTATGCTTTCTTAGAAAAAGATTCCAAGTTACCAGTTATCGTTTCGGCCTACCTCACAGATACGCAAAATGATAAACTTCTTTTAGTTCTACGTAAGCATCGCCGGGCTATTTCTTGGCAAATTTCTGATATCAAGGGCATAAGCCCATCTTTCTGTACCCATAAAATTTTAATGGAAGATAATTCGCGTAACTCTATCCAACCTCAGCGCCGTATAAACCCGAACATGAAAGAAGTAGTTAAGGGCGAGGTTATGAAACTATTAGACGCAGGAATTATCTACCCTATTTCGGACAGTAAGTGGGTTAGCCCCGTTCAGGTAGTTCCAAAGAAGGGAGGGATAACCGTAGTTAGTAATGAGAATAATGAATTAATCCCGACGCGGACGGTGACGGGTTGGCGTATGTGCATAGATTACCGTAAGTTAAATGACGCCACCCGCAAGGGCCACTTTCCTTTACCATTTATCGACCAGATTTTAGAACGTCTCTCCGGCCATAGCTTTTATTGTTTTCTCGATGGCCTCTCGGGGTACTTTCAAATACCCATCTCTCCGGAGGACCAAGAGAAAACTACGTTTACTTGTCCCTTCGGCACCTTTGTGTACCGAAGAATGCCGTTTGGATTGTGCAATGCGCCAGCTACATTCCAGCGATGTATGCTCGCAATATTTGACAAGTACGTAGAAAGCATTATGGAGGTATTCATGGACGATTTCTCCGTGTTCGGCGATTCCTTCGATAGATGTTTAGAAAACCTTGAAAAAGTCTTAGAACGATGCGAAGAAACTAACCTTGCCCTAAATTGGGAAAAATGTCATTTTATGGTGAGGGAAGGGTTAGTTTTGGGTCATAAAATTTCTGCTAAAGGTATTGAGGTAGACGTTGCCAAGATAGAAGTTATTGAGAAGTTGCCGCCGCCTACAAACATAAAAGCTATAAGAAGTTTCCTAGGCCACGCTGGTTTTTATCGTCGTTTTATAAAGGACTTCTCCAAGATCACAAAGCCCCTCACCCATCTCTTAGAAAAAGACACTCCATTCATTTTTGATGACTCTTGTATTTCTGTCTTTGAATCAATTAAAGAAAAGTTAATTAACGCACTGATTATGATAGCTCTGGTGTGGGACCTTCCATTCGAGATTATGTGCGATGCGAGTAGTTTTGCGGTGGGAGCCGTGTTAGGTCAATGCATATCTAAAAACTTCCAACCCATCTATTACGCTAGTAAAACCCTCACATCTGCACAAGAAAATTACACCACAACCGAGAAGGAGCTCTTAGCTGTAGTATTCGCCTTTGATAAATTCCGCCCTTACATTACACTTTCAAAAATCATTGTTTTTACGGACCACTCGGCCCTCAAGTACCTTCTTGCCAAAACGGATGTCAAGCCTCGCTTGATTCGCTGGGTCTTACTCCTCCAGGAGTTTGACTTAGAGATCCGTGATAAGCGAGGAGCCGAGAACTTGGCCGCCGACCATCTATCCAGATTAGATAACCCCTTTATAGAAAAATTAAATGAAAAATCTTTTAATGACTATTTTCCTGATGAGAAGCTGCTTTTAGTTAATACATCTACTTCTCCTTGGTTCGCACACATCGCCAACTATCTAGTGGCCCGGGTGCTCCCAAAAGAGTTCTCCTATCAGCAAAAGAAGAAATTCTTTTCTGAGCTAAAGAACTACTTTTGGGAAGACCCGCATCTTTTCAAAATTTGTGCGGATCAAGTGATAAGGAGATGTGTTTCTTTTGATGAAGGAATTGATATTCTAAAACATTTGCATGAAGGTCCGACAGGTGGGCACTATCAAGCTGCTCGCACCGCTCACAAGGTGCTTTGCGCGGGTTTTTACTGGCCTAGCCGGTTTAAAGACGCGCAAGCCTTTGTGAGCAGGTGTGATAGTTGCCAACGGTCGGGCAATATTTCTAATAAAAATGAAATGTCGCAAAATTATTTCTTAGAGTGCGAAATATTTGACCTCTGGGGAATTGATTTTATTGGCCCCCTTCCTTCTAGCTTCGGAAGCAAATATATTTTAGTTGCTGTTTATTATGTTTCACGACGGGCTGAGGCCCAAGCTCTTCCTACGAAAGACTCCCGAGTTGTAGTCACGTTTCTAAAAAAATTATTTTCTAGATTCGGTACGCCTCGCGCAATCGTTAGCGATAGGGGTTCCCATTTCTGTAACGCACAATTTTCAAAAATCCTTACCAAATACGGCGTTACACATAAGCTGTCCACTGTCTACCACCCTCAAACTAACGGAGAAGTCGAAGTAGTTAATAGAGAAATAAAAAGAATATTAGAAAAGACTGTTTCAACTTCTAGAAAAGACTGGTCAGCCAAGCTTGACGATGCTCTATGGGCCTACCAAACAGCGTACAAAACCTCCCTCGGATGTACGTCGTATCGGCTGGTCTATGGAAAATCGTGCCATCTGCCCTTAGAGTTAGAACACCGCGCCTTTTGGGCCTTAAAATTTTTAAACTTCGATCCCCACTCAGTCGGTGACCTTCGAAAATTTCAACTAAATGAACTCGATGAGTGGCGCTCTTATGCTTATGAAAATAATAAACTTTATAAAGAGAGGACGAAGCGTTTACACGATAAACACTTAAGGCACCCTAAAAACTTTAAGCCGGGCGACCGAGTCCTTTTATATAATTCTCGTTTACGTTTATTTTCGGGCAAATTAAAATCTCGCTGGTCTGGCCCGTTTTCTGTTTTAGAAGTATTTCCTTATGGAACTGTTTTAATTTCTCACCCTGATAAGGGTAATTTCAAAGTGAATGGTCAGCGTCTTAAACTCTACTTTTCTGGTGATGATGATGTCAGTCCAAACATTATTAAGTTTCTGCTTCACGAACTTTAATCTTGAACTTTTAATTTTTTGCTAAAGACAATTTTATTTCGGGACAACAATATTTTTTTGGACAATATTATTTTTTTGATGCGTCGAGCTCAACGACGCTTTAACCAAAGGGCGCTCTTGGGAGGCAACCCAAGTTATCTTTTTCTGTTTTCTTTATTTTACAATTTTTGCCTCGGACGGCTCCGACAAGCTGAAGCTTCTACGATCGCCTGCTCCAACATTGCTGAATCCATCACGAAGTCCAAAGAAGACATTCGGAGGAGCGGCATCACTCAGCTTTCGCAGCAAATAAATCCGGGGAAGTACATGTATTTCAATTCTATCTTTCAATTCTGTACTTTATTTTTCTCTCCTTCTCCAATCCCCTTCTTTAGCCATTGAGGGCAATGTTTATTTTAAGCTTGGGGGAGGACTTCTTCCTTCATTTTTGCTTAGTGTAAATATTTTTCTTTTTGTATATATTTTAAATATTTCCAAAAAAAAATGAATATCTTAAAATTCCAAAAAAAAAGAGAAAAAATTTCTAAAATTCCAAAAAAAAAGAGAATATTTCTCAAAATTAAAAAAATATATATGTGTGTTTTTGAATGGTTTAGACATTTTGGTATTTCAATAGTATCCCTAGTTTTTGTTTTTGTTTTACTCAAAATCTCCTATAAACAACTTAGTTAATTATAATATTTGTAATCGTCCTTTTTAATTATGTTTCACAAGTAAAATATTAGCCATGCTGTGTTTCTAATTCACGGTAGCATGTTAAGGTGAAATATTTTTCTAAAACTCGCATTTCTATTATGGTTTTTTGTTGTTTATTTCCTTTACTTTCTCAAAAATTCATCATCCACTATTTTCTTTTTCGTTTTTGAATAATTTTTGTAAACTTTTGAATAATGTAGTAGATGTGAATGATCCAAGTTACCTATTATTTCTATTTTCAAGTTAATTTCATCAATCTTCTTTTATTATCTAGGACTCGCTTTTTGAAAATTTTCAAACCTTTGTTTTAAATAAATTCAAAAGCGTGAAAATGATTTAGGCCATTTTTGTTTTCGTTTGAGCTTTCCTGCCAACCTAAAAACTTTTACCACTAGTGAGCCATTTTTGAGCCTTTTTCTGATTTCATTTGATAGCTCCTCCCTTCATTTCAGTTTCACCAAAGCCAAAATTTCCAACCTATCGAATCACACTAGCCTTTTTGAGTTTCATAAATTATTTTGACGATTTTGATAGGGTATTTTGTGATTTTTGTGGGAGAAAGGTTTTCGAAAAAAAAAGTATGTTCGAAAGTGATGTTTATTTTTGTTTGGCCAACTCAAAAAGGAAAATAAAAATATTTATGGCCTTTGTTTTGAAAAAAAAAATGAAAAAAAAAGAAGAAAAAGAAAAAATGTGTATATATTTTTATGAAAGTTGTTGAAACTCTTTGCTTTCGTTTAGTGTGATTTTAAAACCTTCACGTTTATCTTTGAATTCCACTCCTAATCATATTCCTAAACCAAACGTTTCTGTCCTATTTAAGTCCTTTTGATTCACGCTTTTTGATTTTTATTTAACAACTAAGAAAAGAAAAACAGTAAATCAGTTTTAGTTTTGGATTTAAACCTAGATTTTTGTTAATTAAATTGATATAATTATAATGCGTTGCTTGGATCTAGTAACAACTCAATGCGTGTTTTTCATTTTCGTTGCTTTGCTTAAGTCCATTTAAAAAATCTCGTTAAAATTTTGGATGATTTGTTTTTATTAAGTAAAGTTTATAAAAGTTTTACCATACCTAAATAATTGTTTTAGACTTACATTTCCCCTTTTCCCTACTAAGAATTTCGCATAGTACTTGTGTAGGCATAATTAGAACTTTTTGATTAGTCATTTTTATAAATATCTAGTTTTTATATTTTTGCTTGGGGACAAGCAAAACTTAAGCTTGGGGGAATTTGATAATACATTTTGTAGCCTAAACTATTATCGTATTTTCTATTTTATAGTGTACAAATCATGTTTATTATTAGTTTATTTGTATCATTTTTATGTAAATATTATTGCTGCTGACTTTTTCTTATCTTTTTGCAGGTTTCCAGAAAATTGGCCAAAATGACCTGACACGCCCCCCTGTCATGCCCTCCCTGGGCGTGACCTAGGGTGTGTCACCCGATCCCGAGGACTTCTGCTGGAAGGGACAGGAAAACGAACAAAACCGCTGTCACGCCCCCTGACACGCCCTCCCTAGGCGTGTCACCAGGCGTGACTATGAGCGTGTCGCCCTCTGCCGCAAAGCCTGCCGCCGCATTAAATGCCGTTTCTCCACAGCACGCAAACAGTACTGTCACGCCCCATGTCACGCCCGTGACATGGGCGTGACACCCTCCTTTTTCGGTGACTGACGGATTTCCGACCAATGATTTGGACATGACGTGCCTGTCACGCCCCCCCTACACGGGCGTGACCTAGGGCGTGACCACCGACGTACCGAAGCAATCATCCCTCCCGCCAGAATCCAGAGCCCGAGGTCAACATAGTACTGTCACGCCCCCTGACACGCCCCCCTAGGGCGTGTCGGAGGGCGTGACCAACCCGAGATTTTTTTCTATAAATTGAGACCCCCCTCTCCATTTCAGCAAGCTTTGGTGGAGAGGGGGAGGTGCTGCCCCTTTGGTTCTTGAGTTTTTTTCATGCTTTCTCTCTCTCTCTCTCTCTCTCTCTCTCTCTCTCTTTGTAATTTTTGTTTAACCCTAGTTTAATCTTAGTTTGTTTTAGCTTTTATTGTAATATTGCTCTTGCTTAGTGCTACTTGTAGGGCTAGAATAGGATTTCAATTTCATGCACTTGTAATTTTAATTTCAATAGTGTAACTTGCCCCTTTTTATTAATAGAAGTGTTATTTGTTTAGCTTGTGTTCTTTTTATGCTTTACTACTCATCCCCCCTCCTCCACTCCATTATGATTAACTAATCCTCCTTGTACTCGATCTTGATTATCCGAGGTTAGAGCGATTAAGTTATGATGTTTTAATTAATCTTTTCTTTTTAGGTTAGGGCCTTGAATTACTCTTGATTAATCACGGGTTGGAGGTATATTATCGATATATACTCTCTGCCTTAGCTTTCATTCTAGGCTAGCCGAGAGGCCGAAAGAATGAAGTGAGCATTCAAGAGTAAAGGGAGTTGTACGCACCCCTCGAGAGAGGCAGACGTCCAAATCTCCCGGATTGGAGTAAAATCCAATAGTGGGGTTCACCGCGTAAAGCGAGTTTTAGGCCTCCGATTTAGACGAGAGTCGGTCGGACCTTCCTAAACTCAGTTGGGCACGAGTTCGAGAGAAGCGTGTTCAAGCTTTAGGAACCTCCACGGTCAAGGACCTTTATCCTATTAAGTTCAGATTTTTATCGCATTTTCTTAATCGTCTTTAGCCGAGGTGAATCTTGATTGAGTGCATTTCCATTTCATATTTTCTACCTTTCGTAGTAATCACCTATCTTGTGCTCTTTAATTAACTGCAGTAGTTTCCTTTCTAGCATAGTTCTTTGCTCAATAGCTTTACTTAATTGCGGTAGTTCTCTTTCTAGTATAGCTTTACTTCCTTCCTTGCAATTAGTTTTTCTCTAAGCCCTAGTTTTTCCGTCGATAAGATAATAGCGTTCGTGTGAGTAAGCATAGCCAACAGTTCCCGGATTTCAATACGACACTTGTGTCCCCTTGCTACAATTCGATAGGTATACTTGCCTCATCAGGTTGCTAGTTCAGTTGCGTTTATTTTCTTTGAACCCTAGCGTGCAACAGAGATCCATCAATGTTGTGTTCAAGAAAGCATTCAAAGGAATAGATGTGGAAGAGAAGAGGGTTACTTCAACTGACGGTCCACTTTTTAGTTTTGTAGGAGAGAGGAAGGAGGTCGAAGGAGGAGAAGAGCTCCTCGTCACCCTGGGGAGTACAATGAAGGTGTGCCGTTTCATGATCGTGGACGTTCCAAGTAGCTAAAATGCCATATTTGAAACGCCCTTCATCAACATGTTCCAGTGTGTTCCCTACTCATTCAACCAATGCCTAAAATACAACATCGGAGGTTTGCAGATCTGGATCAGGAGCAATCCAAATATGGCAAGAGAATTCTATTTCAATGTCGTGAACATAATAAGCTGGGAAAAGTAAATCGAGAGAGTCAAGAAGTAGATGGAGGAGATCGTAAGGTTGGAGGGTGTAGAGGAAGTCGAGGAGAAGGAGATCGAAGCTGAGAGCGGGAGGCCTGGGAAGGTGAATGTTGTTGGGTATTGTATCCACAATAACCCTGATTTGAAGAAGGGTCCAGTCATGCTAAGATGAATTGAGGTTGTATTTGACATTGCTTTTTAGTTATGTACATGTAGGTTTACAATGCCAAGTACACACCAATGTCAGGTTACTGTGAGTCAGTAATGTAACACCCCAAAAATCCTTGGACTGTAGATTGGGCAACACGACAAGGGATACGGGTGTGTACAAGGTCGTGTCCTGCTCTGTGTACTCGAGTGGGTCTCGAGTAGGCCTCGAGTGAGGCACACGGCCTGTGACACGGGCATGTCCAGGGCCGTGTCCTGTGAGTTCAACGAAATGATCTCGATGAAATGCAGTTGATGATCCTCGAGAGGCAAGTCGGTTGGGCACACGGCTTATGACACGGGCGTGTCCCATGGCCGTGTCCATCTCTGGTTGTGGCCAGGTCTATTAGGGCTGTTGAACATGGGCTGGACACGGGCATGTCCAAATTTGTGTCAGGGCACACGGCCTATGATACGGGCGTGTCACATGGTCATTTCCTGATCGGGTTGAGTTGGTTTCTTTGCCACCTAAGGCACACGTCCTGTGACACGGGCGTGTCACAAGCCGTGTCAGCCCATGAAAGTACTTTTCTGGGCGATTTGTGTCCGTTCATTTCCTTCAACTTGGATCCAATGGTCCAGAGGTCTTCCTACTGTTATAAGGCCGAGATTTGAAGGATAAACTCTCATTAATCTTTGGTCATTCTATTTCTAAAGAGATAGAGAGGGGAGAGCAAGGAAGAAGGAGGAAGGAGGAATCCGGCTGCTGGAGGAGCTTCAACATTCCGAATCGAGAGCCGAGTTCAGATTTGTGGAGGCAAGGCCATTGCGGTGATTTCCATCCGGCTAGTGTGCCATGGCTCCAAAGCGATCTTCAAGGGTAACGATCTCCTTCTTGGACAAGTGAAGTCCTCCCTAATGCATGAGCATGGAATCCTCCACCAAGAGGTGTAAAGCGTAAGTGATTCCAGTGGGTTGATAGTTGATATCCCCGGTTGAGTCTGCATCTAGATCCGTAAATGTGTAGTACAGAATAGGCATTCTGTGTGAAGCCCATCCGAACGGTTGGTCTGGATTAGTGATGTTTATGTTGCGAACCGGAGAAGACTCCGTGTATAAACCAAGTAGTTTACGGAGTTTGTGAGGATGCTTGTGAATTGTGAAAACTTCCAAAATACCTAAGAATCTCTATGTGAGCTCCTTGTGTTGTGTGTGCTGCGTGAAATGTATGCTCTGCGTAAGTTGTGTGCTAAACCGGAAAGAGGCTCTGTGGGAGCTGTGTTCAGAACAGGGAAGAGAAAGCCGACCCGCATCAAGATCTCCGCAATTGATGAGTTGAGCAACGGGAAAGGGCTGATTTGTACCTGCGTTGTGAGAGATCGATTGGTGGCAATACAAATGGCGGGCTACAGGCCAATCCTGGGTTATTACACCATAGTGGTGGGTCAATCTGAAATGCTCAATGGTTGCCGTGAGGTGAACACCTTTGATTGGGATGGGCGAGGATGTCTCCAGCATGCGTGTGGTAGTAGACTAATGCCCATAGCCAACAAGTTAACAGCCTCTAATCGGTGGTGGTACTAAGGATGATTCGGTACACCGTAAGCGTGCCCTAAGTACACGGAGCGTATGGTACGAAGTCTGGCGTCTGTGATGATGTTGTGCATGAGAGCACTTGCTGTAATATATAAATATATATGTTGTGATTGCTATGCATGTAGGGAAGTAACCACTGCCCCAGGTAAGAGGTAGGGTCGTTATAATTGGTCGGCTAAATGTTGACCGTTGCTTTTTTTTATCACCCTTGGGTTTAATGTCCATATGCAGGTGCTGCCGAGCTGAATTGGATTGAACGGGCTGAATCCCTTGCTGCTTGTAGGCCCATGAAGGCCATGTGAAGAATTATATTTTCATGTGTGGCTGGCCTACGTGCCGATGTATGAACTCACACTTGTAAAGAGAAACATGTAAGGCCTTAAGGCCGTGAGCGTTTATGGTTGTATACATTCCTGATGCTATATATAAATGTGTTATTTATATATTTAGTGGTCATTTAATATGATGAGTATTGCAAGTTAAAATCTTCCGCTAGAATGCTCTGAGTTAAGATGCGAGTAGAGATATTCATACGTGATTCCGCCATTTGTCTGTGAAATACGGCGTTGGGCCCCGACCGGACCCTTTGTTATATTCTATGTGACAGAAGGAGACGTTACAATTTGGTATCATGGGATAGGGTTTGGTAGGGATAACATAAGTGAACTCAAGAATGTCCACTAGGAATGCAATACATGTGTTTGAGGAGCATGAGCGTGTATACTGGACATGTTTGTCGTTTTGGAATGGACGTTAATGGTGTTTTGTATTCTTATAGGTGACGAGGAGTGGTGCGGGGTGATAGGATCCCCAACAATCTGTATAGAGTGTGTCACCAACTGAGACGCCCATACCTCCTCCCTCGGCGGAGACCATACATTTAGTTACTGAGGTGGTGCTCGCAGCTCTAAATGCACAGCCTATTTGGCAGGCAAGGCCTATAGTGGTAACAGTACGGCTGGGTACGAGTCAAGAGCGTGTTGAGGCTCTGATTGATGAGAAAGCAGCTGACGAGCAGCTGAAACAGTTTATGGATTTTAATCCACCTACGTTTGTAGGGGTGGGTTCCCCAATGCAGGTGGAGGACTTGCTCGCAAGAGTGAAGAGGATCCTGACAACAATCAGAATTGAGGAGGGGCAGAAAGTTACTTTAGCCACTTTTCTGCTGGAAGGAGAGGCTGGGCTTTGGTGGGATGAAGTGTAATTGCACCACTTGGCAGGCAGAGGACTCGGGGAGATATCGATAGAGGAATTCTCACAGTTATTTTGGGCAAAGTATTTGCCAGTGTCGCAGAGAATTGCAATGGAAAATGAGTTCCAACGTCTGGAGCAGGGTGAGAGTAATGTTGATACTTACCTGCATGAGTTCACCAGGCTAGGGCGCTATGCGGGGTCTACTTTCGCTGAGGAGGTGCGGAATACAAATAGGTTCTATGAGGGACTTCGTGATGAGCTGAGGTTGGCACTCCCGAGTTCGGTGAACCAATACTTCCAAGCGTTAGTAGATACAGCCCGTGTGCTGGAGAAGGATTTGAAACGGGTACAGGACAAGAAACACTTTGTAGTGGAAAAGCCGGAGTTCAAAGTTCCGCAGTGGAACAATCGGAGTTTAGGAAACGAGACAAGAAGAGGTTCAGGTCTGCTGAAACTCAGTCGACTGTTTCTTCGGGAGCAACATATGGGCAAGGACGTGTTGAGACACGTACATGTTATAATTGTGGGAAGCATGGACATATAACCTGTGATTGTTGGAGTGGCCCTTCAAAGGGTGAAAAAAAGATAGGTGCGTCTTATGAGGAAAAGGGAAAGGCAGTGACAGAGTCATCTGCATCCCGGGCGCAACCTCGAGTATATAATCTCGAATTACAGGAGCCGCAAAGCTCAAATCGTGAAGTACAGCAGCCTTGCTTATATAATTTTGAGTTACAGGAGGCCATAAAGCGGATTATGAGGGATGTGGATGAGCGGAAGTAAAATAAAGACTGCACTTTGCTATCTTCGTAATGTAATAAACTATATATTATATGTATGTCTGACAATATGTTTGTTAAAGAATTGTTTTTATGCAATACCATGGGGTGAGACAAGCTGCGGCCTCTAAGCTCTAAACCAAATTCATTTTATAAAAGTGCAACAAAGGCGTGATTGTGTTGGTGTCTACAGTTGAGCCAAATTTCGGGACGAAATATCTTTAAGTGGGGGAGTATTGTAACACCCCAAAAATCCTTGGACTGTAGACTTGGCAACACGGCCAGGGATGAGGGCGTTTCCAAGGCCATGTCCTGCTCTGTGTACTCGAGTGGATCTCGAGTGGGTCTCGAATGGGCCTAGAGTGAGGCACACGGCTTGTAACACGAGCATGTCCAGGGCTGTTTCCTATGAGTTCGACGAAATGATCTCGACAAAATGCAGTCGACGATCCTTGAGAGGCAAGTCAGTTGGGCACACAGTGTAACACCCCAATCCGTCGTATGGCATATAACATAAGGTCCAGCTGGAACCCGGCGCCACATACCACGGAAAATCAGAGGGGTTACAGAATAATACCAATGATTCAACTACTCGTCCTAACACAGAGCATTCTAACGGAAGCTTTTAAACGGTTAATAGAACCCAAAACTTGCACAACCATGGCCTGAATTTCCACTAACCAAAACAGGAATGAAATATAAAAAATGCACAAAAGAGTGCACGGCCTTATGGACTTACAAATTTTCTCTTAACAAGGTAATGTCTTACAAACATCGGCTCGCAGGCCGGCCATACATGATAGAAAAATAACAATAGTAGTTCACTTCGGCCTTCGAGGGCCTACACATTAGCTTAAGCTTCAACCCGCTACTTGGCGCTTGGTTCCGCAGCACCTGCAAGCAATCATTCCACCACATGGTGGCAAACAGAGCAACGATCAGCTAAAGCTGACCAAATTATAACGACCCACCCCCTTAATAGGGACGGCAGTGCTCCTTCCCTGCATATCGTTAGCCCAGCTAAATAATAAAGTGCATATAAAGACTTTCGCCACAGGTGTAGGCTCGCTCGGCAAAACACCCTGTGCACTCAGGGCACATTCACGGTGAATCCAGTCAATTCCGTGGCTTCACCACCATACTTAGGATGGCAAGCAATGTGAGCATTTTTGAGTCCTTCCGACCGTAGTCAAAGGCTCCTGACTATGTCAACGGCCAGTTCCACTGTAGGGCCTCTAGCACCAAACCACATAGCCCAGGTCCGTATCCACCCGCCCGTTGCTCATGCCGCCTAGTCACTTTAAGATGTACGCGCGGGCCAAGCTTCACCCAGATCCTAAATCATTTCCAAACAACACATAACCTAGTTATGTTTAAGGCTGACTCCCTGGCCGCCAAGTTAGATGAATTACGTTTCCACCAAGTTTTCCGGGTGCGCCTTGGAGTAAATCTCCAAGGATCCCTGTCGCAATCTACCGCATAGAAACCCGAAAACAATACACGGAGTCTTCTCCGGTTATTCATGCAATGCAACATCACCGATCCAGACAAACACGTCCGGGTAGGCTTCACACACAATGCCTATGCCCGTACTTCGATTCCGGACTCTAAACAAGGGGGACTTAACATATCTACCCCAAGGAACACCGCTAAGTCGCGGGAGCGGGTTTTCCCATGCAAAGGAAGAAAAGCTTCAAGTGCTCAAGTTGAAAATCGTTACCCTTGAAGTCCGCTTCAGCACCATGAAAAACTAGTCAGATGGAAAGCTTCACAAAGGAATTCTCTCCACGGATCCGGTCTCGGTTCTTAGATTGGTGCTCCGATGCTCCGCCGGCGGCCGAATTCCTCCCTTCCTTCTTCCTTGATCTCTTCTCTCTCTAATTTCTTAGAAAGAGGGAGTTAAAAATGGAATGAGGAATTAAACCCCTAATCCCGGACTAAACACAAGAAGGAACTCATCTGGGCCGTTGGATCTTATTTAAAGAAAACGAATGGCTCAGATTAGCCTGAAATCTTTAATCCTGGGCCGAACACGACTTTGCACACGGCCGTGTTCCAGGCCGTGTGCCTCGATCCTGCCATACAAATTGAGCACAGAAAAGGACATGGGTTGGAACACGCCCGTGTCCCAACCTAACACGCCCGTGTCGGGTCATCGACACGCCCGTGACTAGGGGCCGTATCTCCAATAAACGCCACGCTAACCATCACGTTGCTTGGTGGACACAGGTGATGACACGCCTGTGTCAACCAGTACACGGCCGTGTCTGACAGTCGACACAAAACCCAAAATATTCCAGAGAGGTAAACGGCCATGTGACACGCCCGTGTCCCATGCCGTGTGCACTAACACGCCCTGGGACACTCCCGTGTCCCAGACCGTGTCCTTCACTGGACGACCTGAGCATGACACGGCTGCGTGATATGCCCGTGTCACAGGCCGTGTTCACCCTACCAAGATCCAAACTTAGTACAAACACCGCCCGCTTAAACTCTAAATTTCGGGGTGTTACACAACTTCTCCCCTTAAAGAATTTCGTCCACGAAATTATGAAAAGGGTACTCAAAACAATTTAAATATTACCTGAGTTGAATATTTCGGGATATTCCTCCAACATAGTCTGCTCTCGCTCCCAAGAAACTCCTCACGTCCGCAGTTATCCCAACGGACCTTGACCATTCGAATTTCCTTATTGCAGAGCCGTTTGACTTCAAAGTCTTCAATGCAAACTGGCTTGATCTTCGTCGTCAATCCACTATCGATCGGCACTTGCTCGACAGTAACGACTTGTGAAGGCTCTTGAACCACCTTCCACAAAACTGATACGTGGAATACATCGTGTAGTCCGCTCAGCTCCACTGATAACTTCAATTGATACGCTGCTTCGCCAAAACGCTTAAGGATCTCAAACGGTCCAAGGTATCTAAGACTCAGCTTCTTCAAGCATCGAATCCGCGAGACACCTTTGAACGGCTTAATTTTCAGATACACCCAATCGTCAACACTGAACTCCACATTCCTATGTTTTGCACTATTGTATTTTGCCTGCCTGTCCTGAGCGATCCTTAACCGTTCCTAAATCATACATACCCGCTCGGGTCATGCACTAGAAAGGAAAATGAAGGAGAATGGAAATGAAAACTTAAAAAAATAAAAAGAGAAGAAAGGATTTTTTTTTTTGAAAATAAATTTTTTTTTGGATTGGCTCTCGAACTTCCCAAGGGCTACCCGGTGAAGGGTTCGCAAGGTACTAGGTAAAATGGTGGTGCTTAAAGCCCCTTACCCTTTTCGAGAGAATTTAGGTTGGGTAGAAATAAGATGATGTGAGTTGATTATAATAATAAAAGAAAATATATATTTATTTTTTTAAAATTTTTGCAGAAGTAATAGCGAAAGAGATTTCAAAATATTGACGAAGAAATTCCCCGGCAACGGCGCCAAAAACTTGATGGGCCAAAACCCGAACAGGAAAGTGTACCTGTCAAATCGTAGTATCAAGGTCATATTTAAAAACTTGGGGATGTAAAGTACTGCTACTCACGCTCAAACTATTATCCTACCTGAAAACTGTTGGTGATTAGAGAATTTTTAAAAGTAAGATAAAAGATAAATTTTTAGACGAAAAACTTATAATAAAAAGATAGCACTCGATCAGTTAATCACCATGAAATGAGATGAGAGAGATAAAAAAGGCATAGTTTTAATTTTTCAAATCATACTCGACTGTGACGGATCCGATATTACGAAATAATCTCGCTAGAGCATTAAATCCCTTGACTTATAGACGTTCTGAACGAAATCTCTCTCAAGTCAAAAGGGCCTAAAGTCGCATTATCGAGGTGACCCGCACTATTGGATTTGACTCCAATCTGAAAGATTTACGTCATCCTATCTCTAGGGTTGCGTTCAACTCCTTCCTTCTTTGAGTAATCTTTCACATTCACGAGCCTCTCGGCTACTTAAATATGAGATCCAAAGCCTACTACCGTATACCGGAAATACGGAGTCGGCATAAAATAAATCAAAGAAGGATCGAGCATGAAATAACAAAAATAAAGCTAAGAAAGAAAATAAACTCTCTACTCTCACTTCATGGATCCTCACGATCGAATGCTAAGTAAAATTAGTTACTCATGATTGAAAGAGAAGACAAGATAAGATAAGAGAAAAACATTTTCATTTCTTAATAAAAAAAAGAGTAGAGTACACAATAAGGGAATACAAGACAATATTATGCTACTAACAAAAGACTATTACAATAACAAGGAAAAAGCATGAAAGATGAAAACTTGCACTAATGAAAAGCTATAACAATAATGAAATGAAAACTACAACTCACAAGCACTCTCCACTCTCCAACTCAACACTCAAATTTTACTTAAAAAACTTCACTCCAAAAATTTTCATCCTTTAGCTTGAGGGATGGGGTGGCTTTTATAGGGGATGGTCAAGCTTCTAGATTATAAGAAATATGAGGGGACAAAGGGGGGTGGCTGGCCATAGCATGGGAGAAGGTTCATGCATTCAATAAATGAAGGTGGAGAGAGGAGGTATGGATGCATTGTATAACATTTAATGGAAGTGAATTATAAAATATAAAACAAACAAGGGGGATGAAAGGAAGTGTGTAGAAGGGGCAAAAGAGGGGGGCCAGCCACAGATTAAAAATGCATGCATGTATTAAATTAATGAGGATGATTCAATGCATGCAATTTATTGAAATGAGAGTGGAAAATATAAAATAGAGAAGGGGGATGAATGAGAAATAAAGAGAGGGAAAGAAAATAAAAGAGGAGAGAGGTAGGGACATGAGGTGGTCGGCCAATGCATGGATTAAATGGGCTTTGGTAGGGTGGTGGGCTGCATGTAGGCTCGGGTAGGGGCTGCATGGTTGGCTCGGGTAGGGGCTGCATGTAGGCTCGGGCTGCACATCTTGCTTGCATGGTGTGGTGGGCTGCTCCAAGTTGTAGAGGCTGCACTTGTAGGCTCAGGCTGGGCTTGATGGCTGCACCAAGGGCTACAAAATAAAAATAAAACATTAACTCATATTATAATAACATATCATGATATAAAATTTAAATAAAACTAAACATAAAACATAATAATTCATACCATTAATTAGTTATAAAAAATAAAACTAAACAACAAAACATTAAACATTATAACATAACATTAGTTGTGTGAAACTAAACTAAAGATAATAATATTTATAAATAAAGCTAAACATAACATAAAACCTAAAATAACAACAATACATTCAATAAAACTATAGATTCTTATATAATAATAATAATAACACAACAACATCATAACAACCAAACAAAAACACAAAATAATAATAAAACTTAGGAATTTTGACTACTTAATTACCCCAAAAAAGGATGACTAAAACTAGTCATCAATCTACCACGTAGAAACCCGAAAACAATGCACGGTGTCTTCTCCGGCTATTCATGCAATGCAACATCACCGATCCAGACAAACACGTCCGGGTAGGCTTCACACACAATGTCTATGCCCGTACTTCGATTCCAGAATATAAACAAGGTGGACTTCACATATCTACCCCAAGGAACACCGCACACTCACCGCTCACTCGCGGGAGCAGGTTTTCCCTTGCAAAGGAAGAAAAGCTTCAAGTGCTCAAGTTGAAAATCGTTACCCTTGAAGTCTGCTTCGACGCCAAGAAAAACTAGTCGGCAGGAAAACTTCTGAAAGGAATTCTCTCCACGGATCTAGTCTCGGTTCTCAAATTGGTGCTCCGATGCTCCGCCGGCGGCCGGATTCCTCCCTTCCTTCTTCCTTGATCTCTTCTCTTTCTAATTTCTTAGAAAGAGGGAGTTAAAGATGGAATGAGGAATTAAACCCCTAATCCTGGACTAAACACAAGCAGGAACTCATCTAGGCCGTTGGATCTTATTTAAAGAAAACGAATGGCTCAGATTAGCCTGAAATCTTTAATCCTGGGCCGAACATGGCTTTGCACACAGCCGTGTTCCAGGCCTGTGAGGGTTGTGAGGGCTGTTGAATATGGGCTGGACAAGGTCTTGTTCGAAGCCGTGTCAGGGCACACGGCATGTGATACGTGCGTGTCACATGGCCGTGTCCTGGTTGGGTTGAGTCATTTTATTTGAAACCTAAGGCACACGGCCTGTGACACAGGTATGTTACAAGCCGTGTCAGCCCATGAAAGTGCTTTTATGGGCGATTTGTAACCGTTCATTTCCTTCAACTTGGATCCAATGTCCAAAGGTATTCTTATTGTTATAAGACCGAGAGTTGAAGGATAAACTCTCATTTATCTTTGGCCATTCTCTTTCTAAAGAGATAGAGAGAGGGGAGATCAAGAAAGAAGGAGGAAGGAGGAATTCGGCTGCCGGAGGAGCTTCAACATTCCGAATCGAGAGCCGAGTTTAGATTTGTAGAGTTAAGGCCGTTGCGGTGATTTCCATCCGGCTAGTGTGACATGGCTCCAAAGCGATCATCAAGGGTAACGATCTCCTTCTTGGACAACTGAAGTCCTCCTTTATGCATGAGCATGGAATCCTCCACCAAGAGGTGGAAAGCATAAGTGATTCTAGTGGGTTGATAGTTGATACCCCCGATTGAGTATGCATCTAGATTCGGAAATATGCAGTACGGAATAGGCATGCTGTGTGAAGCCCATCCGGACTGTTGGTCTGGATTGATGATGTTTATGTTGCGAACTGGAGAAGACTCTGTGTATAAACCGAGTAGTTTACATAGTTTAGAGGATGCCTGTGAATTGTGAATACTTCCAAAATACCTAGGAAGCTCTATGTGAGCTCCTTGTGTTGTGTGTGCTGCGTGAATTGTATGCTCAGCGTGAGCTGTGTGCTGAACCAGAAAGCGGCTCTGCGGGAGCTGTGTACTGAACAGGGAAGGGAAAGACAAACCACGTCAAGATCTGCACTATTGGCGAGTTGAGCAACGGGAAAGGGCTGACCTGTACCTGTGTTGTGAGAGATTGATGTGTGGCAATACAAATGGGGGGCTGCGGGCCAATCCCAGGTTATTACACCACAGTGGTGGGTCGATCTGAAATGATCAATGGTTACTGTGAGGTGAACACCTCTGATTGGGATGGGTGAGGATGTCTCCAACATGCGTGTTGTAGTAGACTAATGCCTATAGCCAAAAGTTAAGAACCTCTAATTGATGGTGGTACTAAGGATGATTCATTACACCATTAGCGTGGCCTGAGTGAACGGAGCGTTTGGCACGAAGGCTAGCATTTGTGATGATGTTGTGCGTGAGAGCACTTGTTGTGATATATAAATATATATGTTGTGATTGCTATGCATGTAGAGAAGGAACCACTGCCCCGGGTAAGGGGTAGGGTCGTTATAATTGGTCGGCTAAATGCTGACCGTTGCTTTGTTTTATCACCCTTGGGGTGAATGTCCATATGCAGGTGCTGACAGGCTGAATTTGATTGAGCGGGCTGAAGCCCTTACTTCTTGTAGGCCTTTGAAGGCCGTGCGAATAATTATATTTTCATGTGTGGCCAGCCTGCGTGCCGATGTAGGAACTCACACTTGTCAAGGGAAACATGTAAGGCCTTAAGGCCATGAGCGTTTGGGGTTATATTCATTACTGGTGCTATATATAAATGTGTTATTTATATATTTAGTGTACATTCAATGTGATGAGTTCTTGCAAGTTAAAATCTTTCTCTAGAATGCTCTTAGTTAAGATGCGAGTAGAAAGTAATTTTGATATTCATATGTGATTCCGCCGTTCGTCTGTGAAATATGGCGTGGGGCCCCGACCGGACCCTTGGTTATATTCCATGTGATAGATGGAGGCGTTATAAGTAAACACAAGACTGCACAATGTAATCCCTCATTGTGTAGGCCAATGTTTTGACTCACGTGTAATCTATCTATTGGGGTGTACTTTTATCTCAAGTATAGGAGAAGGATCAAGGAAGGCCAAAGACCAGGAGTCAGAAACTTAGAATTTTACCTAAGTAAAATTCGACGAGTATGGTTAAGCATACACGTCGAATTCATTGAGTATCGTTGTTGATACACGCCGAATTCGTCGAGTATACTTACCAATACCCATCGAATTCGTCGTATATACTTAGGGTAAATTCTTTGGAGAATTGAAAAATCTATTAAGTAAAATTTGCCGAGTATCATTGTGCATACTCGTCGAATTCGTCAAATGTATCTAACGATACTCATTGAATATGCAAAGTTATACACGCTGAATTCGTCGAGTCAAGTCGACGCTACTTTTCTAGATTTTCCAAGTCTTTTTCGTCGAATATCATAGCGTTTAGTGCGTTGATATAACTCGACGATATTCGTCGAATGCTACATTTTGCATTAAGTGAACTCAAATCGTTGAGTGTAATGGCGTTGAGTGCGTTGAGTCAATTAACCGATACTTGACGAATTTGTCGAGTATGCCTGGTGATACTCGACGAATTCGTCGAGTATGACTCCTCGCTATAGCGTTGAGTGACCAGCTGAAATGTGATTGTTAGTCTAACTCTTTTTCATTGTATATCAAGTTGTATTCGATGAGTATCATTATGATACTCGTCTATACTAGACAAATTTGACTTAGGTCATTTTTCCGAAAATTTCTTCCTCCTGTCATGGGTTCGGTCGGCCATGTACAGTGCTTTTTAGGTTTCATTTTTGGAAATATTTTATAGCGATTTCATTTCGAATGCCTCTATAAATACCTAGAGTAATTTCGAAATGTAAATGGATCTTTAAAACCTAATTTCTCGAATCAATTTTCACATTTCCCGAAATAACAATCGTCGGCTGCCGCTCCTGTTCTCTTAAAACTCTCCCGATCGGCCACGACATCGAGCAATAATCTTCTTCTACGACATCATCGACTAGAATGATTCTTCCTTCAAGAATCTTTCTACTCCAGTCCAAATAAGTTGAAGATTCAAGATCCAAATTTCAAGATCCAAAGATTCCAAGTTTTCCGATTTCTCCAAGATTCAACTTCCAACCTTCAAAGAATATCATATCAAGATTGGAAACGTGTGTTGTTGTTGTAATTTTCTTTTGAATATTGTAGGAGATTTTTCTCCGAGTTTTGTAGATCCATTTGTGGATCGAGAGAGTAGATCCGGTTGTGGATCGAGTGTGTAGATCAGGTTTATGGATCGAGTTATAGGAGAGTCTGTTCTCCGAGTGGTAGGAGCTTCGTCTCCGAGGTGTAGGAGTTGCGACTCCGAGGTGTAAGATTTGACGAAATCTAAGTTTGGTGAAGTAGCCGAATCTGCCCTTCGTGGGAGATAGGCGAGGCGGTATAATGGACGTACCCAACTCGGGGAACCACTATAAAATCTATGTGTTTGTGTGCTTGTTCTTTATGATTATTTTTATTCCGCAAAAAGACGCAAATATCACCTATTCACCCCCTTTAGGTATTTAGGTAGACGCTGGCTACTTTCAATTAGTATTAGAGGGGCGTTTTGGTCGATAAGGCTAACACCTTGATCAAGATCCCTGATCTAGCGTTAAGAGATTTCGCACAGTCACCATGGATTGAAGAAAAGATATGTCTTCCATGAAGTTACCAGTGTGCACCAAAGAGAACTTTCCCATGTGGAAAGAAAGAGTACAGTTCTATATGGAAGCTGCAGATCCGAGAATTTTTCAGATCGTGGAAGAAGGACCACACATCCCTACACAAGCTTCAACTATAAATCTAGCAATTCAGATTCCCAAGAAGATGATGGATCTCACTAAGGATGAGATTGCCCTAGTCTCCCTAGACAAGAAGGCGAAGAATATAATAGCTAGTGCAGTGGATGACTCAATGCTCTAGAACTTATTCTGCTGCAAATCTATCAAGGAGATATGGGACTGCCTAGTTGTACTTATGGAAGGGACTAAATAAGTAAGAGACGATCGCAGATCGTTGTTGAATCAGGAGTATGAAGCCTTCAAACAAGGTGTCAATGACTCCATAGCTGACAGTTTTGAGAAGTTCTTCAAGATAGTCAACGACCTCAGGAACTATGGCCGTGAATTCACTCATGGTGAGCTAAACGACAAATTCCTCAGATCCTTGACAATGGACTGGGATACAAAAGTTGTTTCCATTAGAGAATTTGGGAAGCTACCAGAGATAGATCCACAGAACCTGTTCGGAAAGCTACTCTCCTATAAACTCCAAATGAACAACAGAAAGAAGGAGCAAGCCAACCGATCTTCAAGAAAAGAGAAGTCTACATCCCTAAAGGCTGAAGGTTCAAGGAAGTCCAAAACTGTGTCACCCATAATGACACGAGCTCCTTACACTCCAGAAGACTCTGATCCCAGTACATCAGGCTCCTAGCTATCGGACGGAGAGTTCTTCTTAATCTCCAAGAGGTTTAAGAAGATGCTGAGCAAGAGGAGATAAATGAAGAATAAGTATTTCTCTTCGGATTACAGAAGATCACATCATGACGGTGATTGCATGAATAAAATCTACACTAAGGAGGACAGGTATAAATCAAAACCTAATAAATTTTCTTCCTCTGACATTTTTTGCTACCGTTGCAATAAGTCAGGTCACATGATCGCGGAGTGTATATATAAGAAGAAGGACAGCTCCAGGAAGGACGAGAAGAGATCCTTCAAAGGGAAGAAGAAAGAAGAAAAGAGCTTCGTCGCCAAGAAGTCGAAGACTCTCAGCAACAGTGACTCGAGCAAGTCAAGTTCTGAAAACGAAGAAGCCTACTTTGGGCTTATGGCTCAATCTGACGAAGAAGTGGGCGACTCAGAGTACCACGGGAAGGTAAACTCACACACCATTCTCTCAGAATCTGAAACCTCCACCAATGGTCAGGAAGACTATTCTTTGGATGAGAATGAATTAGAATTGATGGCTCAACACGAGCACCTCTTAAAGGCTTTCGACAAATGCCATAAGGTAGTCTGAAAGCAAGTTAAGGAGATTGTCTCCCTCAAGGCAGTGGAAACTGAGCTGAAGGAAGAAATGGCAAAATTGCTTCCTCTTAGAGATGAAGTCCACTCCCTGAAAGAGGAAATCAATGGCTCCACTGAGATATTAATTCTGAAAGAAAAATATCTTGATGAGCTACAAGAAAATCTCGCGATGGAGAGAAAACTCGTTGAGTGCTACTCCTAACTGAAGATTGTTCTGCCTATCATTGATGAGTTCTCCACTCAGAAGAAGGGTAGTGGTCTTGGCCACATCCATGGAAAAGGTAAGGCTGCCAAGAAGTCTAGCACCAAATAAAAGGGGAAGGCAACCATAGATCAACCTTCGTTAAGGAAAGTAATCTTTCTGACGAACAAGTTTGACCTTGAGTCGTCCTATGGTCATCATGCTAGGCCTACTCATGTAGAGCCCAAGAACAGATACCAGAGATGGACCCATCCCCGTGACTTTGGTGCCAGCGTATTCAGAGCACCGAATGAAGAGATTCAAATGATGAATTATGGTTTAGATGTACATGGGCATAACAACAAGAAGGCACCGAAAGCCAAATCTATTGTGCCTAAGGCTATGGAGATGGGAAGCCCCTGTATATGCTGCAACTAGGAAGCCTCCACCTCTAAGAGTTCTACCCTTGCTAGACCTCACACTCAAAGGGTAAAGCAGGAGTACAAAAGGAGGTACAAAAGATTCGACTGTTGGTGCTACCCCAAAAATGGTCATTTTGGCGCAGATTGTTGGTATAACCCTGCAATCTTATAACTCCTAGAGTTAGCTATGCGAGACCAACCACTCACAAGGCTAATTTTCCTAGGGGGAGTATGCTGACCAGGAACCAAGGACCCAAATACGTTTGGTTTCCTAAGGTAAACTGATTTATTTTTGCAGGTATGTCCAAAGGCCAATTGAACTCTGATCTGTTATTTGGACAGTGGATGCTCTCATCACATGACCGGGACAAGAATCCATTTGTGTGATTATACCCGAGTTGAAGACAGACCAAAAGTCATCTTTGGAGGTTCAGACCAGGGAACAATAAAAGGGTATGGTATAATTTCCAATGGCGTAGTCTCTTTTACAGACGTTGTTTATGTTGAAGGATTACACCATAATCTTATAAGCATAAGTCAATTAAGTGACAAAGGCTACATCGTTGAGTTCTTTAAGGACTAGTGTTTGATAAAATCATCCGCAAATTTGGAGACGGTCTTAACAGGCACTCGGAGCAGAAATATTTTCTGTTTAAATTTTCTTTGTTTAGACACTTCTACCCCAGTATGTTTTATGGCAAAAAGTAGTGCGTCTCTCTGTGAATAATGACACAAGAGATTAGCATATATTAATTTTAAAACCTTAGATATGTTATTTTCTAAAAACTTAGTGCGCGATGCCCACAGTATTAAGTGCCTTAAAGAGAGATAATGTCACTCATGTCAAATGGCTAAGCAGACACGGGCTACCTTCAAGGGTATTGTGGAGAAAGATTCTTCTCGAAGCTTATACTTGCTGCACATGGACTTATTCGGTCCTATGCCAATTCATAGCTTAGGAGGTAAGGTTTATACGTTAGTAATAATTGATGACTACTCACGTTTTACTTGGGTGTTCTTTTTGAAACACAAGTCAGACACCTTCGCTTCTTTCACTAATTTTGTCCGGCAAATTCAGAACGAATTGAACTGCTCAGTGGTCAAAATCAGAAGTGACCACGGAACAGAGTTTTAGTCTGGTGCCATGATAGAGTTCTCTGAAGTTCAAGGTATATTTCATGATTTTTCCTCCCCGCGCACTCCACAACAAAATGGAGTAGCGGAGTGAAGGAATAGAACCCTCATTGAAGCATGTACAATGATGTTGAATGATGCCTCTCTTCCGTAGTACTTCTGAGCTGAGGCAGTCAACACCGCTTGTCACATGCAAAATAGAGCACTCATCAACAAAATCTATCGTAAGATCCCCTATGAGCTATTGAAGGGCAGAAAACCGACTGTGTCCTACTTTAGAATATTTGGAAGCAAAGGCTTCATACTTAATAATGGGAAGCATTACTAAACCAAGTTTAGTGAAAAATGTTTTGAAGGTATTTTTGTAGGATATAGTAGCCATAGTAAGGCATATAGGATTTTTAATATGAAAACTCTGGTGGTAGAAGAATCGATAAATGTTGTATTTAATGAGACAAGCCTGCTCCATAGCAGCTCGTCTAGTGTTATTGGTGCAAATGTAGGTACCAGGTTCAAGGAGCTAAGCTTGGATGAAGCTGTCAAGGAAGATAGTCCAAGCTCAGTAAAGATCATCGATCCAGGCTTGGTGGATGAAGAACCTCTAGAGGAAGAAGTGACTCAACCCATAGAGGCTGCACAAGATGCCGCAGAGCCTACTGGAAAGAGGGCAAGGAATCCAGGGTTCCGACACCTAAGAGATCACCCAGATGATCTAATCATTGGAGAGCCAAGCGATGGTGTGAGAACCAGAATAGGTGCAGCTAATGAAGTTTTGCATCTAAGTTTTCTGTCTCAGGTTGAACCGAAGAAGTTCTAGGAAGCAAACAAAGATGCCTCTTGAATAATGGCAATGAAAGAGGAGCTCAACAAATTTGAACGATGTAAAGTCTGTGAGCTTCTACCCAAGCCCAAAGGACAGAACGTAATTGACACCAAGTTGATATTCAGAAACAAGCTAGACGAGAATGGAGTTATCATCAAGAATAAAGCCCTGCTTGTAGCTCAAGGATACAGGCAAGAAGAAAGGATCATCTTCGACGAAACCTTTGTACCATTGGCCAGGCTCGAAGCGATTAGGTTTATCTTGCGTATGCTGACCTCAAAGGTTTCACGATTTACCAAATGGATGTGAAGTCAACATTCCTAAACGGGGATCTAAAAAAGGAAGTATACGTAGTGCAACCCCCAGGTTTTGCAAACTCTAAATTCCCTGATCATGATTTCTTTTTAAATAAAGCTCTATATGGTTTAAAGCAAGCTCTACGAGCATGGTACGAGACGTTGTCTAGCTTTCTTCTTGAGAACAAGTTCACAAGAGGAAAGATAGACAAGACATTAATTCTTAGGTAAGTTAAAGGCAAGATTTTGCTAGTGCAAATCTATGTCGATGACATCATATTTGGCTCTATAGAAGACAACCTTTGTAAAAAAATTTCCAAACATATGCAAGGGAAGTTTAAAATGAGCAGTATGGGACAGCTGAAGTATTTCTTAGGACTTCAGGTGAAGCAATCTGAAGATGAAATTTTCATCTCTCAGACGAAGTTCACTAAGGAGCTTCTTAATAAATTCGAAATGGAGAGCGCAACCTCCATGAGGACTCCAATGGGTTCAACTGTGTCTCTGTACAAGGATGAGAAAGGGAAACCTTTTGATGAAACTAAGTACAGAAGCATAATTGGATCCTTGCTCTACCTTACTGCCAGTATACCAGACATAATTTTTTTGACATGTGTCTGCGCTATATTTCAAGTGAACTCTAAGCAATCTCATTACGTCGCTGCAAAGCAGATTTTGAGATACCTTAAGGGTACACCTAATCTTGGCTTATGGTACCCAAGAAGTAATGGTGTCGAGCTAAATGGATTTTCATTTATTGATTTTGCAGGTTGCAGGGACGATAGGAAAAACACTTCCGGGACGTGCCAATTCCTCGGAAGACGGCTTATTTCATGGAGCAGCAAGAAGCAAAATTTTGTCACAACTTTTATGGCTGAGTCAGAGTATATCTCTAAGGGTAGTTGTTGCGTACAACTTCTTTGGATCGGGAATCAACTCGAAGATTACAATCTAAGGTTTAAAGAGATTCCTATGTTTTGTGACTCCTCTAGCGCTATCACAATTGCAAACAATCAAGTTTCCCACATCCGGACAAAGCACATCGAGGTGTGTTACCACTTCATCTGGGAGCATGTCGAGAACAAGGACATAGCCCTCAGCTATGTCCCGACGGACAAGCAAGTTGACGATATCTTTTCGAAGTCGCTGGATGAGACCAAGTTCTCGTTTTTTAAAACGGAGCTCGGCATGCTGAACAAGGACTCATGAAGAAGGTCTAGTAAGCAAAATGGATCTTGGGATCCAGTTCTTCAAAGCAACTTTTTTTAATTCGGTGAATATCGATCATTTCATCGCATACCCATACAAGTTTTGCCGAATCAGACTCCTCCAACAGCAAAATTCAGATAAGTCTACTTAAGGCAATATTTCAAATTGTCTATATTGGATCCGAAGACTCGATGACCAAATTTGAGGTACACGCAGTTTAGATGCAATTTAAAAATCATAAACATATATACAATCTTATATAAATAAAAATAGGAGGGCCCCAATTCTAAATCCGCTTGTTGGAACCCTTAGGTGATTTGGGCTAGGTTCTCCTCTTAGGTTGTGACCCATATTGTATAGAAGGGTCAAATTTTATGTGTTTCTAGAGTCGAGGCCGTGTTCTTAGAGTCAATAGATCAAAGGACCAACCTACAACACTGCCAAAGACTCAAAACTTAAAGAGATCAAGAATTAGAAAAAGAAATCTACATTCGTCGATCTCAGGTCGACGATAGTCGTGTTCAGCTCGACTAACTCAGAGCCAAAATCTCTGAGCTGAGCTCGACGAACTCCGTTCTCAAATCGACTAACTCTTAAACACTCAACGCCATAATTCACTCAAAGCCAAGGCCGACTCAGAGACAAAGAACACTCGACGCCAGATGTGTTACTCACTCAACACCAACAGATTGATCAAGTTCTTAGGTCGACTAACTTTACAGTCTCAGGTCGACGAACATAGAGCGCAGAATTAGTCAGTTTATGCACAGTAGTTGATCCAAAGAGCTAAGGTCGACGAAAGCTAATCTTAGTTCGACGAAAGCTGATCAGAGGTCAACGAAATCTCAGGTCGACAAAAGCTGATTAGAGGTCGACGAAAGCTGATTAGAGATCGACGAAAGCTGATCTCAGGTCGATGAAAACTGTAAGACATTTTGTTATTTATTCTTTCTCTTTCTGTCTCATCATTTTAACTATTATAGGCTATTAATTCCCTTATAAATCAATGCACTTATATTCTCTAATAAGAGACGTTATAGGCAGCATTGATTGCTAACATCCTCCATGGAATTAATTACTTATATCTCGGGAATGACATAGAATAGAATAATTGACAGCATTCTTGCCATTTCTCATTCCATAGATTTCGGTTGAACATTTATTGCAGAATCTCTTTTTAATTCGACCAAGTTGTAGTGATCTGATATACATCTCCCTGCCAAAAAAACAAGACATACATGAGAGTAGAGATCGATTATCAACCAGAGACACAGCAAAGAAAAGTTCTTCAAAAAGTGCAGTGAAAAAGATCTCTCAAAAAATTGGATGCTCTGAAGAGAAGAAGAAAGAACAACTATCACCATCAAGAATCTTTCTTTTCTCTCCCTCTTTGTTTTCAGGGATCTCAAGTGACAAAAACATTCTAATCAGTCAAGGATCTCTGAAAAGCTAAAGGCCTACACCCTTGAACAAAGCTTTCACTCCTGAATCATTCAAGATCTCAGGAGGAGCTTTGACAACATATAAGAATCCACACAGTCTTCTCATTTTGATTTGAGAAAAAAAGACTTACATGTAAGACCCCCATTTTTTTCTTTTTAGACACCGGGGTCTTAGGCTCAGAACCGTCACCTTGTAGTGATACCTTCGCACCCGGGAAGGTCGTCACTACAAAATACCGATCCTGCCAGCCAAATCGATCACAACTGTACCAATAAATTAAAAGCAAGTCCACAGGAATCACATGTATAGAAAATAAGCTCCACGAAGGGAGTGTCCACAGATAGTACATATAACAGAAATCTCGGGCTTATGCCCGGTACATCATGTCCTCACAAAAAATCGCTCATCGCGGAAGCAAACTAATATAACTACTAGTGGTCGTGACTCACAGTCCCTGCTGTTTGGACTCCGGTACTAGACTGTCCGATCTCCAAGCGTGCCGACCTCCGGGGCTACTCCTCCATGCTGGGCTCCATTGTCCCCTAAAATTATGTGGTTCGAAAACCATTAGTCTAAAAGACTAAGTCCTATCGTCCCCCGCCCCTTCCCCCATGGCTCCTAAGTACCGAGCGGGGAGAAGGAAAGGGGAGGACATGAAGGTGGAGAATATCAAATAGCAGATGGCAGCGGAACTAAACTAACAGTTCAAAAAGATGGTAATAATGATATAAAATTTGAATAAGAAAGTAACCTTAACTTATGTGAATACACATAAGCTACGGGATATCTTGCAGGGCTCCTATCGTATAAAAAGTCCCATACCGATTTATACGATAGGGTGACGATTTAGCAGGCTTAAATATATAGTACTGAAAGAGAACCTTGACTTATAAGCACGCTTGCGCAAACTTATAAGCCAAGGAGTCGTTTTGTAGGGCCTAATGTATAGAGCGTCCCATACCACTTATACATTGGGTGTCAGGTTATATGCAATGGTTATGCTATGAAATACAATTATGCCATGACGTAGACATGCAAGTGTAACTCACCCACTCGACTCTGTGTACACAGACCTTTAGTTCCCCCTTTCGGAGCCGTTACCTCCCAGGATACCTTCGTAGTGGCAGACGAAAGCGGTGGGTTGGGCCTCGCCCACCTCTAAACCAGTAAAGCACTACCGGTCAGACCTATCGTACGCCTCAACGCTTGGTGCACAATGTAGACTCCTGCGTACTCTTGCCGGCTGGCGCACCGGACTTCTGTTTGCGAAGTGCTAACCACACTTGCCGAGTCGACGTATTGGCATCGGTGTATCGACCCTCCAATACCGAAGACCCACCACCTTATACCTTTTATGCACATGCAATAGTTATGAGTCAAACCAACAACCGAGCCAAAGCTCCCCGGACTATCCCATCCATCAACAACCGAGCCAAAGCTCCCCGGACTATCCCGTCTGTCATAATCAATAACTGAGCCAAAGCTCCCCAGACTATCCCATCCGTCAATAATCGAGCCAAAACTCCCCGGACTATCCCGTCCGTCATAATCAACAACCGAGCAAAAGCTCCCCGGACTGTCCCGACCGTCATAATCAACAACCGAGCCAAAACTCCCCGGACTATCCCATCCGTCACAAACCGAGCCAAAGCTCGTCGGACTAACCCTAGTATTTTGACAAATCCTCCTACGGGTTAGACGATCTTTTGTCGATCCTGAGCACCATCTAACATTTAGCCAAAACCCAACCGTTGCTTATCCTAACTCGAGTGATGAACTCATTCTAAATTATCCAAACCTACATCCACTAATCCCGACACATGTGCCCAACTTTATACTCCACATATTTTCTGCAGATTTACTATATGCAGACCAGTAAGGTTAAATGCCATGTAAAATGAGAAGTACATCAAATAATCATCTAGTACTCCTATAATAATTATTGGAGGTCCATTATGACCTTTATTGCCCAAATCCAGAGTTTCACAATTTTTTCCTATTTATCTAATAATTTATTAAATTTTCATAGTTGCCAAAATCTCCAAGTTTGAACAGGAAATACTAAATTTAGACAAGGTAAAATTCCTCCAGATTTATGTTATACTTAATATGAAAAATTTAACCTAAGATCCAAGGTCTCTTAATTTTTCAGCAAGGTTTAGGCCACTAATTTTTATTTCAATTGTAACTTACAATAATTCATTTAAATAGATAAGTAGGGCAATATTATTTCCAAAAATTCAAGGAAAATTCTAAATTGATTGTAAGGGCATATAAATGCTCTGGGTCAGATATCATAAGTAATTAAAGAGTAATAAGTTTCAAACAAATTAATGAACAAATTTCCAAAATTACTAAATGCAGACCACCAAGGTTAAATGTCATATAAAATGGAAAGTACATCAAATAATCATTCAGTACTCCTATAATAATTATTGGAGGTCCATTATGAACTTTAAGTCCTAAATCAAGAGATCCATAATTTTCCTATTTATTTAATAATTTACTTAATTATTGTAGTGACTAAAAATTCCCATAATGAACATGATGTACAAATTTCAGACAAGATACCATTCCACCGATTTTATATGATATTCAAAATAAGTATTCAACTTCCCCTCGAAAATATCCAAATTTTTCAGTAAGGTTTTGTCCACCATTTCTTATTTCAATTTATTCCTTAATAATTCATTTAAAGAGATATGTAAGGCTATATTACTTCCACAAATTTAGAGAAAATTCAAGTATGATTTTAATGGCATATAAATGATTTGAGCCAATTTTCATAATTTATTTATCAGTAAAGAGCCTTAAATAAATTATTGAACAATTTCCTCATTTACCAAGCTTGTGAAGTAAGTACCTCAAATATGTATTCAAGAATTCTCATAAAATTTATATATGTCTATAAATACTTAAAACTTTCTCTGCCAAACTTTCATGACCTTCCAAGGGGTAAAGAGACCAATATGATCAATTTATTAATTAGGAAATTCCCCTGTGTTACAAAAGGAGTACTACAATTATTGTCCCAAAAATTCTAATTAAATTACTAGAGGTTCATAATATCCTTATGACCATTCTACCAACATTTCATCTTAGTTTAAGGAGTTTAACTAGCCTATTCCAACCCTACCATATTTGTGCCCTAAAATAAGGTTAGGGTTTTATGGGTCCTAAACTTTTCAAAATCCCTTAAGATTTTCACCAGAGGGTTTTTAATTACCCTAGTACCCTACCTACAAAATTTCATGGTCATACAAGGTGTCTTGGCCACATGCCCTTCACAAGGTACAAAAGCCCTTCCTTAGGGTTTTACCTAGGATCTTGGGCCAAATCCATTCCAACACTCCAAATTTTTCATTGTAAGGTGTAAAAAGTCATGACAAGTCAGTGGCCCAAATTTGAACCTCTGTTGAGGTGAATTGGACACTCTAAGCCAAAAATACATTTTTTGACCAAAAAGCCCTTTTTAAGGCAAGGCTAGGGTTTGCAAGATTTCAATTCAAATCACCTCCAAAATTAATGAAATTATAACCAAAGCTTAATATTAACCTCATATACCACCCACCAAAATTTGGATGGATTTGGAATTCATTTAACCCATAAATTAATTTACCCTAGATAAATTAAATTATTTACAAAAACTATAGAAAATTTATCCCCAAAAATTCCCATTTTTGGTAAGGGTCTAGATATTGGTCAGGGTGACTCCCTGCCGAAATTTCAACTCATTTGGACAAAAAATGAAGTGTGGGCACTTTGTTTAATGTCTGCCTAGTCATATGTATAGACCCCACCAAACTGAGTGCCTTGGTCAAACCAAACACCCAAATTGGTTCAAACCAATTTTGTATGAAATTAGACTCAAAGAGCTAAAATTCAAGTGTTGACTACTTTTCCTGAAAATGTCTCTAAGTATTTTTAATAATTAAAACTATTAAATATGAAAAGTGTGACAGAATCATGAAATGAAATATATAATTCCATAGTTTAATATCAATTTCTGCACGAATCTTGACGCAAAACCGACGGAATCCCGTCATCTTCTTCCTCCAGCTGACGGCCAGGATTCATCCCGCCTGGGCTTCCTTCCAGCCGCTGCCGCCGGCGGTCCGGCCACCTCACCGGCCTGCCACCGCCGCCAACACCTTCGTGGTGGTCGTGGCTATCTCCAGGCGGCAGCACGGCCGCCGGGGAGCACTATTTCGGTGAACCCGAGAGTATGAATTTTCATGGAAAAACCATTATTTTGAAAATCGGATTGGACTCAATTGAGCCCTAACCTTGTCTCTAATGATCCCTAAGGTCTACCCATGTAAGAAAGAGTGGAGGAGGACCTGTGGGGGTGGCTGAAGCCGTGCTGATCGTCGGATTGGCATGGTGGTGGCTGGTGGTGGTCGGCCTTCTGCAACTATGCAGTGAAACTGCTTGGCTCCTTCAAGTAAGTGGTGGAAAATCACCCTTGGAGTCCAGTGATGCTTTTAAAAGGAAGAGGAGGGGAGTTAGGTGGCTGAAATCCTCTATGCCATTTTGGCCCAAGTCAAGCTTGGCGGCCATGGTTGGTAGGGGGGAATGCATGGCTCCAACTAGTCAATGACCAGCTGGTTGGATTGGGGCTGCCTTCCTTGTCCTAATGCAATGAATGGAGGGGGTTGGGGAGGGGGAGAATGAGCCCAAAGTCCTCCTCCCTTTTCTTCCTTCTCTTTCTCTCTCCTCCATGGTGGCTTTTTCTCTCTCCTACACACCAAGCTGAAATTTGGTTCCTACCTAACCCAATGGCAGCCCACAAGTCCATTTCACTCATCAAAACCAGGTTAGCCCAATTAAAATGGGCTTGAGCTTGAGTTAGCCCATTTGGGCTAGCTTGACCCAAACTTGGACTAGGGCCCACTTAGGTCAATTTGGTCCTTGAAGTTTCCTAAATATGTCCTTGGTGATCCATTGGCCTCCCCTAGGGTCAAGGTGGGGTAGGATTGGCCCTTGAAGGTCACTTGACCCTTAACTAGGGCACTTTGACCATTTTAGGTTAAGAGTTGACTTTGGTCAACCTAGCCTTTTTGATTGGTCCTAATGGGTCGTTGGTGACCCTTTGGCCTCTCACTAGGGCTATGAGGGTTTGTGTGGAGTCCAGTTGGCTAAGGGACTGCAATTGGACCTTGTGTAGGTCAATTTGACCCAATTAGGGTTAGAGTTGACTTTGGTCAACTTAGCTCCTTTGACTGCCCTCCATGGGTCCTTAGTGACCCATTGACCCCTTACTAGGGTTATGAAGGTATGGGTGGGGTCTTGGAGTCTTGGTGAAGCCTCATGATCACCTTAAACCAAGGTTCAGAAATCTACTATTTGCAGACCATAGTGGTCTTATCCTCATTCCTAGGCTCACTTGGCCTTTATGGACTTTCTAGGGCTTTGTCATGACCTAGTCATTACAAAACTATCTCTAGGGGTCTAGTTGTCTGAGGGATGTTACATTACATCACTCTCTCATTCCCACCTCTGTACAGGGTTTTAATTCCCTTCAAAATTATTCTAGTTGCAAGTCTCCTTCCAAAAGACTTGAGGTTTAGTTTTTGAGCACCTGATCAAAAGCTCATTGGTGACAGTCACCTAATCAAAACCTGCAGTGGATTCCTACCAAGGGTGGTAGAAGAGTGGATGTATCCATTTTGGGGAACCACTATAAATTTCTTGTGTTGTCTGGTTGCTCTTTCTTTTCTGTTCTTGCTGTGGCTGTGTTAGTTAGATACTGCTAGAGAAGAAAATTTTAAAAACACACAGACATACTCTATTCACCCCCCCCTCTAGAGTATATCAGATCTAACCCTAACTTTCAATTGGTATCAGAGGAGGTTCTTTTGGTTGTACAAGCTAATCCTTGAACAAAAGATCCCAAGTTAGATCTGTTCTCTTACATCTTCTAGATTTATACAGCATGGCACAGAATAAAGAGTATGCAAGCACCAGACCTCAAGAGTATAACTTGTCCAAGTTCATACTCTGGAAGGCAAGAATCAGACTCTACATGAATTCTATTGATGAGGATATATTTAATTCTATCTTAACAGGACCACCAGCTCCAGTGGCTTCAACCCCATCAACTTCAACAGACATGAGTGCAGTTCAACCCCCTGGATGGACAGATGCACAGAAAAAGGCAAAGATAGCTGATGCCAGAGCCATGAACATATTTGCTCAAACAATGTCAGATGAGATATTTCAAAAGGTTGCTCAGTGCTCATCAGCCCAGGCCATTTGGAACTTACTGAACTAAATGGTGGCTGGATCAGTAAATGAGAGGAAGGATAGAAGATCTAACCTCATCACTCAATATGAAAACTTCAAAAAGGATGAAGCTGAAATAGTGGAAGTGATGTACAAAAGACTCAGCTCCATTATTAGTGAGCTGAGGACTCTAGATAAGGAAATCACTTTGACTGAAGTGAATGACAAGATCCTCATGTGCTTCCCCAGCACATGGGACTCAAGAATCTAGCCCATCAGAGAAGCCAGAAGCAAAACAGATATCTCAACTAAAGCTCTACTAGGAAAGCTAAAGTCCTATGAGTAGCTGATAAAATCAAGGGAAGCAGTAGCTGAAGTCAAGACTCCTATACCAACTAGGAAAGAGCACAACATAGCTTTCAAAGCTCCAGAAGACTCTGAAGTCATTCCTGTGAATGAAGAATTGATGAGTCTCTTTGCCAAGAGATTCTTTAAGATGGCTAGAAAAGATTTCAGAAGGAAACCATCCAAGTATGAAGACAAGCCAAGGTATGACAAAACACCATCTAAAGAAGTAGTGTGCTTTGGCTGCAGGAAACCTGGGCATTTCATCTCTGAGTACCCAGAAGTTCAGAAGAAGGATAGAAGAAAGGAGGTTGACTCAAGGAAGGGTAACTACACCAAGCCTTCCTCAAGCAAGCACAAGAGGAAGGACAAGGGTGAAAGTGAGGGTAAGATCAACCTTTACTCTAGAGGGGGGTGAATAGAGTATATTAAAATAATTTTCCTAATTAAAAATTATTCAGTAGTGGAAGACTTGATTTATATATATGTGTATTATGCTTGCAGTAAAAAAACTAAGTAAGCAAGAAACAAATCACAGCACACAGCAAATCAAACACAGCAACCAGAAGACACAAGGATCTATAGTGGTTCCCCAATCAACCTGGGTACATCCACTCTTCTACCACCCTAGGTAGGAATCCACTGCAGGAATAGTTGATCAGGTGTCCTGGGCACCAATGAGCTTTTGATAAGGTGCTCAAAAACCAAATCAGATTTTTTGATCAGATGTCTTGCCACCACTGAGTTTTGACAAGGTCTCAGAAATAACCACAAAACTTTTGAAGGGAGTTTTAAGTAACCCTTTTACATCAGAATAAAAGAAAAAGAAAGAGTTGATGTTCTTCTCTATCAACAGTCAAAGAGAAGACTAGTGGATTGTTATTGTCAAAGTTCCCCCAGAGATTTGTAGTTGTTCAAGAAGAGAAGCTTTGCACAGGGTGATAGGCCTTCAGTATGTTTGAGATCTCCAGCAAAGAATGATTTCAACAAAGGCTGAAATGTGATGTGTCTGGAGTCCTTGATTGATGAAGCCTTGAACACTTGAATCAGAAGAGATCTTGAAAGAATAGAGGAATTCTTTTCTGTGTGGTGATCTCCTTCACTGTTGTATTCCTTGTGTTCTGTAAGAATTCTAACTTGTAATCCTGTAATACTTGTGTCTCAAAATCTATTCCTTAGAATAATAATGATCATGTTGCTGTCTCAATTACTCTGAGATGATATATTGAAATTCAGTCTTCTAGATAGCCATTACCCAGTCATAAATGACTTCCTTAAATGATATCTGTCTCTGGAGGAAAGTTCTAAGAGACATTCCATTTAGTCTTCCTTGAAACTTGCTCCAGATTGATTGAAACGGCAACAAAATCCTTTAGAATAAATGCTGGATATGAATCAGATTAAATTCCATAACTGACTTAATTTGAATTCTGAAATCGTCGATCTCTCAAGAAAAGTCGTCGATATAAGCTCGACTATCGTCGACCTGAGCTCGGAGACTGGAATTAGACTAGAGACAGAAATCGTCGATCTGAGCTCGACTATCGTCGACCTGAGCTCAGAGATCTGGATTTTTGCTAGAGACAGAAACATCGATCTGAGCTCGGAGTTCGTCGAATCGAGTTCGATGACTCGTTGAACTGAGCTCAGATATAGTCGAACTGAGCTCGTTGCCTCGTCGATCTGAGCTCGACGATAATTGCCTTAGTCTTCTGCACTTGTAATCTGAACTAGAAGATCTTGGGGGCAGCTTTCAAACCTAAGTTCTAAGCCTTAGACCTATTCTAGTTGACCTTTAAAACTATACAATGAGTTCAAGACATATTCCTAAGGACATAGTGATCCTTACCCAAATTAGTAATAGGGTGTTCCAACAATCTCCCCCTATTTGGGTTAGGATTACTATTTACATGACATATAGGAATTAAAAAACATATAAGCAGAAACAAAAGTAGATACAACATAGAAGAATAATGAAGTGCAACATTGCAGAAGCAGATTATAAAGTCACAGCAGATAGTCAGAAATAGATGTATACTGTCAGCTTACATAATTACTCCTTTTCTTTGCTCTTTTTGAACAAGATTTCTCTGTTGGGATCTTGAGCTTCCTTATTGGATCTTCTATCATCAGCAGCACCTAGGGAGGTTTGAGATTTAGGTCTGGGAACAACAGCCTCTGGGTGCAGCTTCATATAACACTCTGGCTCAAAGAATTTCCTGGAGGAGTATCTTTCAAGTTCTTTCTTTCTTTGCTCAGATAAAGTGGTGATGTTTGAGGTATCTCTCCCTTGTTCTTTTGCCTTCTTTATTTGATCTAAGGAAGCCAATTCTTTCATCCTTGCTGTCCAAGAAAGGGAATTGATTTCTCGATCTTAAAAGGGAACAAGAGGTTCATATCTATTGATTGAACCAGCAGGAGGAGCTCTTGAAGTAACAATATCTTTAAACTTATAAGGGTAAGGACCAGAAGTTGAATCAAAGGGTCCTTGTCCTTCCCTGTGATAAGGATGTTGTCTTGATTTTCCTCTTGAATAAACTCTATATCCTCTTTGTTTCCTCTGTACTGGCCTCTCCTGGATTGGTAGCCTCTTTGTTGATACCCTCTTGATTGTGATCTATCTTGAGTCTGAGAGGAGCTTTTAGTTGCAGCATATATATGAGGTCTGTTAAGCAGAACCTCCACCAGTTCCTGCATCTGGTGAAGGAGGAGGAGGAGGAGGAGGATTATGGTGAGATGATCCTTTGTCATACTTCCTCCTCTTCTTCATGGCCTTCAGCTAGTTCCTTTAGAATTGCATCCAAGGTTCAGTTATAGGACAGTCATGCAGAATATAATAGGGAATGTCATTATCATCCTTTACTTTCTCTGGAGGAACTCTCTTCAAAGCTTTGCTTCTGGCTTTCCTCTTCCTTACAATGGTTGTAGAGGAGTCATCAGAATCAATTCTGAACTTGTCACTGTCTGAGCTCTGAGGATTGTCATATAATTCATCAATCCTTTTGATATACTCTTTCTATTGTTTGGATTTTTTTAGTTGAAGCAGCAGCAGCAATGACAGAAGCAGTACTTGCAGAAATAACAACACTGGCAGAAACATAAGAGATAGCAACACTAATAATTGGAGCAGCAACAACATTAGAAATAGAAATAACAGCAGTAATGATAGTTTAACTTTCAAGACTACCTAAATACCTAGAGGGGGGTGAATAGGTACTTTTCCTTGATTTAACATAAGGCAGAATATAACTACAGTTCTTTGAATAAATCAGATATTTTTATAGCTAACACAGCACAGTAATCACAATCATACACACATCACAGATTGCACACAGATTTATAGTGGTTCCCCAAGGTCTGGGTACATCCACTTTCCCCCTTCAACCATCTAGCAGTATGCTAGAGTCGGCCTAACTTCTTCCTTTAACTCAGATCCTCAGATCGTATAGCTCAGAATTCAGAAGGATTCCTACAACTCAGGCTAACAAGCCCTACCTCAGCCTTGCCACAAGGCCTACAACTCAGAGAATACCTTCTCCTACAACTCAGGCATAAACAGCCCTACCTCAGCCTTGCCACAAGGCCTACAGCTCAGAGAATACCTTCTCCTACAACTCAGCCTTTATAAAATAGGCTTACAACTCAGATCTATGAATAGATCCTACAGAATTTGATAAGGAATTTTGTAATCTCTTACCCCTGTTGAGAGAGAAGGGATAAGAACTTTCTTGATCAGCTTCTTGAAGAGGCTGATGGCTGAAATCAACTTGATCTTAGCTTTCTTCAAAGCTTCTTGAATTTGAACTTAGTTGGGTTGATTTCCTCTGAATAAAACTTACTAGTAGCTTCCTTCTTAGACTTCAGAAATGGATCGGAATCTTCTTGACAGATTAGTTCAGTATCTGCTTCTTGAGAGACCTGTGAATGTCTCCTCCTTGTCTTCAAATAGCTGGATCTCTCTCTATCCAAACCTCTTAAAGATTCTCCTGAATTTTGATTGAATTCAACTTAGACAGAATCTGAATAGTAAACTACTTCAGAACGTCTACTTAGATCTTCTCACAAAAATCTTCTTCTTTGTTACTTGTACTTTCTTCATCAGAGATCAATCTCTAATTGTGTTAGTTGAGACAATACTTCTTCTCTTGTTTATGTGTGTATTCCTTCTTCTGAATCCATCTATTTATACACTTCATCCATGGTAACCGGCTGATCTAGTTTATAACTAACTTCTGACAAGTCTGACAGCTTCAGTAAACCTGTTGTAACTCACAGCTGTCAAGTCTTCAAATAGTTCTTGAGCCTTTGAATCTGTCAGTAAAGCGTCGAGTCTGACTGTCATAAAGTGTCGAGACCATCTGTCAATATGTGTTGACACAAGTGACTTAAGTGTCGACACAGCCTTTGGTGATGTCGACATAGCTGCTTTGATGTCGACACAGCTTCTTGATACTATATCTTGAGAATGTATCGACACTGATTATTTATGTCGACACAAACACTTCACCATTCATCAGCAATCAACTTGGTCTAGACTCAGCTGTGTGTCAACACAAGTCCTGTGTGTCGACACAGTTGATGTAGACTGAGAACATAGTATTTGTCGACACTGCCTCCAGGTATTGACATTTCCTCCCAGTGTCGACACAATCGATGTCGACTATAATCTTCTGTTTGTCGACACTGCCTCCTGGTGTCAACACAAACTCACTGAAGTGTCGACACAGCAATATACAAGTGTCGACACAATCTTACTGGAGTGTCGACACAATTTTACTGGAGTGTCGACACTGCTTCCTCGGGTGTCGATATATGGACTTAGAATATTTTTCCTTCATTTTAGGACATTCTTAACCTGCACATATAAACTCAAAATAACATCAAATACACCTTGATGTATATCATTGAGCTAAGTGAGGCTTCTCCAAATCAGGTACACATTTTCCAATATACCCAACAATCTCCCCCTATTTGGAGAAGTCATAACCCTTTAGCCAATGATATACACCACTTAGAAAATAAACAATTTGATGTACATAAGCATTATATGACAGGGTACTATATAAACAAAACACATATCATTGTTACATCACAGAATAAAGATGTAAAAGAGAATGATCACAGAACAATGTTTTATATATTAACTCAAAAGTGTTTGTTACAAGTTGTTTACATTGATTTCTTTAACAAACTAACAATTACATAGTTCTTGAACAAAAACTAGTAAAGCTTAGACTAAGGCTGGGCAGGCTCCTTGATGACTATCCCTTTTCCAGATATTATCTGAGCCTGAGTAGGAGGTTCTGTATCTTCCATGGGCTTCTTGCCTTTCAAATCAACTTTCTTCTGAGCTTCAGTCTTGATCCTTTGTCTTTCAAAATAATGAAAGGGCTTGGGGAAATACTTGCTAGGTTCTTGAGTATCAGGAGGTAGCTTTCCCATCTTAGCCTTTCTCCTGTGTTGAACTATGGCCTCCTGCTTGGCTTCATACTTTTGTCATTCTTACTCATTGTACCACTTTCCTCTTTCATGTACTTGATCTTTTACAGCCTTCCATGCAGTTAAAATGATATTCCTTGAAGTGGGGATCCACTGCTCAAAGTCTGGCTTTAATTCTGCTTGCTCTCTAAATATTTTCTTTGATAATAGAGCATCTTGCTGAGCTTTGATAACAGTATCTGGCATATCAACTTTTTCAATAATCACATTTGTAATTGGTTGTGGAGGGTTGTACATTGACTCAACTTGTTGGTGTACCATTTGAATATCTATAGGAGGGTAAATGACTTGGGCAACCTCAGGTTGATCACCTTCAAGTAGAATTGGTTGCATCCCTGACTCAGCCATATTATCATCATCACACAAGGGTGGATATCCTAGAGTGGCTCTTATGCTGTTGGTTACCCATTTGGCATGATCAGATCCAACATAGACTAACACCCTCTCCCCCTTTATGACTTCTCTAACAATATGATCTCTTAAGTCCTCTTTCTGAAATCTTATTTGCCCATCCAGGTAATTGATTCCATCTTTAAAGAATGGCTTTAACTTTTGAATCTTGTCACTAATTAACTTCTCAGATGAAGTGATGGATGTTTTAACTGCATCTAGGGCAGCTTGTAGCTTCTGATCATATTCTTCTTTTTCCTTATTCTGAGCTTCAGTCATTACAACAACAGTGTTTGTGAACTCAGTGACTATCACATTATGTGATTCAGTCAGGTTGTCATTCATTCTTATTTGATTCTCAAGGACATAGCCTTGTTTAACGGCCATCTCATCCACTTTCTTCTTTATTTCTTCTTGTTGCTTGGCAAGAAATACGACAGCATTGCCTCCCTTGTGGAAGCAATCTGTCATCTCTCTTTTATGCTGATTAACTTCAAATCTTATAGATTTTATATCTTGTGCCAGATCAAATTGAAGAGCCTTTTGGCTTTCATCCACATATTTTTCTAAAAGCAATCTTTGCTCATCAAATTTAATTGTAAGTCAACCAACAGTTTGTTATAATCAATTGCAGGTGCTGGTTGGAAAGAAGTAGCTTGTAAAGCCTACTTATAGCTTTGAATTCTTCTCTTAAAGACCATTATTCCTCTCTTCTTTGCCTCCCTTACTTCTTCATGCTCAGACTCTGAAGAACTTTCAATAGTAACTCTCTCTTGAGGAGTGGAAGAAATTTCTTTCTCAGCTACTTGTTGCTCTACCTCTATATCAACCTGCTCCCCCTCAACCCTTACTTGCTCCCCCTCAAATCTTAGGGTCTCCATTTTATCTGTTTCTCCTCCAATATCAGGAAACAACTCTTCAAGAGTAAATTCTTGATGTGTGAGAGCAGGAGATTGTACTTTCTTAGCAATAGCAGCAATACCAGAAATATCAAGATCAGTTTGAGGAATAATGTCCTCTGATAAATTGATTATTTCTTCCTCTTGTACCTGTTCAGACTCTTTATCCCCCTATAAATGTGCATTCTCAGCATTGTCCTGGACTTGTATACTTTCCATCTCCCCCTGCACTTGTGCAATAACTGGCTCCCCCTGCACCTGTGCAGATATAGTATCTTCCTGGACTTGGGTAGTCACAGTCAGATCCTGAACTTGTGCTCTAACTTGCTCTTCCTGGTCTTGCGCATCTTCATGACCATGCTCAGGCATCTCTTTTGAAAGAACTCTATCCCACCTTGAGAATAACCTTATATCCATTCTCCTCATGTGGTTTATCTTTGATCCAGGAATCTATTGCATCACCTCTGAAATTATTCCAGCCAGGAATAGAATCATTATCCTAGCCAAGTTTGGCTTCTTTATCCCTTCTTTAATCTTATCAAACAGTACTGCAGACCAATTTGTTTGAATCTTAAAGATCACCCTAGTCATCAGGCTGAACATATAGGCTGATATCCTATCATGGCCACCTGGTTTGCATAAGATCACTTTTCCTATAATTTCAGACAGGAATTTCCCCTAATGATTCATGCCCTTCCTGTTGATGGCAGATCCTATTTTTATGGTTGGATCCAATCCACACCATTGAAGAGCCTCCCTGGTCCTTGAGGCTGGGACCTATTCCTCATCTTGTATTCTAGGAAGATGGAGAATCTTGCTCAACCTCTTTTGAGACAGCTTGACCCTTTCTCCATGTACAGAGGATTTGATCTTCAATCCTGTTGAGTCCATTGATGCTGCAGTGTAGAACTCGAATACTTCTTTCTTCCATATCTTACTAGGTTCAGAGACAAGATATTCTAATCCATTTTCTGCAAGAAGTGAAATGACCTGTTTGATCTCTGAGTCGGCATCGTCGAATGCATGCCTAACTAACTCATATCCTTCATTGACGTTGTCTTCAACCTTGGGCGCCATTGGAATGAAGATAAAGCTTGATTGGAGAGGAGAGAGATTGTCGACACAAGGTTTTTGTCTCGAAACCCTGGTGAGCGTGTCGACAGAATAAGTTCTTGACCTATTTTTACCCTTCTAATCAAAGAAGATCAAAAGGCGGGCAAAAATTGTCTAAAAGTGTCGACACTGTTGGAATGTGTCGACACAAACTTCTATTGTCTCGAACACGGCGCTGACTACTATGTGTCGACACCAATTAATGATATGTCGACACAGGAGATACTTAGTAGTTCATCAGAAATTCTGTGTCGACACTTATTATAAGTGTCGACACAAAATCTGTAAGTGTCGACACCATTACTCTGGTTGTGTCTACACTACATTTCTTGATGTGTCGACTCTTTGTCCCTTAGGTATCGACACATTTTCTCTGTGTCGAACCAATTTCCCTGAATTGTCGACATGACTTTTCTGTGTCGACACCTTATCACTAAATGTGTCGACACCATTTTACTTAGCCAATTTTTGGTAAACTAACCTATGGTCAGCATTCCTAATTCAATTTTAAATCTATTGAATTTAGTTTCATCCAGAGGCTTAGTAAATACATCTGCAATTTGAAAATCAGTTTTAACAAATTCTAATGAGATGTCTTCTTTTTCTACATGTTCTCTAAGAAAATGGTATTTTATCTCTATATGCTTAGTCCTACTATGAGAAACATGATTGTTTGCAATAGAAATAGCACTTTTAGAATCACACAATAAAGGTGTTCTACTTACTTGAATACCATAATACCTTAGTTGATGTTCAATCCACAACAGCTGTGCATATCAACTTCCTGCTGCCACATATTTAGACTCAGCTGTGGATATTGCCACACTAGTCTGCTTCTTACTGCTCCAAGATATCAATCTTCCTCTCAGGAATTTGCATGTACCTGTAGTACTTTTTCTATCTTCTCTACAGCCTGCAAAATCTGCATCTGAATAACCTGCTAGTAGAAAATCTCCATTCCTAGGGTACCAAAGGCCTAGATTAGGCGTGCCCTTTAGATATCTCAAAATCCTCTTGACTGCAGTATAATGTGATTCTTTAGGGCATGCTTGGTACCTAACATAGACACATGTTGCATACATAATGTCTAGTCTACTAGCAGTGAGATATAATAGAGAGCCAATTATTCCTCTATACAAAGACTTATCTACAGGTTTACCTGCATCATCTTTGCATATAGGCATACTTGTTCCCATAGGAGTTCTCATGGTGGAGGATGATTCCATACCATACTTCTTAATTAACTCCTTGGTGAACTTAGACTGGGATATGGACAATACATCATCAGTCTGTCTTACTTGGAGTCCCAAGAAGAACTTAAGTTCCCCCATACTGCTCATTTCAAACTTCCCTTGCATGAGTTTTGCAAATTTCTTGTAAAGGTTATTCTCTGTAGACCCAAAGATTATGTCATCTACATAGATCTGAACTAAGATTATCTTCCCTTTAGATTCCCTTAGGACTAGAGTTTTGTCTATTTTACCTCTTGAGAATTTGTTCTCAATAAGGAAAGTAGACAGGGTTTCATACCAAGCCCTTGGGGCTTGCTTTAACCCATACAATGTTTTCCTTAGTCTATAGACATAACAAAGTTTAAGAGAATCTACAAAACCTGATGGCTACTCTACATAGACTTCTTCTTTTAGATCACCATTTAGGAATGCTGATTTCACATCCATTTTATATACCTTGAAGCCTTGATATGCTGCATAGGCAAGGAACATTCTGATTGCTTCCAGTCTTTCTACTGGGGAAAATGTTTGATCAAAGTCTATTCCCTCTTCCTGCCTGTATCCTTTTGCAACCAATCTTGCTTTATTCTTCATAATAACTCCATTCTTATCCAACTTGTTCCTAAAAATCCACTTTGTACCAATGATGTTGTGGTCTTTTGGTTTAGGAACCAACTACCAGACCTTGCATCTTCTAAACTGATTAAGCTCCTCTTACATAGCATTAATCTAGTGTTGTTCTTGGAAAGCTTCTTCAAATTTCTTTGGCTCCAGTTGAGATAGAAAACTTGAGTGCAGGACTGTATTCAGATTTCTACTTCTGGTTTGCACTCCATGTCTTGGATCACTAATTATCTGATTTGTTGGATGATCCTTTAGATGTCTTACAGCTGGAGGTAAAATTCCTTCTGGCTGAACACCTCTAGTTTCTTCATTATGCTACACCTCTTGGTTGTCATCAGCTTCTAGAGAGTCTTGTACTCCCCCTGGACAGTAGCCATCATTTTCCAATACCTCATCTGCAGGTGTGCCTTCTACAATGGAAAGCTTGTCCATTTTATTGCTTATACCTGTTGGACTGCATGAACTACAAGACAACTCACTGTTGATTAATCTTGTTTCATCAAATAGAACATGTACAGATTCTTCTACAACTTGAGTATTCAAGTTGTAGACTCTATAAGCCTTATTATTGTTGTTGTACCCAATAAATATATCATCTTGGGATTTGGCAGCAAACTTAGTTAGATAAGACTTGCCATTGTTAAGGATATAACACTTGCAACCAAAGATTCTAAAATAGGATAGATTTGGTTTTCTACCTTTCATGATCTCATAGGGAGTCTTTTTGTGGTACTTGGTTATAGAAGCCCTATTGAGCACATAACATATAGTGTTTACTGCCTCAGCCCAGAAAAATTCTGGGAGAGAAGTGTCACTCAATAGAGTTATACCAGCTTCAATCAATATCCTATTCTTTCTTTCAGCAATACCATATTGCTGAGGTGTTCTAGGTGAGGAGAATTTTTGAAAAATCCAAAACTCTTCACACAATCTTGTCATACTTTCAGACTGAAATTCAGTGCCATGGTCACTTCTGATTTTGACCACTGTACTGTCCAGTTCATGCTGAATTTGTCTGACAAAACTGTGTAAAACACTTGGGGTTTTAGATTTCTATCTTAGAAAGAACACCCTGGTATATCTAAAATAGTCATCTACAATCACAAAAGTGTAGACCTTCCTACCTAGACTATGAACTAGCATAGGACAAAAAAGATCCATATATAAGAGGTATATACACCTCACTGAATCCTTGTTTTCATGGCTATGAAAGGAGGATTTTGTCTGCTTGCCCTTTTGACAAGCTGAACATATCCCTTCCTTTATACACTTAACTTGAGGACCATTCCTCACTAACTCTTTACTAAAGAGTTGGCCAATTGTCTTGTAGTTAAGATGGGTCGGCCTCTTATGCCATTTGACACAATGAGAAGCTTTCTCATCAGCTACAAGACAAATAGGAGATCCTTTGTTCTCACACACAAAGTCAAGACAATAAACATTTCTTTTTCTATACCCAGTCAATATGACCTTTTGATCACTTGACCTTTTGATATGGCATCCATTTTTAACAAATGAAATGTCATATCCTAGATCACTCAGCTGACTTATGCATATCAGGTTATGTTTCAAACCTTTTATATAAGCCACATGAGTGATGGTAATTTGGTTTGAATAAATGTTACCAAATCCTTTGATGATTCCTCTTTTAGATCCACCAAAGATTACTTTAGGCGCATCCTTGATAGATGTGTACTCCTTCAGAAGCCCCTTTATTCCGGTCATGTGCCTGGAACATCCACTGTCCAAGTACCATATAGGGGCATGGAAACTTGGACTTTCCTGCAATACAGAATTACTTTCCCTTAGAACCCAAGTAAGTCTTGGGTCCTTGGTTCAAGTTAGCACCATTCAAATCAAAACTACCAGCAGCTCTTCTAACTGGTAGACTGTTGTTCTTCCTGACACTTATGTTATGCCAGCAGTCTAAGGCAAAATGGCATGTCTTACCACAGTACCAACATTCATACTTGTTGTATCTAGGTCTAGATACATTTTTGACAGAAGAATTTTTTGTTCTGTGCTGGTGCTGCTGCAGCTACACCCACTGATTTCTTATAATTATGGGGTTTATGAACATGGACTGACTTATTGGCATTAACACCCTTGTTATTCAGAACATCAGTCTTATTATGACCTTGAGTATTCTCAAAGTCATACTTGTTAGAAGGCTCATGCACCTTTCTAAAAACTATAGGGACTTTAAAGTTCAATGACTAAACAAAGGCTTTGCCCTTTCTCTTGAAATGGGCAGCCCTGGTGTTACCTTTATAGCCTATTCCAGCCTTACCCTTTTGATCCACAAACTCATCTATTAAGGGTAAGACTGATTTTGGCTTAGAGTAACTAGCCACGAAATCTTTATCTACTTGAAGTCTAACTTCCAGACTTTTAATTAGATCATTTTTATATGTGATTGTACCCATCTGAATAACAGTAATAGTTTTTAGCTTGGCAACCTCATTCATTTGTTGATCCAATTCTTTCTCTAAACGAGATGTAGTCATCTTAAGATCTGCAATTTCCTTAGCCTGATTTTTTGCCATGTTTTTGCTTTTCTTAAGTGCCTGCAATAAGTCCCTATATTCATATATCAACTGATGAATATCTCCTCAGATTCTGATCCATCCTCATCACTTGATGAAGATGAATCTGACTCTGAACTAGTACTGTAATCAAAAATTCTAGAATTACTTTGTACCTTACTGGGACCAGGCTGATCCTGTCACTTGTTGTCTTCTGATTCAGCCATCAGTCTCATGCACTGATGGTCTTCTTGTTCATTGATGGAGTCTAGTAATTGCGTAAACTCCTCTTCTTCACTAGCTACATACAGTCCAATGTTTGCTTCAGCTTCAGATTCTGACTCTGAGGAGGATTGATCTGTAAGTCTCTTCTCCTTCTTAGCAACAAATGATTTCTCCTTCTTGCCCTTTTGTTGAGTCTTCTTTCTGTCTGTTGACTCCATCCTCTTTTCTGGACACTCAGCCACCACATTTCCTGGCCTATTACAGCAATAGCAAACAATTTTTGATGTTGTAGCTTCGCTGGGCTTAGACCTGCTCCTTTCCTTTCTTGATGATTTTCTCTTTTGATAATAGTTATCAACTGGCTGTGATGTGGAGGGCCTTGACTTCCACTGCTTCTTATTCAAGAACCTCTGAAACTACCTTATAAAGGCAGCAAAATATGTATCTGAATCACTGCTATCTAAGTTCTGATTGTCTGAATTTTCTGAGATAACTTCAGCAAATTCCTTAGGAGGTGATGGAGACATCCTCATGCTCTTTCTAGTGGCTTCAACCTTGAAGGCCACTGACTTTTCTCTGTGCTCTCCTTTTGTATTTCTTTCTTCCTCCTTCCTAGCCATTAGTTGCATTTCATATGATAGTAACTTTCCAAATAAGATTGAAGGAGAAATGTCAGCTAGTTTGGCCACTTCTCTAATGGCACAAATCTTGGTATCCCAATCCTTTGTCAAGGATCTTAGAAATTTGTCATTCAGCTCATAAGTACTGAAGACTCTTCCATAGGACATCAGTTCATTCACTATCCAGTAGAATTTCTTGTAGCATTCAGATATGCTATCAGACTTCCCTTGTCTGAAACTCTCATATTCTTGATTGAGCATAGACTTTCTACCTTGTCTAACTTCTTAAGAACCCTTCATGTAGACAATCAAGGTGTCCCACATTTCCTTGGAGGTTTTGCAATGAATCAAATTTTAGAAAGTAGAATCATCTATGGCACTCACTATGATATTCTGAGCTCTTTTATCCATAGTTACCAATATAATCTCATCCTTAGTCATTTCAGAAAAATCCTTGGGAGTTCTCTGATTTTCATCTAGAGCAGACACATTCATTGGGATATATGGACCTTCTTTTACTGTGATATATATCCTTGGATCAGAGGCCTCCATAAACAACCTAACCCTTTCTTTCCAGATTCCAAAAATCTCTTTCCTGCAGATGGGTAATTTCATTGACCCTAATTCCTTGTGCTTCTCTCCAGAACCCATTTTCTTGATTCTTGATTCTGCCTTAGGGATCTAACTCAGACTATTAAGTCCTTCTTTGAGCAACCTCCCTCTGATACCACTTGATAGTTTAACTTTCAAGACTACCTAAACACCTAGAGGGGGGTGAATAGGTACTTTTCCTTAATTTAACTTAAGGCAGAATATAACTACAGTTCTTTGAATAAATCAGATATTTCTATAGCTAACACAGCACAGCAATCACAATCATACACACATCACAGATTGCACACAGATTTATAGTGGTTCCCCAAGGTCTGGGTACATCCACTTTCCTCCTTCACCTATCTAGTAGTATGCTAGAGTCGGCCAGACTTCTTCCTTAAACTCAGATCCTTAGATCCTACAGCTAAGAATCCAGAAGGATTCCTACAACTCAGGCTAACAAACCATACCTCAGCCTTGCCACAAGGCCTACAACTCAGAGAATACCTTCTCCTACAACTCAGGCATAAACAGCCCTACCTCAGCCTTGCCACAAGGCCTACAGCTCAGAGAATACCTTCTCCTACAACTCAGCCTTTATAAAATAGGTTTACAACTCAGATCTATGAATAGATCCTACAGAATTTGATAAGGAATTTTGTAATCTCTTACCCCTATTGAGAGAGAAGGGATAAGAACTTTGTTGATCAGCTTCTTGAAGAGGCTGATGGCTGAAATCAACTTGATCTTAGCTTTCTTAAAAGCTTCTTTAATCTGAACTTAGTTGGGTTGATTTCCTCTGAATAAAACTGACTGGCAGCTTCCTTCTTAGACTTCAGAAATATATCTGAATCTTCTTGACAGATTAGTTTAGTATCTTCTTCTTGAGAGACCTGTGAATGTCTCCTCCTTATCTTCAAATAACTGGATCTCTCTCTATCCAAACCTCTTGAAGATTCTTCTGAATTCTGATTGAATTCAACTTAGACAGAATCTGAATAGTAAACAACTTCAGAACGTCTTCTTAGATCTTCTCATGAAGATCTTCTTCTTTGTTACTTGTACTATCTTGATCAGAGATCAATCTCTAATTGTGTTAGTTGAAACAATACTTCTTCTCTTGTTTATGTGTGTATTTATTCTTCTGAATCCATCTATTTATAGACTTCATCCATGGTAACCGGCTGATCCGGTTTATAACTAACTTCTGACAAGTCTGACAGCTTCAATAAACCTGTTGTAACTCACAGCTGTCAAGTCTTCAAATAGTTCTTGAGCCTTTAAATCTGTCAGCAAAGCTTCGAGTCTGACTGTCATAAAGTGTCGAGACCATCTATCAATATGTGTCGACACAAGTGACTTAAGTGTCTACACAGCCTTTGGTGATGTCGACATAGCTGCCTTGATGTCGAAACAGCTTCTTGATACTGCATCTTGAGAATGTGTCGACACTGATTAATTGTGTTGACACAAACACTTCACCATTCATCAGCAATCAACTTGGTCTAGACTCAGCTGTGGGTCGACACAAGTCCTGTGTGTCGACACAGTTGATGTAGACTCAAAACATAGCGTGTGTCGACACTACCTCCAGGTGTCGACACTGCCTCCCGGTGTCGACACAATCGATGTCGACTATAATCTTCTGTGTGTCGACACTACCTCCCGGTATCGACACAAACTCACTGAAGTGTCGACACAGCCATTTCCAAGTGTCGACACAATCTTACTAGAGTGTCGACACAATCTTACTGGAGTGTCGACACAGCTTCCTCAGGTGTCGACATATGGACTTAGAATATTTTTCCTACATTTCAGCACATTCTTAACCTACACATATAAACTCAAAATAACATCAAATACACCTTGATGTATATCATTGAGCTAAGTGAGGCTTCTCCAAATCAGGTACACATTTTCCAATGTACTTAACAAGTAGGTTCTGAAATAATAGCAGTAGTAACAGCAGGCTCATCAACATGAACAGCAGGCTCTGAATCATTTGCCTCTGTCATCAACAAATCATCAGCAATATCACAACTAACTTCATCAGTAGCAAAATCAACATACACAGCATCAGTAGAAGTAACACTTTCCACAGCCTTTATAGAATTGATATATGAAGATATCAAGCTGGGATCACAACTGGAAATAGGCACAGTGGCCTTAGTAAGGTCTTCAGCTTCTTGAGCTAGAAGACAACTGAAGTAAAGTACATCAAGTACTGACAATAGTGACCTTAGGTCTGGCAGAATTGTCATAACTTCTTCTGAAACAGGAAGCATTTCTTCTTCATATGGCATCTCCCCCTGCCTGGATTCAGTACATACTGGATCAAGGCACTCTAAAGAAGGGATTGCCTGAGGAGGACAGAATGAGGATAGCCTGGCAGATACGTCCTGTATAGACTTAAGGAGTGGAGCCATGGAGGTCTCCAGCAAGAGTGCTAGCCTGGGAGCTAACATCTCATAGAGCTTATCTGCTAGAGTTGGAAGATCTACGTGCTCAAGGGATGCTTGAGTAGAGGTAGAGGAGAATGTGATAGAAGTTGATGGTGTTGGAGGAACTGCAGTGATATGGAAAATGGTGTGGATGGTAGTTAAATGGATGGTTATGATATGGGGATGGTTGAGATGGAAGTCACTGGAATGGAAATGGATAGGGTGAAGGATTGTTTAGCAAGAATGTCTTGAAGTAATTGTTAGTAAGAATTAGAGGATGATGGGGGCTCAAGGGGTGAGGAATGAGAATCATCCATTAAGGAATCATCTAAGAGATTGAATGATGAAAGCTGGATGGATGAATCAATGTCAAGGTGTGGATAATAGTGTAGAGGATTGAAATGGTCTTCAGTAGTTGTTGGTGGTGGTGAAGGAGTTGAGATTGGAGATGAAATGGTGATGGGGGATGAAATTTAAGTGGTGATGGTGGATGTAGGGATGGTTGAAGAAACAATGGGTGAAGATGGTGGAGATGAGGAGGAGGCAGGCAATTCTTCCAAGAGGGCAGTTGCCTGATGAGAAGTAACTTGTACAGTCCTTGTGCCTGAAGTTGAAACCACTGTAGGAGCCCTGCTGGGTTTGGCAATTTGCCTATCCTACTTTCCAAATAGGGCACATGATAGTCTCTTGGAGACATTGATGTGCATGCCAATGGAGACAAGCAGTTGAGGGCATTTGTTATGCAGAAATAGTCCTAGAATCCTCCCAAAATTAACAAAGTTCTTGTTTATCTTTTTCTTAATTAAATCAAAGAATATCTCTCCCCAATTCAAATGCTTCTTATCAACTAATGCACCCATCAAACAGAATTGATACCTAGAGATGGTATCATGAGCAGAATGCTTTGCCAGCAATACCTTTCCCACAACATCTGCTAAGAATTTATACTCTATTGACAGATTTTTCTTAAGCAACTTATTAGGGTTTGCTGCTGAGTGACCCATTCTATCTAGCATACTGGCAAATTCCTCTCAAGATAACTCTACATAATCAGGCCAAGTACTCAATTAGAAGACTTCTGTTAGGAGAGCAGGAGTTAGGGATACCTGTGTTCCTTATATTGTTCCAATCATTGTTTTCTGATCCAAGTTGTGTGCAGTATACACCCATTCCTTAATTTCATATGCAGCCAATTTCATTCTTGTGGTCATGATAGGAACCAACTGTTGTTCCTTAAACAATTCCAGAATATCCTTGAAGATTTGATCACTGCCTTCGAATGAATCTATGTCGATGTCGAAGCTGGTGTCGAACTTCATCGCTGCTAAGACTGCAACAGGGAAGGCCATTGTTACCTACAAAAATAAACAAACAAGACCAAGTGCAGAGATGTTTGGAGGGAGAGAAAAGCTCTGCAGAAAGTATGAATGCGCAAAAGGGAACGAAGGCCGAAAAATGAATTTTATATCAGGGTTCGACTCTGAAAAGGAACGATCGTTGAACTCCGTCCGACGATCTGGGCTTCTAAAGGAATCTGAAAGGTCTTCAACATTGTCGATCACCGTTCGACGATATTGGAGAGCGTCGAGCTACATTCGACGATCTTTGACCGGAAAGAGATAGCCTAGCATTATCTGGAAAACACTAAACTCCAGTTGACGATATCTGAGAACGTCGATCTCCATTCGACGATCTTTGGGAAAAACATCGAGCGCAGTTCAGAGAATAGAAACAGCCTATAGACACTAGAAAAAAAAATCAAGTTTTTAACCTAGTCTTGGTCAATTTTAAGGTTTTAACATCTTGGATCTTAATTTAAGCTTCCTCCATCTAACATTCCTAACTGATTCAAGAAGAATGTGTGTTTCTTTTCATCCAATGGTTTGGTTAAAATATCTCCCCTTTGCAAATCAGTTGGGATATATTGAAGTTCAATTTTATTCTTCTCAACATTATCCCTTAAAAAGTGATGCCTAATCTCTATATGTTTTGTCCTACTATGGAGGACTGGATTTTGAGCTATAGAAATAACACTGGTGTTATCACAAAATTTTTTTGACTTATCTAGGTTGTAACCATAGTCTAGGAGCTAATTTTGAATCCACAAAATCTGTGAGCAACAACTACCTGTTGTCATGTATTCAGCTTCAGCAGTTGATGTGGACACAAATGTTTGTTTCTTATAAAACCAAGAGACAAGTCTGTCACCAAGGAACTGACAAGTTCTACTGGTGCTTTTCCTGTCTACTCTACATCCAACATAATCAGTATCTGAAAATCCAGTTAATTCAAATCTTGAATCTTTTGGATACTAGAGACCTAAATTTGGACAACTTTTCACATACCTAAGAATCTTTTTTACTAATGTTAGGTGTGACTCTCTAGGGCTTACTTGGAATCTAGCACATATGCATGTAGCAAACATTATGTCAGGTCTACTAGCTGTAAGGTACAATAAAGAGCCAATCATTGCTCTATATGTTGTCTGATCAACAGGTTTCCCATGTTCATCAGCATCTAATATAGCATTAGTAGGCATAGGTGTTTTCAAACATGATTCTTCAGACATACCAAATTTCTTAACCAGTTCTTTTGCATACTTGGTTTGAGAAATGAATATGCCATCAGCATGTTGTTTGACTTGCAATCCTAGAAAGAAGGAAAGCTCACTCATGCTACTCATTTCAAATTTAGAATGAATTATGTTGGAAAACCTTTTGCATAAATTTGAATCAGTAAATCCAAAGATAATGTCATCTACATAAATTTGCACTAGTAGGTTATTAGACTTATGGGTTCTAATAAAAAGATTTTGGTCTACTCTACCCATTATAAAATCATTTTTCAAAAGAAAGCATGCTAAGGTCTCATACCATGCTCTTGGAGCTTGCTTGAGACCAAATAATACTTTATGCAATTTAAAAACATAATCAGGATGAGTTGGAGAGATAAAATGTGGGGGTTGTCTAGCATAGACTTCTTCCTTGATATCTCCATTGAGAAATGCACTCTTTACATCCATTTAATAGACCTTTAATCCCTTGTGAGCTGCATAAGCTAGAAATACTCTTATGGCCTCCAATCTTGCAACTGGTGCAAAGGTCTGGTCATAATCTATTCCTTTTTCTTGTGAGTATCCTTGTGTAACTAGCCTTGCCTTATTCCTGACAATAATTCCTTGATCATCCAACTTGTTTCTGAACACCCATTTTGATCCAACAATGGAGTGATCCTTTGGCCTTGGCACTAACTCCCAAACTTTGTTCCTTTCAAATTGATGTAACTCTTCTTACATTGCAATGATCCAGTATGAATCTTGTTCTGCATCTTGTATGGATTGAGGCTCAATTTGAGATAGAAAGCAGGTGTGCATCAGATTTTTGTTTACCTGATTTCTTGTTTGCACACCAGTTGAGATGTCTCCAATCACTTGGGAGATTGGATGATCTCTTGAAGTTACTAAATCAACAGGGTGTGTTGATTGTTTACCAGCCAGTGTTGTTGTTTCCTCTTGTGGAACAACAACTGGCTCTTCAATATGATTCTCAGAAAGATGTTGAGTGTCCTCTTCATCTTCACTACTTTCACCTCTTTGTTGGATAGGTGAATGTGTTATATCCTTTTTTATAATGTATAACCTGTCCAAATTTTCTGAAAGAGAATGTACCTGCAAAGGTTCTATGGTAGAAGTATTCTTCTCCTTATAAGACATGTTAGTTTCATCAAAAGATACATGTACAGATTCTTCAATTTTAAGAGGTTTTGTTATACACCCTATAAGCTTTACTGATCATGGAGTATCCCAGAAACACTCCTTCATCAGCTTTGGCTTGAAATTTTGCTATGTACTTCTTGTCATTATTGTGTATGTAATAAATGCAACCAAATTTTTTGAAATAATCTACTTTAGGTTTCTTCCCTTTGAGTAATTCATAGGGAGTCTTGCCCTTTAGCTTATGTATCAAACTTCTATTCAACACATAGTTTGAGGTGCTCACTGCCTCTTCCCAAAAGGATAGAGGAAGGTGAACATCTGTCAACAATGTAGTAGCAGATTCAATAAGGGTTCTATTTTTCCTTTCAGCTACCCAATTTTGTTGAGGAGTTCTAGGAGCTGAGAAAGTGTGCCTGATCCCTTCACTATGACAGAACTCTTGCATAAGAAGAGAATTAAACTCTATCCCAAGATCACTTTTGATCAGGGCAATGTGAGTATTGAACTCAATTTGTATGCATTTGAGAAACTCTGTGAAACACTTAAAGTTATCAGACTTCTTCCTCAGAAAGAACACTCATATGACTCTAGAGAAGTCATCTACAACTACTAAAGTATAAGATTTCCCTCCTAGGCTTTGTACTATAATGGGTCCAAAAATATCCATGTATAACAGATACAAAATCCTAGGTGAATCACTCTTATTAAGTGACTTAAAACTATTTTTAGTTTGCTTGCCTAACTAACATGCCCTGCAAAGTCCTTTCTTCTTGTAGGGTCCAGAAGGTAGTCCTCTAACAAGGTTGTCCTTGGATAGCCTAGCAATGGTTCTAAGATTTATATGTCCTAATCTCTTATGCCACAGTTCATTTGGTTTACTAACAAAGTTGAACAAGCAGATATCTACCTTAGTTGAATGAAAATCTACAAGATAGATATTACCTTTCCTTTTACCTATCAACACAGTTGTGTTGTCCTCTGATCTGATTTTGTATGAGGATATGTTGAATGTCACCTGGTAGCCTTCATCACACAATTGACTGATGCTGATTAAATTGTGCTTCAGTCCTTCCACATAGGCAACCTTCTTGAATGTGACTTACCCAATTTGGACTGCACCATATCCCTTGGTCTGTCCAAAGTTTGAATCTCCAAATATGACTTTGGGTCCAAGCTTGGCTTTGAAGGATGTTAGATTATCCTTGCTTCCTGTCATGTTCTTTGAGCACCCACTATCCAGATACCATTGCTGGTTTATTGTTGGATAGGTCTTCACCTGCATACATAATAATTTACTTGTTTTTGACCATGTTTACCTTGGGCCTAGGTTGATAACCTTTAAATTCTGAAATAAAAGACATCCCTGGCTGACTCTTATAACCTTCAGGATGATATCTCCTAGGAGGTATCATCCATTCATCATATGGGTTAAAGCTTTGGGATGTAGGACCTCTAGGATTGAATTTTGATTTACCCTTAAAAATTTGTTCAAAGCTCTGTTCTTTGTTCGACGATCTCTGAGCTGAGTTCGATGATCTTGGGTCAGATCGTCGAGCTCCATTCGAAGATCGACTTTGCTAGAGTTCAGAGTTCAGCGATCGTCGACCTGAGTTCGATGATTCAGCTTGAGATCGCTGAGCTCCATTCGACGATCATCGAGCTCTGTTCGACGTTTTTCGTTGAACATTATTTTTCTTAGGAAAATCAGAATTCTTCCTAGCTACCTCTACAACACCCTTTCCCTTATATGAGAAAAATTTAATTGGGGTTATTAATACTATAGGTTGGCTGGATGAAGCACCCAAGCCCAGTGTACTGTAAGTCTTGAGTACACTGTGCTTGTGATGTCCATCAGTCTGATGCTTCTCCCATTAAGGGATTCTTCAAACTTATTTGCCTGAGATAGTTCACTTTTCAGTGAGGCTATCTCCTCCCTACAACATTCTAACTCCTCAGAGAGTTTGAGGTTATCTGATTTTAAAGTGCTATGTTCAGATAGTTGATTTCTGAGAGAGATAATCTCCTTCTCAAACTTGAGTAGGTCAAAACATAGTGCCTTAAATTCAAATTTAAAGTCCTCTGAATTGAAATCAAAAGAATCTATTACCGTATCTTCTTTAGCTTCATGTTCAGATTCAAATTCTGATTCTTGTTCTGCATCAGAATTATGTTGAGAGGCATTGATAGCCATCATGCAGAATTCCTTCTCTTCAGCATCATCTTAATCATCACTTGAGCTTGATGAAGCCTCTGATTCTTCTTCAGTTTCACTTCAGGTTTCAGCTATAAATCCCTTCCTGGTGTGTTTGTTCTTGTTGGAGGAGGATTTGTCATTATTGTTTCTTCTGAAGTGTTTGTCTCTTCTCCTGTCTTTCTTATCTTTCTTGTCCTTATTTTGGTTTTCTGGACAGTCAGGCACAATGTGGCCTGGTTTCCTGCATCCAAAACAAATAATTTCTTTGTTACTGGACTTGTCATACCTTGGCTTTTCATGGCCTCTGGATGAGCTTTTCCTGAAATCTTTCCTAGCCATCTTGTACAAAATTTTGGCCAGTAGACTCAATAGCTCTTCATTGCATGTGACTTTGTCTTCAGGCTATTATTCTGTAGCTTTGAAAGCAATTGTATTCTCCTTCCTTGTTGCTGGAGAAGCTGTCTTTTGCTCTTCCTCTCTATTTTTGATGAACAGCTCATAAGACTTGAGCTTTCCCAATAGAGCTTCAGTGGTGATCTCATTTAGGCTTCTGGCATCCTTGATTGGCCAGATCCTTGAATCCCAAGTGCCGGGGAAGCACATTAGGATCTTATCATTGAGTTCAGTCAATGAGATCTCCTTGTCCAAGATCTTCAGTTCACTGACAATTAGACTGAGTTTGTTGTACATGTCAGCAACTGACTCAGTTTCTCCCTTCTTGAAATTCTCATACTGGGTTATGAGATGGGATCTTCTATCCTTTCTTTCATCAGCTTATCCTTACACAAGCTCAGATAGCTTGTCCCAAATTTCTTTTGCTGAGTTGCATTCAGCCACTTTTTGAAATATGTCATCAGACATAGTCTGATCCAATATGTTCATTGCCTTGGCATCAACAACTTTCCACTTTTTGATTTCTGCATCTGTTCCTGAGGGGGGTGGAACAACACTTGTACTTATAGTTGTTGGAGGTCTTGGACACACAGTCAAAACAGAATTAAAGATGTCCTCATCAATAGAATTCATGTATAATTTAATCCTTGCCTTCCAAAGTGCAAACTTCGAAAGATTGCACACTGGAGGTCTGATGCTAGCATAATCTTTGTTGTGTGCCATGGTTTTATATGAAAATTAATATAATAAAAGTAATAACCCTCTATTAAAGATTGATCTTATCAGAGATTTTTTGGTTTAGGTGTTAGCCTATAGTAACAACCAATCTGATGAGGATTTAGTTGTTGAATAACCAACCTGCCTCTGATACCAATTGAAAGTGAGGGTAAGATCTACCTTTACTCTAGAGGGGGGGGGGGTGAATAGAGTATATTAAAATAATTTTCCTAATTAAAAATTATTCAGCAGTGGAAGACTTGATTTATACATATATGTATTATGCTTGTAGTAAATAAAAACTAAGTAAGCAAGAAATAAATCACAACACATAGCAAATCAAACACAGCAACCAGAAGACACCAGGATCTATAGTGGTTCCCCAATCAACCTGGCTACACCCACTCTTCTACCACCCTAGGTAGGAATCCACTGCAGGAATAGTTGATCAGGTGTCCTGGGCACCAATGAGCTTTTGATAAGGTGCTCAAAAATCAAATTAGATTTTTTGATCAGGTGTCTTGCCACCACTGAATTTTGACAAGGTCTCAAAAACCAACCACAAAAATTTTGAAGGGAGTTTTGAGTAACCCTTTTACAGCAGAATAAAAGAAAAAGAAAGAGTTAATGTTCTTCTCTATCAACAGTCAAAGAGAAGACTAGTGGATTGTTATTGTCAAGCTCCCCCTGAGATTTGTAGTTATTCAGGAAGAGAATATTTGCACAGGTTGATAGGCCTTCAGTATGTTTGAGATCTCCAACAAAGAATGATTTCAACAAAGGATGAAATGTGATGTGTCTGGAGTTCTTGATTGATGAAGCCTTGAACACTTGAATCAGAAGAGATCTTGAAAGAATAGAGGAATTTTTTTCTATGTGGTGATCTCCTTCACTGTTGTATTCCTTGTGTTCTGTAAGAATTCTAACTTGTAATCCTATAGTACTTGTGTCTCAAAATCTATTCCTTAGAATAATAATGATCATGTTGCTATCTCAATTACTTTGAGATGATATATTGAAATTCAGTCTTCTAGATAGCTGTTAGCCAGTCATAAATGACTTCCTTAAATGATATCTGTCTTTGGAGGAAAGTCCTAAGAGACATTCCATTTAGTATTCCTTGAAACTTGCTCCAGATTGATTGAAACGACTACAAAATCCTTTAGAATAAATGCTGGATATGAATCAGATTGAATTTCATAACTGACTGAATTTGAATTCAAAAATCGTCGATCTCTCAAGAAAAGTTGTCGATCTGAGCTCGAATATCGTCGACCTGAGCTCAGAGACTGGAATTAGACTTGAGATAGAAATCGTCGATCTGAGCTCGACTATCGTCGACCTGAGCTCAGAGATTTGGATTTTGGCTAGAGACATAAACGTCGATCTGAGCTCGGAGATCGTCGAACCGAGTTCGACGACTCGTTGAACTGAGCACAGAGATAGTCAAACTGAGTTCGACGCCTCGTCGATCTGAGCTCGACGATAATTGCCTTAGTCTTCTGTACTTGTAATCTGAACTAGAAGGTCTTGGGGGCAGCTTTCAAATCTAAGTTCTAAGCCTTAAACCTATTCTAGTTGACCTTTAAAACTATACAATGAGGTCAAGACATATTCCTAAGGACATAGTGATCCTTACCCAAATTATTAATAGGGTGTTCCAATAAAGTGCTTTGTTGCTGAGTCATGGAGTGATACTGAAGAAGAGTCAACATCCTCCAGCTACAGTGAGGATAAAGAAGAGCAGAAGGCCAAAGAAGTTTGCCTCATGGCTATTAAGGCAGGAAGTAGCAGATCAGATGCTGATGAGGCTGAAGATGAAGAGCTCTTATCAGCTGAGGATGAGGTAATAGCCTCTTTTGATTTTGAATCAGAGGAATTTAAACTTGAATTTAAAAATTTGTGCTTAAAATTAATCAGCTCTGAGAAGGAAATCAAACTTCTCAGAGGAAAATTAAATGACCTAGATAAAACTACTGCAGAGAATGCTAACCTAACAAATGAACTTATTTCTGCTAATCAACAAATATCCTTTTTGAAATCTGAACTTAGCAAGGGCAAGATATTTGAAGAATCCTTAAATGGGAGAAGTCTACAATTATTAGATATCACTAGTACTGTAAATGCTAGGATCAACAATAGTAAACTAGGATTAGGTGCCTCCCCTAGTAATCCACCTATAATTCAGAAAAATAATCTTTCTAAACCAGTAAGTTTATATCTGACAAAGGAAAGAAAAATACTGAACAGGTCAATAGGGTTAATAAAGTTCTTGAACTGATTGAAATTAAAAATAACAATGTTCAGCAATTATCGTCGAACGCAGATCGACGATATATGAACAGATCGTCGAACTCAGAACGACGATCTCTGAACGCAAACTTGAGTAATAATCATTCTTCGATCTATGATCGACGACATCAGTATGGTTCATCGAACAGAGATCGATGATTTTGGTACTCCAAGAATGAACACTCTCATTCTTCAAGTAGAGATCGATGATCGCATCCAACATTGTCGAGCTTAGTTCTACGATCCAACCAGAAATCGTCGATCACAGATTTTAACAACAGAAATCCAAATTCTAAGAGCAACTTTAATCCCTTTAGCACATGGATAATACCACCCAGAAGATATCATCCCAAAGGCTATAAAGATCAACCTGAATGCTCATATATTTCCAGTTATTCCTATGTAAATCAACAAGGACCCAAGATCACCTGGGTCAAGAACAACTAAGTGTTATACTTGTAGATAAAGACCTATCCAGCATATAATCAATACTGGTATCTAGATAGTGGCTGCTCCAAGCATATGACAGGCAGCAAGGACAACTTAATTGACTATAAGTCCAAGCTGGGACCAAAGGTCATCTTTGGTGATTCAAATTGTGGCCAAACAGAAGGCTATGGCAAAATCAGGATTGGAGCTGTAACTTTCAAGAAAGTTGCATATGTGAGTGGACTGAAGCACAATCTTATCTCCATAAGCCAACTCTGTGATGAAGGCTATCAGGTATCATTCAACTCTGAATCTTGTACTATAACCTCAAGAGAAAACAAACCAGTTTTAATTGGCAGTAGACAAGGAAACATATATTTAGTTAATTTCTAGTCCATTACTTCAGATATATGTCTGCTTAACTTAGTTAGTAGTCAGAATGACTTATGGCATAAGAGATTAGGACATGTAAATCTAAAAAACATTGCTAGGTTATCTAAGGACAACCTTGTGAGAGGCTTACCTTCTGGACCCTACAAGAAGAAAGGTCTCTGCAGGGCTTGTCAACTAGGCAAGCAAACTAAATCTACTTTTAAATCCATTCATAAGAGTGATTCACCTAGGATTTTGTACTTACTATATATGGACCTTTTTGGACCTATTGTTGTACAAAGCCTAAGAGGGAAGTCTTATACCTTAGTGGTTGTAGATGACTTCTCCAGATTCACTTGGGTTTTCTTTTTGAGAGCAAAGTCAGATACTTTTCAAGTTCTTACATATTTTCTCAAGAACATACAGATTGAGTATTCTACTCAAGTTGCATTGATCAGAAGTGATCATGACACTGAGTTTGAGTCTCTTCTTATGCTAGAGTTATGTAGGAAAGAAGGTATAAGACACTGCTTCTCAGCTCCTAGAACTTTTCAACAAAATGGGATAGCTGAAAGGAAAAATAGAACACTCATTGAAGCTGCAGACACATTACTTGTAGATGCTTACATGCCCTTATCCTACTGAGCAGAGGAAGTGAGCACATCAAACAATGTTCTGAACAGAAGCTTGATACACAAACTAAAACATAAGACCCCCTATGAATTGCTCAAAGGGAAGAAACCAATAATTAACTACTTTAAAGTTTTTGGTTGTGTATGCTATATTCCAAATAATGACAAAAAACACATTAGAAAGTTTGAAGCAAAGGCTGCAGTGAGAATTTTTCTAGGATATTCCCAAGTCAGCAAAGCTTATAGGGTTTTTAATAAATCTACATTGAAAATAGAAGAATCCATGCATTTTATATTTGATGAGACTAACATGTTTTACAAGGAGAAAGAAATTTCTACCAGAAACCTCCTGCAGGTAAAAAACTTGTGTGAGAAATTGGATGAATTGAAATTTACATCCCAGTCTCTTCAACAAGCCAATGAAGAAAGTGATGAAGAAAATCTGGATGCAGTTGAACCCTCCACAACAGCAGAAGTAATTCCACAAGAGGAATCCTTCCAAAATGTTGTTGCTGAACTAACTCCACCCACTGATCTTGTCACACTGAGGGATCATCCCAGATCCCAAGTGATTGGAGACATAACAGTAGGTGTACAAACAAGGCATCAACTTAACCAGGACTTGATGCATGCAAGTTTCCTATCTCAATTTGAGCCTCAGTCCATATGGGATGCAGAGCAAGATCCCCACTGGATCATTGCAATGCAAGAAGAGCTCAATTAGTTTGAGAGATGCAAGGTTTGGTATTTGGTTCCAAGACCAAAAGACTACCCAGTCATTGGAACCAAATAGGTATTCAGAAATAAGCTTGATGCCGAAGGTGTCATTGTGAGGAACAAGGCTAGGCTTGTTGCTCAAGGGTATAGACAAGAGGAAGGGATTGAATATGATCAAACTATTGCTCCAGTTGCCAGGCTTGAAGCAATAAGGATATTTTTGGCCTATGCTTCATTCAAAAAGTTCAAAGTCTATCAAATGGATGTGAAGAGTGCCTTCTTGAATGGGGAACTTAAAGAAGAGGTTTATGTTAAACAGCCTCCAGGTTTTATTTCTTCAACTCATCCCTCTTTTGTGTTTAAGTTGCACAAGGCTCTCTATGGTTTAAAGCAAGCTCCAAGTGCTTGGTATGAGACCCTAGCCAGCTTTCTATTAGAGCATGGTTTTTCAAGAGGCATAGTTGATAGGACTTTGATTACCAAATTGCATCATGATAAAATACTGTTAGTACAAATATATGTAGATGATATAATATTTGGCTCTACTGATCCCAAATTATGCAAGAGATTTTCTGATCTAAAGCATTCAAGATTTGAGATGAGTAGCATGGGTCAGCTTTCCTACTTCCTTGGTCTCCAAGTGAAGCAGCTCCCTGATGGCATCTTCATTTCCCAGGAAAAATATGTCAAAGAGCTCATAAAGAAGTTTGGGATGGCTGATGCCTCAGCAAAGAAAACACCCATGCCTACAAATATTGTACTAGACTCTGATGCACATGGGAAACCTGTGGATCAGAAACTATATAGGGGCATTGTTGGATCCTTACTATACCTTACAGCAAGCAGACCTAATATTATGTTTGCTACATGCCTTTGTGCTAGGTTCCAGGTGAACCCTAAAGAATCTCATCTAGTTTTTCTAAAAATAATTTTGAGATATATAAAGGGTTGTCCTAGTCTAGGTCTCTGGTATCCTACTGACTAAGAGTTTGAGTTGACTGGATACTCAGATGCTGACTTTGCTTGATGCAGAGTGGATAAAAAAAGTACTTTAGGAACTTGTCAATTCCTTGGTCTGAGATTAGTGTCTTGGTTTTGCAAGAAGCAGTCATCTGTGTCTACATCAACTGCTGAAGCAGAATATATTGCAGATGGCAGTTGCTGTTCCCAAATGCTGTGGATTCAAAACCAACTACTAGACTATGGTCTCAACTTAAATAATTCAACATTACTATGTGATAACACAAGTTCTATAGCTATAGCACAAAATCCAGTTCATCACAGTAGAACTAAGCATATAGATATTAGGCATCATTTCATTAGAGATTGTGTAGACAAAAACAAAATTAACCTTGTCTATATCTACACTGATTTACAAAGAGCTGATATCTTCACCAAACCTCTGGATGAAAGAAATCATTTGTTCTTCATAAATCAGCTTGGAATGATAAATGGAGAAGAATTAGTTTAATTTCTGTCTGTACTCGACGAATTTTTCAAAGTTCGTCGAACGGAGATCGACGAACTGGGAGAAGTTTGTGAGATATTCGTCAAACGGAGATCGACAAACTCTCTGTGTGGAGTTATATTCGTCGAACTAAGATCAACGAACCTACCTCAAAAAACTTTCGTCGAACGAATATCGACGAAATGTCTTCAACCCTTCAGACAGAGATCGACAAATCATTTAAGTCCAAATTATTTCGTCGACCTCAGATCGAAGATCTATTCATTTTTTCGTGGAATAGAGCCTGTCGGTTCATATTCAGGAAAATACTATATTTAGGTTTTCTTCGACCTCCATCCCGCGCTTTTAGTTCTCTTGCACTTGATCTTCGACTTCTCTTGCAGGTGCATTCATGGCGATTCCAATAGGCGCTCTTGCGGCAATGAAATTTTACACAGGATTCGACATGGATTTTGACTCATTCCAGCATTTAGATCCGATATTTCTTCCCATCATGCAACTACTGGAAGAGTAACAACTGAAACAACTACTAACCATGAGAATCAAACTACCCAGCGCAGAAATCAGAGAATGGGTGTACACGACTACCGTCAATGAGAACAAGATGATCGACAACATCGCGGGTAACGAAATCTCTCTTACCCTCGATATTCTTACTGAATAGTTTGGATTGAAAAATGGTGAGGAAGAGTTAGAAATTGATTCGGAAGAGTCTGATATAATGCTGAATACAATGGGGTACTCTGGGGACAACCCTAATAAACTTCTGAAGAAACACCTATCTGCCGAGTTCAAATTTCTCGCAGATATAGTTGGGAAAATCTTGTTGGGCAAGCACACTGCACATGATTATATAACCAGACATCAATTTCTAGTCATGTGTGCAGTGGTAAACAAAAGATAGGTGGACTGGGCTCAGATCATTTTTGATCTTATCAGGAAAAGAAACAGTAAGAAGGAAGTGAACTTTGGAAGGATCCTAGGGATCTTCTTGACAGCAAAGGCTGTTGAATCACTGGTCTCCCTTACCACATTCATCAATGCCAGCAAGAGGCTCACAAGTACCTTGTTTGGTAGGTGGGAGAGGACAATCACAAAGCCCTCTAAGGCTTCATCCTCTGCCACCCAAGCTTCAAGAAGTACAAGGGCTGCTACAGCCACTCCCCACCCCTCTGAAGGGCTCCTCTCCACTCCTCCACCACCTCCTATCCCTCCAGTTCCATCCCAACAACAACAAGTCTAGTTATCCACACCTTCCACTACCATCCACATCCATACCCCAACACCTCCAGCATCTCCAATTCCTTCTTCCCCTACACATATTCCATCAAATTCTCCCTCTCCTAGGGCTGATACATCCATACCTACTCCTCCTCAATCTCCTCTTCCATCTCATCTTGCTGATATCCCCCTCTCCACTCTATCTTCAATACCATCCTTCAATTTACTCTCATCTCCTCTGAACACTCCTTCTCCTTAACACTCTCCTTAACAGGACCCCCTTCCAGTCATCTCCAATCAACCATCTCCTCCAGCAACTATCATCACTACCTCTATACCTTATCCACCACCTCCTGCCCAACAATCTGACTCCATATCTTTGAATCCCTCTATCATCCAACCAATTCTTGAGCTCCTCAAGCCTATCCTCCAAACCATCATTACAGAGGCTATTTCCCCTCTAGTTATATCCATATCATCTCTCTCTGCTCAAATCTCTACCCTCACATCTACCCTCTCTTCATCTGGGAGCCTGGCTTTAGTGCCTACTAAAACCAGGCAGGGGGAGATACTTAATGATGAAGCAGCAGCAGCAGTAGGAACAAATGTTGATATGGAAGCAGATTTTCTACAGTTTCTTGATACTGATACGGAATCAGCTGATATAGAGATTACTGACTCAGGAGCAGTTATAGATAATCAGTGTATAGATATTATAGTATCCAATGCTCAAGAGACCAGCTTGCCATAAGTTTTGCCTGGAAGGATCTACTTCATTAAATCTAAAGTAAATCTACATATTCTACTGAAGATTTTTGGATCTTATATTCAGTTCTGCCTCTCCTTTCCCACTCAATCATCCAGAGCAATAGTATGCTACACCTCCCTAGCAAGTTCAGAAGTGTTAGCCAGCATAAAGGAAAGTCTAATAGCTCCTCCAGTGGTATTATATGAACAAAGATCTAGCCATCCTGGGCCAACTTATATCATAGATAATAGCCCTATTCTTAGTTTGGATGATCTAATCAATCAGGACATTACTAAGGAAGCTGAAGCAGCTGAAGCTAAAGTTGTTACCACTCTAGCCAGCAAAGAAATTCCAAAGGATCTGATCATTCAGATTGATGAAATTTATGACAATCCTCAACAACAATCTAATGATGATGATGATGATTCTGATGATGCTCCTAAGAGGAAGCAAGCCTCAAAGAAAAGGAAAGCTCCACCTCCACCTACTCCCAAACCTAGAAATACCAATGATACACCATATTACATCCTACAAAACATAACTCCATACCAGGATATGTCAGCATGGATGTGGCTGTCTAAAAATGAATAGAAAGCAAGGAAGAAAAGTAGGAGGTATTCTCCTCCTCCACAAAGGTTCAGAAGAGATCCTCCTCCTCCTCCTCCTTCTACAGGTGCATCAGGAACTGTATCTCAGAGCTCAGAAGGACTCACTAAACCTTATCAGAGATAGGGAAGACCTTCTCATTCTTATGGAGACAGTCAGTATAAACAGAGGCATCAATCTTATTCCAGACATTAGTCAGCTCAACAGAGTATTTCTAAGCCAACATTTTCCCCTCCTCCATCTCCTGACAAAGCTAATGAACCTGAAGAACTTCCAACTCCAGCTTATGATCCTGAAGCTAGTCCAACTACAAGAATGGCTAGATTCAAGGAATCTGTGGCTCTTTCTCAAATCAGGCAAGCCAGAGAAAAAGGCAAAGATCCATCTCAATTCTCTACCATGTCAAACTACAGAAAGAAAGAGTTTGAAAGGTGCCATGTAGGGAAGCTGTTCAATGCTGAGGAATATATGAGTCTACATCCTGAAGCTGTGGTTCCAATAACCACCTCTCAAAAGACTCTTGAAGATGCTGACATGACCATGACTATGAGACAAGCTCAAGACCCAAGCAGGAAAATCATATTTGCAAAGTCTTCTGACCTTCACAAGAACATTTAAACTGTTCATTTTCTGTGTTTTCTGTGAACAATCTGGGTACATAACTTTATAAAGGTGATAGCTTATTTTTTCTATCAGTTATCTCAGTTTTCATGCTATGTTTACTTTATTTTGTCTTGTGATCCTTTTCTTGTTTATTTGAAGTAAACTCACCAAAATAGGGGGAGATTATTGGAACCCCTAGGTGATTTGGGCTAGGTTCTCCTCTTAGGTTGTGACCCATATTGTATATAAAGGTCAAATTTTATGTGTTTCTAGAGTCTAGGCCATGTTCTTAGAGTCAACAGATCAAAGGACCAACCTACAACCTTGCCAAAGACTCAAGACTTAGAGAGATCAAGAATTAGAAAAAGAAATCTACATTCATCGATATTAGGTCGATGATATTCATGCTCAACTCGACTAACTCAGAGCCAAAATCTCTGAGCTGAGCTCAACGAACTCCATTCTCAGATCGACTAACTTTTCAACACTCAGCGCCATAATTCACTCAAAGCCAAGGCTGACTCAGAGACAAAGAACACTTGATGCCAGATGTGTTACTCACTCAGCACCAACAAATTGATCAAGCTCTTAGGTCGACTAACTTCACAGTCTCAGGTCGACGAACATAGAGCGCAAAATTAGTCATTTTATGCACAGCAGTTGATTCAAAGAGCTCAGGTCGACGAAAGCTGATCTCAGTTCGACGAAAGCTGATCAGTGTTCAACGAAATCTAAGGTCGATGAAAGATGATTAGAGGTCGATGAAAGATGATTAGAGGTCGACAAAAGCTGATCTCAGGTCGACGAAAACTGTAAGACATTTTGTTATTTATTCTTTCTCTTTCTGTCTCATCATTTTAACTATTATAGGCTATTAATTCCCTTATAAATCAATGCACTTATATTCTCTGAATAGAGCCGTTACTGGCAGCATTGATTGTTAACATCCTCCATGGAATTAATTTCTTATATCTTGAGACAGACATAGAATAAAATAATTGACAGCATTCTTGCTGTTTCTCATTCCCAAGATTTCGGCTGAATATTTATTGCAGAATCTCTTTTGAATTCAACCAAGTTGCAGTGATCTGATATACATCTCCCTACCAAGAAAACAAGACATACACGAGAGCAGAGATCGATTATCAACCAGAGAAACAGCAAAGAAAAGTTCTTCAAAAAGTGTAGTGAAAAAGATCTCTAAAAAAATTGGATGCTCTGAAGAGAAGAAGAAAGAACAACTATCACCATAAAGAATCTTTATTTTCTCTCCCTCTTTGTTTTCAAGGATCTCAAGTGACAGAAACATTCTAATCAGTCAAGGATCTCTGAAAAGCTGAAGGCCTACACCCTTGAACAAAGCTTTCACTCCTGAACCATTCAAGATCTCAGGGGGAGCTTTGACAACAAATAAGAATCCACACAGTCTTCTTATATTGATTTGAGAAAAGAAGACTTACATCACTCTCTCATTCCCACCCTTGTACAGGGTTTTAATTCCCTTCAAAATTATTCTGCTTGCAAGTCTCCTTCCAAATGACTTGAGGTTTGGTTTTTGAGCACCTGATCAAAAGCTCATTGGTGATAGTCACCTGATCAAAACCTGCAGTGGATTCCTACCAAGGATGGTAGAAGAGTGGATGTACCCAGTTTAGGGAACCACTATTAATTTCTTGTGTTGTCCGGTTGCTCTTTATTTTCTGTTCTTGTTGTGGCTGTGTTAGTTAGATATTCTGTGATCTTTGATTTACTTTAATCTGTGATAGTTATATATAGTTGTTAAAGGTAAAGATAGTATACTGCTAGAGAAGAAAATTTTAAAAACACACAGACATACTCTATTCACCCCCCCCCCCCCCCCCTCTAGAGTATATCAGATCTTACCCTAACTTTCACCGTTGATTCTCCGTGCAAGCCTAAACACGCAGACAGAAGTCGACCCTTCGGCTCCCTATTCGTCGTATTGCCAATAATCATCGATCGTTGCCTTCCTCTCGTGCCTTAGCTCGCACCGACCATGGAAAGATTGCCGCAGTGACCTATCTTCACTCTTGCTGCCGCATACTGTGTGTTGTCACCAGCAACCGTGTTTCACCATCGCCTGCAGAAAAAACCATTCCGATAATCAGACTCGTCAATACTTCGCTCGATGGATCCTAGAAGCATCAATGGCTTACTAGGGGAGGAGAGTTGTTTTGCACCGAGTTTTCTCATGCCTCTAACAAATTCTGGAATGTCATTCTCATGCTAGAGATAGCTGGACTCTCCTTCGTCCTCGAACACCCCTACAAGGTACTGGATAAGGAAGTTCTTGAATTTTTCCAGAATGCAAAGCTCAGACGTGAAGATTCAGTGATAAAGAGCAAAATATAGAAGTACAAGATCAAAGTGAAAGCTTCTCTTCTATCCAAGTATTTGCGGCTTCCAGTCTGTGAAGAGGCCGATTACTTAGACGAAGACGATTTCTCTAGGGACCTATTATTTTGTGGATTGCCTCGAGGCACCAAGGCCATCAAGCGTAAAGGGATGAATGAGGAAGGAAATCTCCTCTCCGACATCATTGGCAAGGTTCTACTCTGCAATATAGGCTCACATGACTACCTTTCTACAGACATGTTCAAAGTGCGCGTTACCATTATCTGCAGAAAGAGGTTTTATTAGGGTGCGTTGTTGTTTACTAAGATCAAAGACAGCCTACGCACTCGCAACTTTGGGAGGATTATCACCCTATACCTGAATCAGCTCGATGGTGATTGGTTTGATATGATCGAAGGAGTTCCTATCCATCACCTAAAGAAGATAGACTCTATAATTTTCTCGAGGTAGGATAGGCGGATCATCCAGTGAGGGGGAGCCCTAGTACCCCCAGTGGAGGAGGAAGATTATTGGAACCCTAATACTGATTTGGGCTAGGATTACTATTAGGATGTTTAGATTGACCCATATTGTATATTCTAGGGTCATAGGTTCATTTCCAAGGTCATTACCTTAGAAGAATTCCAGCAGAAACTCAGTTCAAAGAAAGTAGAGTTGCGTTTGACGAACGGCGATCTCAGTTCGACGAATTAGAGTCTTAACTCTGAAGTTTAGCTCGATGAACTTTGAGCTCTGGTCGACGAACTCCGATCTCTACTTATAACTTCAGCTCAATGAAAGTCAAGCTCAGTTCAATGGACTCTAAGCTCAGGCCGACGAATAAGAAGACTCAGTTGAACGAACTCCAGGCTCAGGTTGAAGAAATGCTTACTGAGCTCGACTAATTCTCTGCAGTATTTTTAGTCAATTTTATTTACAGCAGACAGAACATTTTCAGGCCTAATTTCAGGCTATCATATATTCTGAAGGCAGAATGATTTAAAGGCTTAATTACAGACAACTATAACTCTGATATTTAATGCCAAATATTCTAACGAATATAGCCATTTAGAGGCAGTAATATGGATTTATCATAGATATTAAGGCTAATCTATTTCCAAGGCAGTTTCTATTTTCGGGAAATCTCTCAGACGTTTCAGAATTGACTAATTCAAATGTTTTAATTCTTCTCTACATTCTCTATATATATGTACAGAAGATTACTGCCTCAAGGTTATAGACCAAGGTTACTCACTCAAAAATACAGACTCAGATATACAGACTTAGAGACTTGGAGATCAACACACACTCTTACAGAATTAGATCTTCAATCTCTACTTGTGTAAAGTCTTCATTTTCTTAGATACAAGAAGGCCTACACCCTGAAGAAAGTACTCCCTCACCTGATCATAAACTATACTCAAATCAGGGGGAGCTTTTTGCTTCAACATCCACTTGTCTTCTCAGAGATTCTTGACAGAGAAGACATCATCCCCTCTTTTGTTTATTTTCATAAACTGTGTATAGGGTTTTAACTCCCTTCAAAAGTTACCCTTTTGGATCCTAAGTCTCTTGATCAAAAGACTTAAGTTGGTTTTTGGGCATCTAATCAAAATCTCAAAGGGTTGCTAGATCTCCCTTAGAAAAATTAATCTTGTGGTGGCAGGGCACCTGAGCAAAAATCTGTGGTGGCAGGGCACCTGAACAAAAACCTGTAGTGGATTCCTACCAGAGTGGTAGAAGAGTGGACGTACCCAAATTTATTGGGGAACCACTATAAATTTCCTTGTATCGTCTGTGATTGTTATTCATTTTTTTGTGTGCGGTGATTTTTGCATTATATATATATATCACATACTTTAAATCTGCTATAAAAATAAATTAAATTTTTTAATATATATTATTCACCCCCCTCTAGTGTAAAGTAGATTTATCCCTCACTTTCAATTGGTATCAGAGGGTGGTTCTTTAGTTTTACAGGCTAACACCTGAACCATAAGAACTAATAGATTTTATTTTTAGCTAAAAATTTATCATGGAACAAAATAAGGAATTTTCAAGCACTAGACCTCCTATGTGCAGTCTAAATAGTTTGCACTATGGAAGGCAAGGATTAGGCTATATATGAACTCTATTGATGAAGACATCTACAAATCTATCTTGGCAGGTCCACCTCTACAAGTGGCAACAACAAGTACAAGTATTGTACCACCTCCCGAATGGACAAAAGCACAAAAGAAAGCAAAGATTATTGATACTAGAGCTATGAACATCTTAGCTAAAATCATGTTAGATGACATTTTCCAGAAGGTTGCTGAATGCTCTTAGCAAGGGACATCTAGAACTCTCTCAACACAATGGTTGTTGGATCTGTTGATGAGAGAAAGGACAGAAGATCCAACTTGATCTCTCAATATGAGAATTCCAAGAAGGGACAATCTAAATCAGTTACTGAGATGTACATAAGACTCAGTCGTATTATTAATGAGCTGAAAACCCTAGAGAAGGACATCACATTGACAGAAGTCAATGATAAGATCCTCATGTGTTTCCCTAGCACATGGGATTCAAGGATCTCGCCAATCAAAGAAGCTAGAAGTTTAAATGAGATCACCACAAAGACCCTGTGGTGCAAGCTCAAGTCTTATGAGCAGCTCATCAGAACCAGAGAAGCTAAACAAAAGTCTTCACCCCCAGTATGGAAAGAGAAAAGCATTGCTTTTTAAGCAATAGAAAAAGAAGAAAAATCTCCAGAGAATGAAGATATTATAGGTCTCTTGGCTAAGAGATTCTACAAAATGGCAAGAAAAGAGTTCAGGAGAAGATCTTCCAGAAATGATGACAAACCAAGGTATGATAAAATTCCCACAAAATAAATAGTGTGTTATGGTTGCAGGAAACCAGGACATGTTCTTCCAAAATGTCCTGAGAATAAGAAGAAAGAAAAGATGAAGGAGAAAGACTACAAGAAGCACCCACACAAATCTTCTTCCAGTAAATACAAAAAGAAGGAGAGAGGCTTTGTTGTTGATACTTGGAGTGAATCTGATTCAGAATCTTTATCTAGCTCAAGTGAAGATGAAGAAGAAGCAAAGGCTAAAGAAATATGTTTGATGGCAATTAATGCATCATGCAGTAATTCTGAGTCTGAGTCAGAATCTAAAGAAGATCAGGTAATATCCTCTTTTGATTTTACTTCAGATTAATTGAAAATAGATTTCAAATTACTATGCAAAGATTTAATAAAATTTGAGAAGGAAATAAAACTTCTCAGAGAGAAACTAACTGAATTTGACAATCTTTACTCAAAAAACTTTGAACTCAAAGAAAATTTAAAGTGTTATTGAACAAATAGGTTCCTTAGAAAACAAGTTAAATGAGGCTAAAAAGTTTGAAGAATCCCTTAATGGGAGAAGCATCAAACTGATGAATATCACAAGCACAGTTAATGCCAGGCTCAATGATAAACTAGTCTTGGGGGCTTCATCTAGTCAGCCTCATCTTATTCAGAAAAATATTTTATCAACCCCTATAAACTTCATATCAGCTAAAGAAAAAGAAGATCTACAAATTATAGATAAAATTACTAAATTTTTACAAAAGAATGAATCAAAGCAAAATAAAATTCACAGAAAAATCATGTTCAATAAAATTCGTCGAACCAAGATTGATGAAATAAGTATTTTTCGTCGAACGGAGATCGACAAACTCTGAACCCGGAATTTGGGTATAACTACTCAACAGCTGGTGCTCGACGAAATCAATATGATTCATCGACCAGAGATCGATGAACGTGGAATGCAGAGAATGAATACTATCATTCTGTGAACTGAGCTCGGCGAAATTAGTACTATTCGTCGAACGAAGCTCGATGAAATAATTATAATTCGCTGAACCCAGTTTTCCAAAATAGAAATTTTAATTCCATTCAAAACAATAATCAAAAATAAAAATTGAAAAACCCCTTTACTTAGTGGATCATCCCTCCTAGGAGATATCATCCACTTGGTTATAAAGATCAACCAGAGTATTCTTACATTTCCAATTATCATTATGAAATAAAATTAGGACCCAAGGTAACCTGGGTCAAGAACATCTAATCTATTTTTATGCAGGTAAAAAACAATCCTGTCATAGAGGAACAGTGGTATTTTTATAGTGGTTGCTCAAAACACATGACAGGAAGCAAGGCTAATCTAATGGATTTTGAAGCAAAGCTTGGACCAAAAGTTATCTTTGGAGACTCCTACTATGGCCAGACAGAAGGCTATGAAAATGTCAAAGTTGGAGCAGTTACCTTCAAGAAGATAGCCTATGTGAACGGCCTCAAGCATAACCTCATCTCCATAAGTCAATTATGTGATGAAGGCTATCAGGTAACTTTTAATAAGTCTTTATGTTCAATCACTTCTAGTTTAAATAAACTAGTTTTAACTGGAGTTAGATAAGATAACATCTACTTAGTTAAGTTTAACTCTGCTAAAACTAAAATTTGTTTATTTAATCAGTGTTGTAAAACTGGTGAACTTTGGCATAAAAGGTTAGGACATGTAAACCTTAGGAATATTGCTAAACTATCTAAGGACAACCTTGTTACAGGACTGTCTTCTAGTTCTTACGAGAAGGAAGACTTGGCAGGGCTTGTTAATTAGGCAAGCAAACAAAAAATAGTTTTAAATCCATTTCTAAAAGTGATTCACCCAGAATTTTGTATTTGCTACATATGGACCTTTTTGGACCTATTGCAGTACCAAAGTTTGGGAGGATAATCATATATCTTAGTTATTGTAAGTGATTTCTCAAGATTCACTTTGGTGTTCTTTCTTAGGAACAAGTTAGATAACTTTAAAGCTCTTACATACTTTCTTATCAAGATTGAGTACTCTACTAAGACTGTATTGATCAGAAGTGATCATGACACTAAGTTTGAATCTCTTTTGATGAAAGAATTCTGTGAGAAGGAAGGTATCAGGCATTGTTTTTCTGCTCCTAGAATTCCTCAACAAAATGGGGTAGCTGAAAGGAAAAATAGAACCCTAATTGAATATACTGGTACATTACTTGTAGATGCTCACTTACCCCTATCCTTTTGGGGAGAGGCAGTAAGCACAACAAACTATGTCCTTAACAGAAGTCTAATACATAAACTCAAGGGTAAGACTCCCTATGAATTACTTAAATCTAAGAAACTTAAAGTCAATTATTTTAAATTCTTTAGTTGTAAATGTTATATACATAATAATGATAAGAAATATTTAATAAAATTTGAACCCAAAGTTGCAGAAGGAATATTTCTAGGATATTCTCAAGTTAGTAAAGCTAATAGAGTGTTTAATAAATCAACACTTAAAATGGAAGAATCTGTACATATAACTTTTGATGAGACTAATATGTTTTATAAGGAAAGAAATATCTCTACCATAGACTCATTTCAGGTACCAAATCTGTGTGAGAAATTGGATGATTTTATACTAACACAAGAGGATATAGTACATCCTTCTCAACAGATTGCTGATGATGATAGCGATGAAGAAAATTCAGAGATTCATGCTAAAAATATTATGGCAAATGAAATTTCACAAGAGGAATTAGAACCATAAATAGTTGTACAACCAACTATACCTGTTGATCTTGTCATACTTAGAGATCACCCTAGATCTCAAGTGATTAAAGATATATCAGTTTGTGTTCAAACAAGGCATCAATTGAATAAAGATCAGATGCATGCTTATTTTATTTCTCGGATTGAACCTCAATCCATCAAAGATGCAGAACAAGATCTCCACTAGATTATTGCTATGCAAGAGGAACACAATCAGTTTGAGAGATGTAGAGTTTGGGACTTAGTTCTAAGACCCAAATACTATCCTATTATTGGAAATAAAAGGGTCTTTAGGAATAAGCTGGATGATCAAGGAATTATTGTAAGAAATAAAGCAAGATTAGTAGCTCAAGGATATTCACAGGAGGAAGGCATAGACTATGACAAGACATTTGCTCCTGTTGCAAGATTGGAGGCTATCAGGATCTTTCTTACATATACAGCATTCAAGAAATTCACAGTATATCAGATGGACGTGAAGAGTGTCTTTCTAAATGGAGAGCTCAAAGAAGAAGTTTATGTTGAACACCACTAGTTATTATCTCTCCAACTCACTCTTCTTATGTTTTTAGCCTTAACAAAGCTCTTTATGGTCTAAACAAGCTCCAAGAGCTTGGTATGAGACTCTTGCTAGTTTTCTTTTAGAAAATAAATTTAGTAGGGGCATTGTAGATAAAACATTATTTGTTAGACAACATAAAAATAAAATTTTGCTAGTTTAAATATGTGTAGATGATATAATATTTGACTCTATGAATTCCAAACTTTGCAAGAGGTTTTCTGACCTAATGCACTCAAAATTTGAAATGAGTAGCAAGGGTGAACTGTCCAACTTTTTTGGTTTACAAGTGAAGCAAACTCCTGATGGTACTTTTATATCTCAATCTAAATATGTTAAAGAGCTAATTAAAAAATTTGGGATGTCAGATGTCTCAACTATTAAAACACCCTTGCCCCCCAATGATGTAGTTGATAATGATGAACAGGGCAATCCTGTTGATCAGAAATTATATAGGACCATCATTGGGTCTCAATTATACCTAACAGCTAGTAGACCAGACATAATGTTTGCTACATGTATTTGTGTTAGGTTTCAAGTAAATCCCAAATAACCTCACCTAATTTTAGCTAAAATGATTTTGAGATATATAAAGGGTTGCCCAAATCGAGGACTCTGGTATCCAATAGAGTTAGAATTTGAATTAACTGGATTTTCAAATGATGACTATGTTCGATGCAGAGTTGACAGGAAAAGCACATCAGGAACTTATCAATTTCTTGGTGATAGGCTTATGTCATGATTTTACAAGAAGCAAACATTTGTTTCTACTTCAACTCCTAAAGCCGAATATATGGCAGTTGGTAATTATTGTTCACAGATTTTGTGGATTCAAAATCAGCTTCTACATTATGGATACAACTTAAATAATTCAACCATATTTTGTGATAATACCAGTGCAATTTCCATTGCACAAAATCCAGTTCTACATAGTAGGACTAAGCATATAGAAATAAGACATAATTTTCTTAGAGATAATGTAGATAAAAATAAAATTAATCTTATCTTTATTTCTATTGATTTATAAAGGGCAGATATTTTCACTAAACCCTTAGACAAAAATAAACATCTGTTCTTCCTAAATCAGCTAGGCATGATAAATAGAGAAACATTAATTTGATTTTTGTTTTTGAGATCGATGAATTGCACACCTTTCGTCGAATGGAGCTCGACGAACGGTGTTCTTTTCGTGAATCGTTCGTCGAACGGAGATCGACGAACCTTCCTTTAGAAACTTTTGTCGAACGGAGATCGATGGATTAGTTTCAAGTATTTTTCGTCGAACAGAGCTCGACGAAATATATTTCTTTCGTAAAACTTTCTTTGACCGAAGATTGACTAAATGGTTTTCTTTTTAGGATTTTTCATCGAACATGATTCGATGCTTTGTTTTTCGTCGGACAGAGTTCGTCTTTATATCTTCTCGTCTTCTGAAAACTTATATTTAGGTTTTCATCGAACTCTATCCCGCACTTTCTCTATTTCCCCTTGCACTTGATCTATTTGTCTTGCAGGAATATGGAGATTTCACAGGCAACTCTCTCGGCGATGAAGTTTGATGTTGGTTTTGATATAGACATGGATTCCTTCCGTCATTCTGACCAAATATTCCAGGAAATTCTGAAATTGTTTGAGGATCATACTCTGAAGAACTTCATGACCACAAGGATCAAACTCCCAGTTGCTGAAATCAAAGAATGGGTTCACACTGCAAGGTTTCCTAATTAGACAACAGTTACTGGATCAATCTCTGGAAATCAGGTTACTCTATCACCAGAAATTCTTTCTGAAATTTTTTGTTTTCTGAATGGAGAAGATGAAATAGAAATATCTCGTATTGAATTTGTTGAGATGCTAGATAGAATGGGACATAATCTGGGAAACCCTAATCACCTGTTAAAGAAGAATATTTCTGTTGTATTTAAGTTTTTGGCCGATGTGGTCGGTAAAGTTTTGTTGGGAAAACATTCTGCACACGACTATGTAACCATGAAATAATTTATGTTAATGTGTGCCTTGGTTAATAAGAAATCTGTGAATTGGGGAACAATTTTATTTGACTCAATTAATAAGAAAATTAATAAGAAGGATGTCTGTTATGGTAGGGTACTAGGAATTTTCCTAGAAGTTAAGTGCCATGAACTCCTGGTCTCTCAGACCACCCATATTAATGCATCCAAGAGGCTTACTTCTTCCTTGTTTGGAAGATAGGAGAGGGTTATCCAAAAGCCATCAAGGTCTATCTATTCCATAGCAGCTTCTGAAAATACAAGGGTTGTATCAGCCACTCTCCAAACCCCAGCAAAAGTCTCTGCTCCTCACATTTCTTCTCCTCCTCCATCTCCATAATATTCTCCTATTCAATCATAAACTCCACATGATGACTCCCTCATTCTTCAGTCACATATACCACCCATTAAATCTGAAGATATACCATCCATTTCATTTCATCCAAAATCACCAATTCATCAGTCACATTCATCCTCTTTACTCTCTACTCTACCTAATTTCAATCTACTTCCTCCATCTCCACCGCATTCATCTCAAATTCATATATCTCCATTTCCACCTCACTCCCCTATACATGAAGAAACCATTCCTGATTTCACTCCTCATATAATCAATCTTCCTCATATCCCTTAATCTTTCACCATCTTCGAAATCTGTGCAAACAGATCTGATCCATCTTCTTCCACCCAAATCCACCATCTACATCTACTCAGACTACTCCTGAGTTTATGTTTTTTTATTTCTCTTTCATTACATCAAATCTTATTGAATTCATTACTCCAACTCTGAAAAAGCTAATAGAAGAAGCCATAGCTCCTCTTGTTGCTTCCATATCTGCTCTCTCTTCTCAGATATCCTCTTCCTCCACTGTCCCTTCTTCTGGGGGCCGAGACTTAGGTCTCCCTGGATCTAGGCAGGGGGATATGTTTCATGAAGAAGCTCCTTTATCTGCAGTATCAGTTCTAGAGGTTCTAGTAGCAGAAGCTCAGGTCAGTCTAGCAATAGTAGAAGTTGTTATTAAAGGTTCAGAAATGCTTTAAGTTGATTCAGATGAGTTAGCAGTTATTTCTGTAGTTGTTACTAGTGGTGATGTCTTTATACATCCCACAGTCAACTTGAGCTCTTTGTTATCAGATTTTGATACTCTGCATAATATTTATTTTCCAGTTTTTAAGAATTCTTCTAAAGTTATAATATATTATACTGCACCAGTTGATTCTTCAGTTTTAGAACAATAAAGAAATAGTTTTTCAGTTATTTCTCCCAGTAATAATCCAGTCCCTGAGACCGTAGTAGCTGATAGTATAATAGATCTTTTAGAGCCAGTTTCTTCCCCTCCTACTTATGCTTGGGATGAAACTCCTATGCCTAGTTTTGATGACATCCTTTTTGAAGATATGGAACAATATGACAGTGTAAATATTCAAGAAGCAGATACAGATATTACAAATACACTACTAGTAGCTTCAATTCCTAATCAGTCAGATTTGCTTAAGTAGCTAGATGATCTATATGATCAGCCTGTAGAAGATTCTGATGATGAAGAAGAATCAGATGAGTAAGATGACTCTAATTCTATGAAAAGGAAGTTCAAGAAAAAGAAAGCTTCTGCAAAGGTTGCTCCTCAACCTTCTTCTAGTGCTGACATTCCTTATTACATTTTACATGGGATTACTCTTACTCCAGACCATCCACACTGGATGAGATATTCTAAAAATGAACATAAAAGGAGGAAGAAAATGAAGAGATATAATTCACCTCTAAGTTCTAGGAGAGGACCTCCTCCTCCTCCTCTAGTAGCAAGAACAGCAGGTAGTGTTCCTAATTCTCAAAAGAATTCTTCTCATTATCCAAAAGCTTCTCAGTACAACAAAGACAGAACTTCAAGGTCAGAATCTTAGAGTAATAGCCAGCAGCATCCAGGTCAAAGAAGACAGTAGTAGTAGTAGTCAAGCCCAGAGAGGCCTCCTTCCATAGCTTATGATCCAGAGTTGGACCCAAACTTCAGAATAGAAAGGTTCAATGAGCTTATTGCTCTATCTCAAATTAATAAAGCTAAAGCAGAAGGAAATGACACATCTCAATTTTCAACTATGTCTTCTTACAGACAAAAAGAGCTTGACAGGTATGCTAAGAAAAACTTATTCAATGTGGACAAATACATGAATTTACATCCAGAGGCAGTAGTGACTAGGACTACATCTTTGAAAATTATTGGCTCTAAAGATCTGAAGATGAGTCAACAGGATGTTGCAGATCCCAACAGGAAGTTGATCTTCACTAAATCATCCTCTGAAGATTTTAAGAAAGATTCTTAGTCTTTGATTATTTTATATTCTTTAAACTATGTTTATGTTTATAACTCACAAAGCAATTATGTTATATCTGCTAAAATTTTTATTTCTGCTAGATACTTTATGCTTTGTGTTTTTATTTTTGTTAAATAGTATCCTCGCCCAAATAGGGGGAGATTGTTGGAACCCTATTACTGATTTGTTCTAGGATTACTATTAGGATGTTTAGATTGACCCATTTTGTATATTTTAGGGTCATAGGTTTATTTCCAGGGTCATTGCCTCAGAAGAATTCCAACATAAACTCAGTTCAAAGAAAGCAGAGCTATTTTCGACAAACAACAATCTCAGTTTGACGAATCAGAGTCTTAACTTTGAATTTTAGCTCAACGAACTTTGAGCTCCGGTCGACGAACTCTGATCTCTACTCAGAAACTCAGCTCAATGAAACTCAAGCTCAGCTCAACGAACTCTGAGCTTAGGTCGACGAATAAGAAGACTCAGTTCGATTAATTCCAGGCTCAGGTCAACGAAATGCTTGCTGAGCTCGACTCATTCTCTACAGTATTTTTAGTCAGTTTTATTTATAGCAGGCAGAATAGTTTCAAGCTATCATATATTCTGAAGGCGGAATGATTTAAAGGCTTAATTCCAGACAACTATAACTCAGATATTTAATGCCAAATATTCTAACGAATATAGCCATTTAGAGGCAGCATTAAATATGGATTTATCACAGAGATTAAGGCTAATCTATTTCTAAGGCAGTTTCCATTCTCGGGAAATCTCTCAGACATTTCAGAATTGACTAATTCAAAATTTTGAATTCTTCTCCATACTCTGTATATATATGTACAGAAGATTGCTGCCTCAAGATTACAGACCAAGGTTACTCACTCAAAAATACAGACTCAGATATACAGACTTAGAGTTACTGACTTGGAGACTTAGAGATCAACATACACTCTTACATAATTAGATCTTCAATCTCTGCTTGTGCAAAGTCTTCATTTTCTCAGATACAAGAAGGCCTAAACCCTGAAGAAAGGACTCCCTCACTTGATCATAAACTCTACTCAAATCAAGGGGAGATTTCTGCTTCAACATCCACTAGTCTTCTCAGAGATTCTTGATAGAGAAGACATTATCACATCTTTTGTTTATTTTCATAAACTGTGTACAGGGTTTTAACTCCCTTCAAAAGTTACCCTTTGGGTTCCTAAGTCTCCTGATCGAAATACTTAAGTTGGTTTTTGGCCACCTGATCAAAAGCTCAAAGGCTTACTAGATCTCCCTTAGAAAAATTGATCTTGTGGTGGCAGGGCACCTGAGAAAAAACTTGTAGTGGCAGGGCACCTGATCAAAACCTTGTAGTAAATTCCTACCAGTGTGGTAGAAGAGTGGACGTACCCAGATTTATTGAGGAACCACTATAAATTTCCTTGTGTCGTCTATGATTGTTATTCATTTTATTTGTGTGCTGTGATATTTGCTTTATATATATATATATATATATCACATACTTTAAATCTGCTATAAAAATAAATTAAAGATTTTAATATACACTATTCACCCCCCTCTATTAGAAAGTAGATCTATCCCTCACTTTCAAAGGTCTTATTCCTGATGACAGGACCCCTTCTCCTCATCCCAGTGAGATTCCAACTGGATTGAGTGTAGGAATTAAGGGGGAGTTAGTTGCTCCTTCAGATATAGTTTCAGTGCTTTCAGACCCAGGTTCATGGGATATCCTAGCAGTGGTTGTTGTTATTGGCGTTGCTGTCGCTTTTGAGGTTCAGACAAAAGAGGATCCAGCTCCTTCTGATCATGATGAGGATGCTGATGCTGATATTGTTGATGATGATGATGCTACTGATAATGATCTAACCATTGAAGATTATAAGATTGAGACTGCTATTGAGGATGTGGTATTTGCTGATAAGTCTGCTGATAGTATTTCTGTTGCTGCTAATGTTGGTTGTGGTGCTATTGTAGTTTCATTGCCTGCGCCTGTAGTGACTCTTGTTTTTCCTCTCCCTAAGACTCTCTCTATAGCAGTGTTTGAGGGGGAGGCAACTCATTCCCGCATATCTGTGTCCACTGAGGTTACTATACTCATGCGTAACCTGGATAAGAGACTAGGCAGGATGTCGTTGGCACCCAAAGCCATAGTTGATCTCTTTGATGAGGAAGGATCAGCCGATGTGCATGCCCTTGCTCTAGGTTTAGAAGGACCAAGGTTGGTTGTTGGTAATTGATAACTTCCCAAAAGAAGTTATCTATTTATGTATTTTCATGTTATATTTGTGATAATTGAAAAGAAAAGGACTTATATTAGTATAGATATCCATAAATGCATAATTATTATACTTATTGCTGATTATGCTACTTTGCCGATGTTTGCCATAGTAGAAATGTTGAAGAAATCGAGCTAGAGAAACAAGCAATGGAATTACAGTTTGGCAGTACAATTGTTACAGAAAACCTGATTCAGTTGTTATAATAAGTGCTGGGCGGATTGAAGCTGCGACTTCCCATTTTTTTGGCAGAAATAGGGCGGATCAGGCTAATCATCAGCGGTTCATCTTTAATTAGAAGATCGGAGGGCTATTAGGGGGGCACGAAAATCTTAAGAGGGGGAGAGGTTCATAAGGCCATCAGCTTTTATTTTTGGAAGGAGAAAAAAAGGGGCGGCGGGAGTGCAATATAGAATGTGAGATAGTGTTGAAAAGAAAGAGATTTCATTCTTCACTAGCAGCCTTGATTGCGTGTGTATGTTATTCTCAAGTCACTTAAGTTAGAGATAACTAAGGTATTTAGGATAAACGGGTTTCGGAGATCGAGAGATAAAGAAATCCATCTTCAATCATCGCAGGATAGCAATTAAACATTCATGAGGGTTTGCCTTAAGACTCATCACCACAAACAAGGGAAATCACACACGAGGCTATCCCTCCAATTTGGTGAAAGCCAATTTTAAGTATTCGCTTCAGTTTTAAGAGATTTTATAGTTAGTTTTTATTTCATTAACAAAAATTACTCTGTCTAATTTGCTTGAATTTAAAGAAAGGATAGCACTAGTAGTTGCAAGCACTAGAGTCTTAACTTCCTCGAGGGAATGATCTTAACTCATCATTTTATTACTTGATTCGTCAAGTACACTTGCGTTATTTTATATATGCGTTTTGGCGTATCAAGTTTTGGCACCGCTGTCGGGGAAGGGACGGATTCAGTGTGTTATTTCTTGCAATATTAGCAAGATCTGAATATTTAGAGATCAAGTGTTTGTTTGTTCGTTTTCAATTTATAAATTTTGGTTCAGTGTATGTCCAGATATAGGCAAGTTGAATTATTGCCTTTAAACTCTGAAATCGAGCGATCTTGTAGACAGAACCGAAGAGATGTTAGAAGACGTAACATTATTCATCTTGCGATGGATAATAACGCGCATGATAATGCTAATCATAATGATGGTCATGTGGATCAAAATGGCCAACCTGCGGCCCCATGAATGACTTGTCATGATTATAACACACCTCTATAAGGAGGTTTACATTTCAGCATTGCTCGTTCAGCAATTGCTGCTTATAATTTTAAGATGGATCCTCTAATTATGCAACAAGTGCAAAATAACAAGTTTGGAGGGTTTAATCATGAAGACGCAAATTCTCATTTGAGAAATTTCTTAGCCATTTGCGATATATTTAAATTCAATGGAGCATCTGAAGATGCAATAATGTTAAGATTATTTCCATTCTCTTTAGAAGGGAGGGCGAAGGATTGGTTGGAGTCGTTGCCTAATGATTCGATTACGACATGGGAGCAGTTGGTATAAAAATTTTTAAACAAATACTTTCCACCATCTAAGACTGCAAAACTGATTAGAGACATCACCACGTTTACACAAAATAGCAGGGAAACTCTTTACGACGCTTGGGAGCGTTTTAAGGAGCTGTTAAGGAAATGTCCGCATCATGGGTTAGCCAGACATCAACAAGTATCTACTTTTTATAATGGGCTACAGACGGCAACTATGATCTTAGTTGACGGAGCGGCAGGGGGTTCTTTGATGAAGAAATATCCCGAGGATGCATATTCTATACTAGAAGATCTAACATCAAATAATTACCAATCGTATGAGAGACAAGGAAATAGAAACCCCGTTTGACTTCATCAAGTGGACCAATTCACATCCTTGGCCGCCCAAATGGCCGCACAATTTAGCCTGATTAACAAGAGATTAGATTCACTATCAATCACTACACCTAATGCCCCACTTAGGGTTGAACAATTAAATCAAATTACTGAAGAAGCAAAGTATGTGGGTGGGCCACAAAGGCAATTTCCACCGGGATTTGCAAATCATTACCACCCCGAGTGGCGTAATCATCTGAACTTCTCATGGAAGACTAATCAAGGGATGAATCAACCGGGGGACTTTAACCAAAATCCGAATCCACCTCCAAATAATGTTTCACATCAACAAGTAAATCCTAGGAGAATGACAGACGAAATCATCTTAGGATTGTTTCAGAAATAGGACTCTAAAATGGTAGGAATAGAATCTTCCCTAAGGTCTTTAGAGACAACGTTAGGCCAACTGGCAAAATCACTAAGCCAAAGACCAATAGGATCTCTACCTTCCGACACAACTCCTAACCCTATTCGAGAAAACATAATGACCATTGCAACACTATAGATTTAAGGAGTGGAGTAGAGATAGCAAGCGGTGACGGGTTGTTGGAAAGAGTAAGAGAGGAAGAGAAGAACGAGAGGGATGATAGGCCACCAAAATTAGAAAAGGAAAACTCTAGTGGAAGTAAGGAACCGGAGGAAAATCAAACTAATAATCCAAAAGTCAAAAAGAAAGACATCGTTTACCCTCCACCGCCCTTTCCGTCCAGGCTCGTTAAAAATAATCTCGAAATGCAATTTCAAAAATTTATGGAAATGTTTAAGAAGTTGACTATAAACATCCCATTTGCGGAGGCACTTGAGCAAATGCCCAGCTATGTCAAGTTTATGAAGGACATCTTGTCTAAGAAGAGAAGGTTTGCCGATAAGGAGATAGTGGCATTAACCAAAGAGTGCAGCGAGATTCTACAAAATAAGTTACCTAAAAAACTGAAGGATCCCGGTAGTTTTACAATCCCATGTTCGATTGGAATGACATTTTCCGGAAGAGCGTTGTGAGACTTGGGAGCCAGCATCAACTTGATGCTGTTATCTATTTACACCAGATTAGGCATCGGGGAGATTACACCATCATCTCTTACACTTCAATTGGCGGATAGATCTTTGGCATTCCCTAAGGGAATAGTGGAAGACGTACTAGTGAAGGTAGAAAATTTTATATTCCCAGCTGACTTTGTTGTGCTAGACATGGACGAAGATGAGGAGGTACCTATTATTTAAGGACAACCTTTCCTAGCTACAGGCCCCACCCTCATCGATGTCCACAAAGTTGAATTAACAATGCGAGTCAACGATGAGGAAGTCACGTTTAATGTCCTTAAAGCGATGAAATTTCCCAATGATAACGAGGAGTGTTACGTAATAGAAGAAGTTTTTGTGCAACCAAGGTTGATACATGAGGGCGATGATTTTGAACAAGAGTTGCTGAACATGCTGCCTAATGAAGAAGGAGAGGAAGACTTAGAAATGGAAGAAGTAGTCAACACATTAAACTCCTATGGCAAGTTACCAATCACTAGGAACTTTGACTATAGGCGATTGGACAAAATGACTAGGAAAGATCATTTAAAACCCCTACCCTATATTGATGAAACCTTCCATTCTTGAACCACCAACCTTAGATTTAAAACCCCTACCCTTACATTTGAAATATGTCTATCTTGGGAAAGATAACACCTTACCAGTAATCATTGATGCATCATTGGAGAGGGAGAATAAACTACAGCTGCTGGAAGTCTTAAGAGAGTTTAAGGGTGCCATCGGTTGGACTCTAGCTGATATCAAGGGAATCAGCCCGTCCATTTGTATGCATAAAATCTTATTGGAAGATGAGGAAAAAGGATCCATAGAGCATCAACGTCGGCTTAATCCGCCAATGAAGGAAGTGGTGATGAAAGAGATAATAAAGTGGCTCGACGCAGGCATCATTTACCCTATCTCAGATAGCAAGTGGGTGAGCCCAGTGCAATGTGTACCCAAGAAGGGTGGGATGACTATTGCTAAAAATGAGAATAATGAAATCATCCCTATGAGGGCTGTCACAGGGTGGAGAATATGTATGGACTATAGGCGATTGAACAAAATGACTAGGAAAGATCATTTTCCGCTTCCATTCATCGACCAAGTCCTAGATAGGTTGGCTTGTAGTGAGTACTTTTGTTTTCTAGATGGATATTCGGGGTACAATCAGATCATGGTTGCACCCGAAGATCAAGAAAAAACGACCTTTATATGTCCATTTGGAACTTTCGCATTCCGGAGAATGCCCTTCGGGTTATTTAATGCACCCGCGACCTTCCAACGATGTATTATCGCTCTCCTTGCTGAGTTAATGGAAGAGGGGGTTGAAATTTTCATGGACGATTTTTCTGTATTTGGTCAATCATTTAATGCATGTCTGAGAGTATTAAGCAAAGTTCTAAGAAGGTGTGTTGAAACCAATTTAGTTTTGAACTGGGAAAAGTGCCATTTCATGGTACGAGAAGGAATTGTCTTAGGCCACAAGGTGTCTAGTAAGGGGTTGGAAGTTGACCGAGCGAAGGTGGAGGTTATAGAAAAACTTGCGCCACCGATGAATGTCAAGGGCATTCGAAGCTTCTTAGGACATGCCGGTTTTTACCGTCGGTTCATAAGAGACTTCTCAAAGATAACTAAGTCGTTATGTCATTTGCTCAAAAAGGACACCGTCTTTGTGTTTGACGATAAGTGTTTAGAGGCTTTTGAAACATTGAAGAAAAGCTTAGTTTATGTACCTATTGTTAGAGCACCGTATTGGGCACCTTCTTTTATTCTCATGTGCGACGCAAGCAATTACGCGGTAGGTGTCGTGTTAGGACAAATCCACGATAAGATCTTTCATGTAATTTATTATGCAAGTAAAACCCTTATAAATGCTCAAATAAATTATACTATTACAGAGAAGGAACTCCTTGCTGTGGTTTTTGCATTTGAGAAGTTTCAATCATATTTAATACATTCTAAGGTTGTAGTCTACATGGACCATGATGCGATACGATATCTAGTGGACAAAAAGGAGGAAAAACTTAGACTTATCAGGTGGGTTCTGCTCCTCCAGGAGTTTGATTTTGAGATCAAGGATCGTAGGGGGGCAGAAAACCCGATAGCCGACCACTTATCGAGATTAGAGAATGGATGTGAGAAAGACGTGCATCTTGGGATTAAAGAGAGTTTCCCGGATGAGAGTTTATTTGCGATCAAGGAAGGGAGCGTCCCCTGGTATGCTGATTTTGTTAAGTATATATTTAGCAAGGTTTTCTTACCGGATTTTAGCTCACAACAAAGGAAGCGATTCCTTCATCAGGTGAAGTATTACCTATGGGATGAGCCGTATCTATTTAAAATTTGCGCTGATCAAATTATTCGCAGATGCGTGCCCGAGATGGAAGTTCACAGTATCCTAGAAAGGTGTCATGCATCGCCCTATGGAGGACACTTTAAGGGAGACCGAACGACAATGAAGGTTTTAGAGTCAGGATTCTATTGGCCGACCTTATTCAAGGATTCTCATCATTTTGTAAAACAGTGCGACCATTGTCAACGTGTTGGAAATTTCCAGCGGGGAGCATGCATGCCCATGAATGGTATCCTTGAGGTAGAAGTCTTTGATGTCTAGGGGATTGATTTCATGGGCCCCTTCGTCAACTCTGATGGAAATTTATACATTCTGCTAGCCGTAGACTATGTGTCAAAGTGGGTAGAGGCGATTGCCACACAGAGAAATGATGCCATGGTAGTGCTAAAATTTCTGAAGGCTAACATCTTCATTAGATTTGGTACACCAAGGGCAATAATTAGTGATGGAGGGGCGCATTTTTGTAATCTATAATTTAAAAATCTATTAAGGAAATATGGTGTAACCCATAAAGTAGCCCTTGCCTACCATCCACAAACTAACGGTTTAGCCGAGGTATCAAATCGTGAAATCAAGACCATTCTAGAGAAAACGGTGAATGTAACACGCAAAGATTGGTCCCAAAAGCTAAGTGATACATTATGGGCTTATAGAACAGCGTTCAAAACCCTGATAGGATTGACACCATATAAAATGATCTATGGAAAAGCGTGTCACCTACCGATGGAGCTGGAACATAAGGCATATTGGGCGATAAAAAAATTAAACTTCGACTTCCAAGAGGCGGGCAATAAAAGGCTATTGCAATTGAATGAATTAGAAGAAATTTGGTCCAACGCATACGAGAGTGCCAAACTCTTTAAAGAGCGAACGAAAAAATGGCACGACACGAGGTTAACGGTAAGAGAGTTCAAGACCGGGAAATTAGTATTGTTGTTTAACTCACGACTTAAATTATTCCCGGGAAAATTGAAATCAAGATGTTCAGGACCATTTATAGTGAAGAAGGTGCACCCATATGGGGTAATCACCATTGGTAACGAGAAAGATGGGTCTGAATTCAAGGTGAATGGTCAGAGGATGAAGGAATATCATATTGATATGGATCGTCGAGAATCAACGGTCATGAGGTTGCAATGATAGGAGATGCAGAGGAACGTCCGGCCGGGACGCTGTAAACGAGGCGCTTGGTGGGAGGCAACCCATTGTATCATAATATATGTTTATATATAATAATAAATGAAAAAAATCTTTGTTGTTTTTGTTAGTATAAAATTGTTGGAGGGAGCAAGGCCATATGATCTTAGTTGACTCCGCTCAATAATTTTTAGGAAGGAAAATGCTGGAAGAGTGGAAAATCAGGACAAAAATCTGCAGAAATTTAAAGAAAAATCTCTTACATAAAATAGAAGGAACTTGTTACAACGCCCCGAAAACATATGTAATAGGTTTTGAGTTTCTGTCTGGGAGCGGTTTAGCGGCGGTTCGACTGAACCGTTTCACGTGCCGGTCTGAAATTTAAGAAAAATCGATTTTGCATAAAATAGAAGGCAGTTGTTACAACGCTCCGAAAACATATGTTGCAGCTTTCGAGTTTCTGTCTCCTGGACTCAGAATCCGCACTGCAACCGGTCTAGTGGTGGTCTGGCTGAACCAGGCGCTCAAATCACCATTTCAGTGGTTCGGGTTTATTTTAGTTAAGATAAATAATGATTTCACATCATTATTTACGTTAAAACCAGTTTACTGTTCTTAAACCTCTTAACCCAGCTAATTAAGTTCTTTAAAACAATATATATATATAAAAAATGGGCTTATTCCCAAACCCCAGCCGACACCTTAGGGCAGACGAGAGGAGCGGCAAAATCGCTACGTTTTGCGATCGAGGAAGCGGCGGCGGACGATCTTGGGCTCGGTGGGTTCGAAGGAGGAGGCGGCGGCCGATTCTGGCATCGGTGATTTCGAGCCAGGCAGCACTGCGAGTTGAATCTCCAGCCGGTGCTGGGGCGAGTTCTGAGAGAAGGGCTCCAAAAATTTCTTGAGGTAAACCCCTTAAACCCTAGCACATGGTAGAATCATTCCCCAAAGAAAAGAAATTTAGTTTTTTCCAGTTTCTTGGCTAGGTCCAATATATTGCGATTTCTACGCCAACGCTGAAATTTCTCCCTCGCATGTTCGGATTTCTGGAAGTGCAAGGGCTTAGTCTTGACATTTCTGAAGATTTGTTTTAGGTATACTCTTCACCTAGCACTCATAGGAGATGAGCAATTGGTAGATAATTTTTCTTTATGTTATTTTCCTGTTCTGTGCATTGTGATTAGTTGAAGCTATGTCGTCTAAGCGGAAGGAAAACAAGAGGTAGGGAAAGGAAGTTTTGAAAAACTCCCAACCAGTAGTCAGGTTCTCCAGTCAGGCTGTAGCATATTGGTTTGAATCACTGAAAACCCTCTCGTTTATTTTTGAACGAGGATTCATCATGGAGAAGAGGGGGTGGAGCGTCAGGTATGCTGACATGATTCAGGCGCTCCAGTGGGAAACCTTCTGCCACCCAAGAACTGAGGCCATTCTGCCCATGGTGTATGAGTTCTATGCCAATGCGAAAAGCACAGAGGGTGACGTTGTGGTTGTTAGAGGAAGAAATGTTTAATTTTCTGCGAAAGTTATTAGTGACATGTTTGGATTAGAGGATCATGGCTCTGAGGATTATACTGAGATCTTGAATTTTGCCTCTCTCAAGGACATGACGGATGTAGTATGCTGCACACCGACTCCTGAGTGGGCTAACAAAATGCAAAAAAGTTTTAAAGACATCGTGCCTAACTCGGGAAGCCAAGGTGTGGCTTCTATTCATTAATCCCAGTATCATGCCCACCCGACACCCGAATGCCATTGGATTGGACAAGGTTGCCCTGATTTACGGTATTATATGAGGAATTCATTTTGATTTAGGAAAAATTATTGCGCTGCAATTGAAGCAAAATATTAGAGAGGATAAGCCTAGGCAACTTTTGTTTCCAACTCTCATCACTGAGTTGTGTTGGAAAGCGGGTGTGGAAAAGGTTGCGGAGGATATGGTCACAACGGTGGGCCGACATATTACTCAAACAGTTGTCGAGGTTAATGTTAAAACTGTTGCAGGAGTTCAGGAAAAGGGAAGTGCTTGGAAGACAGGAGCGGAAGCTCAGACTTCATAGGCACCACTAGGGAACTTAATGCGAATTGATATTCAAACGGTCGACCATGGCACTGACCCTGACCTTTTGATGGAACATATTGAGTATATCAAAGCCTATCAACGGTGTGAGCATATGTTTATTAAAGAGTAGTTGGAATATATGCATGCCAACCAGCGTAAGATCATGGAAAAAAGGAAGATTCCAGTGTCTGAGCCGAAGTTTAGGATGATGGGGTAGTTCGACGATGCAGGCTACCTCTTGACTTGTGACAAGAGTAGAGTAGATCCAGCAAAGAAGGCGAACGAGGATGATGATGACGAGACAGACGACGAGGAGGCAGAAAAAGAGGAGCGGCGGGAGTGCAATATAGAATGCGAGATAGTGTTGAAAAGTAAGAGATTTCATTCTTCACTAGCGGCCTTGATTGCGTGTGTATGTTATTCTCAAGTCACTTAAGTTAGAGATAACTAAGGGATTTAGGATAAACGGATTTCGGAGATCGAGAGATAAAGAAATCCATCTTCAATCGTCGTAGGATAGCAATTAAACATTCATGAGGGTTTGCCTTAAGACTCATCACCACAAACAAGGGAAATCACATACGAGGCTATTCCTCCAATTTGGTAAAAGCCAATTTTAAGTATTCGCTTCAGTTTTAAGAGATTTCATAGTTAGTTTTTATTTCATTAACAAAAATTACTCAGTCTAAATTGCTTGAATTTAAAGAAAGGATAGCGCTAGTAGTTGCAAGCACTAGAGTCTTAACTTCCTCGAGGGAACGATCTTAACTCATCATTTTATTACTTGATTCGGCACGTACTCTTGTGTTATTTTATATATGCGTTTTGGCGTATCACTAATGTCTCTCCTCCAGTGCAGCCAGATGCTCCAAGCCCTAGGTCAAGTGATCAGTTGCTGAAAGTTTTTGAAGAAATGCTGGCTGGGAAATAGGCTAAATTTGATGCCTCGTTGCAGAAGGTGGTCAACAGAGTCAATTGATCTGAGAAATTTATGCTTGACGGTCTTGCTGTAGTTCAAGTGGAATTTGATAAGCTAGAGGAAAGATTTGATGCAAAGTATAACGAAGTTGCTACTGTAGTAACTCTTATGATGAGAGGACTTAAGCAAAACAAAGTAGTACTGAACAATGTTGGCATAAATGCTGAAGGTGAGCATAGATACAACTCTAGAGGGGGGGGGGTGAATAGAGTATTCAAAAATTATGATATCTTACTCAACTCCCTTAGAGTTAATTTGCGGAAAGAGTTTATAGATATTAGAAACCCTAGAGCCTAAGACAAAGTGAAGTGCACTAGAGAAAGCTAACTGTAATTACAGTTGAACTTTGATCCTATCACAGCAACTAGAAATCCTAGTTATATCTATTCACAGCCACAGTGCAATAAATTAAATGAAGCAACACAGACAACACAAGAAGTTTATAGTGGTTCCCTCTAAATAGGTACGTCCACTCTTCTACCACCCTGGTAGGAATCCACTACAGGTTTTTTTTCAAGTGCCCTGCCACCAACTGATCTACTTCAGGTAGATCAAGTAGACCCTTTGAGCTTTTGATCAGGAGCTCAAAATCCAACATAGGTTTTTGCTAAAGTGCCCTGCCACCAAGGTTCACTTTTGAAGGGAGTAATAACCCTTTTTACAGGAGGTTGGGGAGATTTAGAATGTCTTCTCTATTGTAAAATAAAATGACAAAGCTAGTGGATTGCACAGAGCTAAAGAGCTCTAAAGAATCAAGGCTCCCCCTGGCTTAGAGAATATCTAGGAAGAAGTCTTGCTTCAGGGTGCAGGGACTCTTCTGAATTCTTGACAGAGAACTGTCTTGAAATTCTTAAGGAGAAGCTTGAAGAAGACTCTTGATATGTAATAGGTTGTTCTTCTTTAATTAGCTTCCTTTCTTCTTCTTCTTCTTCTAGGCACTGAGTAAATGTTCCTGTAAGCAGGATGGACTCAGGGTTGAAGAAGAATGTTGAAGAGAATAAATCTTCTCAGTTAAGTATGAATTTCTGAGAGCTGTAGATCCTTTGAGTTCAATCTCTATGCCAACTTGTTATCTCTCTGTATATTGTTGTATGTTATCTGTCTTTAGAGAGCACTTTATATATGGGCCTTTGTAACAGCTCTAATTTGAGTTTGAACTTTGTCTTCTTCTGAGATCTGCAATCTGGGCTGCAAAAAGCATAAAGCAAAACATATCCTGCAGGCAGACATGCTATAAGGGGATAAAGCTTTCTAAGAAGCTGTATATCCAATCTGATAAAGAGTACTAAAGAAAGTCACATCAGAAGAAACTCTTTACAGTCAGAGAAGACTTTTTGTGTCTAACAGCTATAAAGGACAGCATGGCAGATAAAGCAAAAAGATAATTCAACAAATAAGACAAACAACTTTGTCAGATAAAAGCTTGACTTATGCGTAAAGAAGAAAGCAAGTATTGCTTAGAGATGATATCATAAAATCACTGAAATAATCTTTTATAAAATATGCCAAATAAATAGGAAATAAATCTCAGAAGAGAAAGAATACAAAAATACTAAAGGCAGACAAAAGATCGTCAAACGATCCTCAAAGATCGTCAAACGAACTAAGGAGATCGTCGAACTATCAGAGCAGATAGTCGAACGACCAGATAGTCGAACTATCAAAGAAGATAGTCGAACTACCACAGCAGATAGTCAACCTATCAGAATAGATAGTCGAGCTATTAGATAGTCGACCTATCAAGGCAGATAGTCGAGCTATCAAGCAAAATAGATAGTCGACCTATCAAACAGATAATCGAACTATCAAGCGAGACAGATAGTCGACCTATCAAACAAATAGTCGAACTATCAGATAGTTGAACTATCTAAGCAGATAGTTAAACTATCAAGCAGAGCAGATAGTCGACCTATCAAGACAGATAGTCGAACTATCAAGCAACACAGATAGTCGACCTATCAAACAGATAGTCGAACTATCAGATAGTTGAACTATCCAAGCAGATAGTTGAACTATCAAGAAATCTGTCTGGTCAAAAGAAGTCGAGCGGGGTTCGACGATCGACGAGGCAGATACCACAGAACGTCGAGCTAACAAGAGTTAAACTAACTCATAGATAGACGATCTGCTGACTGATGATAGTCGACCAACTGTTAGACGATCGTCGAACAGTTGATCGACGATAGTCGAGCGGCGTTCGACTATAGTCGAACCGAAAACAACTTAGCCAAATATTCATCTGGATAAGTGACAACTCTACAACTAGAGCAATCTAACTAAACAACTATCCTTTGCCCATAGATAAATCTTGGGTCAAGAAACTAAATGAGAGGACTTAACACAAATCCAAACTAGAGTACCAACAATCTCCCCTTATTTGGGTTAAGTCTCTCAATAACAAAACAAACAAAACAAACTACTGGAAATAAGTATAATACAGGAAAGGAAATATCTAAGCAGCAAATAGCATTAATCAAATAGACAAATAAACAACTATCAATCAATAAAACTTAAGAAGCATCAGAATCTGGTTTAGATAAAGAGGAACCAGGAAGAAAAGAAATTTTTCTGAAGAGGTCTAAAGCTTCTTTCTTTGATATCTTTAGATCTTGTTCTCCAATAATTCTAGATTCTCCTGTTCTTGGTACTACTGCTTCAGGATGCTTTTCCATATATTTTGAAGGATCAAAGACCTCAGGTCTAACCTGGAATTTCTCTAGCTCCTTCTTTCTGAATGTAGACATAGTAGTTAATCCTGTAATATCTTTTCCTTCTGCTTTGGCTTTTCTGATCTGGGCTGATCCAACTAGTTCAAGAAATCTAGCCATCCTGAAATCAGGAATAAGCTCTTGACTTTCATATTCATTTTCTTCAGTTGAATCTAAAGGTTTTACAGTTTTAAATTTTGTAGATAGTTCTAACATGCTTGCAGCTGGCTCTCTATTTTCTTAAATAACTAAGGAAGATGGAGGAGCAAACTCAGTATATTTCTTACTTGATTTTTTAGAGAAAATAATCCTTTTACCTTTTGAATCAGTTTTCTTTGCATGAGCTGGCTTTGAGGAAGATATGCTCTTGGTTTCATTTGAAGGAGATGCTCTTCTCTTGGGAGAAGGAGGAGGAGAAAAAGTTGGTTTCTGATAAATTACCTCCTTTACTTGTTCTCTTGTATCAGTATCTTGCCTTTGATATCCAGATTGTGATCTGCTTTGATATCTGGATTGCTTTTCCTTTGATGAGATTGAGATGGAGTAAATCTAACAGACGGGGCTGAAGGATTTGCAGACAAATTTCCAGAAGCTCCTGCACTGGGAGGTGGAGGAGGAGGACCTCTAGGGGTCCATTTTTGAGCTGGACTATCATACCTTTTGGATTTCTTTCTTAGCTTTTGCTGATTCTTGGAGAATCCCATCCAATGCAGATATTCTTTTGACTTGGGATCTATTCCTTTCAAGATATAATAAGGAATATCATGGTCAGGATTAGGAGGAGGAGGAGCAATAGCTTTCTTTTTTCTTTTAGCATATTTCTTTTTCTTATATTCTTCTGAATCATCAGAGTCATCCTCATCCTCAAAATTAGATGATGGAGGATGATCATAAAGATCAAAAGCTTCTTGCACAGCTTTTTCTTTATCTTTTAAAACAGCTTTTTCTTTCTCTTCTTCTAGGGCATCCTGTGCCACAAGAGTATCCAGATCCAGTCCTGGGGTGTCATCCCAGACTGTAGACTTTTCTTCTTGAATATCTGAAACTTTTTCTATCTCAGCTGCAACTGTCATGAGGACCAGTTCATCATTCACAGCTACCTGAGCTGGAGGGAAAGATACAGGCTCTTGCACTGGTTCTTGAGCAGGTTGAACTTCTTTCACTAGATCTTCAGGATTCTCTTTAGAACTTCCTAACTCCCACAAGTCATCTAGAAAGGAGGTAATGACTCCTTCTAGGAACAGAGCAACTAAGGGAGTAGAAGCTTCTTCAAGGCATACTTTGAATGCAAATTCTGCTTCCATTATAACATCAGAAGGCTTGAGAGCTGGTGCTGGAACTGCAGAAGATGTTGCAATGACAACTGGAGCTGCTGTTACTTCTTGAATCTCAGTTTGGGGCTTTGCTGGAAGAGAAGCCAGGGGCAGATCTGAGGCATCTTCATGGAACATCTCCCCCTGCCTGATTTCAGTGGATACTGAAACCAGGCCCCTAGATGAAGAGGGCTCAGCAGATTTTGAAAGGGCTAGGATAGAAGATGATAGGGAAGAGATGGAAGAAACGAGAGGAGCAATTGCTTCTTCAATCATAGTTTTGATTGAAGGAGTAATTAACACCAGGATAGTAGCAATGAAAGTAGGAGAAAGAGCAGAAGATGTGGATGGGGGAATTATAGTAGATGGAATATCATCAAGGATGATGGTCTCTTGATGAGATATATGTTGAACTGGGGATACATGGGTGGATGGAGAAGGATCAATATGTTCTGAATGATGAATTGGTGACTGAGGAGGAGTGGATAGCTCAGAAGCCAACAAATCAAAACTAGGATGAGACATCCTAGCAAGATGAGAAGGAAGAGGAGATGCAAGAGGTGATGCATGGAGAATTGTAGAGGAATCAAGAAGAAGAGAGGCAGTAGATGGTACTTCAATTGAAGTAGATGGAACTTCAATTGAAGTAGATGGTAATGCAGATGAGGATGGCACTTCAGTAGAAGTGGATGGTAAAGCAGAAGAAGAGGATTGAATGGACAGAATGGATGAGCCTGCTTCATGTATGTGGGGAGTGACTGAAACAGTCCATGTGCTCTCAAACACAACTAGAGCTACCCCTGTTAGAGAAGGCTTCTAAAAACTCCTTTTCCACTTAACAAACAAAGTTGGATCCATCTTCTTGCTGGCATTGATGGATGTAGAGACTGTAACCAATAGTTGGGGATATTTTTCTCTTAGAAATATCCCAAGTACCCTACCTAGGGTTACTTCTTTCTTGCTATTCTTCTTCCTGATCAAGTCAAACATAATACCTGCCCAATTTATCTATTTCTTATTTACTATTGCACACATCAAGGCAAACTATTGCCTGGTGATGTTATCATGAGCAGAGTGCTTGCCAAGAAGCACTTTTCCAACTAGTTCAGCCAAGAACTTTATCCTTAACGGAAAATTAACCTTTAGCAGTTTAGAAGGAATGCCTTCTGTATGTCCTAATTCGATCAACATTCTCCCAAACTCTGGGGTATCTTGTTCATATTCCTCTTCACCATTCAGTAATCCGAAAATATCAGTTAATACGGTAGGAGTCAAGCTTACCTCTTCGCCGCTAATCGCCCCAGTCATCGATTCGTAACTGGAAGACGAAGTGAAAACCCACTCTTTAATCTTGGGTATGTTTATCTTGATCCTTGAGGACATGTGCCGTTCCAATCCTTATTCCTTGCAGAGCTGGAGGATTTCTACAATCTCAGAATCATAGGAGCTGAAAGAGTCAAAATCTACGCTGAAGCCAGTGTCGAACTTCATCACTGACAGAAGGGCTGGAGCAATCGCCATTGTTTGGGTTGGAGAAGATGAGAGAGATGACGAAAGCGAAAATGGCAGAGAGCACGAGGCAGAGCTCAAACAGAAAGGCGGAATACGAAAAGACGAGCTCCGTCTATGACAAAAAGAACGATCTATTAACCTAGGTCGACCATCGGTTTTATATTAAAACAGCAATCGTCGGTCTATTTTAATAGATATTGGAAACGATGGTCGAACGGTCGTTCGACAATCATTTCCTGAAGCAGAGTAGTCGAACGCCGTTCGACTATTTCTGTCTTCACAAGCAAACACGCCGTCCTCACCCATAGATCGACGATAGGCTCAACCTGTTCGACTATCTTCGAACGTCGATCGACGATCTTCAAGCAGATAAGCCGACATCAACCATAGGTCGACGATGGGCTTGATCTGTTCGACGATCTTCGAACATCGTTCGATGATCTTCAAGCAGATATCAATAAAGGCAGACGTCAAACTTAGTCTTTTCCATTAATCATGCCTAGTTGATGCAATAAGAACAGATGCTTCTGTTCATCTAAGGGCTTGGTGAAAATATCACCTCTCTGAAGGTCAGTGGATATGAACTCAAGGCTGATCTTGTTCTTTTCAGCACAATCTCTCAGGAAATGGTGCCTGATCTCAATGTGCTTGGTTCTAGAGTGGTGCATAGGATTTTGTGTAATGGAGATAGCACTAGTACTGTCACACATGATTTTGGTGTTCTTGTATGTGTATCCATAATCCAAAAGCTTGTTTTGAATCCACAGGATCTGTGAACAACAACTAGCAGCTGCTATATATTCAGCCTCAGTAGTTGAAGTTGAGACAGAAGCCTGTTTCTTACAGAACCAAGAGACCAATCTCTCTCCCAGGAACTGATAAGTTCCTGAGGTACTTTTCCTGTCAACTCTACAACCAGTATAGTCAGAATCAGAGTATCCAATTAACTCAAATTCTGATTCAGCTGGGTACCACAGTCCTAAATTTGGACATCCCTTCAGGTATCTCAAAATTCTCTTGAGAAGAATCAAATGAGATTCCTTGGGGTTGACCTAGAATCTAGTACATAGGTATGTGGTAAACATTATATCTGGTCTACTTGCAGTCAAATACAATAGGGAACCAACAATGGCCCTATAATTCTTCTGATCAATAGGCTTACCCTGATCATCAGAATCTATAACTGCATTAGTAGCCATAGGTGTATGCATTGCTGAAGCATCAGCCATCCCAAACTTCTTTACCAATTCCTTGGCATATTTGGATTGGGAGATGAAGATGCCATCAGCATCTTGCTTTACTTGGAGACCAAAAAAGTAAGACAGCTCACCCATACTACTCATCTCAAACTTAGAATGCATCAGGTCAGAAAACCTTTTGCATATTTTGGGATCAGTGGAGCGAAAAATAATATCATCCACATAAACTTGAACTAACAGGATGGTGTCCTTGTGGTGCTTAAAAAAAAGGGTTCTATCAACTACTCCCCTAACAAAGTTGTGCTCTAACAGGAAACTAGTTATAGTCTCATACCAGGCTCTGGGTGCTTGTTTAAGTCCATAAAGAGCTTTTTGCAACTTGTAAACACATGAGGGTTGAGTTGAAGAGACAAACCCTGGAGGTTGTTCAACAAACACCTTTTCCTTTAGCTCACCATTCAAGAATGCACTTTTGACATCCATCTGAAATACCTTAAACTTCATATAGGCTGCATAGGCTAGAAAGATCCTTATTGCCTCTAGCCTTGTAACAGGAGCAAAGGTTTGGTCATAATCTATACCTTCCTCCTGTCTGTAGCCCTGAGCTACAAGCCTAGCTTTGTTCCTTACAATAATTCCATTTGCATCCAACTTGTTTCTATACACCCACTTGGTGCCTATGATCAGTTGGCCTTTTGGTCTTGGAACCAAAGTCCATACTTTACATCTTTCAAACTGATTGAGCTCCTCTTGCATAGCAATGATCCAGTGGGGATCTAGCTCAGCATCTTTTATGGTGAGGGGCTCAATTTGTGAAAGGAAACAAGCATGTATCACATCCTGTCTTAATTGATGTCTTGTTTGTACACCAGCTGATATATCTCCAATCACTTGAGATGTAGGATGATCTCTAAGTGTGACAATATCAGCAGGTGGGATGTGATCATCAGCAATAGTTGGTATTAATTCCTCAGGAGGAATTGGATCAACTGTTGGTGGTACAGCAACAACTTCTGCAAAGTCTTCATCACTGTCTGAATCAGTGATATGAAGAGTTGATAGATGGAGAATCTCTTGAGTGACATCTTTACATGATTCTGGTACCTGCAATGAACTTGAGGAAGGAACAGTTTCCTTCTCCTTGTAATACATCTGAGATTCATCAAAAGAAACATGTACAGACTCCTCAATTTTAGAAGTTGATTTATTAAATACCCTATAAGCTTTGCTTACTTGGGAATATCCAAGAAAAATTCCCATTGAAGCTTTTGCTTCAAACTTTCTAAGGTATTCTTTGTTATTGTTATGAATGTATACTACACAACCAAATACTCTAAAATAATTAATTTTAGGTTTCTTTCCTTTAAGCAACTCATAAGGAGTTTTACTCTTAAGCTTGTGTATAAGGCTTCTGTTCAGAACATAATTAGTTGTGCTAACAGCTTCTGCCCAATAGGAGAGAGGCATATTAGCATCTGCCAACAGTGTTCCTGCAGCTTCAATCAAGGTTCTATTCTTCCTTTCCACTACCCCATTTTGTTGGGGAGTTCTAGGAGCAGAGAAGCTATGTTTGATACCTTCTTTCTCACAGAATTCTTGCATGAGAAGAGAATCAAACTCAGTACCATGATCACTTCTGATCAAGGCAACATGAGTAGAATACTCAGTCTGCACACATAGCAGAAAATCTGTAAGAACTTTGAAGTTATCTGACTTAGTTCTCAAAAAGAACACCCAAGTGAACCTAGAGAAGACATCTACAATCACTAAAGTGTAATACTTCCCTCCTAGACTCTGTACATTTATTGGGCCAAAAAGGTCCAAGTGTAATAGATACAGGATTCTAGGTGAATAACTTTTATTTACAGATTTAAAGGAATTTTTGGTTTGCTTGCCTAGTTGACAAGCTTTGCATAGGCTCTCCTTCTTGTAGGGGCAAGAAGGTAAACCTCTAACAAGGTTGTATTTAGATAACCTAGATATATTCTTAAGGTTAATATGGCTAAGCCTCCTATGCCATAAAGTGTTATTATTTGTTACTTCATTAATTAAGCAGATTTCAGAATGAGTTGAGTTAAAATCTACTAAATAAATATTACCTTGTCTAATACCTACTAACACAACATTACTATTTAAAGTAATATTACAGAGAGTGTTAGTGAAAGATACCTGATACCTTGCATCACATAACTGACTTACTGATATAAGGTTATGCTTCAGTCCAGTTACATATGCAACCCTCTTGAAAGTTACTGCTCCATTGGTAATCCTACCATATCCTTCAGTTTGACCATAGCTAGAATCCCCAAATATCACCTTTAGTCCAAGCTTGGCCTTGAATCTTGATAGATTGTCTTTATTTCCTATCATGTGTTTGGAACAGCCACTATCCAAATACCATTTGTCTTTAGTATATGGATAGGTCTTCACCTGCAGAATAGACAATTAGACATTGTGGACCCAGGTAACCTTGGGTCCATTATTCTTCACATAATGAAAACTTGAAATAAAAGAATAAGCAGGTTGGGGTTTATATCCTAAAGGGTAAGATCTCCTAGGTGGGATACTCCAAGCAGTTAATTGGTCCACAAACCTAGGGTTTCTATTTATATTAGGGTTTCTAAGGTTCTGGTTGTAATTTTGAAAATCAAATTGAAATCGTCGATCAGCATTCGACAATTGATGCTCAGATCGTCGAGCTTCGTTCGACCATTAAGCCTTCGATCGTCGAGCATCGTTCGACGCTTTTTGTAGCTCCTTAAACTTTTGCTTTCTCTTTTCTCTTTTAGCTTTATTTAAAGCTTGATTAACTTGTTTTACTTGCTCAGTGTTCTTTATTCCATCAGCTGAAATAAAGTTCACTGGAGTTGAAAGATGATTTTTGAGAATAATTGGGGGTTCACTAGATGAAGCTCCTAAGCCTAGCTTATTATTGCCTGACCTAGTGTTTGTCATGCTGGTGATTTCTAGTAGCTTAAGGCTTCTACCATTTAAAGATTCTTCTAATCTCTTGGACTTTGCTAGTTCATTTTTAAGAAACTTTATTTCTTCACTAGACTTAGTGAGTTCTACTTCTAGCCTAGTGTTTTCATTAGAAATAGATTCTGATTCTGCTAACTTATTTCTAAGTTCCTTAATCTCCTTTTCTGAACTAATTAAATCTAAGCAAAGGGATTTAAATTAAGTTTTAAATTCAACAGAAGTAAAGTCATAAGAAGATAATACATGATCTTGAGTTGGCATTTCTTCATCATCAGAACTCTCTATAGCTGAATGATTGTTGCAGGCATCAATTGCCATAAGGCAAATTTCCTTTGCCTTCTTCTCTTCCTCATCATCACTGGAGCTTGAGGAGGAAGATTCCTCATCAGAATCACTCCAGGTTTCAGCAACAAAACCTTTCTCCTTCTTCTTGTTTTTGTAGGAGGAGGACTTGGAGTGCTTCTTGTGATGTTCTTTGTCCTTTCTTTTCTCTTTGTTCTTTTCCTCTGGACACTCAGGTAGAATGTGTCCAGGTTTTCTGCAACCATAACAAATTATTTCTTTGGTAGCAGATCTGTCATACCTTGGTTTATCTTCATATCTTGAAGATTTCTTTCTGAACTCCTTTCTTCCCATCTTAAGAAACCTTTTGGCAAAGAGTGCCATCAGCTCCTCATTTGATTGGCTTCCTTCAGAAGCATCAGCAGCTTTGAGAGCAAGAGTTTGCTCTTTCCTTATTGGAGTTAGAGTCTTGGCTTCAGCCTCAGCTTCCCTGGTCTTTAGAACTTGCTCAAAAGACTTGAGCTTGCCAAGGAGAGCTTCAGTTGAGATTTCAGTTGTGCTTCTGGCCTCCTTGATAGGCCAGATTCTGAGATCCCATGTGCTGGGGAAGCACATCAGTATCTTATCATTGACCTCTGTCAATATAATCTCCTTATCAAGAGTTCTCAGCTCATTGATGATTGAGCTGAGCCTTGTGTACATGGCTTCAACTGATTCAGCTTCAGTTTTCTTGAAGTTTTCATACTGGGATATAAGGTTGGACCTTCTGTCCTTCCTTTCATCAGCTGAACCAGCTACAATCTGGTTCAATGAGTCCCACATGGCTTTTGCAGAGGTACAATTAGCCACTTTCTGGAAGATTTCATCAGACATAGTCTGAGCCAGAATGTTCATAGCTTTGGCATCAGCTATTTTTGCCTTCTTGTAGGCATCATTGTAGTCTGGAGGTGGCATAGCACTGAGATTTGTAGATGTTGTAGCAGTGGCTGCAGCAAGAGGTGCTGGAGGTCCTGTCAAAATAGAAGAAAAAATGTCTTCATTAATAGAGTTCATATATAGTTTGATTCGTGCCTTCCAGATGCTAAACTTAGCTAAGTTGCAAGCTGGAGGTCTGGTGCTAGAGTAATCCTTGGACTGGGCCATGAAGTGAATATCTATAAGCTTGGTATCTATAAGGATCTTGTGACTCAGGTGTTAGCATGTACAGTCAGATAACCTCCCACTGATACCAATTGAAGGTGAGGATAGATACAACTCTAAAGAGGGGGTGAATAGAGTATTAAAAAATTATGATACCCTACTCAACTCCCTTAGAGTTAATTTGCGAAAAGAGTTTATAGATATTTGAAACCCTAGAGCCTAACACAAAGTGAAGTGAACTAGAGAAAGCTAACTAAAATTACAGTTGAACTTTGATCCTATCACAGCAACTAGCAATCCTAGTTATATCTATTCACAGCCACAGTGCAATAAATTAAATGAAGCAATACAGACGACACAAGAAGTTTATAGTGGTTCCCCCTAAATAGATACGTCCACTCTTCTACCACCCTGGTAGGAATCCACTACAGGTTTTTGTTCAAGTGCCCTGCCACCAACTGATATGCTTCAGGTAGATCAAGTAGACCCTTTGAGCTTTTGATTAGGAGCTCAAAATCCAACACAGGTTTTTGCTAAGGTGCCCAGCCACCAAGGTTCACTTTTGAAGGGAGTAATAACCCTTTTTACAGGAGGTTGGGGAGAGTTAGAATGTCTTCTCTATTGTAAAATAAAATGAGAGAAGCTAGTGGATTGCATAAAGCTAAAGAGCTCTAAAGAATCAAGGCTCCCCCTAGCTTAGATAATATCCAGGAAGAAGTCTTACTTTAGGGTGCAGGGACTCTTCTGAATTCTTGACAGAGAACTGTCTTGAAATTCTGAAGGAGAAGCTTAAAGAAGACTCTTGATATGTAATAGGTTGTTCTTCTTTAATCAGCTTCCTTTCTTCTTCTTCTTCTTCTAGGCACTGAGTAAATGTTCCTGTAAGCAGGATGGACTCAGGGTTGAAGAAGAATGTTGAAGAGAGTAAATCTTCTCAGTTGAGTATGAATTTCTGAGAGCTGTAGATCCTTTGAGTTCAATCTCTATGCCAACTTGTTATCTCTCTGTATATTGCTGTATGTTATCTATCTTTAGAGAGCACTTTATATATGGGCCTTTGTAACAGCTCTAATTTGAGTTTGAACTTTGTCTTCTTCTGAGATCTGTAATCTGGGCTGCAAAAAGCATAAAGCAAAACATATCCTGCAGGCAGACATGCTATAAGGGGATAAAGCTTTCTAAGAAGCTGCATATCCAATCTGATAAAAGAATACTAAAGAAAGTCATATCAGAAGAAACTCTTTACAGCCAGAGAAGACTTTTTGTGTCTAACGGCTATAAAGGACAGCATGGTAGATAAAGCAAAAAGATATTTCAACAAATAAGACAAACAACTTTGTCAGATAAAAGCTTGACTTATGCATAAAGAAGGAAGCAAGTATTGCTTAAAGATGATAGCATAAAATCACTGAAATAATCTTTTATAAAATATGCCAAATAAATAGGAAATAAATCTCAAAAGAGAAAGAATACAAAAATACTAAAGGCAGACAAAAGATCGTCGAACGATCCTCAAAGATCGTCGAACGAACTAAGGAGATCGTCGAACTATCAGAGCAGATAGTCGAACGACCAGATAGTCGAACTATCAAAGAAGATAGTCGAACTACCACAACAGATAGTCGACCTATCAAAACAGATAGTCGAGCTATCAGATAGTCGACCTATCAAGGCAGATAGTCGAGCTATCAAGCAAAACAGATAGTCGACCTATCAAACAGATTGTTGAACTATCAAGCGAGACAGATAGTTGACCTATCAAACAGATAGTCGAACTATCAGATAGTCGAACTATCAGATAGTTGAACTATCCAAGCAGATAGTTGAACTATCAAGCAGAGCAGATAGTCGACCTATCAAGACAGATAGTCGAACTATCAAGCAACACAGATAGTCGACCTATCAAACAGATAGTCAAACTATCAGATAGTTGAACTATCCAAGCAGATAGTTGAACTATCAAGAAATCTGTCTTGTCAAAAGAAGTCGAGCGGGGTTCGACGATCGACGAGGCAGATACCACAGAACGTCGAGCTAATAAGAGTTAAACTAACTCAGAGACAGACGATCTGCTGACTGACGATAGTCGACCAACTGTTAGAAGATCGACGATAGTCGAGCGGCGTTCGACTATAGTCGAACCAAAAACAACTTAGCCAAATATTCATATGGATAAGTGACAACTCTACAACTAGAGCAATCTAACTAAACAACTATCCTTTGACCATAGATAAATCTTGGGTCAAGAAACTAAATAAGAGGACTTAACACAAATCCAAACTAGGGTACTAACAATTGTTATCTCTCTCATCGAGGCCCATAAAAGATCTATGGCATATTATGACTATTGTTTGAAATCTTATGCCAATGAAATTGCCTCAGAAGACAAAAAGGGGGAGGAAGCTATTACAGCTAAGGTTGTCGGTGTTGAAAAGACTATACTCGACCAATTCAATCAAGCAAATGATTATAGCTATGATAACACCTTGTGGTTACATGGTCAGTTCTTCCCGTCTCAAGTTCCTGATGAGCCTGTTCAGGTTGATGTTCATCCAGCTCCAGACTACACTCAATACTAGACAGACTCATAAAATTCTCTCAGGACAATGTTGTTACTACTGCTGCTGTGACTCCAGAGGTTCAAATTGCTACAGATGCTGCTATTTCTGCATTCTCAGAGGCTCAGGTTCTCAAGAAAAGGAAATTTGGAGAAGGCACTTCCGAAGTCAGACCAAAACAAGCCAGGCCAGCTCAAGTAAGAGAGGACCTAACCATGAGATGGATGAAGTTTGGAGCCCAACTTCAAAGGGAATTATCTTGGACACCTTTGTATTATATGAGCTCAGAGAGGTGAAGCATCAGGATCACTACAGTCCAGAAGAATGGAACAAATATAAAGAGGCCAACACTAGAAGGAGGATTCATTTCTGGAAGAACAAGAATGTGGATCCTATGCCTCCTCCTCCACCAAAGTACTATCCGAAGCCCATTGAATATTTTGACAGACAGTTGTAGAAGAGAGAAAAGAAGGACTGATGTCTCATTTTCTTTATTGATTAATATGTATTGTGGGATGCCCCCCCCCCCCCTATTCTAAAAACATTTTATTTGATATATATATATGTGATGTTTATATATTGATCTAGAATGCATGTCAACTTATTTATCTTATCATGTCTTAACTTTATTTTTTAGCAATTCACCTTAGCTTGTAGGATTTTGGCTTCTTTAAATAGGGGGAGATTGTTGGGTATTGTATCCACAATAATCATGATTTGAAGAAGGGTCCATTCAAGCTAAGATGAATTGAGGTTGTATTTGACATTGCGTTTTAGTTATGTACTTACAGGTTTACAATGCAAAGTACACACCAATGTCAGGTTACAGTGAGTCAGTAAACACAGGACTGCATAATATAATCCCTCATTGTGTAGCTCAATGTGTTGACTCGCGTGTAATCTCTCTATTGGGGTGTACTTCTATCCCAAGTACAGGAAAAGGATCAAGGAAGGCCAAAGACTAGGAGTCAGAAACTTAGAATTTTACCTAAGTAAAATTCGGCGAGTCTGCTTAAGCATACATGTCGAATTCGTCGAGTATCATTGTTGATACACGTCGAATTCATCGAGTATACTTACCAATACCCGTCGAATTCGTCATATATACTTAGGGTAAATTCTTTAAAGAATTGAAAAATCTATTAAGTCAAATTCGTCGAGTATCATTGTGAATACTCGTCAAATTCGTCGAATGTATCTAACGATACTCGCCAAATTCATCGAATATGCTAAGTGAGACACGCCGAATTCATCGAAACAAGTCGATGTTACTTTTCTAGATTTTTCCAAGTCTTTTTCATCGAATATCATAGCGTTGAGTGCATTGAGATAACTTGACGATATTCGTCAAATGCTGCCTATGGCATTGAGTGAACTCAAAGAGTTGAGTGTAATAGTGTTGAGTGTGTTGAGTCAGTTAACCAATACTTGACGAATTCATCGAGAATGCCAGGTGATGCTCGACGAATTTGTCGAGTATGAGTCCTCACTATAGTGTTGAATGACCATCCGACCTGTGATGGTTTGTCTAAGTCTTTTTCGTCGTATATCAAGTTGTATTCGACGAGTATTATTATGATACTCGTCGATACTCGACGAATTTGACAAAGGTTATTTTTCCGAAAATTTCTTCCTCCTATCACGAGTTCAGTCGACCATGTACAGTGCTTTTTAGGTTTCATTTTTGGAAATATTTTATAACCATTTCATTTAGAATCCCTCTATAAATACCTATAGTAATTTCGAAATGTAAACGGTTCTTGAAAACATAATTAATTTCTCAAATCAATTTTTACATTTCCCGAAATAGCAATTGTCGGTCGTCGCTCCGGTTCTCGTAAAACTCTCCCGATCGGTCGCGACAACGAGCAATAATCTTCTTCTATGACATCATCGACTGGAACGATTCTTCCTTCAATATTCTTTCTACTCCTGTAAAAATCGGTTGAAGATTCAAGATCCAAATTTCAAGATCCAAAGATTCCAAGTTTTTCGAGTTCTCCAAGATTCAACTTCCAACCTTCAAAGAACGTCGGATCAAGATTGGAATCATGTGTTGTTGTTGTAATTTTCTTTTGAATATTGTAGGAAATTTTTCTCCTAGTTTTTTAGATCCGTTTATGGATAGAGAGAGTAGATCTGGTTGTGGATCGAGTATGTAGATCAGGTTTGCAGATCGAGTTGTAGGAGAGTCTGTTCTCCGTGTGGTAGGAGCTTCGTCTCCTGGGTGTAGGAGTTGAGACTTCGAGGTGTAAGATTTGACGAAATCTGAGTTTGGTGAAGTAACTGAATTTGCCCTTCATGGGAGATAGGCGAGACAGGACTGTGGACATACCCAACTCAGGGAATCACTATAAAATCTCTGCATTTGTGTGCTTGTTCTTTACGATTATTTTTATTCTGCAAAAAGATGCAAACATCACCTATTCACCACCCTCTAGGTGATTTAGGTAGACTCTGGATACTTTCAAAGGTCGGTGGCGAGCTAATGGAGGAAGACAAGGAAAGGATCCTGGCATGCATCCAAGAGAATGCAGACATCTTCACTTGCAACGCAGAGGACAAGGCAGGAGTCGATGCTGACGTCGCCTGCCACCACCCACTACTAAAAAACAGACTTTTAGCCATAGCAGATTTCCGTGGCTAAAAGTCCAAAACCGTGGCTAATAACTAATAGCCACGACCTACCCACGGCAAATGGGTGTGGGTAATGCGAGAGTGGCTAATAGTATTAGCCACGCCGAATCCATGGCTAATAAGTTATTAGCCACGGTTCAATTGTCGTGGCTAAAAGTTCCTCATTTGCTACGGTTCAATTATCGTGGCTAAAGGACCTGTAATAAACCTAACATAAAAAAATATTCGGCCGCCCTCCACCGTCGCCGTCGCCCGGCCCTGCCGCCGCCGTCCGGCCGCCGCTGCCCGGCCGCCTCCGCCGCCCGGTCGCCGCCGCCGCCGCCGCCCGGTCGCCGCTGCCACCGCCACGCCGATTTCAATTCAAATAATAATTTTGAATTGCCTATATAAACCCTAAATCCAGCTTTTTATTGGCGGTGTGGGACTAAAAAAACAAGAATTTTTGCCACGGATTGGCTTCCGTGGCTAATACTAGATTATTAGCCACGAAACAGGCAAACCGTGGCAAAAAGTCAGGTTATTTGCCACGGATTAGTCATCTGTGGCTAATACTAGCTTATTAGCCACGGAATAGGAACCGTGGCTAATACTTCAGTATTAGCCACGGTTTTTCCCTGTGGCAAAATAAACGTAGCTAAAAGCCATTTTTCTAGTAGTTACCTCAACTGGGATTAGGGGACCCACCCCATTATGCAAAAGAAGAGAAAGACAGTCACTGTCCTGACTGAGGCCATCTGAGCGGAGGTGCAAAAGTTATTGGATGCAGGGTTTATCAAGGAGATTCAGTATCAAAGATGGTTCTCGATTGTTGTAATGCTGAATATGGGAGGGGGAAGTGGAGGATGTGTATTGAATTTTCAATACTTAATAAACACTACCCTAAGGATTGATACCCCCTGCATAGAATTGATGCGCTTATAGATGGGTCGTCGGATTCCCTGCTATGATTTTTTTATTCGCTTTTCTAATTATCATCAAATCTACATGCACCCACCTGACGTGAAACATGTTTCTTGAGGTGTATGTAAACGAACTATTGGTAAAAAGAAAAAGTTTGGAAGACCACCTTAGAGAGTTAGTGGATACCTTCGCCATACTACAAAAATATAAGATGAGGCTCAACCCAGCGAAATGTGTTTTTGGGGTGAGGAAGGGAAAGTTCTTGGGGGACCTCCTGACCCCAGAAGGGGTGGAGCCAAATCCGGATAAGGTAAAAACGATCATAGAGATGGAGGCCTCGAGGAATGTGAATGAGGTTGAACCCTTAATAGGTTGGCTCATAGGTTTGAGAAGGTTCCTCTCAAAGGCCAGTGAGAAATGTTCCCCTTTATTTCAAAAATTATGCCGACACATTGATAATAAAAGTTTTGAGTGGTCAGTCGAGTGCGAGGAAGTATTGTAGAAGTTGAAGCAACAACTTACACAAGCCCAAATTCTACAAGGACCCGAAGAAGGGGGACCTTTACCTCTACTTGTGGGTCGGGAACGAGGAAGTGAGATCAGTCCTAGTTTGGGAAGAAGGGAAGAAGCAACTTACCATTTACAATGTGAGTTGGGTCCTCCAAAATGCCGAACTGTGCTACCCCATCTTGGAAAAGTTGGATTTTGCGCTCATCATCTTGACCTGAAGGCTTAGGCCTTACTTCTAGGACCATTCAATCAAGGTGGCCATGGATCACCCACTCTGAGGTGTCCTGGATGGGAAGAAACACTCGGGGTGGCTTGCTAAGTGGTCGGTAGAACTCAGCAAGTTTGATTTTTCCTTCATCCCCCGGACGGCATTGAAGGCTCAAGTGGTGGCTAATTTTTTGGTTGACTACATGACGATAGTAGAAGAGGCAGAGCCGTAAGGGTAGAAGTATTGGGAGATGTTTGTGGATGGGGAATCTGGAAAATACTCATTTGGGGCCGGCGTAATCCTGATGAGCCCCCAAGGAGCCAAGATAGAATAGGCAGTGGACATCTGCTTCCCAGTCACAAACAACTAGGCTGAATTTAAGGCTTTGATTGTCGGACTCCACCATGCTCGCGAGTTGGTAATTAAAGATCCATGAACATATTCTGACTCTGTGGTGATGTCCTCACAAATTCGGGGAGAATTCGAGGTATGGGAACCAGTCCTGCTTCAATATTTTTGAAGGTAAAGGAATTAGTAGGATCCTTCTGATCATTCACCATCCAACATGTGTCGAGGAACAAAAATGCGGTCGCAGATTATATAGCCAAGTATGGACACCCGAAGGGAGGAGGGACAACCAAATTTTTTTATCCCTCCATTGAGGAGGAAGAGCTCATGGAGATTGACAAACATCCATCATGGATGGATTCGTTCGTGGAATTCTTAACCGCAGGGAAGTTTCCCTAGAGGTTAAGGACAAGAGATAGTTCAGGTACAAGGCGACCTATTACCTACTTTATGAAGGAAGCCTCTATCTAAAAACCTTATCAGGCCCTTTTGCATGATGCATCTCCGAAGCAGAGGTCACTCGGGTTTTGGATGAGATTCATTCAAGTGAGTGTGGGAGCCACTCAAGTGGGAGGACCCTAGAAAAGAGAGTGTTGAGGCAAGGGTACTTCTGGCCAACCATCCGAAAGGATGTTGATCAATTCTCAAATATGTGTTCAAGATGCCAACTTCAAGCACCACTCTAGTTACAGCCCGCAAAACGGCTCAGGTCAATCACCGACCCGTGGCCCTTCATGATCTGGAGAATGGACCTCATCGGGTCGTTCCCCCAAGCAAATGGACAAAGAAGATTTATTCTAGTAATGATTGATTATTTCACTAAGTGGATCAAAGTGAAGGTGCTAGAAAAGGCAACCTCCACGGTTGTGAGGAATTTCATATCGGGAGAATCATCTACCAGCATCAATTACCACTCGTGATAATCATGGATAACGGGTCAGAGTTTGTGAGTGCGGAGCTCATCAAGTTTTGTGGGGATCTAAGCATTGATCTTCGCTTCACATCCATTCACCACCCTCGAAGCAACGGACAAGTCGAGGATGCCAACAAGTTGATTGTCAATTTACAGAGATGAAAGTTAAGAACTTGAAGGTAAATTGGGTCAAGCAACTCCCTTCCTTCCTTTGGGCCCTTAAGACTACCCCGAACACCGCAACGAGAGAGACTCCATTCAAGCTATATTATGGCTCAGAAGCGGTGATCCCATTGGAGTTCAATTTTAGGAGCCCAAGGGTGGTGGCCACAGAAGAAGGGACGAAGTGTTGAGAGAGGAAAATGATGAAGAGTAGAGGCTCTCACTCGATCTGGTCAAAGAGAATTGGGACCTCGCTTCAGTCCGATAGGAAGAAGTCAGGCATAGGATGGCCAGGTATTTTGACAAGCACATAAGGATCTAGCAATTCGCCAAAGGTGATCTAGTTCTCAAGAAGGTGGATGTCGCAAGATGGGGTGCAGTGGTAGGAAAGCTCAAGACCAACTTGGAGGGGCCTTTTTTTGGTGGTAGAAGCACTGGCGTACGGAGGGTACCAACTTCAGGATTGTAAGGGGGAACCTCTCAGTAACACGTGGAGCGGTGATAACTTGAAGCACTTTTTTCCTTGACCCCCCCTTCTTATTTTTGGGTTGGCAAAAGTCTTGTATTAAGCTGCAAGTTCCACAAAGCATATACCCGACCAACACCCCTGAGCAGGAGTGTGTCAAGATGATTTGAAGACCACAAGGTGAGATGTTTCCATAGACTGGGTCCCTGCACGAGCTCCTCTCCCAGATGCTGGATACTTGCCCCATCAAGTGAGATTGAAGTCCGCGAGCTATAATGTTGCTGTAAATCGAGTCCCTGCCTGAGCTCCTCTCCCGCATACTGACTACTTGCCCCCTCGAGTGAGATTGAATTCCTTGAGTTATGATGTTTCCATAGACCGTGTCCCTGCAAAATCTCCTCTCCCGTTTACCTGGATACTTGCCACCTCGAGTAAGCTTGAAGTCCTCGAGTTGTGATATTGTCATAGACTAGGTCCTTGCACGAGCTCCGCTCTTACATACTGGATACTTGCACCATCAAGGGAGATTGAAGTCCTCAAACTGTGATGTTGTCATAGACTGGGTCCATGTGCGAGCTCCTCTCTCGCATACCGATGATGGAGAAAATCCCGGAGGTATTTTATGAAAGAGAGAAGATGAAGATGAAGATGATGTTCTCCAAATCTATATTCGATAAAGGCAAGTGTACCTTATCGCTTATAGCATAGGATATAATATCAAGGTCGTATTAGAACCAAGGCGCATCGATTACTTCTACTTCAAAGAGATTTCTGTTATTTTATCAATTAGATACTTAGATTTGGTTTGAAAATAAGAGAACGGTTATACAATAAAAGAGGATGATTAAGCAATAATTTAAAAGGTTAGTACTTGATCTTGAATCACCTTGGAATGAAAATGACCAACAATAGATAAATCCCTAATTCTCTTTAACGAAGGTGCTTGGACCGTGGAGGTTCCCAAAATATGAACGCACTTCTTTCAAGGCTATGCCCAACTGAGTTTAGGTTGATCAACCAAACTTTCGTTCTATAATTGAAACCCCTAAAACTCGCTTTATGTGGTGAACCCCTCTATTGGATTTGACTCCAATCCGGGAAATTTACGTCGTCCTCTTTCAAGAATTGCATTCAACTCCCTTTACCCATGAGTGATCAATTCATACGCATGATCCTTTCGGCTACTAGAGTATGGAAACAGAAGAGAAAATCATATATCGATGATATGACCTCTCTATAAAATAATCAAGGGTAAATCCTAAACATTTGTTCAAAGAGAAAGAGAAGATATGGGTTAAGAAAAAGAGATCATTTCAATCCTCGGATCATTTCGATCAAGTACTAAACAAAGTTTTGTTACTCATAATATAGGAAATGAAAATCATGTTAAGAATATGCATAAAAAGAAAGAGAAAGAGAGAAAGGGAATAACAAACTAATTTATTTCTTATTGAAAAGAAGTTAAAAGATTTCAAAAAAAAATACATTATAAAGAGAGTTTGCAAGAAGATTATAAGTACGATAAAAGAAATTGCAAGAACATTAAAGCATGATAATATTAAACTAAAATACTCTACAAACAAACTCTAAAGGCTCTCTACAATGCTCAAAATGAAGTAGGAAGGATGATCCTTTCCTCCCTTCCTGCATCCCTATTTATAGGGCCAAAACCAAGGGGGTAGAGTTGGAATTTGGCATGAGGATGAAGTTTCCATTAAGCATCCCTTGGTCAAAAAGCACATGTTGGTTTAAAATTCAAAGGTGGCTAGCCTCTTTCACACTTGTCATGAAAAGCATGATAAGAAATTGGCTAGTTTTCTCTCTTTCCAAGAAGTTTCCTTTAAGGACACATGTTGAATATATAGTCAAAGGTGGCTAGCCTATTTCACATTTGTCATGAAAAGCATGATAAGAAGCTTCTCTTAAGAACACATGTTTAATTCATTGTCAAAGGTTGCTAGCTCCTTTCATACTTAGGAGAAATATATCATCGGACCATTATGGCTTCATTCCCTTCTTGAATATAGTTCACAATATGGTGGCATGACTGTACTCGATATTTAGTTTGACACAACATAACTGATGGCATGTTCTCTTAGAATTTATAATGCAATTTGCCTCGGGATCCTCGGTTCATGCTCAAACCCGAGAATCATACATGCAGGAAATCTGCTGGACAGCAACTTTGGCTGGGGATTACCGAACCTATGTAAATTCGATGAAGGTGTGTAACCATCCGTTGGAAAGGTATTTCTGAGGGCTACAAATTTTGTGTTCAGCTCAATATCTGAATCTGGCTTTAACATGCCCGTAAGTGATCCCGAAGTTCGCTGCAGGAAATCTGCTGGACAGCAACTTCGACCGGGGATTCCCGAATCTACGTGAATCTGATGAAGACGTGTAACTATCCTTTGGAAAGGTATTTCCGAGGGCTACAACTTTTGTGTTCAGCCGAATATATGAATATGGCTGTAACATGTCCGAAAGCGGCCCCGAAGTTCGCTGCACGTAGAAAACATAGTAAAATAGACATGGTTATGATAGAATTATAAAAAATTCGATTTAGAGGATAAAATTGACAATATAAATATATTTATATTAGATTATTTTGATTTTTATATTAATAATTTAGGTAAGATTATGCATCATCAAATTCCCCCAGACTTATTATTTTTCTTGTCCTCAAGCAAAGACATACGAGCTAGAAAAAATAAAAAAACCAACCAAACAAATTGGCTATGCCAAACACAAGTACGATGCGAAATTAAGGTAGAGGAATTATGAAAAGAAAACAAAATATTTTTACTTAGTCTTGGCATAGAATTTCACAATTTTCACTAGCATAAAAAAATAAATCATCTCATGTTTTTAAGCAAAACTAAAAATTGAGTAATGTGATAAATGAAAAGGATATTGAGTTGCTACTAAAATCTAAGAGACATTTTATATTCATACCAATCTAAATCAAAGATCAATACTGCTACCTAAGAACTTACTCAATTTACTTTCTCGCTACCGTACTAAAAATAAACCTCAGAAGCATGAATCAAAAGGACTTTCATTTGGTGTAAATTTTTGGCTTAGGTTTTAAGGGTGTGGAGTTCAAAAGATAAACATGATGGGTAAAGCACACTTAAAACAAAAAGAAGAGCTTTGCAAATAACTTATTGCTAGAAAATAAAATTTTGACACCCCAAGTCATTTTGCAATATAAAGTTGGGGTTAAAAGGTCATTCATAATTTTTTTTTCATATATAGATAAATATATATCATATCTTTTTCCTTCTTTTGAAGCAATTGAGTTTTTTCCTTTTTTTTCTTTTTCCTCTTTTGTAGCAATTGAGATATAATACAAATCTCCACCATTTTCACAAAATATAGTACACACAAGTGAAATAAAGCTCAAAAAGTTTTAAGTGTGCGACATGGGTAAGCTATATGGCTTTGGTGAAAAATAAGTTGGACTTATAAAAAGAAAATGGAAAAGGCACAACGTGGCAAGCAATGGTTAGGAATTTAAGGTTCGGGATGCAAAAGCTCAAACTAATAAAAAAGTTGCCTAGATCATCTTCATGCTCTTAAGTCTACTCAAAGCAAGGTATTAAAAAATTCAAGAGACGCAAATTCCAGATAGAAAATAGAGATAATTGACTTTTCATGAAAAATGAAGATAATAAGCATCTTAGATTAGTTCGCATCTACTATACTTAACACTAATCAATCATTTCAAATATTTTTAAAAGAGAAAACAAGGGATGATAGATTTTATAAAAGTGAAAAAACATAAAAAAAATGGCTATGAAAAAGTGCAAATATTTAAGAATATTTTTCAAAAATAACATGTTACCTTAATTAGGAACACTGCATGAGTCAACATATTACTCATGAAACATAGACAAAATGAAATTTAATTTAATTTATTTCAACTAAACAAGTACATAAATGATTAAAAACAAGAAAATGCAAAGTCATGGGGTACTAAATGATTTAGCAAAGATTAACTCAAATTATTAATTATTTTATATAAGTTTTATCCTCTCTTTTTTTGGTATATATATTAAAGACAAAAGAAAGAAATATATACATATTTTTGAATTTTTTGAATATATAATTTTTTTAAAAATTTTTATTATTTAAGAACTTATACCCCCATACTTAAAGTTAAACATTGTCCCCAATGTTTAAAACTAAGTATGAAAAAATAAAAATGCTATAAAAGAAGAAGTGAGGAAAGAGGACATCCCTGATGGTGAAATCGAGGAGGCTAGAAGGAAACCTGCAAATACATGTTAAAACAAAGAAAATAGTAATAAGAAGATAAAGTTTGGGGTGCCTCCCAAAAGCGCTTTGTTTACCGTCGCGTAGCTTGACTAATTGGCATGGAAGATTATATGGTGAGGGTCTCAATATTGATGGCCGAAGTATCATTAGAGAAATAAAATTTTAAGCGGTGGCCATTCACTTTAAAGGAGCCGAGTTCCGGGTGGGAAATAAGAACGGTCTCATATGGCCAAACCTCTTTGACGACAAAGGGGCCGGACCATCGAGATTTTAACTTTCCTGGAAAAAGACGAAGGCGTGAGTTGTAAAGAAGGACTAGATCCCCCGGTGAAAAACTTTTAGGAATTTTAATATTTTTATCATGGTAGAACTTTGAGCGCTCCTTATAAAACTTATTATTTTCATAGGCGTTAGCACGCCATTCATCTAGTTCGTTCAGTTGGAATTTTCTTTGCTCGGAGGACAAAGTATAATCAAGATTGAGGAATTTTAGCGCCCAATAGGCACGGTGCTCTAACTCAACTGGAAGGTGGCAAGCTTTGCCGTAGACTAATCGGTATGGTGTACAACCAATGGCGGTCTTGTATGCCGTCCGATAAGCCCATAGAGCATCATCGAGCTTCAAAGACCAGTCCTTCCTATTAAAAGAGACAGTCTTCTCCAAAATCCGCTTGAGCTCGCGGTTCACTACCTCCACTTGGCCACTAGTTTGTGGGTGATAGGCGGTGGAGAGTTTGTGTGTAACGCCATATTTTGCTAAAATTTTAGAAAACTGGCTATTGCAGAAGTGTATGCCCCTATCACTAACTATAGCACGAGGCGTGCCAAAATGAGAGAATAATTTCTTCAAAAATTTAATGACCACTCTTGCATCGTTGGATGGGAGAGCTTGTGCTTCCGCCCACCTCGACACGTAGTCGACTGCGACGAGAATATATTTATTATTAAATGAGGGAGGGAGAGGACCTACGAAATCGATACCCCATAGATCGAAAATTTCACACTCCATAAAGGAGTTTTGGGGCATTTCGTCTCGGCGAGATATGTTACCTGACCTTTGGCACCTGTCGCATCCACTTACAAAAGAGTGAGCATCCTTAAAGATCAAGGGCCAGTAGAAACCGACCTCCAGCACTTTCCTTGCAGTCCGGCTTGCTTGATAATGTCCGCCGGTTGGTCCTTCATGACAGTGTCGTAATATTTGCAAGCCTTCCTCGCTCGATACACATCTTCTTACCACTTGATCTGCGCAGATACGAAATAAGAAGGGGTCCTCCCAAAAGTAGTTCTTCGCGTCGAAAAAGAATTTCTTCTTTTGTTGACTTGAAAAACCTTTTGGCAGGACCCGAGCCACTAGATAGTTGGCCAAATCCGCAAACCAAGGGGTAGAAGAATTCGTTAATTTTTCGATAGCGAGGAGGCGCTCTTCAAGGAATTTATCATCAATATCAGCTTCCGCCAGCGTATCCGCAACAGGGTTTTCTAAGCGGGAGAGATGATCAGCCGCCAAGTTCTCCGCTCCTTTCTTGTCCCGGATCTCCAAGTCAAATTCTTGAAGTAGGAGGATCCATCTTAATAATCGAGGCTTGGCGTCTGCCTTGTTTAGTAGGTACCTAAGGGCAGAATGATCAGTAAACACAATGACTTTAGAGAGTGTAATATAAGACCTAAACTTATCAAACGCAAAAACAATTGCCAGAAGTTCTTTCTCTGTAGTTGTGTAATTGGCCTGTGCGGATGTGAGTGTTTTGCTTGCATAATAAATTGGGTGAAAATACTTGTTCACCCGTTGGCCTAACACTGCGCCTACAGCAATGTCACTTGCATCACACATTATCTCGAATGGAAAGGACCAATCTGGTGCTACTAGAATTGGCGAGTTGATAAGCTTATCTTTGATAATATTAAAAGCTACTAAACATTCATTATCAAAAATAAAAGAAGACTCTTTTTCTAACAAGTGTGTTAACGGCTTTGTAATTTTGGAAAAATTTTGTATAAACCATCGATAAAAACCTGCGTGACCAAGGAAACTTCTAATAGATTTTACATTTGTGGGAGGGGGAAGTTTCTCAATCACCTCGATCTTGGCCTTATCAACCTCGATTCCTTTACCCGATATTTTATGACCGAGTACCAACCCTTCTCGGACTATGAAATGACATTTTTCCCAATTTAGGGCTAGATTCGTATCTTCACAACATTGAAGAACACATTCAAGATTAGCTAAGCATGATTTAAAAGAATTTCCAAATACGGAAAAGTCATCCATGAAGACTTCCATCACATCCTCAACCAACTCATCAAAGATGGCCAACATACATCTTTGGAATGTAGCTGGTGCATTGCAAAGGCCAAATGGCATCATTCTATAAGCAAAGGTGCCGAAGGGACAAGTAAAGGTTGTTTTCTCCCGGTCCTCGGGTGAGATTGGTATTTGGAAATATCCCGATAAACCATCAAGAAAGCAATAATAGGAGTGACCGGAAAGGCGTTCTAAAATTTGATCAATGAATGGCAAGGGAAAGTGGTCTTTTCGGGTGGCATCATTTAATTTTCTATAGTCGATGCACATCCGCCAACCCGTAACAGTACGAGTTGAAATTAGTTCATTGTTCTCATTAACCACTGTTGTCATGCCGCCTTTCTTTGGTACTACTTGCACGGGGCTAACCCACGGGCTATCCGAAATCGGGTAGATAATTTCTGCATCTAATAGTTTAATTACTTCAGCCTTAACGACGTCTTTCATGTTAGGATTAAGTCGTCGCTGAGGCTGTACACTGTTGCGAGAATTATCTTCAAGTAATATTTTGTGTGTGCAGAAGGAGGGGCTTATCCCTTTAATATCAGATAATTGCCAAGCTATAGCTCGGCGATGCCTATTTAAGATTTGAATTAATTCAAAAATTTCCGAATCACACAAAGTAGAAGAAATGATGACCGACAATTTAGAGTCTTTTTCTAAAAAGACATATCTTAGGTTCTCTGGAAGTTGCTTAAGCTCAAGAGTAGGTGGTACTTCGTAAGAGGTCGTAATTTTAATACTCTCTAAGCCAATTGGCTCAGGAGGCGAAGAACGAGATAATTCCTTAAAACAAAATAATTCATCATGTTCTGCATCATCACAAGATATGGGACCAGAATATGAAAAATCTTCTTCAAATGATGCATCTAGATGGTAACAAGAATCATCATTTGAAAGAGAATTGCATATTGAGGGGTTGATACTGAAAGTAACTTCATCATCTCCAACACGAAGGAGGAGTTTTCCGTTACTCACATCTATTATTGCGCGGGAGGTGGCAAGGAAGGGGCGGCCGAGTATGAGTGGTACTTCAGCATCCTCTTCGATGTCAAGAATGACAAAGTCCACCGGAAAGATGAACTTGTCAACCTTGACTAACACGTCTTCCACTACCCCTACTGGATACTTAACAGAACGATCCACTAGTTGTATACTTATTTTTGTTGGGATTGGATCTCCTAACCCCAATTTCTTAAACAAAGAGTAAGGCATTAGATTTATGCTAGCACCTAGGTCGGCGAGGGCATGCTTTACTAATAAATTGCCAAAGAGGCACGGGATAGAAAACCGTTCCGTATCATTCAATTTTTGAGGCAATTTATTTAATAAAGCCGTTGAGCATTCTGCATTGAGGGAAACACGTGAGATATCTTCAAGTTTCTTTTTATTGGAGAGTAACTCCTTGAGATATTTCGCGTATTTAGGCATTTGAGAGATTGCCTCGTAGAAGGGAACATTTATATGAATTTGTTTTAAAATTTCTAAAAAAATTTTGTATTGCTCCTCTACTCGCTCATTTTTAATTTTAGATGGATAAGGGGGTGCAGAAGTAAAAACAAGAGGAGATTTTGAAGCATTCGGAGAATTAGAAAATAAAACTGGAGGGGGTAAAATAGAAACAGTTACCTCGGGTTCAATCCTACTTGGAGAGGTTACCTTCTTTCCACTGCGAAGGTTGATGGCATTTGCATTCTCCCTTGGATTCGTCTCAGTGTTGCCTGGCAAAGCTCCATGCGGGCGCTCGGCAATCATTTTGGCAAGCTGGCCAAGTTGATTCTCTAAGTTCTTTACAGATCCGGTGAGATTTCGGATGTTGGATTCATTCGAGGCAACATATTTAGAAAATACCTCTTCAATCGAAGAGGGATTTGGTGGTGGTGGAAGAAAACCAGGTGGGTTCATATGAGGAGGGCGTTGGGCATTACTTTGGTTGCTCCATGAGAAATTCGGGTGGTTCCTATAACCTGGATTATAAGCATTGTTATACGGAGCGTTGTTCGGGTTAAAGGAAGGACGAGTAAGATTCCCCATGAAATCAACATGTTCTTCAATAAAAGTATTACTATTATTATTAGCCCAAGAAGTAGTGGTAGAGGAAACAGACATCTCTGCCACTTGTTTGCTTAAACGTTCAAGTTATAAAGCTAAGTTAGCTGTCATATCAACTTCATAAAGTCCTGTCGGCTTGCTAGGGCGCGCTCGGGGCACATTCCACTGATAGGCATTCATGGCCATTTCCTCAAAAAGCTCTTGTGCGGCCTCTGGGGTTTTATTAATGAGAGTACCCCCAGCGGCTGCATCAATCATCTGTCTTGTTTGGAAATTTATGTCGTTATAAAAAAATTTGTACTTGTTGCCAAGTACGAAGTACATGGTGAGGACATCTACGCAAAAGCTCCTTGAAGCACTCCCATGTATCGTAGAGAGTCTCCGAGTCGATTTGCATAAATGAAGAGATATCAGTACGTAATTTGGCGGTCTTTGCAGGAGGAAAATATTTAGTCATGAATTTTTCCGCCATTTCGGCCCATGTAGTGATAGATCCTCTAGGAAGAGAGCCTAACCACTGCTTGGCCTTTGACTGCAAAGAAAAGGGAAATAGTCGTAATCGAATGGCGTCATCAGTAATGTCATTGATTTTGAAGGTATCACAGATTTCAAGAAAATTTGAAAGATGTTGATTTGGATCTTCATCTGGTAAACCATCAAATGTAACCGATTGTTGCACCATTTGGATGATGCTAGACTTGATCTCAAAATTATTATTAGATATAGTAGGGCGAACAATACTAGATTGTGTCCCTTCCAAGTTCGGCCGTGCATAATAGGACATGGTCCGTTGCTGGGCTTCATTAGGATTGGGGTCACCCATAGTTGCTATATTAGTATCTCTGATAGATTCTTCAAAAATAATTGGTAAATCCTGTCCACGAGATTGAAGGCGTCGCCTAAAGGTGCGCTCAATTTCTGGATCAAAATGGGATTCAGGATTATTTGAAGAACTTGCTCGGGTCATATACTAGAAGGAAAAAAAAGAAAAGACAAATGATTAAAGATGAGTTTAAAAATTAATTATGGAATTTTTTTTTTGTTCTTTTTAGGCGGTTTTAGGTATATTATTAAGATATATATTTTTTAGAAAAAAAGGAAAATGATAAAATTAACAGTTATCTTTTTTTTGAAATATCGACGCAAGTTCCCCGGCAACGGCGCCAAAAACTTGATGGAGAAAATCCCGAAGGTGTTTTATGAAAGAGAGAAGATGAAGATGAAGATGATGTTCTCCGAATCTATATTCGATAAAGGCAAGTGTACCTTATCGCTTATAGCATAGGATATAATATCAAGGTCGTATTAGAACCAAGGCGCATCGATTACTTCTACTTCAAAGAGATTTCTGTTATTTTATCAATTAGATACTTTGATTTGGTTTGCAAATAAGAGAACGGTTATACAATAAAAGAGGATGATTAAGCAATAATTTAAAAGGTTAGTACTTGATCTTGAATCACCTTGGAATGAAAATGACCAACAATAGATATGTAAGTTCACCTAGTGTCAATTACCTTCACCTATGGGGGGGGGGGGACAGGTGACTTTTGTCGCTTTTGCGGAATTAAAAATGGTACCTGCAGAATCAAAACAAACCACACAGCACAAAAAATAACACAGGCAATTTATAGTGGTTCCCCGATTTGGGTACGTCCACTTTCCCCCTTCGACCTATCTCCCAACTAGGGATGACTCGGTCACTTCACCAACAGGATTGAAATCCAATCCTTGCACTATCGGAAGGAACCCTTCCACACGTAGGAGTCAACACTCCCACAACACGGGTTGCACCCAACCCTACAACTAGGAACCAAATGTTCCTTTACAATGAAAAAGAAATTGGAGTGTATAAGAAATACAAACAACTTGAAGATCTAGGTGTCCCTTTTCGTTAGACTACTTGTTCTTGTAGGCAACGAAAAGTCCACAACCCTTGATCTTTCTTGGAGAAAATCTCCCCGAGACCGGGGCGGCAAAGGGCGGCGGCAAGGCTCTCGGTGTTGGCGGCGGCAACTGAAAACAGCAGCGATGCACTGGAGATTCAATCTTCTTAGCGAAGTCGGCAAGGTCTTCCAACGGTCACACTAGGATCGATCGTCTCGATCGATTCGGACGGGGATGGATTTCCCTATCTCAAATCAAGAGACAAAAGATCTTTGGCTAGACGCGTGAGACGCTGTACAAGACTTGGCTTCTGTCACCGGGGATCTGGAGGAGATCGAGATCAGCTACGGTGACCACTGCACGAGCGACGGTGACGGAGGCGGAGCTGGTTCGCGATTTTAGGGTTAGTCGGCGGCTCGGCTTTCTTTTTCTGTATCCGTAAACCACTGTACACAAATACCTGTCTATTTATACAATAGGTCATGGAGATGACCATTGTGGGCCCCACCAAAGCAAAGACCAAAGTCCGGTTCAAATAGCTGCAGGTAACATGGACCGGTCCAGGAATTCAGAAAAATCGCCCAAGGCAAAATCGGCGAGAATCGTAGGTGATTCTCGACGAATCGGCGAGAATCACTTACGATTCTCGCCGAATTCTACTTGGCAAATTCTGGCTGCACAGGTTATAGAGGCCGGGGAGAATCGGCGGGAATCACATTTGATTCTCGCCGAATCGTCGAGAATGCAAAGTCATTCTCGACGAATCGGCGAGAATCACTTAGTGATTCTCGACGATTCTGCCTTAGAGAATTTTCTGACTGCGTCGAGACAGCCGGCCCAACCCGGTGAGAATCATCTAGTGATTCTCGACGACTTACACTTAGACGATTCTCATCTTTCAACCCGTGAGCTGGTCTTTGGCCCATCCTTGCTCCTTGTCTGCTCATGATCTTTCATGACCCTGTGCTTGGAAATAAGTACACTCCAATAGAGAGAGTACACGTAAGCCAACACACTGATCTGCTCAACGAGGGATTACGTTGCACAGACCCGTGTATATTGACCTACTGCCCCCTGACATTTGTGTGTACTTAGCAATGAATAGCTGCAAGCACAACTAGAAGAAAATCATCAAATACATAGTGAATTCACCTTAGCTTGTTCAGGGGCTTCTTCAAATCAGGTACATTGTGGATACAATACCCAACAAGATAAATCCCTAATTCTCTTTAACGATGGTGCTTGGACCGTGGAGGTTCCCAGAATATGAACGCACTTCTTTCAAGGCTACGCCCAACTGAGTTTAGGTTGATCAACCAAACTTTCGTTCTATAATTGAAACCCCTAAAACTCGCTTTATGTGGTGAACCCCTCTATTGGATTTGACTCCAATCCGGGAAATTTACGTCGTCCTCTTTCAAGGATTGCATTCAACTCCCATTACCCGTGAGTGATCAATCCATACGCATGATCCTTTCGGCTACTAGAGTATGGAAATAGAAGAGAAAATCATATATCGATGATATGACCTCTCTATAAAATAATCAAGGGTAAATCCTAAACATTTGTTCAAAGAGAAAGAGAAGATATGGGTTAAGAAAAAGAGATCATTTCAATCCTCGGATCATTTCGATCAAGTACTAAACAAAGTTTAGTTACTCATAATATAGGAAATGAAAATCATGTTAAGAATATGCATAAAAAGAAAGAGAAAGAGAGAAAGGGAATAACAAACTAATTTATTTCTTATTGAAAAGAAGTTAAAACATTTCAAAAAAAAGACATTATAAAGAGAGTTTGCAAGAAGATTACAAGTACGATAAAAGAAATTGCAAGAACATTAAAGCATGAAAATATTAAACTAAAATACTCTACAAACAAACTCTAAAGGCTCTCTACAATGCTCAAAATGAAGTAGGAAGGATGATCCTTTCCTCCCTTCCTTCATCCCTATTTATAGGGCCAAAACCAAGGGGGTAGAGTTGGAATTTGGCATGAGGATGAAGTTTCCATGAAGCATCCCTTGGTCAAAAAGCACATGTTGGTTTAAAATTCAAAGGTGGCTAGCCTCTTTCACACTTGTCATGAAAAGCATGATAAGAAATTAGCTAGTTTTCTCTCTTTCCAAGAAGTTTCCTTTAAGGACACATGTTGAATATATAGTCAAAGGTGGCTAGCCTATTTTACATTTGTCATGAAAAGCATGATAAGAAGCTTCTCTTAAGAACACATGTTTAATTCATTGTCAAAGGTTGCTAGCTCCTTTCATACTTAGGAGAAATATATGATCGGACCATTGTGGCTTCATTCCCTTCTTGAATATAGTTCACAACATGGTGGCATGACTGTACTCGATATTTAGTTTGACACAACATAACTGATGGCATGTTCTCTTAGAATTTATAATGCAATTTGTCTCGGGATCCTCGGTTCATGCTCAAACCCGAGAATCATACATGCAGGAAATCTGCTGGACAACAACTTCGGCCGGGGATTCCCGAACCTATGTAAATCCGATGAAGGTGTGTAACCATCCGTTGGAAAGGTCTTTCCGAGGGCTACAAATTTTGTGTTCAGCCCAATATCTAAATCTGGATTTAACATGCCCGAAAGTGATCCCGAAGTTCGCTGCAGGAAATCTGCTGGACAACAACTTCGACCGGGGATTCCCGAATCTACGTGAATCCGATGAAGACGTGTAACTATCCGTTGGAAAGGTATTTCCGAGGGATACAACTTTTGTGTTCAGCCGAATATATGAATATGGCTGTAACATGTCCGAAAGCGGCCCCGAAGTTCGCTGCACGTAGAAAACATAGTAAAATAGGCATGGTTATGATAGAATTATAAAAAATTCGATTTAGAGGATAAAATTAACAATATAAATATATTTATATTAGATTATTTAGATTTTTATATTAATAATTTAGGTAAGATTATGCATCATCAACCGACTACTTGCCCCTTGAGTGAGATTGAAGTCCTCGAGCTGTGATGTTTTCGTAGACCATATCCCTGCAGTAGCTCATCTCCCGCATACCGGCTACTTGCCCCCACAAGTGAGATTGAAGTACTCGAGCTATGCTGTTGTTTTAAACAGGGTCCCTATGTAAGCTCCTCTCCTGAATACCAGCTACTGGCCACTCGAGCGAGATTAAATTCCTCAAGTTGTGATACTGTCGTAGACTGGGTCTTTGTGCAAACTCCTCTCCTGCATACCGGCTACTTGACCCCTCGGGCAAGATTGAAGTCCTCAAGTTGTGATGTTATTATAGACTGGGTCCCTGCCAGAGATCCTCTCTTACATATCGGCTACTTGCAACCTCGAGTAAGATTAAAGTCCTCAAACTTCAATGTTGTCGTAGATCGGGTCCCTACGCGAGCTCCTCTCTCACATATTGGCTACTTTAATCCTCAAATGAGATGGAAGTCTTTGAGCTGTGATTTTTCAAAACACGGTCCCTACGCGAGCTACTCTCCCACAAACCGGCTACTTGCCCCATCGAGCGGTATTGAAGTCCTTGAGTTGTGATGTTGTCCTAGACTGGGTCCCTGCTTGAGCTCATCTCCCGCATACCGGCTACTTTCCCCCTCGAGCGAGATTGAATTCCTCGAGCTGTGATGTTGCCATAGACCAGGTCCTTAAATGAGCCCGTCTCCCACATACTGACTACTTTCGCCGTCAAGAGAGATTAAAGTCCTCGAGCTGTGATGTTGTCGTATACCAGATTCCTGCACGATCTCATCTCTCGCATACCGACTACTTGCCCCCTCGAGCGAGATTCAAGTCCTCGAGTTGTGATGTTGTCATAGACCATATCCCTTCACGAGCTCCACACCCGTATACCGGCTACTTGTCCCCTTGAGTAAGATTGAAGTCCTCGAGCTATGATGTTGTCATATACTGGGTCCCTGCACGAGCTCCTCTCCCACATGCTTACTACTTGCCACCTCAAGTGAGATTGAAGTCCTCGAGCTATGATATTGTAGTAAACTAGGTCCCTGCGCAAGCTCCTCTCCCGTATATTATCTACTTGACCCCTCGAGTAAGATTTAAGTCCTCGAGCTGTGATGTTGTTGTATTCTGAGTCCCTGCATGAGCTTCTCTCCCACATACTGACTACTTGCCCCTTAAGTGGAATCAATTTCCCAAAGCTATGATATTGGCATGGTTCGGGAACCTGCATGAACTCTCTTATATGAAGGTTGCTGACCCACTAGGTCAGAGCTTGGCACCTCCTAAGATCATAATATTCAATGGCATGGAAAGGAAAGGGGTATAATACCCAAGGGTCAGCTGAGCTCGCCTTACCGAATGAGGTAAAGATAGTGGACAACGTGGAGTGGGGAGCGACAGCTCCTAGCAGCAACGCGAGGTGGCATAGGATCTAAAACTTAGTCGCGTGGACAAAATAAAAGACACGCGTGAAAGGTTAACGTCACGAGTTCAACATGAGGGTTAAAATAACCCTAAATACCAATGTGCAAGCAGGAAAGAACAGACAAACTAGGAATGAAAATATATACATAGAGGTGCGGGCGAACTTACACAAGCCAGATTGTTTGGACTAATAAATAAAAAAAGTACAACATAGGTATCATTCTCTCATCTCATCAACATGCGGGCTCACGGATGGTGAATTCCCCGGGGAAGGAAAAAAAGTTTTGGGATCAATGACTCCAGAGTAAGTGCGAGGCCCGTCAAATTCAGGTCGTCCAACAACCGGAAATGCTTCACGGTGAGTCAAGTAGTGGCTACGGCTAGGGCCCGAAGGACTCTGGCCTTCGTAATCATGGAACCAGGCTCATCAACTCTGGCAGGCCTCTCTTATGCTTGACATCGGCACTCTAGCAAGTTTGACTTTGCCTCGACAAGGAGTTTGGCAAAATAGTCGCTTTGAGGACGGGCTTCCCTCAGCTCCTCTTCCAACTTGGAAGTTTGTTTTTCCCAAGCGAGCTTGGTAGCCTGCAAGAATGTGCCAACTTAAGTAAAAGATTAACTTGAAAGACTAGCAGTGGGAGACGCACTTCGCTTGGGACCTGCGTGGCGGAGTAGCTAGCAGTTGCGAGCTCCGCCTTGACTCTGGCCAGTTCCTGTTGCATGGTGTCCAGCATGGTCCTCGTCCCCCCATCTCAGCCTTTGTTTGGGTAAGTTCCTGACTAGTGGTGTCCATCATGATCAATGCTTCTCCCAGGTAGCAGCCCTTACTGAGAGCGTTCCTACCATCTAATGGAATAACTCAGCAGCATGCAGGATGGCGTTACTCCCATGATTCACCAGCTTGTGGCTAGAGGTTCCCTCCAACACTATCATGTCCTGTCGACTGTAGAGGCCAAATAGGAGGTTTAATGCCTCATCATCGACGTCCTCGTCCTCCATCCAGGTGGAAAGTCGCAATCTCAGGCTGACCCTATGCTCTCCCTCATACCACTCCAGAAGGTTGGCACCCTCCAAATCCGTGGTGCGCATCCCCAACCTGAAGTTAGAATAGGATTGAGGGGCTTATTCTAACGCCTTACCCCTGGCTATAGCCTTCAGGTCTTCCTCGCGATATAGCTTGGGAGCATTAGTTGGCCACTTCTCAGTATGAGTTGAACCCGCCTTGCCAATCTTGAGCATCTTGGTCTTAGGCTCGGCAGATGGGTCATCAGTTACGGGAGCCTTTCCCTTATCTCTAAAAGTCACCGAGGAGATGATCAGTGACATTGGAGTCATCTCGATGCCCAATGAGGCAAGCTCCAAGCTGGTTTGCTTCTTATCGGCTGTGCATAGCAAGTTCAGAGGAAGAGTTTGCAAGCCTGTGAAAAACATGTCACATAATTACACGCAAGGGGAGGTCACACAGCAGAGTAGTAGATGGCGACATACCTATCCCAAGCATGATGTAGGAAAGTTGGTCCTTGCAGTGCCTTAGGTGTAGAATGTCAAAGTATTTTTCCTTTAGCATCTTGTAGGGTGCAAGAGCGTCGCCTGCCAACTTAGGAGCATTGTATGTGTCTCACTCTACTGAGTGGGCGCCATTGGCAGTGACCTGAACGCGCCTTGCACAAGTACAAACTTATCGGTCCAATGATGAACCTTGTTCAGCGTCTTCACCAATCTGACATAGGTGCTAGGGAAGAGGATGATGTTGTCGCTGGTTTCCTTCAGGTTGAGGATCTTCCAGAAAGATGTGAGGTAAAACTCCATTCCCTCCCCACGTATGTAGCACGCGAAGACAACGAGGGCGCTGATGTCATTAGAATTGACCTTTGCAAGAAATAACCTAAAGTACTTGAAAATCTAAACCACCTCACGACATAGGGGAAGTCACAATCGCACCTTGAAGTGGGAGAGGGGGAAGGCGAGCTTGTCTTCAAAGAAATAGTTGATACCCTCATCCCATCGAGGTCACCTCACTGAGAATCCCACGGGGAGGTACTTCTCTTTGAAGGCCTCGAGATCGTCTGCGTTTCTTTTAGGCTTGGGAAAGTAATGATCAGCAAAGTTTGCAATATAGTGTGCGCGACTATCCTCGCCTTTCATACGAACCATGTCTAGGAGTGAGACGAGTAGGAGCTCTGAAAAAGTTGTAAAGTTGGGGAGCTGGAAGGGAAGTAAACGTATCTCCAGCCATGGGTAGCTTCTTATCAGTCGTGCATAGCAAGTTAAGATGAAGAGTTTGCAAGCCTGTGGAAAACATGTCAAATAATCACATGCACGGGAAGGTCACACAGCAGAGTAGTAGGTGGCGACATACCTGTCTGAGGCTTGATATAGGAAAGTTGGTCCTTGTAGTGCCTTAGGTGTAGAATTTTGAAGTCTTTTTCCTTCAGCATCTTGTAGGGTGCGAGAGCGTCGCCTGCCAACTTAAGAGCATTTTACGCGTCTTGCTCCGCTGAGTGGGAGAAATTGACTGTGACCTGAACGCGCCTTGCACAAGTACGAACTTAATGGTCCAATGATGAACCTTGTTCAGCGTCTCCACCAATCTGACGCAGGTGTTAGGGAAGAAGATAATATCATCGCTGGTTGCCTTCAGGTTGATGATCTTCTAGAAAGATGTGAGGTAAAACTCCATTCCCTCCCCGCATATGTAGCACGCGAAGACGACGAGGGCGCTGATGCCATTGGAATTGACCTTTGCGAGAAACAACCCAAAGTACTTGAAAATCTAAACTACCTCACGACATAGGGGAAGTCGCAATCCCACCTTGAAGTGGGTGATGGGGGAAGATGAGCTTGTATTCAAAGAAACAGTTGATACCCTCATCCAGTCGAGGTCGCCTCGCTTAAAATCCCGCGGGGAGGTACTTCGCTTTGAAGGCCTCGAGCTCGTCTGACGTTGTCATAGGCTTGGGAAAGTAATGATCAGCAAAGTTGGAAATACAGTGCGCGTGACTCTCCTCGCCTTTCACATGAACCATGTCTAGGAGTGAGACGAGTATGAGCTCAAAGAAAGTGGTAAAGTTGGGGAGCTGGAAGGGAAGTAAACATATCTCCAGCCCTGCCCCTCCCCCCCTCCTTGCCTATTTATAAGTTTTCCTAGCTGAACAAGCCAGCCCCCAGGGCTTGTGAGCTCCCCGCATCCCTCATAAGTCACATGCTCACCAATCTCGAACTCACGTCATGCCCAACACCAATAAGATGAACATGCAAAAAATAATTATAATAAAAGATTGTGCCAACAAAATGTTTTAATATTATACTCTTTGTACACAAAAAATGTCTTTTACTCGACAATCCTGTGCGAGCGTAAAAGTCTAGGCGCTATAAAAATAATAATTAGCACATCACTATGTGAGTATGATAAGTTGTAGATATTTGTATTTTTAAGTACTTTATTTAAGTCATTTTAGTTCATTTTTGTTATTTTTAGTTAGTTTTGTTCAATAAAATGTTCCTTTTTTGTATATACATCTTCTAACTTAGCTTCTTTTTGTTTTCTGAAATTTTGCAGAACACAGTCTACAAACAAAAGTACACGCCCGTGTACTTCATGTCACGATCGTGACCTGGGCATGTCACTTTGATTCCAGTAGAAAACTGCCGCCTGTAATGGAAAATTCATGTCACGCCCGTGTCCCATATTACACAACCGTGTTCAATCCGACACACCTGTGTCACGCCATTCTACGATCAACTCCTCCAGTTCGACGATCGGGGTTCGACGCTTAGCCGAACATGCCTGTGTCCCAATTCAAAACGCCCATGTCAATCCCGTCTCGACACTCAACGCCTCCAGCTCGACGTTCAACATTCGACGTTCGTCGAACTACCAGTGACGCCCGTGTCAATATGCTATATGCCCGTGACCACCCCTCCTATTCCAGACAAGACGTATCCAGTAATGCAAAGACTCAATGCCTTCGCCAGATAAACCTTCCAAACACGCCCGTGTCGATTTGGCGCACGCCCGTGACTACCTCGATTTTCCAAACAAGATCTCCGCTTGACGTTCGACGCTCGACGCCTTCACCAGTCATACCTTGCTGACACTCCCATGACATTTCTGTCACGCCCGTGACCAACACATGTCCCATTCTATATGCTTCCAGAACCAAGTCAGCTCACCGGGATTTTAACTTCTCCAACACACCAGCATGACACGCCCCCCTGTCACGCCCGTGACCAGGGCGTGTCACCCCCGAAATTTTGCTTATAAATAGAACTTTTCTTTAAGAACCAAGGGTTCACTTTTTTGGAACCATTTTGCTTAGGGTAGGGCTGCTTAGGTACTTCTCCATGCTATGTAAGGAGAATTTTCTCCCCCTCTCTTCAGCTTTTGTTTTAGCTTTTTGTAACCTGTCTTTTTAGCTTAATAAAATTAGTATATTTACTCTCCTTATGTGTATTGGAATGCATCTGAGTGCCCCTCCTTAAGAAATCTTATTTATCTTTATTTTTATTCTTTTTAAAATGGGTGTGTGTGTGTGTGTATGAGAGTAGATTTACGCTTTTATGTTTTCATTATTTTTACTTAGCTTTATTTAGATTTAGGATTTTGAACTTTATATTCAACCTTATAGATTTGTAAAAGTGTATTCAAAGTGGTTTTTATTTCCCTTTAACTTAGATTTTCCTTTTTAGTTTGTAAAACTTTTTGTTCCTTTTTAACTTTATTTCCACTTTTTACACAATTTTACGAAGTTATAAGAATGGATTTATAATCGTTTTAATTTTCGAGCACTTTGATTTTTGCTTTTATTTCCAAAAACTTTTGCTCATTTAATTTTTATTTCTTATTTTTATGCATTTTTAACATATCCTAACGGTAGAAATATAGTTGTTTTAATTTTTCAGTCACTTTATTTTTCTTATTTTTGTTTGTGTGGGTGAGTGTATGAGTTAGATTTTCATTGCTTTCTTTACTGCTTTCATTTCCCGCCTACTCGTTTGAGTAGGACTTGTATTTTAAATTATGCAATCTTTTCAATATCAGTCCCCATTCCGATGAGTGGCTAATCGTTCTTATCCCTCAGTATCGAAGAGCTTTAGGATAGAGAAAATCATTTTAAATAATTAAAGGTCCTCTTTTTCTCTTTAATTAAAATTACTTAAGGTTTGCCCCAGCTATACGACGCGTAGGACCACATACCGATATGTGGGCTCTATTTCCATTGTCCATACGCTAGCTTGCCGAGAGGCCGTGCATATGGACCGATCACCCTTGGGTAAAGAGAGTTGTGTGCACCACCTCAAGAGAGGAGAAGCGTAATTCTCCCGGATTGGGTTCCCCACCCAATAGCGGGGTTCTTAGCATAATGCGGGCATTAAGAGGAATCCTTCGTCGGACGAGAGTTCGGTCGAATAGTCTTAATGTTCAGGCGAGCGATATTCCTATAGCTAGGTGAGTTCATGTTTGTGGAACCTCCATGGCCAAGTCGTCCTTTAATTTATTTGAAATTTAGGATCTCTAGTTATTAAAAGTTATTTTAGTTCAAATTCATTTCGGTATCGATGCGCTATTTCTTCATCATCTTTTTCTGCTATTATTTTATGCTTATATATAACAACGCTATTTAAATAATAACCTAACAAGTTATCTTAGGAAAAATAATAGTCCCTCCAGGGAAGAGTAGAAATAATCAACCCATCCCCTAGAACAATATGACCCCGATATTCCCCACCGGAAGATCCTATACTACACCTGATAGGTGCACTTGCCTCCTTTCGTTAAAACTCAGTTTCAACTTTTTATATCAAATAAATCTGCACGCCCCGCTAATCAAACTAAATAAACCACAAACCAAAATAAATAAGCCTCGGGGCGCCACGAGTTTTAACCATCAGAGTACAAAAAAGTCAAGACAGGCACGGCCCTTAAGGGGGAACTTGCACGCCTTGCCCCTCACGCGCAGATAGGCGGGATAATGCGTCATCCAGGTAATACCTTGGGCTTCATGGAGGTGTTTTTAGGCTCGTTGAAGATGATCTGCCCCCCTGCGCATGTGCTCATCCATCTTGTTCGCCTCGCCAACTTTGCCCGCAACCTGGCCAAATTTATACAAATGATCCTCGGTGGCATTTTAGCGAGCCTCCAGCTCGTATATCCTCTCTTCAGCAACCAACATCTGCAAGAAGAGACTGTAATTACCTTCTAGTTGTGCATTGAAATTCTTTAACAATTCTACGTGGCCTCAAAGCTCGTCGAGCCCTTGCTTAACCTCCCGATGGGCCGCGGTGGCAAGGGCCAAGTCATGTGTTGTGAGTGCCCTAAGAAAAAGCACCCTGAAGTCGCCGCTATCCACCCACAGGTCGGCCATCAGCTGGTGAAGCCGGCTGGATACTCGGGGAGTAATCAGCTTGAGAGGGATGCCCAACAATGAAAGCTCGTGAGAAGAAGGCAAGTCAGTACCTCCAAAGGGGAAAATGAGAAGGAATCCGGGAAGTGAACTTGGATATCTAGGAGTTACCATGAGGTGATACGCCATTGCCCTCATCGAGGTGTGGAGGCCTCATCAATAGAGATTTTAACCCAGTACAGGGCTGACTTGACTCATTTGTCTCCAGGTGGCGAGGCGAGACTATGACTTCGATGCTAGTCACTACAAGTGGTGTTAGAAAACTGCCAGGATGTGCATGGTCGGCATAATGCTCCGTGGTAGTGTCGTCGACCAAACCCCTGAGCGATTGTTCCGTTGAAGAGGGGGGGTTGCTTGAGGGCTCCCCTTAAAACTGGGAGGAAGAAAGACCATCGTCTGGCGCGAGTGGGTGAGACTGTTTTTTCCCTTTGGATAAATTTATCTTTTTCTCCCATGCACTGTTACCGTCAGTCGAGGTTATCAGTGCGACTATAATGGTTGTATTGTCAATGATCTATGAGATCACAGGAAAGCGTAATCAAAGGAAGATATAATGCGACAAGGGGCAACAAATTCACGTACCATAATATGGGCTGACCGACTATACAGAGGAAGTTGGCCCATGTCACTAGCCAACACCACCACTCACAGGGATGGCGCGTGTCGCGGGGGGTGGGGGGTAGAATATGTCTGGCCGATTGGGTTTGTTAGTTTCGCGTTGGATTGATAAACTCGAGCTCTCCCAGGGTCGTCAATCTAAGGGCCCCGCCGAGTCCCAGAGGGTCCACCGATCGGATAAATGTGGTAGCTGCCTCGACATCATCCCGATCAAGTGAGTCCATGAGGATCAAGGGGGAAACAGGTTGGCCAAAAAGGCTTGTTAAGGATAGCCCTACCATCCCTACCTTATTTATAGACTCAGGAGAGGAAGATATTGGGTCCATTAATCACAATGTCCCGGATTTGAAGAAGGCCCACAAGTCAATAGTACACACATGTTTGTATTTGATATATATTCAAGTTCAAAATATGCAGGTTGTCTGCTGCTCCATGATTAGACAGGTTGTCAGAGTAAGAATGCTACTTGAACTCATGATAGGATACTAGAGAAGCTAGAATTTTGCACAAGTCCAAAAGCATTGAGGGAGTACAATTCACTCAACGCTAGAAGGTTAAAAGCGTTGACAGAAGATCAAGCATTCAAAGCCTCAGTGGTGCTGGACTCAAATTTGGCTAAGTCCAAAATCATTTAGTGATTGTTGTTCAATCGACGCCCACTCAAAATGAAATCTGTCAAAGTACAGTAGCATTGAGTGAAGAATCTTCACTCAACGCCTTATCTATAATTCAATAAAGTCGAGAAGCATTGAGTAAAGTAGCTTCACTCAATGTCTTCAACCAAAAGAATTCTGCCAAGTACAAATGCATTGAGTGAAGGTTTACTCAACGCCTTATCAATTTAACTGTCTGAGACAAAAGCATTGAGGGATGAAGACTCACTCAATACCTCAAGAAATAGATTTTCAGCTAAGTGTTTTTTCGTTGAGTCACAAAGCTTCACTCAATGCATATGCAGATTGATTGTGAAAACTAATAAGTCCACAAGCGCTGAGTAATACTGACATCATCCAAATTCAAATTAAGCGTGATTTGCGCACTAGAAGCCAAATGGCATTGTATGCTTTCTAAACAACATTTAAAGCTAAAGTAACTTTACAGCTGCCTATTTCGGCTTTCCCATATAGATCAAAGAGCCGTTGGATGGTGGGATATAAATAATCCTTGCAGGAAAAATACACTGTGATCTTTTATAGAATAGTTCTAGAATACAAAAAGTTGCTTGCTGATTGAAGTGATCAAAGTTGGAAAACTCTAGGGCGTCTTTAACAAGAACAAAAAACCTAATTTTCTAAAAAAGGTGGAGTCGCAGAGCACTTAAAGAAATTTTTCGTTCTTCTTCAAGACTACTTCATTCAACTCAGATATATTAAAACTTGAAGAAACAGAGCTCTGCATCAGTTCTTCTCAGCATAAGGAGAATTACTCTGAAGATCTATAGCCTTGATGCTATGAAGAGTTAGTACTGTGTTTATATAGTCCAGGAAAGTGACTCAGTGGACTATTTATCTGGAGTCAATCATTATAAAAAGTTTTTTCAATCTATAGGATCATTTTTTGATTTGAGTTGTAAGCCTGTATAATAAAGGCTTATTGTAGGAGCTGAGTCTCTGAGTTATAGGATCTCTATGTATATCTAAGGTAGGAGATCTGGTGTATCTCTGAGTGTAGGTCTATGCCTGAGGTAGGAGTTGCTTAACTCTATGTTATAGGAGTGAGATTCACTCTGAGTTGTAGGATCTTGAGGGATCTGAGGTGTAAGCTCAAGGAGCCGAGGAAAAGGAGTTAGCTAAATCTAGCACATTACTAGATATGTCAAGGGAGAAAGTAGATATACCTTAGATAAGGGAACCACTATAAATTCTGGTGTGTTGTTGTGACTCTTGAAAGCTAATAACTAATTCTAACACATAACTTGACCAAAGCTTAAAAGATTCAAAAGATCTAAAACAATCCTATTCACCCCCTAGGTGTCTAGCTACTCGTGAACAAAGATTTTCAAGTGGTATTAGAAGGAGGTTGTTCAAAAATGACTTAACAGTCTAAATAGATCTCCATGGGTAGCAGGAGATTATCTCTATAGATTCAGGTGAGAACCATAAGGAGTTGATCTCTATGAAACTTCCTATATATAAGAAGGAAAATTTTGGGATATAGAAGGAGAGAGTAAGGTTATTTATGGAAGACTATGACCCTACGATATTCATAACTATTCAAGAGGGACCTTTCATTCCCATGAAGGTCTCTGCTTTAGATGTCAATATGCAGACAACCAAGAAATACATTGAGATGATGGCAATTATCGACAAAAGGGCACAAAATATTATTATAAGTGTAATAGATGACTCCACATTCCAGAACTTGGTCCACTGCAGAACTACTAAAGAGATGTGGGATTCTTTGATAGTGTATATGGAAGGGATAGAGGAGGTGAGGTATGACAAGAAATCCATCCTGAATCAGTAGTATGAGGCCTTTAAGTAAGGCAAGAAAGATTCTATAGTTGATTGCTATGAAAAGTTCTTCATGATAGTGAATAGTCTGAACACTTACGGCAGACAGTTCACACATTATGAGTTGAATGACAAGTTCTTGAGATCTCTCAACAAAGAATGGGATATCAAGATCTGTGTTATTAGGGAGGTTGGTAACTTGGCCAACACTAGGCCTCAAAACTTGTTTGGGAAGCTGCTGTCTTATGAGATGCAGCTGAACTCCAAAAGAGTAGAAGAAGATGCTACTGAAACTATCAATAGAGAGAAGGTTGTGGCCTTCAGAGCTGAAGCCACAAGGAGGACCAGGGAAAAGACTCCTTCTCCACCAAGAAGAGCTGTAGAATCAGAGTACTCAGATCCTAGCTCCTCAGGCAATGAACTGTCAGATGGAGAACTGACCTTATTCTCCAAATAGTTCAAGAAATTGTTGAGTAGGAGAATGCAGGGGAAGAACAAGGGATCTTCAAGCACCACCTACAGAATGCCTTATTCCAGCATGGAGAAGTCTAGAAAAGACCCCTCTAGGGAAAGCTATGATTCTAAGCAGAATAAATATATTAAGACTAATGTTGTTTGTTATTGTTGTAGCAGAAGTGGACATATCATTGCAGAATTTCTAATTAAGAGGAAGGAGAACAAGAAATTTCATGATAAGAAGCATTGCAAGGATAAGAAATCTAAAAAGAGCTTCTTAGACAAGAAGAAAATCAACTTGTCAGATAGTGATTCTGAATCTTCAGAATCAGAGGAAGAAGAGGCCTTTATTAGTCTCATTTCTATTAAAGTGGAGGTTGATCATCCAGCTGCCTTAATTGGCATAAGACCCCAACTGTCCTCTATTGACAGTGACTTTGAAGATGATGATGAGTTTAACCTCATGCCCTAACTGAATATAATCAGTACAAAGATATTCTTGATGAGTTACACTCTCTCCCCAACTCTCCTTCTGTCTATGAGACTAGCTCAGATTCTGAAGCACCCTGAGAGGTCTAAGTTGTTAGCCTAAATCACCTAGAGGGGGGTGAATAGGTGAGTTGCGTGTCAAATGCGGAATTAAAAACTAACACAGCAAATATCAAGCAATCACAGAAGACAAGAGATTTATAGTGGTTCCCCAATCTTGGGTACGTCCACTTTCCTCACCGATCTAGCAAATTACTAGACTCGGCTACTCCACTATCTCGGATTGAAAACAATCCTACACCTCGGAACCACGTTCCTACAAATCTCGATCCCAAAACGGATCTACAAAAACTCGGAAGACAAAACTTCCTACAAGTCTCGGAGAAGAATCTCCTACAATGAAATTTGGTTTGAAAATAAAAATCAAAACAATAATCTCAGATCTGGATCTTTGACGGTCTTCTTCTTCAGGAACTTCGGCTTGATCAGAAAAAGGTTGAAGATGACCTGAGAGAGATCCACGAGTCTGAAAACTAGAACCACCTCGATCGAGAAGAGAGATCTGAAATATTTGAGGCTCGGCGAGATCGAGTGATTCACTTTGTCTGGATTGCTGGAGAGAAAGTCGTTGAAGACGAAGATCGGCGATCCAAAGTTTTTCCCGTGAGCAACACTGGCGGAGGCGTGAGAATTAGGGTTCACGGAATTTTCTCTTTCCTTAAAAATATATCTCTGTAATCTCTTGATGATAAGTCAATTCTGAAAAGACTATTTATAGGTGGGTTCCAACGGTCATAACGTTGATTAATGATGACACGTGGACCAATCAGATTTGACAGATTCAAAATACTTATGATGAAAAAGGACTTAGAATAATTCTGGAGAAGTTGACTGCGATACTCGAGTAATAGAGGATATACACGAGTATGGAGAGATGGATTACTCGAGTAGCAAGAGGCAGTATACTCGAGTATAGAAAGAGAGAATTACAGGAGAGAAGAAAGAATTACTCGAGTATCAAGAATGGTATACTCGAGTATCAGAAGTGTATACTCGAGTAATAGAAAGGTATACTCGAGTATCAAGACGATATACTCGAGTATCAAAAAGGCTAAACTCGAGTATAGAAAATATAACTGAGAAATGTTTATATCAGAGTCAATTACTCGAGTATGGAAGAAATTACTCGAGTATCAGAAGATATACTCGAGTATCAACAGACTTACTCGAGTATCAGAAAACACTTACTCGAGTATAGACAGACTTACTCGAGTATCAGAAGATATACTCGAGTATCAACAGACTTACTCGAGTATCAGAAAATACTTACTCGAGTATAGACAGACTTACTCGAGTATCAGAAAATATTTACTCGAGTATAGACAGACTTACTCGAGTATCAGAAGATATACTCGAGTATCAACAGACTTACTCGAGTATCAGAAAATATTTACTCGAGTATAAACAGACTTACTCGAGTATCAGAGTATATACTCGAGTATCATAAAGCACTTACTCGAGTATCAATATACTTACTCGAGTATCAGGAGATATACTCGAGTATCAGAGTATATACTCGAGTATCAGAAAATACTTACTCGAGTATAAACATACTTACTCGTGTATTACAAGGAAATACTCGAGTATAAAAGACTTAGGAAAATTCTAAGAGGAAATTTGCTCCAATGCTTCTGTCCATCAATCCAAGTGCATGAAGGAAGTGTATCCCAATAGAGAGGCTATACATGGGCCAACACTTTGGATCACACAATGAGGAATTACATTGTATGGTCCTGTGTTTGGTGACCCATTATAGACTGACATTGGTCTACACTTGGCAATTAGAACCTGCACACATACAACTTAAACACAGCATCAAATACACCTTAATTCATCTTAGTTCAAGGTCTGACCTCCTACAAATCTGAGGCATTGTGGAGACAAATCCCAACAATCTCCCCCTATTTGTAGATGTCAGCACTCTCTATACTAAGGTGAATTACTTAAGAATAAAAGAACAGTAAGCATATAACAGGAGAATAAGCTTAATTAAAGCAGAGTAAACAAAATATGGCCATAATCAGAATTAAATATATATATATGTGGCAATGTTTTTAACACATAAACAAAATAGTCCAAGTCCACTTTCTCAGATCCACTCAAGAAGGAGCATCCTTGTGCATCCTTTCCCTTTTGAGCTGTTGCCTCTCCAGATAGCTGTAAGGCTTTGGGAAATAGGTTCTGGGCCTGGGAGGAGCAGCAGGGTTGTTGTGTCCCCAGTTTCTGTCATGGAGTCTGATTTTAATCTGAGAAGCTTCATATGCTTTCCACTCTGAATAGCTGTAATGATTGTCTCTGTTTTCACCAAGATCTGTCACTAATTTCAGGGTATCAAGAATAAGGGATTTGGAGGTTGGACTCCAGACCTCTGAGTGAACAACTGCTGGATCTCTTCTGGGTTCAGAACGACTTGCAGAAGTACCTTCACCATACTTTCTTTTCCTTTTAGATGGACCTTGAGAACTGGAAACAAAATCATCTTGCCACAAGTCAGAGTAGTTAAGAGGAGGCTCAGTCAGATCACCTTCAGGTCTAGGAGAGAAGACTGGCACACCACTTTCTGGAATGGTAGCTTGGACAGGGGCATCTGCAGAGGGTTGCTCTTCAAGAGGATTTAGGTGATGAGGAATGATGGCTGGGTTGAGCTGAGCATTGGGGAAGTTCATATTATGCAGCCACACAGCAGTATCATATGTATAAAACTTTACAGATTGTAGTTGAGAGAGAATGTCTGCTTTCATTTCCTTCACAATTCCATCCACTGTTGTTTGAGCCTGTTTAGAGAGATGTTCAACTTGTTCCTTTACAGCTATTTGAGCTTGCTCATTTAGTTTGTCCACTTGTTCTTTTACAACCTTCTCCCCCTTGCTGATATCTATGTTTAGCTTTGCAATCGCTTCATCTTTGAAGGTGCTCACTTCATTACACACTTTCACAACATTCAGTTCAGCTCTCTCATCTAGCTTGATTTGATTGTGAGCTACTGTTTCAGCCTGATTTCTTAGCTCACCAATGCTTGTAATGGTGTGGTCTATGGCTTTGCCTCCAAGTTGGAACAACCTTTTTAGTTCATCAGTATTTGCTTGGATTTCTGCAAAGCCTCTGCTCATCTCTGTTTCAAGAGCAGAGACCTTGGATGTTACTGATTGCAGAGAGGCATCAAAGTATTCTCTCTGTTCTTTTAGCATAAGCTCTATCTTGCTGATAAAATCTGAGGATGAAGAGGAGGGAGCTGAGGTTGTATCAGGAGCTGAAGCAGCAGGGGCAGGAGCAGAAGTAGAAGCAGAAGCAGTCCAGGGAGGGATTTCTGAGATCACCACAGAGCTGACTGCTCTCTTGAATGGAACTGGTTCAACATCTTCTTCTGAGGGTAGGAGAGAGGGCATGGAGAAATCCAATTTCTTCAGAGGTGCCTCCACAGGATCTGGAGACATCTCATCATCAGACAGGAGAATATGAGCTGATGTACTAGGCTCACTCTCAGGAGAATAGACTGGAGATCTTGCAGGAGATGGAGCTGGGGTTCTAGCAGGAGACTGAACTGGAGACTTAGCAGCTGAGTCATTCTGGAAGAGAGGGGCATCTGAGCTGAGCTCATCAATGAATTTGTTGATATCCTCAGCTGTAGACAGAAGTGCTGCTGAGTCTGGAATCTCTGAGTCTGCATTTGCTGATTGAATATCTGCTGGAGGAGGAGAGATTGGAGGAGTGGGAATTCTTACTTCTTCTGTTTCTGGAATTACTGAAGCTGAAGAGACCTGATTCTGAGGAAGAGAAGAGGCAGGCTCCCCCTCAATTGCTGCACCCAGAGTGTCAGCAATTTGATGTTGAGGAGGAGATGGGGTCCTGATGACAGCTTGCTGTCTGGAGGTTTGGGCAGGGTTCATGATCTTGAGGTCATACCTCTGAATGGATGAAATTGAGACTTTCTTCATGTGGTGCAGAGGAGTCCCTTTAGAGAAGTCAAACACTGTTGGATTAATCTCATGGAGGAGGAGGGAGATAATCCTGGCAAAGCTGGGATGTTTGACACTTTCTTTGATCTTATCTAGAATCATCATTCCAAATTGAAACTTCTTCCTGCAGACAATAGCTTGCATAACATCAAAAAGATTTTGTGATACATCTCGAATGGAGTAAGTCTTGCACCAGAGGATTTTGGCAATGATGTCAACTAGAAACTTCCCTTCTGGATTGAACAGAGAGCGGTTCAGGGTTTCACCTCCACCTTCTGGATCTCGACCACAGAATAAGGAGGTGCGGTCGGCATCTGCCTTGTCTAAATCATCTTCTTCGTCGACCACCGGCATCCGAAGCAGAGTGGCGACAGAGGTTTTATCTAACCGAATATCAACTCCCCTTACCTTTGATTTCAGAACTGTACCATTGTGCCTAATCTTCAAGTTTTTGTAGAACTCTTCAACATCAGAAAGCAAAAGGCGGCAAGGTTCTTGAAGAACGAAGGTTAATCCGGCCGTGTCGAGGAGAAACAGAAGGTTCTTGAAATCATCGGAGATATCTTCAATTCCATCAGTTACTAATTCCGAGCCGATTCCAAACTTGGAGGAGGGAGGAGCCATCAGCGATTCTGCAATGAGGAAGACGGAAATTTGCGGCGACCGAAGACGAAGAACAGGGTTTCGGGAATACGAACGGCCGACGGCTACTCGAGTGAATGAGAAGTGGAAAGGACTTTGTCGTTTTGAATATATATATAAATAATTCTAATTAGGTTTAAAAACGAATTAAAGAAAAAGACATACCTGAAGAGGCGGCAAATTAGTTGTGCGAATAGAGATTTTGAAAAATTCCAGAGAAATTCGATTACACGAGAGGAGTTTACGGCATACACGAGTAATCCTTAACATATACTCGAGTATGGACTGAGTATACACGAGTATTAAGTCTAGACGGATTTTTCCATACTCGAGTATAAGAAATTCATACTCGAGTATCAATCTGATTACTCGAGTATATGAAGTTCAATACACGAGTATTAAATTCTGAAGACTTTTCATACTCGAGTATAAGGAGTGCATACACGAGTATTGATTTGATTACTCGAGTATGTTGGACTTGTTACTCGAGTATTCACTATTTCACTCGTGTAAATGTAACTATTCTCGAGTCTCAAATTTCTTGAAGGAATTTTCACTAAACAAAAAATGTACCTCAGAGTATCCAACATTTCTGACCTCTTCTAAATTTCTGAGTCCATCATTGGTCTTCTTTGTTAAGCAGTCCAAGCTCAGTTTTGAAGAATGAAAACTTGGACTCATCCAGCGGCTTGGTGAAGATATCTGCAACTTGCCTGTCTGTGGAGACATACTGTAGATCTATATCTCCATTTTCCACATGCTCCCGGATGAAATGGTAGCGAAGCTCTATGTGCTTGGTCCTGCTGTGGGAGACTGGGTTGTTGGCTATTGCAATTGCGCTGGAAGAATCACAGAACAGTGGAATGTTCTGGAACTTCATGTTGTAATCTTCAAACTGATTCTTGATCCACAAAAGCTGTGCACAACAGCTCCCTGCAGAGATGTACTCTGATTCAGCCGTTGAGATGGCTACACAGTTTTGCTTCTTACTACTCCAGGAAATGAGTCTCCTTCCGAGGAATTGGCAAGTCCCGGAGGTGCTTTTCCTGTCGTCTTTGCTTCCTGCAAAATCTGCATCTGAAAATCCAATTAGTTCACTATCATTACTTCTTGGGTACCATAAGCCAAGATTTGGTGTTCCTTTGAGGTATCTCAAGATTCGCTTTGCAGCGATGTAGTGAGATTCCTTAGAGTTCACCTGAAATCTAGCACATACACATGTCGAGAACATGATGTCTGGCCTACTTGCAGTAAGGTAGAGCAAGGACCCAATTATGCTTCTGTACTTGGTTTCATCAAAAGGTTTCCCTTTCTCATCCTTGTCCAGAGACATAGCTGAGGCCATTGGAGTCCTCATAGAGGTTGCATTCTCCATTCCGAATTTCTTAAGCAGCTCTTTGGTGAACTTGGTCTGAGAGATGAAGATTCCATCCTCAGATTGTTTCACTTGTAGCCCTAAGAAATACTTCAGCTCTCCCATACTGCTCATTTCAAACTTCCCTTGCATAAGTTTAGAAAACTTCTTGCAGAGGTTGTTATCTGTAGAGCCAAAAATGATGTCGTCGACATAGATTTGCACTAGCAAAATCTTGCCTTTTATTTCCCTAAGAAATAATGTCTTGTCTATCTTTCCTCTTGTGAACTTGTTCTCAAGAAGAAAGGTAGACAGCGTCTCATACCAAGCTCGAGGAGCTTGCTTAAGACCATATAGTGCTTTTTGCAATAAGTAAACATAGTTAGGAAAGGTTGAGTCAACAAAACCTGGGGGTTGCTCTACGTACACTTCTTCCTTAATGTTGCCATTTAGGAAGGCGGACTTTACGTCCATCTGATAGACGGTAAAGCCCTTAAGTGCAGCGTAGGCAAGAAATAACCTGATTGCCTCCAGTCTTGCTACTGGAGCATAAGTTTGGTCGAAGTCGATCCCTTCCTCTTGACGATATCCCTTGGCGACAAGTCTGGCTTTATTCTTTATAATTGTTCCGTCTTCATCCATCTTGTTCCGGTAGACCCATTTTGTCCCGATGACGTTCTTATGCTTGGGTCTAGGAACAAGTGTCCAGACTTTGCATCTTTTAAACTGGTTTAATTCTTCTTCCATGGCTAGAATCCAGGATGCGTCGGAGTTGGCTTCCTCAAATTTCTTTGGTTCAACCTGTGAGAGAAAGCTTAAGTGTAAATTCTCGTTAGTTGTACCTCGACGAGTTCTGACACCATCCCGAGGATCTCCTATGATTTGGTCAGCAGGATGATCCTTCAAGTGTCTGAACTCTAAAGTCCTTGCATCTGGGATCTCTTCAGCCACTGGAGTTATATCTTCAGCTGGGATGTCTTCTTCATCTTGATCATCTCCCTCTCCAAAGGTGGTTGTAGAGGGGATCTTGATGAACGTCTCATCTTTATCTTTAATAGGTTCATCCAAGCTGAGTTCTTTCAACTTTGTACCTGCATCTACAATAGGCACACTAGACGAGTTGCTTTGCAACAGACTCGTCTCATCAAATACAAGATGTATCGACTCTTCCACAACCAGAGTTTTTCTATTGAAAACTCTATAGGCCTTACTATGGCTACTATAACCTACGAAAATACCTTCAAAGCTTTTCTCGCTAAACTTTGTAGTGTGATACTTGCCATTGTTAAGTACGAAGCACTTACAACCAAAGATTCTAAAGTATGAAATGGTTGGTTGCCTGCCTTTTAGAAGTTCGTAAGGAGTCTTATCATGGTCTTTGTTGATGAGTGCTCGATTTTGCACGTGACAAGCGGTGTTGACGGCTTCAGCCCAGAAATACTCCGGAAGTGAGGCATCACTCAACATGGTCCGACAAGCCTCTATGAGTGATCTGTTCCTTCTCTCAGCCACTCCATTTTGCTGTGGAGTGCGGGGAGAGGAAAACTCATGAAAGATACCTTGACTTTCACAAAATTCTGTCATGGCTCCAGACTTGAATTCCGTTCCATTGTCACTTCTGATTTTGACTACGGAACAGTTGTATTCATTTTGGATTTGCCTGACAAAGTTAGTGAAAATACCGAAGGTATCTGACTTGTGTTTCAGAAAGAACACCCACGCAAAGCGCGAGTAATCATCCACAATAACCAACGTATATTCCTTACCTCCCAAACTTCTAACCTGCAGTGGACCAAACAAGTCCATATGAAGAAGCTGTAAACTTCTATTGGAATCCTTGCCTATTATGCTTTTGAACGAGCTTCTTGTTTGCTTGCCTTTGATACAAGCGTGACAAGGACTGTCTGTAACGCACTTGACCTTGGGTGCATCACGCACTAAGTTTTGAGAGAATAATTTATTAATAGTTTTGAAATTAATATGTGCTAGTCTCTTGTGCCATTGGTCAGCGAGAGATGCACTACTTTTTGCCAAAAGACACACTGGTGTCGAAGAGTCTATACAAATAAAATTTAAACAGAAAATATTTCTGCTTCGAGTGCCTGATAAAATAGTTTCCATATTGTTAACCGACTTTATCAAACACTTGTCAGCATGAAATTCAACTACGTATCCTTTGTCGCATAGTTGGCTTATGCTGATGAGATTGTGTTCCAATCCTTCAACATAGGCTACATTCGAGAAGGATACGCTACCGTTAGAAATCATACCATAGCCTTTAGTGATTCCTCGATCTGAACCTCCAAAGATGACCTTTGGTCCGTCGCAGACTGAGGTGTAGTTCAGTAGTAGGCTCCTTGTCCCGGTCATATGCCGAGAACATCCACTGTCCAAGTACCAGATTGGCATTTTGGTGGCCTTTGGACATACCTGCAATTACAATCATTTAGCCTTAGGAACCCAAACAAGTTTGGGTCCTTGGTCTCGAGTTAGAATACTCCCCCTACGAGTATTAGCCTTATGAGTGGTCACTCTCACGTTGCTAACCTTAGGGGTTGCAGCATTTTCAGGATTGAACCAACAATCACTGGCAAAATGACCAATTCTGCCACAACACCAACAGTTGAACCTGTTGTATCTTTGCCTTGTGTAGTCCTGCTTGACTTTCTGGAATGAAGGTCTGGCAGGACCCTTACTTTTGGAGGAAGAGGCTTCATGATGATTGCAGTTGCATGAAGTCTTCTCTTTCATAGGCTTTTCTACAACGGGTTTTACTTTTGGTGTCTTCTTAAAGTTATGACCATGAGCATAAGGTCCATAGCTTTGAAGCTGAATCTCCTCATATGGTGCCTTGAAGACACTCTCGCCAAAGTTACGAGGACGAGTCCAACCTTGGTATCTTGACTTAGGCTTCTCAGGGATCGGCCTAGAAAAGTGTCCATAGGTGGACTCATAATCGAGTTCATTCGTGGGAAAGATAACTTTCTTGAACACAACAGGTTCCAAGGGAGCTTTCCCTTTTTCCTCAGCTAGAGCCTTCCGGGCAGCTTTATTCTTCCTCTTGGCCTTGTTTCTCCTAGAGGATTTACTGGAAGACCCAATGTGGCCTAAGCCAGCACCCTTGGCCTTAGCAGAGAATTCAGCAACGATTGGAAGAACTGTCTTAGGCTTAGAGAAGCTCTCAACAAGCTTCTTTTCAGCCTCGAGCTGTTTTTCCAGTTCTTTGATGATTTCCTCTTTAAGGTCGAGGTGCTTGAGAGCTTTATTGTATTCCTCCATAGCTTCATTTAGGTTCTCTTGAAGAGAGTTAGTCCTACTGACTTCCTCTCTCAAGTTGCTCTCACTGGCCTGTAGAGAATTGATCTCTTTGGCTTGACTTCTCACCATTCTACGACATTTCTCGTAAGCGGTGAGTAGTTCCTTATACTGTCCCATGAGTTCAGATTCATCTTCAGAGGAATATCCCTCTTGCTCATTGTCATTTTCAGAATCAGAGAGAGGAGTGTGAGATTTTACCTCCCCAGTAAACTGGGGGACATGTTCATCATCCGAATGAGCCATGAGCCCAAAGTAAGCTTCCTCTTCTTCACTCGACTCAGATGAGTCAGAGTCGCTGAGAGTTTTGCTCTTCTTGGCTACTAGGCTTCTCTCTGTCCTCTTCTTGGGGTGTGAGGATTTCTTTTCCTCTCTTCTTCCACCCTCTTTCTTTTTGTGAGGGCAATCGGCGATGACGTGACCTGGCTTGTTGCAACAATAACAAATGATGTCAGTAGAAATCTGTTTGTTCGGTTTAGGATTATACCTGTCATGGCTACTCGAGCCTTTCTTCCGATGATCACTGTCATGTCGTGACTTTCTATATGAGGCATCCTTGCCTCTCCATTGCTTCTTCTTGTTCAAGAATTTCTTGAACTGCCTTGAGAGTAGGGAGAACTCTCCATCAGATAGTTCTGAGCCAGATGAGCTAGGCTCAGATGATTCTTCTTCATCAGCTTCAGGAACTGGGGCAGGAGAGCTAGCCTTTATCTTCCTTGAGCTATCTGCCTTTAGAGCGACAGATTTCTCCTTGGATGCAGACCTGCTCGTCTCTTCTTCAGCTTTTCTTGAGTTGATTTGCAGCTCGTAAGACATAAGCTTTCCGAACAGATTCTGCGGGTCTGTCTCAGCTAACCTTCCAAACTCCCGAATGGCACATACCTTATTATCCCATTCCTTGGTTAGGGATCTTAAGAATTTGTCATTGAGTTCCCCGTTGGTGAAGACACGGCCATACACTCTTAGGCCATTTACTATCTTGAAGAAGTTCTCAAAGGTGTCAGCTATGGCTTCCTTATGACCTTGCCGGAAGGCTTCATACTTTTGATTCAGAAGGGATCTCCTATCATCCCTCACTTCTTCAGTGCCTTCCATTAGAGTCACAAGGGATTGCCACATCTCCTTGGCAGACTGGCAATGAATTAGATTCTGCAGCATTGAGTCGTCGACTGCACTTGCTATAATATTTTTAGCCTTCTTGTCCAGAGAGACAAGTGCAATCTCATCCTTGTCTAGATCCATCAGCTTCTTGGGAACTTGCTTGGTGGGATCTATGGTGGATGCAGTCATAGGAATGTGGGGACCTTCTTCAACAATCATGAAGATCCGGGGATCTACTGCTTCCATGAAGAACTTTACTCTTTCCTTCCACATAGGAAAGTTGTTCTTGGTGCAGATAGGGAGTTTAGCAAAATCCTTGGTCTTACTCATGCTTGATACTTTACAAGAAACAACTTAGAAGGATAAGATCAAGGTGTTAACCTTTTAACGATCAACCTCCCTCTGATACCAATTGAGAGGTCTAAGTTGTTAGCCTAAATCACCTAGAGGGGGGTGAATAGGTGAGTTGCGTGTCAAATGCGGAATTAAAAACTAACACAGCAAATATCAAGCAATCACAGAAGACAAGAGATTTATAGTGGTTCCCCAATCTTGGGTACGTCCACTTTCCTCACCGATCTAGCAAATTACTAGACTCGGCTACTCCACTATCTCGGATTGAAAACAATCCTACACCTCGGAACCACGTTCCTACAAATCTCGATCCCAAAACGGATCTACAAAAACTCGGAAGACAAAACTTCCTACAAGTCTCGGAGAAGAATCTCCTACAATGAAATTTGGTTTGAAAATAAAAATCAAAACAATAATCTCAGATCTGGATCTTTGACGGTCTTCTTCTTCAGGAACTTCGGCTTGATCAGAAAAAGGTTGAAGATGACCTGAGAGAGATCCACGAGTCTGAAAACTAGAACCACCTCGATCGAGAAGAGAGATCTGAAATATTTGAGGCTCGGCGAGATCGAGTGATTCACTTTGTCTGGATTGCTGGAGAGAAAGTCGTTGAAGACGAAGATCGGCGATCCAAAGTTTTTCCCGTGAGCAACACTGGCGGCGGCGTGAGAATTAGGGTTCACGGAATTTTCTCTTTCCTTAAAAATATATCTCTGTAATCTCTTGATGATAAGTCAATTCTGAAAAGACTATTTATAGGTGGGTTCCAACGGTCATAACGTTGATTAATGATGACACGTGGACCAATCAGATTTGACAGATTCAAAATACTTATGATGAAAAAGGACTTAGAATAATTCTGGAGAAGTTGACTGCGATACTCGAGTAATAGAGGATATACACGAGTATGGAGAGATGGATTACTCGAGTAGCAAGAGGCAGTATACTCGAGTATAGAAAGAGAGAATTACAGGAGAGAAGAAAGAATTACTCGAGTATCAAGAATGGTATACTCGAGTATCAGAAGTGTATACTCGAGTAATAGAAAGGTATACTCGAGTATCAAGACGATATACTCGAGTATCAAAAAGGCTAAACTCGAGTATAGAAAATATAACTGAGAAATGTTTATATCAGAGTCAATTACTCGAGTATGGAAGAAATTACTCGAGTATCAGAAGATATACTCGAGTATCAACAGACTTACTCGAGTATCAGAAAACACTTACTCGAGTATAGACAGACTTACTCGAGTATCAGAAGATATACTCGAGTATCAACAGACTTACTCGAGTATCAGAAAATACTTACTCGAGTATAGACAGACTTACTCGAGTATCAGAAAATATTTACTCGAGTATAGACAGACTTACTCGAGTATCAGAAGATATACTCGAGTATCAACAGACTTACTCGAGTATCAGAAAATATTTACTCGAGTATAAACAGACTTACTCGAGTATCAGAGTATATACTCGAGTATCATAAAGCACTTACTCGAGTATCAATATACTTACTCGAGTATCAGGAGATATACTCGAGTATCAGAGTATATACTCGAGTATCAGAAAATACTTACTCGAGTATAAACATACTTACTCGTGTATTACAAGGAAATACTCGAGTATAAAAGACTTAGGAAAATTCTAAGAGGAAATTTGCTCCAATGCTTCTGTCCATCAATCCAAGTGCATGAAGGAAGTGTATCCCAATAGAGAGGCTATACATGGGCCAACACTTTGGATCACACAATGAGGAATTACATTGTATGGTCCTGTGTTTGGTGACCCATTATAGACTGACATTGGTCTACACTTGGCAATTAGAACCTGCACACATACAACTTAAACACAGCATCAAATACACCTTAATTCATCTTAGTTCAAGGTCTGACCTCCTACAAATCTGAGGCATTGTGGAGACAAATCCCAACACACCCACTTCATCTAGTAGGGATAAAGGATCATAATCTGATGATGAAGTCAATTAATTGATTGATAAGTATGGTGCTATTCTTGATGCTCTATAGAAGAGAAAGAAGCTTATCAAAAGACAAGCTGTGTAAATTTCCTCTCTTTTGCAAGCTACTTCCCTACAGTCTGAGTCAACTCCTTTCCTAGCTCAGATTAGGAGGGAAGTCAGTCCACTTAAGATAATCTCAGTCATCTAAATTTCCACCAATAGCCAAAAGAATAAGATCATCAAGGATCTTGAAAAGAAGCTCCTCAAAGAGAGGATGTGTAACACCCCAAATTCTAATTTGGAGTTCAGGCCGTGTTGGGTCCGGCGTTCCTTCACTTGACCCGTGGCGCTTTGCTACTTATTTAAGAAATTAAGTAGCGCACTCTCCAACAGTTCGGGCTTTTGGTGCAGTTGGGTATGCGCTTGATCCTTCAATTGGTATTAGAGGATGAAAGTGAGAGTAAGATCTATCTCAACTCTAGAGGGGGGGGGGTGAATAGAGTTTATTTAAATTAATTTCACAGTTTTGAAATAATCAGCACACATAAAATTCAATTTATAGTATAATGTAGAGTGCTTGTAAAGAGTTTAAAACAAAGAAGTAAAGAGCACAGCACACAGCAAATCAATCACACAAACAAGCCAGAAGACACAAGGAAATATAGTGGTTCCCCAAAAACCTGGGTACATCCACTCTTCTACCACCCTTGGTAGGAATCCACTCAGGATGAGTTGATCAGGTGTCCTGACACCAATGAGCTTTTGATAAGATGCTCAAAAACCAAAACTGGATTTTTTGATAAGGTGTCTTGCCACCACTGAGTTTTGACAAGGCTCTCAGAACCAGACAGAACTTTTGAAGGGAGTTCAAGAACCCTTTTATAGCATAAAAAGAAAAGATAAAGAGGTGAAGTTGTCTTCTCTGTTCTCAAATCAAATGAGAGAAGACTAGTGGATCTTTTGTTGTCAAAGTTCCCCCTGAGATGTAGACAGGTTCAGGAATGGAAGCTTTACTCTAGGGTGATAGGTCTTCAGATGTTTAAATCTCCATCAAAAGATTGTTTCAGCAAAAGGAGGCTGAAAAATGAGGTGTCTGGAGTTCTTGAGATGAAGATGTGATCACTTTTCTGTAAGCAAAAAGATTATTATTCTGATTCTTCAGAATTGATCACTTGTTATCTGTCACAGCTTAATTCTTGATATTTTTTTGTGCTCTCTGTGTATTCTCTTGTATATTCTCTCTGACTGAAGACAAAAAGGAAGATCTTATTCTCTGAAAAATTCCTTATCAAAGATAGCCGTTGGCAGTCATAAATGTCTTCCATAAAAAGTCTTGTCTTCTAGAGGAAGGTCCAATAAGACATTCCCTGAATAATTCCTTGAAACTTGCTCCAGAATAAAGACAAATGGCTGGCAGATCTCCTTGACAAAAATGCTGAGAGAATTCAAAAACATTCCAAAGACTGGCAGCATTTGAATCCTTAGAATCGTTGATCTCTCAGAAAGATCGTCGATCTGAGCTCTACGATCGTCGAACTGAGCTCAGAGATAGAAACAGATCAAGCAGATAGAAAACGTCGAACTGAGCTCGAAGATCGTCGAACTGAGCTCAGCGACCTGAAGAATAGCTGAAGAGAGATCGTCGACCTGAGCTCGAAGAACGTCGACCGGAGTTCGACGATTTATCGAAGTTGAGCTCAGAGAGCGTCGAACCGAGTTCGACGTTTCGTCGACCGGAGCACGACGAAAATTGCCTTAGACTTGGCTCTATATCCTTGATCTTGGAAAGGTTCTGGGGGCAGCTTTACACCTAAGTTCTAAGCCCTAGACTCATTCTAATGTTGACCTTTACAACTATATAACTAGGTCAACCTGGTTTCCTAAGACAAACATAGTGATCCTTACCCAACTTAGTAATAGGGTGTTCCAACAATCTCCCCCTATTTGGGTTAGGATTACTATTTACAGACAGAATTAGGAAATAAATAAGCCTACATTCAAAACAGAAGCTAAATCAACAATGCAGTAGAAAAGATATAGCAGCAATGCAGATCACATATAAAAAGTCAGCAAATATCCAGAGGAGGATGATTGTTCAGCTTACACAATTCACTTCTTCTCAGTTCCCTTTTTAAACATAATTTCTCTGTTGGGATTGAGGGCTTCTTTCTTGGATCTTCTATCATCTTCTGCACCTAAGGAAGTTTGAGATCTGGGCCTTGGAACTACAGCCTCAGGGTGCAGCTTCATATAATCTTCTGGATTAAAGAATTTTCTTGATGCATATCTCTCCAGTTCTTTCTTTCTCTGATCTGATAGAGTTGTTATGTTGGAAGTGTCCTTGCATTGCTCTCTGGCCTTTTTCATTTGATCAAGAGTAGCCAACTCTTTCATTCTAGCTGTCCAGGACAAGGGGTTGTTCTCAGGATCCTCAAATGGAACAGGAGGTTCATACCTGTTGATGGATTCAGAATCAGTAGGAGGAGTCCTGGAGACAACTGAATCTTTTAGCTTATAAGGGAAAGGACCTGAAGCAGAATCAGTATGGCCTTGTCCTTCCCTTTGTTGAAATTTGTGCCCTCTCTAGCTTCCTCTATATTGACCCCTTCTAGATTGATATCCCCTTTGATGTTGCCCCCTTTGATAGTATCTCTGATAAGACTGGGAGGAGCTTTGTCTGGAAGCTGGAGCTTGAGAGGCTGAGCCTGAACCAGAATCTGGAGGAGGAGGAGGAGGAGGCTGACACTAAGAAGATCCTTTTTCATACTTATCCAACTTCCTTCTCTTCTTCATAGCCTTTTGTTGGTTCTTGGAATACTGCATCCAGGGCTCAGATATGGGGCAGTCATGCAGAATATAATAAGGGATGTCATTAGAATCCTTAGCATGAGCTGGGGGTACTTTCATCATGGCCTTACTTCTGGCCTTCCTTTTCTGGGCAATAGTATTTGAAGAATCATCAGATTCAGTTTGAAACTGATCACTCTCTGAACTTTGAGGTCTGTCATACAAATCATCAATGCTTTTTATGTATTTCTCTTGTAACTTCAACTGATCAGGAGTCAGGGCAGGAGCAGCAGCAGTTTGAGTAGAAGGAACTTTTGAAGCAGAAACAACATCAGGAGATGGAGCAGAGGCAGCAGCAGCAATAGGAGTAGAAACAACAGCAGGTGCAGGTTCTTTCAGGTAAGAAGCAAGTTCTTCAGCAGCAGATGTATCTTCAATTACAGGAACCATTTCAGCATCTTTAGTAACAGCAGCAGCAGCTTCATCAACAAGAGGCACAATGTCCTTAGTAGCAGCATCAGAGATGGAAACATAAACATCCACAGCCTTCCAGGAATTTACATATGCTTCAATTTGGCTTGGATCACAGATAGAAATAGGCACAATGGCCTTAGTCAAGTTTTCAGTATGAGGAACTGGCAAAGATCTGAAGTAAACTGTATCAAACTCAAAGAGCAGGCTCTGGAAGTCCATTGCAAAAGTAGGAGCAGGAGCAAGAGCTGGAGTAGACTCAGGCACATCCACTACTTCAGAAGGCATCTCCCCCTGCCTGGATTCAGGGAGAACTGAATCAAGGCACCCAGAAGTGGTAATTGCCTGAAAGGGAATGAAAGAGGAGAGCTTGGAAGACAGCTCCTTGATATGGGTCAGGAGTGGAGCCAGAGTGGTCTCCAGTAATGAGGTTAGCTTAGGAGCTAGCAGCTCATATAACCTGTCTGCCAGGGCTGATAGATCTACATGCTCAAGAGGGGCTTGAGCAGAGGTAGGAGAGAAGGTTGTTGGAAGGATGTTGGCTGGAGCTAGTGGCATGGAGAATGTGGAGATAGGAGGTGTGAGAATGGATGGCTCTGAGAGTGGAATGGTGAAGATAGAGGTTGTTGAGATGGAGCTAGATGAGGCAAGAGATGGGGTGAAGGATGGTTGAGAAAGAATTTCGTGCAGCATTTGTTGGAATGAGGAGGTAGAGGGAGGCTCAGGAGGAGTGGAAGGTGAATCATCCATAAAGGAATCATCTTCAAGGGAAAATGATGGTGAGGTGAAGATTGGATAAGAGAAAAGAGGATGGAATTCCTCTGAGGTAGATGCTGGAGGGGGTGAAACTGGTGAAGAAATGGGAATGGGGGAAGATATGGCTATGGTGGTGATTGGAGGTGAGGATGAAATGGTTGGGGTAGAGATAGCTGGAGGAGGAGAGGGAGGAACAGACAAGTCTTCTGCTGGGGCAGAAACCTGAGAGGGAGTGACTTTGGTAGTCCTGGTGCCTGAAGTCAGTGGTGCAGCAGCTCTGGAAGGGTTAACAATCTGCCTGTCCCATTTGCTAAAAAGGGCACAGGAGTGCCTCTTGGATGCATTAATGAACATCCCAGAAGAGGTTAGTAGCTCAGGGCATCTCGAATGCAGATAGACCCCTAGAATTCTCCCAAAACTGACCGCAGTCTTATTCAGCTTCTTCTTAATCAGGTTGAAGAAAATTGATCCCCAGTCTAGATGTTTCTTATCAAACAGAGCTCCCATTAAACAAAACTGATATCTTGAAATAGTATCATGGGCTGAATGCTTCGCCAGAAGCACTTTGCCAACTACATCGGCCAAAAATTGATACTCTAGAGACAGATTTTTCTTCAGCAATTTGTTAGGGTTTACAGCATTGTGACCCATTCTATCAAGCATGGAGTCATATTCCTCTCCAGATAACTCTATGGAATCTTCTCCAGAACTAAGATGAAAAACTTCAGTTAAAAGAGCCGGGGACAATTGTACCTGAGTCCCTTTTATGAAGCCGACGACAGAGTTCTCATTCTCATCTATCGCTGTACAACACCATTCTTTTATTTCTTCTGATGCAATCTTCATTCTGGTAGTCATTATTTGGGATAGCTGCTGTTCTCTGACTAGATTGAGAATGTCTTTGAAGTGCTGATCGCTTCCATCAAATGAGTTCATGTCGATATCAAACCCGGTGTCGAATTTCATTTTGGAAATCGCAGCACTGGAGCCAGCCATTTGTACCTGCAACAAAGAACCAAACACGACCAAGCGTAGAAGATTTGGAGGGAAAAAGAAGAAAGTTGCAGAGAGTATGAAAGCGCAAAGATGAACGACGGCCGAGGAAATGATTTTATATTAGGGTTCGACGGCGAAACGAAAAATCGTGAAGCTTGGTTCGACAAAACGTCGATCTCAGCTCGACGATTTGGGCTACAGAAGGAATCTGAAGAGACTTCAATATCGTCGATCTCCGTTCGACGATGTTGAAAAGCGTCGAGTTTCGCTCGACGACCTCTGAACAGAAGGAGAGGAAACCTGGAACTAATGGAGGCGCTGAACTCAGATCGACGATTTCGGAAACGTCGATCTCTGGTCGACGTTTTTTTAGAAAAGCGTCGATCTACGTTCGACGATTTCTGGGGAAGTGTCGAGCGCAGTTCAGAGACAAAGCCTATTCTATAGACACAAAAAGAACTGATTCTTTTGCCTAGTCTTGGTGTGTTTTAACTTTTCAAAAATCTTGTAAATTAGTTTAGGCTTCCTCCATCTAACATGCCTAACTGATTTAGGAAGAAACTGTGTTTCTTTTCATCCAAAGGCTTGGTGAAAATATCTCCCCTTTGCAAATCAATAGGGATATATTGAAGTTCAATTTTATTTTTCTCTACATTATCCCTTAGAAAATGATGCCTAATCTCTATGTGTTTTGTCCTACTATGGAGGACTGGATTTTGTGTTATAGAGATAGCATTAGTATTATCACAAAAAAAATTAGACTTCTCTATGTTGTAGCCATAGTCTATGAGCTGATTTTGTATCCACAATATTTGTGAACAGCAACTGCCTGCAGCCATATATTCAGCTTCAGCAATTGAGGTTGACACAGATGTTTGCTTCTTACAAAACCAGGAGACAAGTCTGTCACCAAGGAACTAACAAGTTCCACTGGTGCTTTTCCTGTCTACTCTGCATCCAGCATAATCAGCATCTGAAAATCCAGTTAGTTCAAATCCTGAGTCTTTTGGATACCAGAGTCCTAGATTTGGACAACTTTTTACATATCTAAGAATCCTTTTAACTAGAGTTAGGTGTGACTCTCTAGGGCTTACTTGGAATCTAGCACATATGCATGTAGCAAACATTATATCTGGTCTACTAGCTGTAAGGTACAATAGAGAGCCAATCATTGCTCTATATGTTCTCTGATCAACTGGTTTCCCATGTTCATCAGCATCTAATACAGCATTGGTAGGCATGGGGTTTTCATACAAGATGCCTCAGACATACCAAATCTCTTAACCAATTCTTTAGTATACTTGGTTTGGGAAATAAATATGCCCTCAGCATGTTGTTTTACTTGCAATTCTAAGAAGAAGGAGAGCTCACCCATGCTACTCATTTCAAATTTGGAATGTATCGGGTTGGAAAACCTTCTGCACAAGTTTGAATCAGTAGATCCAAATATGATATCATCTACATAAATTTGTACTAGTAGGGTATGAGACTTATGGGTTCTAATAAAAAGAGTTTGGTCTACTCTCCCCTAACAAAATCATTTTCCAGAAGAAAGCATGCTAGGGTCTCATACCATGCTCTAGGAGCTTGCTTGAGACCATATAATGCTTTATGCAATTTGAAAACATAATCAGGGTGAGTTAGAGAGATAAAACCTGGAGGTTGTCTAACATAGATTTCCTCTTTGATGTCCCTATTGAGAAATGCACACTTCACATCCATCTGGTAGACCTTGAATCCCTTATGAGCAGCATAATCTAGGAATATTCTAATGGCCTCTAACCTTGTAACTGGTGCAAAGGTCTGGTCATAGTCTATTCCTTCTTGTTGAGAATAGCCTTGAGCAACTAGCCTTGCCTTGTTTCTGACAATAACTCCTTGATCATCCAGCTTATTTCTGAACACCCACTTTGTTCCAACAATGGAGTGATCCTTTGGCTTAGGCACTAGTTCCCAAACTTTATTCCTTTCAAATTGATGCAACTCCTCCTGCATTGCAATGATCCAGTGTGGATCTTGCTCTATATGTTGAATGGATTGAGGCTCAACTTGAGATAGGAAGCAGGTGTGCATCAGGTTTTGGTTGACCTGATTTCTGGTTTGCACACCAGCTGAGATGTCTCCAATTACTTGGGTGATTAGATGATCTCTTGTTGTTACTAGATCAACAAGGGATGTTGATTGTTCACCAACCTATGTTGTTGTTTCCTCTTGTGGAATAACAACTGGCTCTTCAGGATGATTTTCTTCAAGAGGTTGAACTTCTTCTTCATCATCACTGCTCTCATTCTTTTGCAGAATAGGTTGAGTGGCTGTATCCTCTTCTTTAACCTGTAATCTGTCCATACTTTCTGAAATAGAGTGTACCTGCAAAGGTTCTATGGTAGAAGTAGACTTCTCCTTATAACACATTTTAGTCTCATCAAAAGTAACATGAACAGATTCTTCAATTTTACAGGAGGATTTATTATATACCCTATAGGCCTTGCTGATCATGGAGTATCCCAGAAACACTCCTTCATCATCTTTAGCTTGAAATTTTGCTAGATACTTCTTGTCATTATTATGAATATAACAAGTGCAGCCAAAAATTTTAAAATAATCTATTTTAGGTTTCTTCCCTTTGAGCAATTCATAGGGAGTCTTGCCCTTTAGTTTATGTATCAGGCTTCTATTTAGCACATAGTTGGAGGTGTTCACTGCCTCAGCCCAAAAGGATAGAGGTAGGTGAGCATCTGTCAACAATGTAGTAGCAGATTCAATTAGGGTTCTATTTTTCCTTTCAGCTACCCCATTTTGTTGAGGAGTTCTAGGAGCTGAGAAAGTGTGTCTGATCCCTTCACTTTGACAGAACTCTTGCATAAGAAGAGAATCAAACTCTGTCCCATGATCACTTCTGATCAGGGCAATGTGAGTGTTGAACTCAATCTGTATACATTTGAGAAACTCTGTCAAACACTTAAAGTTATCAGACTTTTTTCTCAGAAAGAATACCCATGTGAATCTAGAGAAGTCATCTACAATCACTAAAGCATAAGATTTCCCTCCTAAGCTTTGTACTGTAATGGGTCCAAAAAGATCCATGTGCAACAAATACAGAATCCTAGGTGAATCACTCTTATTAAGTGACTTAAAGCTATTTTTAGTTTGCTTGCCTAATTGACAAGCCCTGCAGAGTCCTTCCTTCTTGTAGGGGCCAGAAGGTAGTCCTCTAACAAGGTTGTCCTTGGAGAGCCTAGCAATGGTTCTAAGGTTTAAATGTCCTAATCTTTTATGCCATAAAACATTTGGCTTAGATATGGAGTTGAATAAACAGATATCTACTTTAGATGAAAGAAAAATCTACTAAGTAAATGTTACCTGTCCTTTTACCTGTTAACACAGTTGTGTTATCTTCTGACTTGATCTTGCACAGGGATTTGTTGAAAGTCACCTTATATCCTTCATCACATAGCTGACTGATACTTATCAGATTGTGCTTCAGTCCTTCTACATATGCCACCTTCTTGAAAGTGACTGAGCCTATCTGAGCAGCACCATATCCTTTGGTTTGGCCAAAATTTGAATCACCAAAAATCACTTTGGGTCCAAGTTTGGTTATGAAGGATGATAGGTTCTCCCTGTTCCCTGTCATGTGCTTTGAGCACCCACTATCCAGATACCATTGTTGGTTAGATGTTGGATAGGTCTTCACCTGCACAAAATCAGCTTATATGTTTTTGACCCAGTTAACCTTGGGCCTAGGTTGATATCCTTTGAATTCAGAAATGAAAGACATCCCAGGTTGACTCTTATAACCTTCAGGATGATATCTCCTAGGAGGTACTATCCATTCAGTATAGGGGTTAAAGCCTTGGGATGTGGGACTTCTGGGATTGAATCTAGATGTGCCATTGAAGGAATGTTCACAGACCTGATCTCTGTTCGACGATCGTCGAGCTGAGGTCGACGATCTTGGGTCAGATCGTCGATCTCTGTTCGAAGATCGATTATTCTGGAGTTCAGAGTTTGGATATCGTCGAGCTGAGGTCGATGATCTTGGGTTAGATCGTCGAGCTCTATTCGACGATCGTCGAGCTCTGCTCGACGCAATCTGTTGAACTGAAATTTTCTCTGGCAGATCTGCATTCTTTCTAGCTACCACTAGTACTCCCTTTCCTTTGTTAGAGATAAATTTGATTGGAGTTGTTAATATTATAGGTTGGCTGGATGAAGCACCCAAGCTCAGTATACTATTAAGTCTAGAGTTCACTGTGCTTGTAATGTCCATCAGTCTGATACTTCTCCCATTTAGGGATTCTTCAAACTTTTTGGCTTTTGATAGTTCACTTTTCAGTGAAGCTATCTCTTCCCTACAGCATTCCAACTCCTCAGAGAGTTTGAGGTTCTCTGATTTTATAGTGCTATACTCAGATAGTTGTTTTCTGAGGGAAGTGATTTCCTTCTCAGACTCCAATAGATCTAGGCATAGTACCTTAAACTCATGTTTAAAATCCTCAGAACTGAAATCAAATGAATTGATTACCTGATCTTCTTCTAGTTGAGCTTCTGAATCTGATTCTGACTCTTCTGCTTCTGAGTCTGTTTGAGAGGCATTGATAGCCATCATGCAGAATTCCTTTTCATCAGCATCATCCTCATCATCACTGGAGCTGGATGAGGCTTCAGAGTCCTCTTCAGTTTCACTCCATGTCTCAGCAATAAATCCCTTCCTTGTATGTTTGTTCTTGATGAAGGAGGGTTTGTCTGAGCTGTTCTTTCTGAAGTCTTTTTCTTTTCTTCTTTCTCTTCTGTCTTTCTTGTCCTTGTTCTTATTTTCTGGACAGTCAGGCACAATATGGCCTGGTTTCCTGCAACCAAAACATATGATTTCTTTATTGTTATTTGATTTATCATACCTTGGTTTATCATGACCCTTGTATGATCTCTTTCTGAAGTCTTTTCTGGCCATCTTGTAGAATCTTTTGGCCAGAAGACTTAGGAGCTCATCATTTTCTATAGCTTTATCTTCAGGCTCCTCTTCTGCAGCTTTGAAGGCTATGGTCTTTTCTTTCCTTGTGACTAGAGAAGTAGCCTTTTGTTCTTCTTCTCTATTTTTAATGAGCAGCTCATAGGATTTGAGCTTGCCCAGGAGAGCTTCAGTGGTAATCTCATTTAGACTTCTGGCATCTTTGATTGGCCAGATTCTTGAATCCCAAGTGCTGGGGAAGCACATTAGGATTTTGTCATTCAGCTCAGTCAATGAGATTTCTTTATCCAAAGTCTTTAACTCATTGACAATCAGACTTAGTCTATTGTACATGTCAGCCACTAATTCAGCTTCTCCCTTTTTGAAGTTCTCATATTGGCTTATCAGATGGGATCTCCTGTCTTTTCTTTCATCAGCAGACCCTGAGACAATTTCAGAGAGTTTGTCCCAAATTCCTTTGGCTGAGTTGCAGTCAGCTACCTTCTGAAATATCTCATCAGACATTGTCTGAGCTAAGATGTTCATGGCCTTTGCATCTGTAGTTTTCCATTTCTTTATGTCTGCATCTGTTCCTGAGGGAGGTGGAGCAGTACTTGTGCTTGTGGTCTCTGGAGGTGTTGGGCACACTGTCAAAACAGAATTAAATATATCCTCATCAATAGAATTCATATAAAGTTTAATCCTTGCCTTCCAGAGTGCAAACTTGGAAAGGTTGCACACTGGAGGTCTAGTGCTTGCATAATCTTTGTTCTGTGCCATGTCTATTTAACTAGATAGATATAGTGAAAAATAACCCTCTTAAGAGATTGATCTTATCAAGGATCTTTTGGTTCAAGTGTTAGCCTGTATGAGCAACCAACCTGCCTCTGATACCAATTGAAAGTGAGAGTAAGATCTATCTCAACTCTAGAGGGGGGGGTGAATAGAGTTTATTTAAATTAATTTCACAGTTTTGAAATAATCAGCACACATAAAATTCAATTTATAGTATAGTGTAGAGTGCTAGTAAAGAGTTTAAAACAAAGAAGTAAAGAGCACAGCACACAGCAAATCAATCACACAAACAAGCCAGAAGACACAAGGAAATATAGTGGTTCCCCAAAAACCTGGGTACATCCACTCTTCTACCACCCTTGGTAGGAATCCACTCAGGATGAGTTGATCAGGTGTCCTGACACCAATGAGCTTTTGATAAGGTGCTCAAAAACCAAAACTGGATTTTTTGATAAGGTGTCTTGCCACCACTGAGTTTTGACAAGGCTCTCAGAACCAGACAGAACTTTTGAAGGGAGTTCAAGAACCCTTTTATAGCATAAAAAGAAAAGATAAAGAGGTGAAGTTGTCTTCTCTGTTCTCAAATCAAATGAGAGAAGACTAGTGGATCTTTTATTGTCAAAGCTCCCCCTGAGATGTAGACAGGTTCAGGAATGGAAGCTTTGCTCTAGGGTGATAGGTCTTCAGAAGTTTAGATCTCCAGCAAAAGATTGTTTCAGCAAAAGGAGGCTGAAAAATGAGGTGTCTGGAGTTCTTGAGATGAAGATGTGATCACTTTTCTGTAAGCAAAAAGATTATTATTCTGATTCTTCAGAATTGATCACTTGCTATCTGTCACAGCTTAATTCTTGATATTTTTTTGTGCTCTCTGTGTATTCTCTTGTATATTCTCTCTGACTGAAGACAAAAAGGAAGATCTTATTCTCTGAAAAATTCCTTGTCAAAGATAGCCGTTGGCAGTCATAAATGTCTTCCATAAAAAGTCTTGTCTTCTAGAGGAAGGTCCAATAAGACATTCCCTGAAACTTGCTCCAGAATAAAGACAAACGGCTGGCAGATCTCCTTGACAAAAATACTGAGAGAATTCAAAAACATTCCAAAGACTGGCAGCATTTGAATCCTTAGAATCGTTGATCTCTCAGAAAGATCGTCGATCTGAGCTCTACGATCGTCGAACTGAGCACAGAGATAGAAACAGGTCAAGCAGACAAAAAATGTCGAACTGAGCTCGAAGATCGTCGAACTGAGCTCAACGACCTGAAGAATAGCTGAAGAGAGATCGTCGACCTGAGCTCGAAGAACATCGACCGGAGTTCGACGATTTATCGAAGTTGAGCTCAGAGAGCGTCGAACCGAGTTCGACGTTTCGTCGACCGGAGCACAACGAAAATTGCCTTAGACTTGGCTCTATATCCTTGATCTTGGAAGGGTCCTGGGGGCAGCTTCAAACCTAAGTTCTAAGCCCTAGACTCATTCTAATGTTGACCTTTACAACTATACAACTAGGTCAACCTGGTTTCCTAAGACAAACATAGTGATCCTTACCCAAATTAGTAATAGGGTGTTCTAACAATCTCCCCCTATTTGGGTTAGGATTACTATTTACAGACAGAATTAGGAAATAAATAAGCATACATTCAAAACAGAAGCTAAATCAACAATGCAGTAGAAAAGATATAGCAGCAATGCAGATCACAGATAAAAAGTCAGCAAATATCCAGAGGAGGATGATTGTTCAGCTTACACAATTCACTTCTTCTCAGTTCCCTTTTTAAACATAATTTCTCTATTGGGATTGAGGGCTTCTTTCTTGGATCTTCTATCATCTTCTGCACCTAAGGAAGTTTGAGATTTGGGCCTTGGAACTACAGCCTCAGGGTGCAGCTTCATATAATCTTCTGGATTAAAGAATTTTCTTGATGCATATCTCTCCAGTTCTTTCTTTCTCTGATCTGATAGAGTTGTTATGTTGGAAGTGTCCTTGCCTTGCTCTCTGGCCTTTTTCATTTGATCAAGAGCAGCCAACTCTTTCATTCTAGCTGTCCAGGACAAGGGGTTGTTCTCAGGATCCTCAAATGGAACAGGAGGTTCATACCTGTTGATGGATTCAGAATCAGTAGGAGGAGTCCTGGAGACAACTGAATATTTTAGCTTATAAGGGAAAGGACCTGAAGCAGAATCAGTATGGCCTTGTCCTTCCCTTTGTTGAAATTTGTGCCCTCTCTGGCTTCCTCTATATTGACCCCTTCTAGATTGATATCCCCTTTGATGTTGCCCCCTTTGATAGTATCTCTGATAAGACTGGGAGAAGCTTTGTCTGGAAGCTGGAGCTTGAGAGGCTGAGCCTGAACCAGAATCTGGAGGAGGAGGAGGAGGAGGCTGATACTGAGAAGATTCTTTTTCATACTTATCCAGCTTCCTTCTCTTCTTCATAGCCTTTTGTTGGTTTTTGGAATACTGCATCCAGGGCTCAGATATGGGGCAGTCATGCAGAATATAATAAGGGATGTCATTAGAATCCTTAGCTTGAGCTGGGGGTACTTTCATCATGGCCTTACTTCTGGCCTTCCTTTTCTGGGCAATAGTATTTGAAGAATCATCAGATTCAGTTTGAAACTGATCACTCTCTGAACTTTGAGGTCTGTCATACAAATCATCATGCAAGCGATAGATGTTCTCAGAAGTACAGTACCTAGGAAATCCACGATTTTCTCCGCCGTTTTTCGTCCCCGACGAAGGGTTCCGCCATTTCCCTTCATCTTCCACCATAGGGAGGTGCTCCGGGCAAGCTTTCAACGCCAAATCATATCCGAAGCTTCCTCTCGGCCTCCTCCTTCATCCTCAAGCTTCAAGGGAGATTTGACCTAGCTTCCTCCATCAAGCTAGGAGGAGTATGTGCTTACATCTTCCGCAGCGTGATACGGAGAAGACAGGCCATTGGGAGTGAGTGACAGCCTCCTCTACCCCGGACGCAGTTGAGGACCGAGCTTGGACTCGGATTGAAAACCCGGGATTCCAACCGTGAACCCTCAATAAGGCTTCGGACCCGGTCGATTTCGCACACTCCTCTTAATTTGTTGTTGTTAGTTTAGTTTAATTTCCATGTATTGATGAAGTATTATTACATTTGATTAACACTTTCACTTATTCATGTCTATGTGAGTTATTGTGATTTTGTTATTTTTGCTTGAGGTGCGCTATATTCCATCCACCGCCATCATCCTTGCCGCACTAGCAATTGCTAGTGGCGTGCGTTGCGAAGAGGTGCTTACGACCCTCATTCCGCCGTTCTCTCCACCTCATCCGCTAGCCTACTCGCCCATCCGCCTAGCGATTCGGTGCATAGCGGCCCGACTAGTCTTCATCCCGCCTAGCGAAGCTTTGCATAGCGGCATTGCATAGGAGTAGTTTGTAGCATTTATTTTCTATTTCCGCAACCATCTAAACCCCCCTTTTTGAGCCGACCCGAGGACTTCAATCTCAAGTCCTCCTCGAAATTAACTCCACCTTACTGTGTTCCTTGTGAGATCGATACTTGGGAAAACTCGCCCATTTTATATTACTTGTGTGACCGGTTCACTGTCGTGATCTTCTTGCATCAAGTTTTTGGCGCTGTTGCCGGGGAGTATGTGGCTCGGAAGGCCAAGTCGACAAAAATTGTCTCCCCTGCCTTGCGGTATCTTCAGCATCTGCTTAGTCACTCTCTCACTGCGCGGTCGCTTAGCCAAAATGTGGTCGGGTGGCAGGATTTAGTTTCTCTATATAGCATGCTCAGTCGGGAACCCATTCACCTTGGTTATTTGTTGGCGACATTCTTCCACCACGAGGCTACATATCGCCTCGCCGGCGCGATAGGTGGTGCTTACTACATCACTCGCATCGCAAAGGATTTGGGAGTTTGGGACAGTTTGTCGCCGATGGAGCAGGTTACCTCCCCCTCTGTTATCACCCGTGCCAACATGGTCAGTTTTCATTTGCTGCGTGTTATTGGGCGGCGAGCCAATCGCCGATTTGAAATTATTATGCCGGGCGACGCCCGGGAGGCTCGGCAGGAGGATGATCAAGGAGTTGCGCCGGAATCATCTGCCATGGGAAGGCGGAGAGCTGCGGGAAGCACTCAGCCACGTCATTCACAGTCACCACAGCCACCACCATCCGAGCCGGAGAGACAGGCCGGCCCTCACTCTAGTGCTGCACAGGGTCAGAGCATTCCATTCTAGAATGAGCGGCTCGCGGATATTGAGGCCTCCCAGTTATGGATGCAGAACCTGGTCTATCAGCAGGCTTTGCGTGGTGGCCTGAACATCCCTCCGCCACCAGCGTTTTGCTCCCGCTCCACCCCCGCCACCCATTGAGATCCACAGCAGCGACGAAGAATGAGGGCAATTCCTCCGCCCCGCTGCTATCTCTGCATTTTTATCTTCCGATCCTGTTGTCCTGGCATTTTGTTATTCTTATTTTCCTGCAACTCTTTTCTTTTTATTTACTACAAGAACAATTTATAAACTGCTAATACAGGTATTTGGTCCACCTTAAGGACGGTAAACAAAAGGGCTATTCAGGAGACAACCCAAGCTTGGACCTCTATGGTCCTTCTTCTTTTTGTGCTTTTTATTTCGCTTGCCTATTTTATTTTTCTGTTATTTGTCTTTTTTCTTGTTTGTTTAACCTAATTCGTAGGTACAGTATATTTTTGTGCGATCCAGCAACCTCCGCCTTCTGGTATGCTCCTTCTTTAGAGCATAGGTACCCTTTCTCCTCAGGCCTCTTTTTATTTTAGATGACTATTTTCATTTCTGCCTGTTTTCATGCAAGTCTGGGGGGGAGAGCCGCTTATGCACTCCACGAGCACACTGATAGCATGCCAGTAGTTTTATTTTATATTTCATTATTGTAGAATCCTACTGCACACACCTTACCACCCACACAAGCGCGCACTTGACCACACACATGGCTCGAGTCAATGTTATCGTTGTCAATTTTAAAACAGCGGTGCTGACTTAGGATTTTAATTTAGAGTAGTTCGAAACTCGTGCAGTGCTCCTAATCGAGTACTCTCGTGGTGTAGAAATTGTATAGATTTAATTTTTCTTTATACTTGCAAATTTATATTTTTTTCTGCATTCGTAAATGATGTTTTCCCTACTCAAAATTGTGAATCCGGAGCAATCTATCGGTAGCGTAGGAATGTGTGTAGGCGTCTCTAGCTTCGTATTGCTCGAGTCGGGAGGAAGGATCATTTTTCTCGGTGGCTAAGAACTTGCCCCAAGCTACTTTCGAAGCATTGGTGCATGGAGTGATGTAGGCCATCATATTGGCCCGGTTGAGCTTTGTACCCTTCCTAACGTCACCCTCGCCAGCCCCTTTGTGCCTACCCTTCCTTTTGATTCAGCTCCACCGTTATTTCACCAAAGCCTCTTAGCCTATCCTAGTCGCACACCCAAATAGAGCTTTCGTACTTCATATTTTCATTTTGGGTTGTGATGTGGTGTATTAATTGTGAAAAAGTGGAAGTGCGCACAAGTAAATCTGCTGAATTGTTCAAAATAAAGAGATGAAAAAGAAAAGAAAAGAAAAAAAAACAAAGAGAAATTGAAAAGTGAAAATGAAATGTGAAAAGAAAAAAATTTTGGTTGAAAATCTTGTTGAAAATGATTTTGATTTGGATTAGGCGGTGCACACACCCATGTTGCAAAAGTTAAGTCTGGGGGTGTGGTGCACTCGCACGTTTGGTGGTTTGCTGAGGGATTCTCTTAGGCGAGCTCATTTGGGTTAGGTGCTAAGCCTTTCTTTTATCATTGTTTACCTCACCATAACCCAAGCCGCTTCATTACCTGAAGTCCTACGGACTCACGCTAGAGTCAAACTAGTGTCGTGGAGAGAGTGTGAACGGGCAAGCATATGGTCCCCGACATTGGTGGATTCCTTTGGAGGTGATCACGAGCCCCGATCTTTGGCAATGTCTAGCCAAGCGACCCGCCTATTTTCTTCCTACGCATGACCGAATGATTCTCCGACATTCAATTTTTGAGTAGTGACAATATTTATTTACTTTTGTCGAAAGTTATAAATTTCTTAGTATAATTAGGAATTTCTTCTATTATATTTTCTATACGCTTGAGTCTTCGATTTCTCGTTCTACTTTAGATCGAAGTTACTTCGTCAGCTAGCTATTTTAGAGTTCACGAGATGATTGTTTGCCCGGGACGTGCAAATGGTTAAGTCTGGGGGTGTGATGAGTCCCCATTTCATATCCATTTTCAGACTCATCTGGGCTCGTTTTCTTGTCTTTGCACTATCATTTAGCGCCATTAGCACTCCTTTTGGTTCGCTATGTCATTACACGTCTTGTGCACTCTTTTAGCCTATTCTTGTGTGTGTGTGTATTTCCCTCGTGTAATGCATTTTGTATATTTCTGTGACTGCCATGATCGACAGCGGGTGCAGTTTTCCTGCAGGTTCGGGGATCGTGTGGGCGTCCGGCATAGGACTTTCACCATTTTTGGCAAAGGAGTCAATGGTCGTGCGTTTTTACCCACGCATGACCATCGACCTCTTTAGCGCACGACCATCGGTCGTGCGCAGCCTGAGCTCTCATTTCATTGTCCTGTCCTGCCATATCGCACGATCACCCACCATACCGCGCACGATCACTGCTCGTGCGCTGCTGGTCGTGCGCAGTCATGCCATCTTTTTCCACTTTTCTGTCCCATATCGCATGATCACCACCCTTGCCGCGCACGATCACTTGAAAGTGAAGGGATAGATACTACTCTAGAGGGGGGGTGAATAGAGTTATCAAATTTTGCACAGACAAAACTTAATAGTCTACTCAACTCCCTTGGAGTGAAGTGCGGAATGAAAAGATTATAGATATTGATTTAACCTTAAAGCCTAACACAAGTGATGTGTACAAACACAGGCTAACTGTAATTACAGTTAAGCTTGGAAAAACCTAAACAGCAACTAGCAGCCTAGTTATATCTAATCACAGCCACAATGCAGGAATTAAACAATTGAATCCAGACGACACAAGGAGATTTATAGTGGTTCCCCAAACAACTTGGGTACGTCCACTCTTCTACCCACACAGTAGGAATCCACTCAGGTTTTTGATCAGGTGCCCTGCCACCAACAGAATCTGATTCAGGTAGATTCAGAAACCCTTTAGACTTTTGATCAGGTGTCTAAAAACCAAGCACAGGTTTTTGATCAGGTGCCCTGCCACCAAGGGATACTTTTGAAGGGAGTAATAACCCTGTACAGGAGGGGGAAGAAGGTTAAGATGTCTTCTCTATTTTTCAATAGATTAGAGAAGCACAAAAAGCTTGCACTGAGCTAGAATGCTCTAAAGAATCAAGGCTCCCCCTGGCTCAAAGATGTCCAGGTGAAGTCTTGCTTCAGTGCAGAAAACTCTTCAGAAAGTTCTGAAGGAAAAGCTACAGGAAGAAAATAAATAACAAAAAGAAATTTCTTCAAGCAGCTATTCTTCTTCTTCTTCTTCTTCAAGGAATCTCTGAGTTTGAACTTCCTGAAAGCAGGAGAACTCAGGTTGAAGAAGAGATGAGGATCTTAACACTTCTCAGTTAGATGAAGTTTGCTGAGAGCAGGAAGCTTGAGCTAGACGAAGGCTTGAGTGCTTAAGAATATGTGTTACACTAGCTTTTAATCCTTCTTCAAAGGGTCCTTTATATATTAGCAGCAAGCAACGGCTCTCTTCCATTTGAATTCTTTGTCTTCTTCTGAGCCTTGAGACTTGGGCTGTAAATATCAAGAAGACAGAAAAATCTCTGCAGCCAAACATTCTATAAAAAGGAATAAACCTCTTTCTAAGAAGCTGCAGGTTTAAATCAAATAACAAAGGACTAAATAAAGTCACATCAGAAATAATCTCTTTATAGCAAATAGAAGACTTTTCAGTCCAACGGCTATAAAGGGGTGTCAGCAGATAAAGTAACTTATAATGACAGCTAATAAGACAAACAACTTTATCTTAAAAGATTTGAACTCAGGCAAACAGAATGAAGCAAATAATGCCTGGAAACTTTATCATACAGCTTGAAATAATGTGCCAGAAAATGTATTAAATAATTAAATATAATAAATAAATACAAAATACAAAGGCAGGCAGAAAACGTCGAACGACCTTCGGAGATCGTCGACCGACGCACGGAGATCGTCGATCTATCGGGCAGATAGTCGAACGATCCAGATAGTCGACCTATCGAAGAAGATAGTCGAACTACCCCGGGAGATAGTCGACCTATCAGAACAGATAGTCGAACTACCAGATAGTCGATCTATCTAGGACAGATAGTCGAACTATCAAGCGCACAGAGATAGTCGACCTATCAAGCAGATAGTCGACCTACCTCAGAAAACAGATAGTCGACCTATCAACAGATAGTCGACCTATCAACGCAGAACAGATAGTCGACCTATCAACAGATAGTCGACCTATCAGCGCAGAATAGATAGTCGACCTATCAACAGATAGTCGAACTATCAGCGCAGAACAGATAGTCGACCTATCAACAGATAGTCGGCCTATCAGCGCAGAACAGATAGTCGACCTATCAACAGATAGTCGAACTATCAGCGCAGACCAAGGCGTCGACCAACTGATAGACGATCGTCGATCAGTCGATAGACGATAGTCGAACGGCGTTCGACTATGGTCGAACAAAAAAACTACTTAACCAAATTCTCAATTTGGAAAAGCGAGGACTCTACAGCTAGACTCCTAACCATTGACCATAGATATTTCTTGGGTCAAGGAGCACAAAGGAGAGGACTGAACTCAAATCAAACTAGGGTACCAACAATCTCCCCCTATTTGAGTTAAGTCTCTCAGAAACTAAAAACAGCTAGCAATAGAATACTAAAAATAATTTAAGCAAATAGATAACAATAAACTGGCAGATTATCAATCAGATAAATAATTATACCACAGCAGTTTAATTAAACTATTATGAATCTTTAGAGTCTGGTAAAGGATCAGAAGAACTAGAAACAAAAGAGATTTTTCTAAGCGGGTCAACTGATTCTTTCTTCGACATTTTTAGATCCTGAGCACCAATAATCTTCAGTTCTGTAGCTCTGGGGACAACAGCTTCAGGGTGCTTTTCCATGTACTTTGATGGGTCAAACATCTCAGGATTTACCTGGAACTTTTCAAATTCTTTCTTTCTATAAGCTGACATGGTAGTAAAACCAGTTATATCTTTTCCTTCTGCTCTTGCTTTTCTTATCTGGGCTGCTCCTACAAGTTCTTGAAAGCGAGCCATCCTAAAGTTAGGATCGAGCTCAGGATTTTCATATACGGGCTCAGGAGAAGCAGCATCAGCTATTTTATCTAGATAAGACATTAAAGAATACTTAGCAGATAGGTTCTTGCTATATATTTTAAAACAAAGGTGAACTATTTACCTTTTGATACAATTTCCTCAGTCTGTACTGGAGAAGGAGATGAAATTCTCTTCTTTGGAGAAGGAGGTGGGGAAAAGGTTGGTCTTTGACTCACAGTCTCCTTCATTTGTCTTTGAGAACCATGAAATGATTTTCCTTGAGAGCTTTGATAACCTTGCCTTGGCTGGGGCTGAGCAGACGCAGATTTTCCAGAGGAGGCAGTAGGATGAGCTGAAGGGTTCCCAGAGGCTCCTGCACCGGGAGGAGGAGGAGGACCTCTGGGAGTCCATCTAGAGACAGGACTATCATACCTCTTGGTTCTTTTCCTTTCTTTTTGCTGATTTTTCGAAAACCACATCCAATGCTTAAAATCCTTAGATTTGGGGTCAATGCCCTTCAAAATGTAATACGGAGTATCATTATCCTTGCTAGGAGGTGGAGGAGGAGCAGCTTTTCTCTTCTTTGCAGCAGATTTCTTTCTCTTTGATTTTTCAGAAACATCAGAATCATCATCATCATCTGAATGGGATGATGGAGGGTTCTCATAAGGATCATAGGCTTCTGAGACAGCCTTTTCTTTAAGCTTTGAAGCAGATTTCTCCTTTTCTTCTTCTATGGCATCCAAAGCCAGAAGGGAGTCTAAATCTAAACCTGGAGAGTCATCCCAGATGGATGACTTCTCAACTTGCAAATCTTTCTCTTTCTCTTTTAAAGATAGAACTCTTAAATTCCATGCAGCTCTTGCTTGAGCTTCTTCCAAACTCAGAACAGGAGAGTCAACTTTGACTTCCTCTTTCTCAGACTCATCTTCTTTATTATCCAAGAAGGATTCCAACTCAGGGTCAACTTGAATATCGGGAATACTTGGTACAGCCTCAGAAACAACTTCTATTATTTGGGCAGCTAAATCTTCTCTAATAATATCTGTAAAATTATGAATATAGATCTGCTAAATAAACAGATATCATTCCTTCAATGTATTCACAGACTATCAAATTAATAGACTCATCAACAAAACGAATGAGAGAGTTACCTTCATATTTAACCATCTCCCAGCAGTCATTCAGATAAGAAGTTATAATTCCTTCCAGGAATCTAACTATCACAGGAGAGGTTAGATCTTCTAAGCAGACCTTAACTGCAATCTCAGATAATAATATTCCATCTGCAATTTCTTTCTCAGACAAAACTGGAGCTAATACTAACTCAGCAGGAGCTATTTCTTTCTGGGCTGGAGCTATCTCTTCCTGGGCAGACATGACAACATCTGGAGCTATTTCTATTTCAGCTGGAGGAGAGGCAGGAAGGACTGAGACATCCTCATTGAACATCTCCCCTTGCCTGATTTCAGTAGCTACTGAAACCAGGCACCTAGAGGTAGATGGCTCAGCAGATTTTGAGATGGATTGGATGGAGGCAGTCAAACGGTCAATGGAGGCGGCAAGGGGAGCGATTGCCTCGTCAATCATGGTTTTGATTGACGGGGTAATCAGCTCCACAATGCGGGAGATAATCTCTGGAGAGATTTCAAAAGATGATGAATGAGAGGTGGATGGAGCAGCAGCAGATATGGTAGGGGTGCTGGGATGAGAAATAATGGGGACAGGGGATCGAGCTGGAGATACAGCAGGAGAATGACTTGGGGAATGAACTGGAGAATGAATTGGGGATACATGAGGAGTAAGAATTCTCTCTGATCCTAACAAATCGAAGCTAGGAGCAGATATCCTAGCCAGATATGTAGGTAGAGGAGAGGCTGGAGGGGAAGAAGGAACAACCGTAGTTGTTTCAGGGACAGCAGAGGAAGAAAGTCTTACTTCAACTGAAGTTGATGGTACTTCAGCTGAGGCAGACGGCAAAACAGAGGAGGAGGAAGGAAGAGCTGAGCCAGCTTCAATAGGTTGAGGAGCGACTGAAGCAGTCCTTGTGTCCTCAGATGGTGCTGGAGCAGATTTCACGAACGTCCTCTTCCACTTTGAGAATAGATGGGGATCCATCTTCTTGCTGGCATTGATGGTTGTTGCAGTAGAGCTCAGCAGCTGGGGATATCTTTCCTTCAGGAAAATACCTATAACCCTTCCGAGGGTAACTTCCTTCTTTCCATTCTTTTTCCTGATTAAATCAAACAGAACTGCAGCCCAATCGATCCTTTTACGATTAACAATTGCACACATAAGTGCGAATTGCTGCCTTGTTATGTTATCATGGGCAGAGTGCTTGCCCAGAAGCACTTTTCCAACTATCTCAGCCAAAAACTTAATCTTGAAGGGGAAGTTTACCTTGAGCAGCTTGGTGGGAATGCCCTCGGCATGTCCCAACTCGACCAGCATTCTTCCAAACTCCTGAGCGTCTTGCTCATAATCTTCGTCACCAATAACTAAACCAAAAACATCAGATAGGACGGCCGGAGTCAGGATAGCTTCTTCTCCGCCTATGGTACCAGTCATCGCTTCGTCTGAGGAAGACGACGTGAAAGCCCATTCTTTAATTTCTGGAATGTTAATCTTAATTCTTTCAGACATTAACTTTTCTAAACCTTGATCCCTGCAGAGCTGGAGAACTTCCACTATTCTGGCATCGCAACTGCTGAAAGCTTCAAAATCCACACTGAATCCTGCATCGAACTTGACGACGGCTAGAACAGCTGGGGAAATCGCCATTGAATCGCTGGAGAAACGCGAGAAGGAGGAGGAAGACGAAGGGGACGAAACGGCACAAAATCGCAAGCGGGAAAGCAGAATGCGAAAGGGCACGCTCCGTCGACGATAAAGCACAAGATCTTTTGACCTAGGTCGACTATCGGCTTTATATCTGACCGGATATAGTCGGTCTATTAAAAAGATCTTGACCCGATGGTCGAACGGTCGTTCGACGATCGGCTCAGAAGCAGAGTAGTCGGACAATCGTTCGACTATTTCTGGCTTCTCAAACAACAGGCTATCGTCATCCAGAGATCGACGATGTGCCTAACCTGTTCGACGATGGTCGAACGTCGATCGACGATCTTTAAACAGATAAGCTATCATTAACCAGAGGTCGACGATAGGCTTAAGCCGTTCGACTATCTTCGAACCTCGTTCGACTATCTTCAAACAGATTTCAACATAGGCAGATAAAGTCACACTTAGTCTCGTCCATTGATCATGCCTAGTTGAACTAAAAAGAACAGATGCTTCTGTTCATCTAAAGGCTTGGTGAATATATCACCTCTCTGAAACTCAGTGGATATGAACTCAAGACAGATCTTGTTCTTTTCCACACAATCTCTCAGGAAATGGTGCCTAATCTCAATGTGCTTCGTTCTAGAGTGGTGCACTGGATTTTGTGCAATTGAGATAGCACTGGTACTATCACACATGATCTTGGTGTTCTTGTGTGAGTAACCATAATCCACAAGCTGGTTTTGAATCCACAGGATCTGTGAACAACAACTAGCAGCTGCTATATATTCAGCCTCTGCAGTTGAAGTTGAGACAGAAGCCTGCTTCTTACAGAACCAAGAGACCAATCTCTCTCCCAGGAACTGACAAGTTCCTGAGGTGCTCTTCCTGTCAACTCTGCAACCAGCATAATCAGAATCAGAATATCCAATTAATTCAAACTCTGACTCAGCTGGGTACCAAAGTCCTAGATCTGGACATCCTTTCAGGTATCTCAGGATTCTCTTTAGAAGAATCAGATGAGATTCCTTGGGGTTGACCTGGAATCTAGCACAAAGGCATGTAGCAAATATTATATCTGGCCTACTTGCAGTTAGATATAATAGGGAACCAACAATGGCCCTATAATTCTTTTGATCAACTGGCTTGCCGTGATCATCAGAATCAATAACTACATTAGTAGCCATGGGTGTAGGCATTGCTGAAGCATCAGCCATCCCAAATTTCTTTACCAATTCCTTGGCATATTTGGATTGGGAGATGAAGATACCATCAGCATCTTGCTTAACTTGGAGACCAAGAAAGTAAGACAGCACACCCATGCTACTCATCTCAAACTTAGAGTGCATCAGGTCAGAGAACCTTTTGCAAAGTTTGGGATCAGTGGAGCCAAAAATAATATCATCTACATACACCTGAACTAACAGGATTGTGTCCTTGTGATGCTTAACGAACAGGGTTCTATCAACTACTCCCCTAGTGAAGTTGTGCTCTAACAGGAAACTAGCTAAGGTCTCATACCAGGCCCTAGGAGCTTGCTTTAGTCCATAAAGAGCTTTCTGTAACTTAAAAACATGAGAAGGCTGAGTTGAGGAAACAAACCCTGGTGGTTGTTCAACAAACACCTCTTCCTTAAGCTCACCATTCAGGAATGCACTTTTGACATCCATTTGGAACACCTTAAACTTCATGAAGGCTGCATAGGCCAAGAAGATCCTTATTGCTTCTAGCCTTGCAACAGGAGCAAAGGTTTGGTCATAGTCTATACCTTCCTCCTGTCTGTAGCCCTGAGCTACAAGCCTAGCTTTATTCCTTACTATGATTCCATTTGCATCTAACTTGTTTCTATACACCCACTTGGTGCCTATGATCAGTTGGCCTTTAGGTCTTGGAACCAAAGTCCAAACTTTACATCTCTCAAACTGATTGAGCTCCTCTTGCATTGCAATGATCCAGTGGGGATCTAGCTCTGCATCTTTAAAGGTGAGGGGTTCAACCTGTGAGAGGAAACAAGCATGCATCACATCCTGTCTTAATTGATGTCTTGTTTGCACACCAGCTGATATGTCTCCAATCACTTGAGATGTGGGATGATCTCTAAGTGTGACAATATCAGCAGGTGGGATGTGATCTTCAGCAACAGTTGGGATTAATTCCTCAGGAGGAATTTGATCTACTGTTGGTGGAACAACAACAGCTTCAACAGCTTCAGCAATGTCTTCATCACTGTCTGATTCAGTGATCTGAAGAGTTGATAGTTGAAGGATTTCTTGAGGGGCATCATGTACCTGCAAAGAACTGGAGGAAGGAGAATTTTCTTTCTCCTTGTAAAACATCTGATGCTCATCAAATGATACATGCACAGATTCTTCTATCTTACAGGTTGATTTGTTATAAACCCTATAAGCTTTGCTTACTTGGGAATATCCAAGCATGATTCCCATTGAAGCTTTTGCTTCAAACTTTCTAATATATTCTTTATTATTATTATGAATATACACAATACAGCCAAAAACTCTAAAGTAATTAATCTTTGGTTTCTTTCCTTTAAGCAACTCATAAGGAGTTTTACACTTAAGTTTGTGTATCAAACTTCTATTTAAGACATAGTTGGCTGTACTAACAGCTTCTGCCCAATAGGATAGAGGCATGTTAGCATCTGCCAACAATGTGCTAGCAGCTTCAATTAGTGTTCTATTCTTCCTTTCAACTACCCCATTTTGTTGGGGAGTTCTAGGAGCTGAGAAGCTATGTTTGATACCTTCTCTCTCACAGAATTCTTGCATGAGAAGAGAGTCAAACTCAGTACCATGATCACTTCTGATCAAGGCCACATGAGTAGAGTACTCAGTCTGCACACAAAGTAGAAAGTCTGTAAGGGCTTTGAAGTTATCAGACTTAGTTCTCAGAAAGAAAACCCAACTGAACCTAGAGAAGTCATCTACAATTACTAAAGTGTAATACTTCCCTCCTAAACTCTGTACATTTATTGGGCCAAAAAGGTCCAAATGTAATAAATACAGGATTCTAGGAGAATCACTTTTATTTACAGATTTAAATGAATTCTTGGTTTGCTTGCCTAGCTGACAAGCCTTGCATAGGCTCTCCTTCTTGTAGGGGCAAGAAGGTAAACCTCTAACAAGGTTGTGCTTAGATAACCTAGATATATTTTTAAGGTTTACATGACTAAGCCTTTTATGCCATAGGGAATTATTATTAAGGGTTACTTCATTAAACAGGCAGATTTCAGATTGAGATGAATTAAAATCTACTAAATATATATTACCTATTCTAATACCTACTAAAACAACATTATTATTTAAAGTAATATTGCAAGAGAAATTAGAAAATGAAACCTGGTAGCCAGCATCACATAGCTGGCTGACTGAAATCAGATTATGCTTTAGTCCATTGACATAAGCAACTCTCTTGAATGTAACTGCTCCAATGGTGATCTTGCCATAGCCTTCTGTCTGACCACAGCTGGAGTCTCCAAAGATAACCTTTGGGCCGAGCTTAGCTTTGAACTTTGACAGTAGATCTTTATTTCCTGTCATATGCTTAGAGCATCCACTATCCAAATACCACTTGTTTTGAGTGATTGGATAGGCCTTCACCTGCAAGACAATTATTTAGACAGAGTGGACCCAGGTAACCTTGGGTCCCTTGTTTTTCACATAAGAAAAACTGGAAATGTATGAGAATGCAGGCTGAGGGTGATAACCTAGTGGGTGAGATCTCCTAGGTGGGATTCTCCATGCTGATGATGGGTCAACAAACCTAGGGTTTCTATTCTCATTTAGGTTTCTATGGAATTGATTATGATTTTGAAAATCATATTGAAATCGTCGATCGACGTTCGACGATGGGCGCTCCGATCGTCGACCTTCGTTCGACCATGGAGCTTCCGATCGTCGAGCGGCGTTCGACGCCCTTTGCATTTCTTTGAAAAACTTCTTTCTCTTTTCTCTCTTAGCCTTATTTAATGTTTTATTTACAAGGTTTACTTGCTCAGTGTTCTTCTTTCCACTAGCTGAAATGAAGTTCACTGGAGTTGAAAGATTATTTTTAAGCAAGACTGGGGGTTCACTGGGAGAAGCTCCTAAGCCTAGTTTATCATTACCTGACCTAGTGTTAGTCATGCTGGTAATTTCTAACAGCTTAAGGCTTCTACCATTAAGGGATTCTTCTAATCTCTTAGACTTAGCTAATTCTATTTTAAGAAATTTAATTTCTTCACTACAAGTAGTGAGATCTTCCTTTAACCTAATGTTTTCAGAGGCTATTGATTCAGAGTCAGCTAGCCTATTTCTAAGTTCTTTTATCTCCTTCTCTGAGCTAATTAGATCTAAACATAAAGATTTAAATTCTAACTTAAATTCTTCAGAAGTAAAATCATAAGAAGAAAGTACCTCATCTTCAGTGGGCATTTCTTCATCAGAATCAGAACTCTCTGCAGCAGAGTGGTTGCTGCAGGCATCTATTGCCATGAGGCAAATTTCTTTTGCCTTCTTCTCTTCCTCATCTTCACTGGAGCTTGATGAGAAGGATTCTTCATCAGAATCACTCCAGGTTTCAGCAATGAAACCTCTCTCCTTCTTCTTGTTTTTGTAGGAGGATGGCTTGGAGTGCTTCCTGTGTTGTTCTTTGTCTTTTCTCTTTTCCTTGTTCTTCTCCTCTGGACACTCTGGCAAGATGTGTCCAGGCTTCCTGCAACCATAACATATAATTTCTTTAGCAGGAGAGCGATCATACCTTGGTTTGTCTTCATAACGTGAAGACTTCTTTCTGAACTCCTTTCTCCCCATCTTGAGAAATCTCTTGGCAAACAGTGCCATGAGTTCCTCATTGGATTGGCTGCTTTCAGAAACATCTGCAGCCTTAAGAGCTAGAGATTGCTCTTTTCTTGTAGGAGTGGGGGTCTTGGCTTCAGCTTCTGCTTCTCTGGTCTTCAGCACTTGCTCAAAAGACTTGAGCTTGCCGAGGAGAGCTTCAGTGGATATCTCATTAGTACTTCTGGCTTCTTTGATGGGCCAGATTCTTAGATCCCATGTGCTAGGGAAGCACATAAGAATCTTATCATTGACCTCTGTCAATGATATGTCCTTTTCCAGGGTCCTCAGCTCATTGATGATTGAGCTGAGCCTGGTGTACATAGCTTCAACTGATTCAGCATCAGTTTTCTTGAAGTTCTCGTACTGTGAGATCAGGTTGGACCTTCTGTCCTTCCTTTCATCAGCTGAACCAGCTACAATCTGGTTCAGTGTGTCCCACATGGCCTTTGCTGAGGAGCAGTCAGCAACCTTCTGGAACACCTCATCAGACATAGTCTGAGCCAGTATGTTCATTGCTTTGGCATCAGCAATTTTGGCCTTCTTGTACTCATCATTATAATCTGGAGGAGGCACTGCACTCATATCAGATGATGAGGCAGTGGCAGCAGCAGGTGCTCTTGGGGGACCTGACAAGATAGAAGCAAAAATACTTTCATCAATAGAATTCATATAAAGTTTGATCCTTGCCTTCCAGATGCCAAACTTTGCTAAGTTGCATGCTGGAGGTCTGGTGCTTGAATAATCCTTAGACTGGGCCATGATAGTGAATATCTATAAACTCTTGGTATCTATCAGGATCTTGTGACTTAGGTGTTAGCCTATACAGTCAGTCAACCTCCCTCTGATACCAATTGAAAGTGAAGGGATAGATACTACTCTAGAGGGGGGGTGAATAGAGTTATCAAATTTTGCACAGACAAAACTTAATAGTCTACCCAACTCCCTTGGAGTGAAGTGCGGAATGAAAGGATTATAGATATTGATTTAACCTTAAAGCCTAACACAAGTGATGTGTACAAACACAAGCTAACTGTAATTGCAGTTAACCTTGGAAAAACCTAATCAGCAACTAGCAGCCTAGTTATATCTAATCACAGCCACAATGCAGGAATTAAACAATTGAATCCAGACGACACAAAGAGATTTATAGTGGTTCCCCAAACAACTTGGGTACGTCCACTCTTCTACCCACACGGTAGGAATCCACTCAGGTTTTTGATCAGGTGCCCTGCCACCAACAGAATCTGATTCAGGTAGATTCAGAAACCCTTTAGACTTTTGATCAGGTGTCTAAAAACCAAGCACAGGTTTTTGATCAGGTGCCCTGCCACCAAGGGATACTTTTGAAGGGAGTAATAACCCTGTACAGGAGGGGGAAGAAGATTAAGATGTCTTCTCTATTTTACATAGATTAGAGAAGCACAAAAAGCTTGCACTGAGCTAGAATGCTCTAAAGAATCAAGGCTCCCCCTGGCTCAAAGATGTCCAGGTGAAGTCTTGCTTCAGTGCAGAAAACTCTTCAGAAAATTCTGAAGGAAAAGCTACAGGAAGAAAATAAATAACAAAAAGAAATTTCTTCAAGCAGCTATTCTTCTTCTTCTTCTTCTTCAAGGAATCTCTGAGTTTGAACTTCCTGAAAGCAGGAGAACTCAGGTTGAAGAAGAGATGAGGATCTTAACACTTCTCAGTTAGATGAAGTTTGCTGAGAGCAGGAAGCTTGAGCTAGACGAAGGCTTGAGTGCTTTTAGAATATGTGTTACACTAGCTTTAATTCTTCTTCAAAGGGTCCTTTATATATTAGCAGCAAGCAACGGCTATCTTCCATTTGAATTCTTTGTCTTCTTGTGAGCCTTGAGACCTGGGCTGTAAATATCAAAGAAGACAGAAATATCTCTGCAGCAAAACATTCTATAAAAAGGAATAAACCTCTTTCTAAGAAGCTGCAGGTTTAAATCAAATAACAAAGGACTAAATAAAGTCACATCAGAAATAATCTCTTTATAGCAAATAGAAGACTTTTCAGTCCAACGGCTATAAAGGGGTGTCAGCAGATAAAGTAAATTATAATGACAGCTAATAAGACAAACAACTTTATCTTAAAAGATTTGAACTCAGGCAAACAGAATAGAGCAAATAATGCCTGGAAACTTTATCATACAGCTTGAAATAATGTGCCAGAAAATGTATTAAATAATTAAATATAATAAATAAATACAAAATACAAAGGCAGGCAGAAAACGTCGAACGACCTTCGGAGATCGTCGACCGACGCACGGAGATCGTCGATCTATCGGGCAGATAGTCGAACGATCCAGATAGTCGACCTATCGAAGAAGATAGTCGAACTACCAGATAGTCGATCTATCAGGACAGATAGTCGAACTATCAAGCGCACAGAGATAGTCGACCTATCAAGCAGATAGTCGACCTACCTCAGAAAACAGATAGTCGAACTACCAACAGATAGTCGACCTATCAGCGCAGAACAGATAGTCGACCTATCAACAGATAGTCGAACTATCAGCGCAGAACAGATAGTCGACCTATCAACAGATAGTCGAACTATCAGCGCAGAACAGATAGTCGACCTATCAACAGATAGTCGAACTATCAGCGCAGACCAAGGCGTCGACCAACTGATAGACGATCGTCGATCAGTCGATAGACGATAGTCGAACGGCGTTCGACTATGGTCGAACGAAAAAACTACTTAACCAAATTCTCAATTTGGAAAAGCGAGGACTCTACAGCTAGACTCCTAACCATTGACCATAGAAATTTCTTGGGTCAAGGAGCACAAAGGAGAGGACTGAACTCAAATCAAACTAGGGTACCAACAGAATGGTCAAAGTCCTTTGGATGAACTGGGTCGTCCAGAGTATACTTGGGAGCGAGAGGATGAGCTTAAGAGCAATGCAGACTATTCTTTCCTCTTCGATTCAGGTAATGTTACAATTTTCGAGGACGAAAATTTTTGTTAGGAGGGGAGATTTATAACATCCATAGTTTTGACGCGAAATTTAATTTTAATTGTAGAGTCGAGTCGCGACGGATTTTGATCGAGGCAGCGCGTCGTCAAGGTACAATGTTACTATTCGCGTTCGTTAATTTGAGAAGTGTGTTAGTCATAATGATAGTGTAACACATTTCATTTTAGTAAAGTTGCTCGGCGAAATCGTTTAAGTTCAAAGGCGTTAGTATAGTGTGGAGTGAGTTACGTTTAGCAAGAATAAATAAAGATGGGGTGTCAATAGCAGTTTTAACCCCTCTTATACGGTTAAGAATGAAAACTGCAACTTCTCAAACCCGCACACCCTCTCATTTTTACGGAGAGAAGTCGCAACCCGCACTCACTTTTTACGGGTTAGAAACCGCAGCCCGCGTTTCCGTCTCCCGCAAACGACGAGCCCGACGCCCCTCCAGGTGCTTTCTGTCGGCCGATCCCCCCTCCAAAAGTCATCTCTGACTTCTCCTCCTTCCTCTACGAGTGATGGTGGGTGTTCCTTTTGCTTCCTTGGTCGCGGAAGAGCCGGATTCAACCCTAACCGGTGGAAGTTGAAATCGTTCATTTCCGGTGAGTTTATTTCTCCCTTATCTCTATTCCTTCATGGAAATCCTTCGATTTGGATGTTGATCTAACCTAGGTTTTCATTTCGATTGCCCTAGTTAGGTTTTGGAATACGAAATCCTCCGCGAAATTGGAGTTGGGCGTATTGAGAGCCTCAATCACTCCCTTGTAAAGGTAATACGCTAAGTTAGTCTCTTGTTTTTGGGTATCCTAGTTTATTGGAATTTTTCCAATGAAAACCCTAAGGGGAAAATATGTAAAGTAGGGTTGTATTTGATTGCAGAATTTTGGTGGCCTCGGGGCAAGATTCTGAAAGTCCCCAGCAGTCGGATTTCCTTCGGAAAACGGATGTCGCCGCGCCGAGTGTACGAGCGTCGCACTACCACGGTAAGGAAACCTAATTCCTGCTAATTAGACATAGCAAGAAATATATTTTGTATACGCATATGTAGGTTTTTTACAAATATCATGACCATGCATAGAAAGGTGTGGTGGTAGGAAAACGGTCGCGGAAAAATGTGTAGGATGACACCCTTCTCCAAGACCAAAGTAGTCAGATCATGAACAGTAATATTAGGTACAAAACCTTTACCTGTGTACGTAAGCTTGGAATTTGTCCAACCAAGAGCATGAATGTCCCTTCTAGTTGACCACGAGAAAGTCAAGGGTCGCTCAGTAGTACACCAAAAGAGATGTCCCAAGCAGAGTAGCATCAGACCAAAAAGGTCAGTAAGCACACACGTCATTTGTGTTAGGTAGAGGCGCACTACCTTTCTCATAAGGCATATGGTACCTTATGAGCAATACAGTCTTGGGAGTTGACTCCCCTTTGAGACAGTTAATAGATTCGAGACTGTGTCCGCGCGACACTAGAACAATTGAGTTCGTCAGATGGTCTCGGGTCGTCAGTTTCAGATGCGCGTTAGGAGCTACTCTGTCTAGAGCCTTCCAAGTAGATGTGTAGACTAGAAGCCACATAGAACTCAAGTATATACCTGACGTTGAGACAGTACACTAGTTTGTGAATGTCGGGACTTGGGTTAGTGAACAGAAAGTCACGAACATAGAACAAGTAGATGTATTGACCAGGAAGTGTTGTGAAAACATGCATAACATATAGCATAAATATTTTTAATGCACAAAACTATTTTCTAAAGACATGCATTCATCATATGAGAAAATATTTTTAGTGTCACTAGGAGGAGTTATTTTTCTTTACTCTGACCCCTCGTGAGCAATTTTTTTATAGGTGACCCAGGTGGGAAACTACGTCTAGGATGAGTGTTATGGTGGCGTCAGTTTGTAGTGTTTTCCCATTCAGTTTTTCTTTACTTTCAGCATATACTTGTAGTTGTGGAAAATGTACCTTGTAATGTTTTATGTCTTGTATCAGACTTATAATGTTATTACAGATTTTCAGTTATTTAACTCCTATTCATGTTTAGTGGCTCTGTGAATCCAGATATGAGGTATGTGGTTACCCTTAGTTACTTTCTTAGCTTCCGTTGTGAGTTGTTAAATCCTTAGTAGTTGTTTCTTTTTACCTGTTGCATGCTAGTTTTAATACTGTTTCCTAATTCTCTTTATATCGCTGACCCGGCCGGTTGGCTGATTATTGTAAAACTGAGGAGTGTTACATATTTCACATAGTATTTTGACACCAGCATATATTTCACATTCGATGTGAGATTAAGGCTCCGATTGGCACTGCGGTAGTGATCGTGGATGCAGTGGTTATGAAAGGAGTGAAGGTCCGATTTCACCTAGGGAACTTTATTCACTTTTATATTCAAAACTAGTTTTCTTTTCTTGCTGGCAGTCATAACCATTGTCTGTCAAGTACTTATGTTTAGTTCAATGTTATTATATTTGAATGACAGCTCCACAACAGATGCAGCCCAAATCGGCTAACATCCAAATCACTCCAAAAAAGGATATTTTCTGTAAATACCAATTGGCATGGACTTCATCTAATATAATAACACGATAATGCGGATGTCGGTAAACCAACAAAAAAAGGTTAAACCGACTATTCACTAGCACACCTAACAATAAGTTTGAGATCAGAATCACCTACGGCAGGCAGCCTTGCAAGCATCTGCACCAGAATAGTCCCCACATCCGTGACATCGTGTGATCTCTCGCCTATGCCATCACATATTGCAAGCTTGATTGCAACTGCTTGATCTGTAAGACGCATTGGTAAAATTCCCGGAGAGTCCAGCAGCTCGAGATCTTCCCCAAAGCGGACCCATCTGTTGCAGAATGGTTAGTTTGGTCAAAAATCTAAACACCGCCGATAATATTTTATGTGAATCTCTTCGGCACTAATAAATTATAGCTATCTAGTTCAAATGAAACTAAAACTATGAAATTTGAGATTCTAATTCATTATCATGTGGTGATTATGACGCAAGGTAGGTCGTGTGACTTGGATGTGTTGACACTAATGCAATCCTAAATGGATGTGATGCAAGATGGACTCAAATAAATACAACTTATATGAAAATGCAAATGGGTTTTTAACCTATTGCTCCGGAATTAAAATTTTGCAGTGATGATTTTTAAAATGAAGCAAGTTAACACCAGATGATTAATAATTTTCCGGCATACAAACAAACCACGCTAACATTCGCACAAAGTCCTATCTACTACAATTTCCACGATTAAGCTCTATAGAACAAAGACAATAATGAAAAAATACACTAAGAAATCAAAATATCCAAACAAGTACGAAATGTTTTCTAATATTCAATAAAAAGAAATAAGCACGATACAATAATACTCATGTAGCAAAGAAGATCCGGCAACAGCGGCAGGCGCGGCTCCACGAGATGATGGATATGGTTGTGACGGATTTAGAAAATGGGAGAGGTATGTCTGTTGTTGATTTCAGGATAGGGAGGTGGTGTTGTTGTCGGCTTAGACGGTGGCTCCACGACAGAGGAATGAGAGGAGGAAGTACTATAGTTGTGAGGTTCGCTGGTGGCTGACGGGATCGAGAAGGGAAAGGGGAACGGAACTAGTACGCCGTCCAGGAGATTGGGCGTTGTCATTGATCGACCAGAGGAGAGCAACGGGAAAAATCATGACGCAGTAATGGGATGGGCGGCTGGCTGGGACGAAAACAGGAAAGGGATTTCCGGGTAGATACGAGGGTGGTAGGGGTAATCGGCGCTGGGAAGCAAAATCTTGACAGTGGTGAGGTGTGTAAGCAGAGAACATACGGCAAGATGGAGCGGCTAGGTATTTGTACCAAGTTGCAGGAACGGAGGGCAGTAGCCGGCGTTGGGAGGAAAGGAAGAGGGGAGAGGAGGTTTGCGGTGGCCAATGGTAAAATACCTGGGAGGTATTTGTGGATACAGCGGTAAGGGAGAGGATGAGCGCGTCTGGGGACGATGACAAGGAGTCATTGTTTGCGGTTTTGTCGAGTGGTTACAAAAAACGAGTGGCTCTGAGGAGAAGTTGAGAAGAAGTGAAGTGAGGTCCGGCTGAGATTGAAGGGATCATGTGGTGATGTGAGAATTACGGGAAAATTACAAAGTAACTGTAAAGATAGTCGGCACGTCACATCCCAGGGATCGCAACGTCGCACCACGAATGAATGTCAGTCTAGCTTCTCCCACAAATCAACAATGCCTCTAAACTGCAGCATCTGTCCTTATTTATAACAAGATGGGGTGGTTGAGCACCAGGTGTGAATGGCTATGATTGGTCGTTATGCCCGAGACCCTAAAACACCGAAAACAAATCCAAAAAATAAAATACATAAAAATAATAGAACGACGAGCCGGACACGGTCGTGGTCTCAGATCGCTGATCCGATCATCGCCTCTTGTGCGAATATACGAAAGTGGGTCCCGTCGACCCGTAGTCTAGTGTCGATCTCCATCAGATTATCTTCTACCATGAGGGTCTAATTTGTTGGTGTTTCCAAGGTGATCTAGAAGTCATCAAGCACTTAGTCTCACTGCTAATACGATATGAGCCTATAGAGACGCGCATAAGAGCGTCTAGAGAAGTTGGAGGAAGAATTGTGTTTGTCATACTCATATTGGATATAAGTGAAGAACCAATCCTATGACATAAAAAATATCGCCTCAAGTTACGTCGAGTGCGTATCGACGCACGTCGAGTGCGTATCGACGCACGTCGAGTGCGTATCGACGCACGTCGAGTGCGTGTCGATGGACATCGAGTTCTTTTTGACGCAACCGAAATCAAAATCAAAGCGGGGTTAAGTCGACGCAGGTTGAATCGAGTGCGTGTCGACGCACGTCGAGTTCAAGTCGACGCAAGTTGCGTCAAGTGCCGTCGAGTGCTTACCGATGTTGCGTCGAGTTCTTATCGACGCACGTCGAGTTCAATTCGACACATATCGACGCAAGTCAAGGTTTTACCGGATTGTGGTGGCTCATGTCTGTCTGCTATCCTTGGGTATAAATAGACTTGGAAAAAGGTTTTCCTTGAGTGAGTCTGCTTTTGAATCCGACTTGTGAGCCAAGCCCTACAATCCGCCGCGACATTCCCATCAAGTTGTCGTCGTCTCTTCTGAAGCGAATCTAGTAATTCATGGAGACGCAGAGGGAACTCTTTCACCATCCCAGATCTTGTTGGACAAGACATTGGTGTTCTCCTCTGCCAGTGTGGATACCTGTAGAGCCGTAGATCTATTTCTGTGTAGACTCAGCCGTCTGCTGCATAGACAAGTATTCTGGAGCAAATCTTTGGAGCATCTTGATTGATTTTGAATCGATCCTGCACAGGTATATTGCACCTTTTGATTTTTGCTTCTTGATTCATGGTCATCGCAAGATCCTATTTAGTGTTTAGGATTTTTCTAGTAATCTATTCCGCTGCGCACATGTGATGTGTAACCACTTGATGAAAACCCAACATAATTTTGAAGAATGAAATGCTTATTTGAGCTCTCTCGTAACACCTGGCCGAGGAGCTGCTGCGCACATTTGCCGCTTTAGAAGACGGTTGATTAGGGAAGATTTGCCTACATTTGGATATCCCACTATTCCAGCTCTGGCCTGTAGCAGATTAGAGAAGTTATCCCATGTTATCCAAAAGTCTAATGAAATGTGAAGAAAAATGACTATCTTATCAATGGTTATACAAAATCTTATTCTTGCATTTATAGAGAGGCGCCTAGTAAGATCAAACAAAACTAAATTAGGATATAAGTATATGCCATTCAAAAGATTCCTCTATTTTTATGTCAGAAATAAACATCAGAAGATTAGAAGATTATATGCCGTAGAAACTTCAAATAATCAGTTTAATTAAGAGTGAAACATGGCACTCAGGAAGAAGCAAATAAAGTCGGAGAGGAACATAGAAATTAAAAAATAGGGTCTATTGACATAAAACCGCAAATGAATCTGAGAAGTACTATTATGTTCAAGCTCATTAATTAAAATTTTTTTATCAAACTTGGAGAATAGAAATGGAAAACCCTAGAGCAAAAATTGGTTCCAGGGTCAAGCCCGTGTTACATTATTACATATGCACATATGTGCTAACACTCCTCCACAAATTATAAAAAGACATTGATCATGCCAAGGTTGTTACAAGTATCAATAATATTTTGTTACGGTCCCGCCTTGGTCTCGTATATTGTCGACCCTTATCGAGTTCTACTTTCTATTTTATTATTATGCACGTTTTTGTTCCTCCGTGTCTAAAGACCAAGGAGGGGGTATTTTGGTGTGACTATTTAAATACCTGGATTGGTGAACCAAAGGGGGCAAGGAAAATGCATCTTTATTTTAATTTCTCATTCCTCTCTCTAGTTCATATCTCTCTCACTCTATAACTATTCTTCAACCGCACGGAACCCACAAGGCCGAGCCCTAGCCGCCAGTTCCGCGATCCGCTCCCCCGCCTCCGCCGTTCGCAAGCCGCAAGCCGCCGCCGCCATAGCTCGTCAGAGCTCCTCCTCCCTCAAGGACTTTCCCCCTCTTCCCCATGCACGCGTTCTCAATGTAGGGCATGTAACATATTTTTTCCACCCAAAGGCTGTGAGCACTCATCTTGAGTAGGGTAAAAACGATCTTTTCTCCTACTTTCTTGTAAATTGTATAACAATTCACCTCAATATGTTTTTGGCTCTTGACAAATTGGATTTCTCCCAATGCGAATTGCTTGTTATACCATAATCATAAGGGACAAGTCATAGGAACGAAAACATAAAATTTATGAGAAAAACGACTTCACAAAGTAGCTTCAATCATCACTCGATATTCGACTTCAACAAAGGATCATGATAACCCCTTTACCTCTTGCTTCCACGAGAGGGTTACCAGCTCTAAACCCAAAACCTGAAATAAAATGTCTGACATCAGGACAACCATTTTAGGGTCATATACATCACTTTTTTGATAGTATATACCTTCCCTTCAAAAAAGTATAGGATCCATATATAATCACATTAGTTGGAAAATCTTGGGAAAACCATGAACCGACTGAGTATACTCATAGAATATGTAAAGATCTGTCCATGTGAGAGTAAGACAAATTAGCTTCCCAATCAATTGTCGGTGCTGCTCAAAATTTTTCAACAACTTCTCATTGATAACTCGCAATCCATTGTCATCTCTACAAAAAAGTTTTTAAGATGTATTTGAGCTGAGACAAGATAATACCCTTCCCGCTTGGAAAGTGTCTCGCTTGAGTTATCTGTGCCAAACTATCTTTTAGCCACCTTTAATGCACTTCTCTCCGTATGAGAAGAGGATTACTGAGCTCCTCAGGGTTGGAAAGGATAAGCGAGCATTAAAAGTATCTAAAAGAAAGTTAAACACACAAAATTCTTTATTTGCTTAGTTTACATAGTCGTCCTTGAAGTACTGCCGATATTATACACATGTCACCTGTGTTCATTCAACATATTAGTTCAATATAAAATAAAATACCTATATGTGACAAGTGTAGTAAAATATATGTCTGGGAAAATAAAAATCAGATTCCCACGTTGGGGTTGAGCACGGTTTTCCTAAACCTTCGCGTAAGTTCTCCATTACCCAACTATACAGAATCAAACCCACGAAATTCTATTTACTCGTATGGGTTGCCCATTCGGACCATCCACACACGGTTTTCTTGAAAAGGCACATTTATTCTCACATATGCAAATTTTATTTTACAAGGCACATTGTTCTATAAAACATATTAAAGAGAATGAAACGAGAAATTTTGGACTTAACTGAACAAGATGGAAAAATTGTTGAAGGAGCTCCCCGACAGCTGATGGAACGTAATTAAGGCACATTCACTTTCAGATTAATAGAGTCTACATGAATAAAGTCCATATATTTGAGGCAATCCAATTCCTTAGTCTGAAACTATTTTTGCATATTTGTTTTCAAAGCACTAATATCCACAAAATCCTTCTATGTATAATAAAGTCATTTACATAAATAATCTATTAATTAGGGCAAAGTTGATTGTATTCAATAGATAGGTCCCTTATATACATAGAAAATACATCATAATCAAATACATAACGGAATACGGTCTAACACTTCCCCTCAAATTGGACATGTTATATTTTTCATACCCAATTTATCAATAAAAGAACAAAAAATATTTACCCCGAGACTCTTATATCAGCTAATTGTCCTTCTGAGAGAACAAAAGGTATGCAAATAATCTTTTTTCGATTTTCTCCTTAATGAAATGTCTATCCACCTCGATATGCTTGGTGCGGTCATGCTGGACGGGGTTGTTAGCGATGCTGATTGCAGCTTTATTGTCACAGTACAACCGGATAGGACTAGACTGACTCAAACTCAGGTCACACATCAAAGAGCGTATCCATAATCTTTCACATATGTCATGTGTCATTGCTCTAAACTCAGTTTCAGTGCTGGACCTTGAGACGATAAATTATTTTTTACTTCTCCAAGTGACTGAGTTCTCACCAACGAATGAACAATACCTTGATATAGATCGTCTGTCTTCAATGGATCCAACCCAATCAGTATCAGTAAAAACTTCAATCTTTAAGTCTGTATTGGGAGTGAACAGGATCCCCCATCCTGGTGAAGTCTTCAAATACCTCAAGAATCGATGAACATTCAGATGTCTCGTCTTTAGTACATGCATATATAGACTAACGATTACAACAACATAAGCTATGTCAAGACGAGTGTGGAATAGATAGATTAATCTTCCAACAAAGCGTTGATAGTCAACCACGTCTTCAACAGGATCATCATTATCTCTTCCAAGATTATGATTCATTTCCATTGGTGTATCAGCAGATCTACAACCACTCATACCAGATTATTCCAGCAAATCAAGTGTGTATTTTCTTTGGGAGATGAAGATACCGTGTTAAAATCGTGCTACCTCAATTCCTAAGAAATACTTTGGTTTCTCCAGATCTTTTACTTCAAACTTTCTTTCCAAATTCACCTTCAAAGATTTTACTTCTTCAATATCATCTCTTATTATGACAATATCATTAACATAGATAATGAGAGCAGTTATGAGATTTGCTCTTTTTTTAATAAACAAAGTATGATCAACGTGACTTTGTTTCTATCCAAGTCATGACTCCGTGGAATTGACCAAACCAAGCCCATGGAGATTGCTTCAAACCGTAAAGTGATTTTTTTAATCGACGCACTTTCCCTTCAGACCGGAAGAGGAAAAACCTAGAGGGATGAACATATATACCACTTCATCTAAATTCGCATGAAGGAAAGCATTCTTCACATCCAATTGGTTAAGTTCTCAACCTTTGCACACAACACATGATAGCAACACTCATATGGAGTTCATTTTTGCGACGGGGGCAAAAGGGTCTTAATAATCAATTCCCAAAGTTTGAGTATACCCCCTTGCGACCAACCTTGCTTTGAATCGTTCAACCAAACCTCCAGAGTTCTGCTTTACGGTAAACACTCACTTATAACCAACGACCTTTCCAGGTGGAAGATGAGTTAGGTCTCAGGTACAATTCTTTTTCAAAGCATTCATTTCCTCAATCATAGCCTCTTTCCACTATTGATGCCCAAGAGCCTCCTGTCATGTGGATGGAATGAAGACAGAAGCAAAAGAGGAGATGAAAGTTTTATGGGAAGAAGTTAGAGCATCAAGGAAACATAACGAGATAGCGAAGGTTGGGTGAAACAATCTTGTACCTTTTCGAAGGGCGATGGGAAATTCAGAAGAATCCGTTGACGAAGCTGGCATTGGTGCAGGTGGCGTAGGATGACCCTGTGTTAGCTCCACTCTATGTGGTGTACACCTGTAACTCCTTTTTATTATAAGGAGGCTCCCCTTGATTGAGAGTCTCAGTAGTGGGTAAAGAATGTGAAGGAGGAATCGGCAAGGGTAAAATAGGTGAGCTCACCTAACCCATATATGTGTCTCCCCCTGAAGTGAGGTTACGTAATACAGTTTAGATTCATGAAATGAGATATCCATCGTGACAAAAATCCTTTAAATCGGTAGATGATAACATTTATACCCCTTCTGAGTGGGTGAATAGTCAATGAACACACATTTAAGTGCCCGAGGGTCAAGCTTGGACCAGCCCGGAGAGTGCATATGAGAGAAGTAGACACAACCAAAAATTTTTGGTCGTAGAGAGGTCGGTGTCACCCCTAAGGAAGTAAGAGGGGTTTGATGTCCCAGTACTGAAGAGAGCAAGTGATTTATGAGATAGGCAGCCGTGAGAACAACATCCCCCCAGTAGTATTTTGGGAGATTCATAGTGAAGAGTAAGCAGTGAGCCACTTTTAAGAGGTAACGGTTCTTGCATTCCGTGACTCCATTTGGAGATGGAGAGTGGACACACGAAGTTTGATGCAGAATGTCATGAGCAGCAAGATAGTCCTGCAATGGAGCGTTGACATACTCCCCACCATTATCACTACGGAGGATTTTAATTGCAACAAAAAAATAAAGTTAACGGAGCAGTGAAGAGATTTAGTCAAATGACTAACGGAATGTAGACTACTGGTGAACTTTGGAACATGAAGAACAGAGGACAAAGGGAGAGAAGAATAAGGAATGGAGTCTTCCCAACAATTGAAGAGAAGGACCCATCAGCAATGTTCACTTTAACCCTGCCTAAAAGAGGGGGAAATGATACAAAACATGAAGCAAAGTCGGTCATGTGATCGGTGGCACCGTAATCGATAATCCATTGAGTAGGATCAGTAGAAGCGGAGTTGGCACTCGAAGTACCAATGTGGGCAAGAGCAGATGATGGCATAGGTGCATCAGTAAGCGCAATAGTAAGGTCGTGCATCAAACGACGAAGGCCTACATCTCTTCAGCAGAGAAGGAAGACGACTGAGAAGAACCACCATCGAAAGTCTCGGTCAGATGTGAAAGAATTGGTTTCAAGAATGTCTAAACACCTAGAGGGGGGTGAATAGGTTCAATTCCAATTCACTTAGGCAGTTAAAAAACTAATCACAGCACAGCTATAAATTCTACAGCTACCACAGCACACAATAATCCAGTCACAGCATACACACAGATTTATAGTGGTTCCCTAAATGATGGGTACATCCACTTTCCTCCTTCGCCTATCTAGTAGTACACTAGATTCGGCCAAACTTCATTCCACCTTCTCAGATCCTCAGATCTTACAACTCAGAATCCAAATTGGTTCCTACAGCTCAGACTTCAACAAGTCCTACAACTCAGGCTCTTCCCAAGAACCCTATCTCAGAGTGAATACACACTCCTACAACTCAGGCAATCAAGCCCTACCTCAGCCCTTATCACCAGGCCTACAGCTCAGAGAACTTAATCTCCTACCTCAGGCAAACAGCCCTACCTCAGCCTTTATAGTTACAGGCTTACAACTCAGAGATTGAAATCTCTTACACTCAGATCTAAAAATAGATCTTACAGAAAATTGATTAAAGAGTTTATTTCTTCCTTCACCCAGATAGAGAGAGAGAGAGGGGTGAGGAAATCTTGATCAGATCTTGATGGATCTGCTTTCTCCTGACCTTTGTTGTAATGAATCTGATTCAACCTGACTTAGTTTATTCACAGCTTCTTGAAAGAGAGAACCTAGATTGATTCTTCTTGAGAAGTTGGTGTAGATCCAGCTTCTTCCTTTTTGCAAAATTAAATCTGCAAACACTGACAGATCTGATGAGATGCTGTCTACTTCTCTGATTTTGATTCAGAATCTTCTTGTTGTATAGAATTCTGTGAATTCTTCTTGGAGTGATTTCCCCTTCTTCTTATTTTCCTTGTTTTTTCCTTCTCATCTTCATTCTGTGATAAATCAGCTCTTTTTATAGATCTCGTCAGAGGCAACCAGCTGATCCGGTAGATAACTGACATCTGACAGTTCTGACATATCTAACAGCCTTGACGATTCTGAAAGATGTCAAGTCTTCAGTCTTGAGATCTGGCACTTAGAGTTATTTAACTCAGCTGAATGTGTCGAAACATAAGTATAATATGTGTCGACATTGATGAAGTATGTATCGACACAATTTCCAGAGAATCGACACAATTTCCAGAGAATCGACACAACTCCTTTGATGTTGTTGACAAACTTCAGAATCTGTCGACACAGCTCTTTATTCAGTCTCGACACAATATTTGTAGAATGTGTCGACACAAGTCCTATGTGTCGACACAACTTCTCCATTTAAAACTGATGTCGACTCAAATTCTGTGTGTCGACACAAGTCCTGTGTGTGTCGACACAACTTCTTCTGCTAATGTCAGCACTTCTAGTCTAAGTGTGTCGACACTAGTCCTGAATGTCGACACAGCTGTTGTCGACTCAAATTCTGTGTGTCGACACAAGTCTTGTGTGTCGACACAGCCTTGCTTCTAGTCTCGACGTTGCTCCTTCAAAGGTGTCGACACATTATAAGTGTCTCGACACTTTTGTACTTACAATATTTTCTGCATCCTTTAGCCTGCACCAGTAAACTCAATATACCATCAAATACAAACTGATGTATATCATTGAATTAAGTGAGACTTCTCCAAATCAGATACACAATTTCCAATGTACCCAACAAGATGAGTAGAGCAAGGAAATCGGCCTAGAGTCCTACCACAACTACGACCACCACGAGAAGTTGATCCACCTCGAGGAGGAAAGTTGTGAAGGCTATAACAAGTATCCGGAGTATGAGGAGGCTTGCCACAATAGTCACACGTGAGGTGATCCCCTATCTATCAGCTTAGGATTGAAATCACGAGAAGCGCGGCTGCCAAAATGGGGCTGATGAGCCACTAGAGCAGATCCCTCTGGAATGTTGGAGGTGGTCCAGGACAGTCGTCGATCAAATTATTGTTGAACAATATTGTAAACATCAGGAAGTGAGGAAATAGGACATGCCCAAAGATCTAGATCGTAATCTGAACAAAATCATTGTGCAATCTGTGTAGAAACTCAAATACCGATTTTTATCTTCGTGATTCTTTAGCAAGAGTGCATCTGCATTGCACACCATGACGAGAGAGTCAAAATAATCATACTCCTGTTAGAGCTGGGTAAACTCAAGGGAATAGGTTTAACGAAGATGATCCCCCTGACGGAGATTCCCGATCTTGCGATGAAGCTAGAAGATTTGGGTTGTATTCCCCTTACGGGAATAGGTCGACTCAGCGCGCTTCCATATGTCTGCAGCAATATTGACGCAAGAGGGATCTATAGGCAGCAAAAAATCTGCGACCTAACCCTACATGCTATGCAAAAGTCCGACGGTTAGATCACAATTGGATAATAAATAAAATCATCTCACGCAGATAAATTCACAACAAGGCACAATAATTTATTTAAGCGAGGCAAGCTTAGTATTTCCTCCGCGTGGAGGACCAAAGCAAGAGCGCGCGATAAATAAATCCTACAAATCACGATAATTATCAAACAGACCACCACAATACAAGATATTCAAACTAATATAGTAACCAATCCAATATAAAAGTGCTGAAAATAATACGTCCAATACAACGAGAACTCACCAAATAGTGGGTTGACCAAGACAATGAAGAGCTCGGAGCCGAATGCGTTTTGACGGCGATCTAATATGGAACCGGAGGCGTGGAGATATCGTAGGTGGTTGTCCTCGGCGGTGGAAGGCTGAAACGGACCGTAAATGGATAAATCTGGCTAGGTAGTGAAGGATCCGAGGGGGAGGGGTTGGATCCGATGATTCGGCACGGATCCGGGTTGTTAATGTAGTGGGGAGTAGTGGGGAGGCTGGATCTAGACAGAAGAGTCCAGACTGGGCAAATCTGATGCGAGGGGGGTTGGGGTGGCTCCACGGGAAGTGAGAGGGCTGGCGGCACTATAGACAGTGGGGAAGGGGGCGGTGGCCAGTGGAGTGGTGGCTGGAGACTGCTCTGGAGGGGGGATTTGGCAGGCTGGGAGCGTGAAAAGCCGGTGATTTGAAGGAGGAGGTGTGGAGGTCGGTGGCTGTATGGAAGGAGAACGACCAATAGTTGATTGTTTGAAACTATGGGAAATGAATAGGGAATTTCATCAAACCTTGAAATTCAAGGTAAAACAGGAATTCATATGGCGATGTTTGGGAGGGATTGGTGGCTGAGGGAGAGGGTTTGGGAGAGGAAAAAAGAGGCTTAGGGTTAGGACAAACCTTGGGGAAGGAGATACACACCTAGAAGTCATCTAGGGTTCCACGGAGTCGGCACCGTGGCTTGATCGCTGGAATCCGGGATTTCTTTTCACCAAATTCTGCAATGCCTTTTTTCAGCCCATACATGATCTATTTATAATAAAGAGGAGGCTAGGGCATCCCACCATCGATGGCTATGATTGGTCGGAGGTGGGGTCACCCAAATACATCAAAATAAATGTAAATATAATAAACTAATATATGAAATTGATTCGCAGTGCGAATCCGGACGCATTCGCAGAGTCCGATCGTCGATCCGGGCATGCCACATATGGAAAGTCGCCAATTGACCCCGAACGGGTCCAAAACTCGTCAACCACTACAAGTAGAGCTGTCACTTAAAACCAAAAACCGTAAACCGAACCGGAGCCGAACTGGAACCGCAAAGAACTGGACCGAACCGTTTGCAAATTATTCGAGTTCTGGTTTGAATTTTGGAACCGAGAACAACTTTGGTTCGGGTGTGGTTCTTAAATTTTATTATCCGGACCGGAACCGGAACCGGAACCGCAACATATAAGTCTCAAGCGGTTTCAAGATTTTTGGACCCGATCCGAACCGGACCGAAGTAGAACCGAACCGCAACCCGTTTATCATTATTAATTTTATTATAATATTGTTATAATTTTATAATTTATTTATAATATTTATGTTAGAAAAATTATGGTGCGTCGCTACGCAATTGTATTATCAAAAAATTAGGATAATTACAAAACGCTGAATGTACCGATGACGGATGAAAGATCATCTTATTTAAAATCTAATAATCTCTATTGAGGTAATATGTAAGATTAACTTTTCTAATTAGTCAAATTAATTTAAGAACACACAAATGAAATAGAGCTCGAATAAACGGTAACTGAAGTGCCGAAAATTTATATTGTTATTTGTTCTGAGCTCATGCTTTGTGATAGCGGATGTTCGCAACAGTTGACATGTATTTTCTTTATGAACTCTGCGGCGCTAGCATATCCCGTTAGCATACAAAATTACATGTTTAGATTATTACAACAAGAGATAATTAGTATAATGTATGCATATAAAATAATCTCTTCACCCGAGTCAGTAATTTATGAATATGCAAATAAAACTCTTGATCAAACATTAATAGTTGTAATTTAATGAATGATAGTATTCAGAGCATGCACACCCTTAGAAATCTATTACCAAAAACTAAATAACAGTGAACATAATGTCTGGAATTTCGGATCATTGTGATCTGTAGTTTTCTGCTACTGTGTATGTATATCCATATCAATTCAAAGCCTAGATTTTGATCAAAAATTGAAGACCTGTATAGGTATAGGCGTGCATACCTTTTCATGGTCAAAAACCTTCACCAATGAAAAGACGACATATACTAGCCCACCGATCGTGGAAGAGACCATCGAGGAGTGTGCAACTTAATTATTTCTATTTTGAAGGTATTTTGAGTTTTTTGCAGACCGCTTTTATTTCATTCTGTCAAATCTGGTTTTAGTTTTAGTTGGAACCGATTAGAACCGGACCGAACCGCATAGAACCGGACCGAACCGTTAGTGACCGATTTGATTTTGATTCTCGTTAAACCGGAACCGGAACCGTTGACACGACGGTTCCAAAAATTATGATGGAACCGGAACCGGAACCGGTCAAACCAAAAAAGGTTTTGGTTCTAACTTGAAGAACCGTTACCTTAGCGGTTCGGTTCATAGTTTTAGTGGAACCGAAACCGAACCGGAACCGTGACAGCTCTAACTGCAAGTGTTCGTCTATGATCCGCATCAATCTCCCGACTTGAAAGAATTCATCTCCCGATGAATAAGGATCAGAATTCTCTCGCTGCATGCCAGGTAAAACTCGAAGAAGTCTACCAGAGGTCGCTCAAGTGTCGTCGCTGGAAAAGAGTCCTCGCCAATAAACTCCCCTTGACTGAAAAGTTGTCATCTCTGGTGAATGGAGACGGTTGTACTGAAGTCGAAGTATATGGGTGAATCGATCAAGCTCTGTTGCAAGTACCCAGGTGTCATCAATCCCTGTAGTAGGAATGTACTGACGGCGTTTGGCCTCCGTGATGTTCTCAACGCTCAACTCACGAGTGGTGGATCCCGGTACGATCGGCAGCGCCGTAGGTGGAACAAAAGAAGACGAGTCCCCAGGTGGGTGGGTGTCAGAAGTAGGTAAGTAGTGGTGGTGATGCATCCCGAATTTTTAAAATTGATTTTAAAAGATAAACTTGCGGCCCCATTTTAAATTATGCGACGAACTCAAAATGTCGCGAGCTAAGACGTGTGATAATTAAATCAAAGTTTTGCAAATCCACGTAGTTGACCAACAGTTGCGTGCACGCTACAAATATAACTAACTCATCCACAAATTTCTCAACAAAAGGTTAGCGAAAATAGTGAAACAAATTGACGACAAACAAGCAAACGACATTTAAGGCAAGCTCTGAGATTTAGTGATCAAGCTAAACATTAAGCATAAAAATATTTTAACAAAATACGAGCACGGAGAGCATCGAGGTATACCTTTGACCGATCGCAACAACGACAGGAGGATGAAGAAGCACAGGAGGCTAGCAGAGTAGCAGGGGAGGGGGTCGTCGGAGGAGGATTTGGCTGCGGGGAGGAAACTACGCCTTCTGGAACAACTGAACAAAGAACTCGGCCGTCAGGAAGAAGGAAGATTGTCGGGGACTGGCTGGTTCTATTGGAGGGTGGTGCTGGTGGTGTCGTCGAAGCCCTAGAGAAACTCCGGCGCCAACACGGGCGGCAGACGAAGCTTCACGAGGGGGTTTGTAACAGCCAACAGACACGTGTCTTTATATTAGTGGTTAAGTAATTTCAATTGTAACGAGCAAGATTTTGATAGTGTTAAAGATACAAAGGAATGGCCAAGAGGCGGCCGGAGATGGGAGAGAAGACGAACGGCCGGGGGTGGACGGAGATGGGAGAGACGGAGGAGGGGGGTTGGGGTAGAGAAGAAACAACAAAACTTTATTAATTTTCTTCTTAATCCCTATTACAACTCATGACCCCTATTTATAGGACTAATTAGGCAATTATAAATTACTTAACAACTAATATAAAGACACGTGTCTGTTGGTTGTTACAGGGTTCCAAAACTGAACGGAGAGGACTGATCGCGATTCAATCGGAGTCGTCGATGGAAGCCGCAGGGGAAGTCGTCGGCACCCAGGAGAGGCTCCGGCGCTGGTGTTGAGCGAGAGATTGGTGTTTCCGGTCGAAGCGAAATCGAACGAGGTTGGCTGTGCTGGACGGAATCGAACGATGATCAAAATGATTCGTTGGATTCTTTTCCAGGCTAGGCTTATCGTGGGTGGGGGCTTGAACTAAATAGAAAGTGTTTTGGGTTCAGTTTTCTTTTAAAACTCATTAATTAGAGAAAAGGGCGGCTGTTATAGTTTAATAAAGGGATAGGAATAAAAAGATGTGACCCCTTCCATCTCAAAGGACCGCCCGGAATTAATTGAGGAGGGGAGTTTCAAAAGTGGTTGGCTTATATGTTTTAAAGAGGGTAAAGAGGGCATTTAAATGAGGATGCAGAGGTACACCAGATTTTACTATATTTAATTCTAAAAAACTTAATATAAATATTGTTATTTTCAAAGCTTGCCCTATTTTATCATTTAGCCTAATTTGATGGACCATTTCATTCATTAACTTATTGGGAGGTCACTCCAATAAGACAAACAAATTAGCGCGGGTAACTTGCGCGATACAAAAGATACAAGCGCTTTTAACGAACGCGGAAATACGAGAAAATTAAAGTGTGTGAAAACATGCGCTACCGAATACATATAATAATGCACGAATAATAAAAATAAGACGTAGATGCGACTTAGGATACATCAACTCTCCCGGGGTTGAAAGAGCTCGACCCCAACGAGACTGTGATGAGAGCTATCAGTAGAATGTCCAAGCGTATACCTGACATAATTCCGCGACCGTCATGCTGCCAAATAAGCAAGACCTGTAGATAAACTCTGCTCCTGAAAGAGGTAGACAACCAAACTCCATTGGAAAAAGACAACTCTCGGTGATAGGATCAACCGCGAAGTTATAATTTTCCAATGATGCTCGCAAACAATTAGAAACAATTTTATGCCAAATATTTAAATGACAAATAAAATTTAGAGCATCAAATAAGTTAGTGACACACAATGGGAGAGAGAGCGGATTGAAAAAACAGGATAAGCAACAAGCTAGGAAGTAAGCATGATCAACCTGTGGAATTATTAGATCATATCGCATCATACGCACTCTTGCTAGACATCTTCGCACGTCTACAAAACCTAGACCAATCATCGCAATGACAACGCTCGCGAGAATCCAACTAGCACGACAAATTTTAAAACCGTTCTCAAATTTACCATTTAAAACCAACCAAAGGAATCCCTTAAATCGTGTGTCCCTATTAGGAGTAAAAATTCTTTGAAACGTTTCAATTTCCCTACTAAGGCTAACCCAAAAAAAATTCATAATTCATTTGAAAGAACCCAAAATTTAAACTCACGGGATTGCGGTGTGAACTAAACACACGATCGCCGAATATAAAATCAATGTGTGATGATGCTGGCAGATCATCTAAAATGGATGACTCACCAGAGCCAAGTGCGTCTTCCTGGAGTAGGGGTCCAGGTAGAAGTGCGGCACTAAATAATAGTGGTGTAGCGGTAACTAAGGAAGATGAGGGCGATGGTGAAGAGGTCCTCCCAGGAGCCTTAGGAACAAGACTATTCTTCTGGGGAGGAAGAACAATCTTGCGTCCACGGTGATCAAATGAATGGGAGTTCCTTACACCATCATGCAGGACACGCCTATCGTACTGTCACGCTCTACCTAACAAGATATGGCAGACATCGATGGGGGCGACATCACATAGAACAGAATCCTGATACACATCTCCGATAGAGAACTCTGCGAGACAACGGTGAGTAACGGGCAGTCATGTGACTATTAACCCCAGATAAGTGGTAGGGTCGCTCCAAGGGGTGTGTCTCGAGTCCTAGCTTCTCAACCATACATTGGGAAACAAAAAATTTCATGCTACAGCTGTCAATGATGATGGAACAAAAATGTCTCTGAATGCGCGCAGTAGTGCGAAAAATCTCGTGCCTCTGAAAATCACGCACAGTGTTGTCACTAGGGGAAATCAAGTTATATCAAAGGACAAAAACTAAGTGTTCAGCTTGTTCTCCCTCGACCTCGATAACGTTATCAGACTCTGGATCGGGCTCAGGTTTGGAGTCATTAAGGAAGACTTCATACTCTGGCTCACGCCCATCAGAGAAATAAGTAATTGCGACGAAGTGGCGTCGCGGGCACTCAGAAGATTTGTGTCAAGGCTCCATACACTTGAAGCATCGGAATACTCTAATGGCGGGCTTGGGTCCCATGGGCTGCTTACCTCGGGTGAGGAAAGTGGGAGGATTTGGGGCCCCAGTAATAACATGAGGAGGGGAATCATAATTCTTAGGGGTGGACGTAGTGGTGGTGGTGTTCGAGGAAGGCCTATCAGTAGACCTATGCCCAGATGTCCTCTTCTAAAGCGAGGCTTCCACTCTACGTGCTCGACTAGACACTTCACCCAAATCTCTAAAATCGTGCAACTCTAGCTCATCCCTAATAGCGTAACGAAGCTCGTTCAGGTAACGGGACACCGTCATATCGTCCTCCTCGTGCAAGTCTAATCTAGACTTCAACACTAAAAACTCGTGGGTGTACTCATCCACGGAAAGCTGGTCCTGTCGAAGGTTGTGAAACGTTCGATAAAGAGTTTGCAGATAGTCCGGAGGGGCATATCGCTTCCGCAATTGCAACTTAAACTCTACCCACATAGTGATAGGTGCTAGGTCTAAAGTGAATCGGGTGCACTCTAATTGAACCCACCAGACTTGTGCGAGTCCTTTAAGCCTAAAGACAGCATACTCGACTTGCGGATTCACAGGCATTTGTTTTCATGCCATGAACCTTTCCACACGCTCATACCAATCGAGGCATTTCTCGGGCTCTAAGTGACCCTCAAAATCACCTACATCAAGCTTAACTCCTTCGTCCAAACGGGGTTGGCGTCGTAGTCCAAGGTCAGGTTGTGCAGGATCTGCGGGCCTAGGATTTTGTTCCCCTTGCCTAGGATTTTGGTGAGGATGTTGATTTAGTCCTAGGTGTCGAGCGGCATCTAAGTTATTGATGGAAGTTCGTAACCCATTCACGACTTGGGTAACATCTCCCACTTGGAGAGTGAGTGTTTTCATCATCTGCATGAGCTTGCCCATTCGCTGATTTAAGTCATCAACGCTTGATTCAAGTTTGTCTGCTTTACCCTCCATTTTTTCAGAAAATTTAAAAGTGGAAATTTTTTTTTTTAAAGGACTCACAATAAAAAATTTTGACAGAAAAAAAAATTAAGTATATAAAAAGTTCCTTTTTTAAAAACAATTTTTTTGAAAATAGGATCGTTCGATTCACAATGAGTGAATCGAACCGACCACTGATATCAAACTGATGCATCCCGAATTTTTAAAATTGATTTTAAAAGATAAACTTGCAGCCAGATTTAAAATTATGCGGCGAACTCAAAATGTCGCGAGCTAAGACATGTGATAATTAAATCAAAGTTTTGCAAACCTACATAGTTGACCAACAGTTGCGCACACGCTACAAATATAACTAACTCATCCACAAGTTTCTCAACAAAAAATTAGCGAAAATAGTGAAGCAAATTGACGACAAACAAGCAAACGACATTTAAGGCAAGATCTGAGATTTAGTGATCAAGCTAAACATTAAGCATAAAAATATTTTAACAAAATACGAGCACGAAGAGCGGCGAGGTATACCTTTGACCAATCGTAACAACGACAGGAGGATGAAGAAGCGTCGGAGGGTAGCAGAGTAGTAGGGGAGGGGGTCGTCGGAGGAGGCTTTGGCTGCGGAGGAGGAAACTGCGCCTTCTGGAACAATCGAACAAAGGAATCGGCCGTCGGGAAGAAGGAAGATTGTCCGGGGACTGGCTGGTTCTGTTGGAGGGTGGTGCTGGTGGTGTCGTGGAAGCCCTAGAGAAAATCTGGTGCCAACATGAGCGGTAGACGAAGCTTCACGAGCGGGTTGCAAAGCTGGACAGAGAGGACAGATTGCGATCCCATCAGAGTCGTCGATGTAAACCGCAGGGGAAGTCATCGGCACCCAGGAGAGGCTCCGGCGCAGGCATCGAGCAAGGGATTGGTGTTTCCGGCGGGAACGAAATCGGACGAGGTTGGCGGTGCTGGACGGAATCGAATGACGATCAGAACGATTCGTTCGATTTCCAAGCTAGGCCTATCGTTGGGTATATCAGGATCCTCTCCATTTCACTTGAAATGGATGGGATCCATTTCAGGGTCCAGATGGAGTGGGGGAGAATCTGACGGGTTCAATTTTTCAAGCCTTTTATATTTTTTTTTAAGCAATAAAGTGTAAACCATTAGATGTATTGCACTTTAATCCTATCCACTGAATCTTGAAATGGATCCCCTCCATTTCAAGTGAAATGGAGAGGATCCGGATCCGTCGTGGGTGGGGGCTTGAACTAAATAGAAAGTGTTTTGAGTTCAGTTTTCTTTTAAAGCTCATTAATTAGAGAATGGGGCGGCTGTTACAGTTTAATAAAGGGATAGGAATAAAAAGAGGTAACCCCTGCCATCTCAAAGGACCGCCCGGAATTAATTGAGGAGGGGAGTTTCAAAAGTGGTTGGTTTATATGTTTTAAAGAGGGTAAAGAGGGCATTTAAATGAGGATGCAGAAGGACACCAGATTTTACTATATTTAATTCTAAAAAACTTAATATAAATATTGTTATTTTCAAAGCTTGTCCTATTTTATCATTTAGCCTAATTTGACGGACCATTTCATTCATGAACTTATTGGGCGGTCACTCCAATAAGACAAACAAACTTGCGCGATACAAAAGATACGAGCGCTTTTAACGAGCGCGGAAATACGAGAAAATTAAAGTGCACGAAAACATGCGCTACTGAATACATATAATAATGCACGAATAATAAAAATACGACGTAGATGCGACTCAGGATGCATCAGGTGGTCATCAGACATAGGTGGGCTATAAGGGTGGCAAGGCAACGAGAGTGGAGGTGTGGGCGGCTGGAAATCCCCACTGCTTGAGTCCACATACTCGTGAGGCTCGTAGTACGGCATCATATCCTCAACACAAACTACCAGGTGGATACCCATACTTGCAAGGAAATCAAGATCATAGGTGTTTGCTTAGATCTGTCTCATGATTATATAGAGATCCATTCGTTTAACGCTCAAGCCTTTAGCAAGCCTCGCACGGAGCCTCGCAACGCAGATTCTCACCATCACCTGCTAGCTTCCATGAAGTACATGCACTTGTCAATAAACATCCGCATATCATTTACAAAATTTATTATAATCGTGGATTTTTCGTCGAACCGACTCATGACACACATGCAAACGATAAACAGACAACACAATAAACTCATGCAAAAGATGACGAAACGACTCAACAGACTCATGCAAATGATGTAAATGACACACGACCGACATATTATGCTCTCTATGAGAAAATCTAATAATGACCTAAAAACTCATCAAAGCAAGGTTGCGCGCAATTTTCAATACGCAGTCATAGAGTCTATGTTTTTCATTATGTCTAGGTGTCACAATTATTCCCCTCCTCAATTTAAAGGTCCCGAAACCACTTGCACCCGCTCTCGATGCTATGCAAAAGTCCAACGGTTAGATCACAATTGGATAATAAATAAAATCATCTCACGCAGATAAATTAACAACAAGGCACAATAATTTATTTAAGCGAGACAAGCTTAGACTTTCCTTCGCGTGGAGGGGCAAGAGCGCACGATAAATAAATTCTACAAATCACGATAATTATCTAACAGATCACCACAATACAAGATATCCAAACTAATATAGTAACAAATCCAATATAATAGTGCTGAAAATAATACGTCCAATACAACCAGAACTCACCAAATAGTGGATTGACCAAGACAATGAAGAGCTCGGATCCGATTGTGTTTTGACGGCGATCTAATATGAAACCGGAGGCGTGGTTGACCAAGACAATGAAGAGCTCAGAGCTCGGCGACGGAAGGCTGAAACGGGACGGAAATGGATAGATCCGGCTAGGTAGAGAAGGATACGGGCGGGGAGGGGTTGGATCCGATGATTCGGCACGGATCCGGGCTGTTAATGTAGTGGGGAGTAGTGGGGAGGCTGGATCTGGACAGAAGAGTCCAGATCTGGGCAGATCTGATGCGAGGGGGTTGGGGTCGCTCTACGGGAAGTGATAGGGATGCAGCAGTGCAGCACTGTAGACAGTGGGAAGGGGGCGGTGGCCAGTGGAGTGGTGGGTGGAGACTACTCTGGAGGGGGGATTCGGCTGGATGGGAGCGTGGAAACAAGGGGCGGTGACTGGGAGCGTGGAAAGTCGGTGGTTTGAAGGAGGAGGTGTGGAGGCCGGTGGTTGTATGGGAGGAGAATGGCCAATAGTTGACTGTTTGAAACTGGGAAATGAATAAGGAATTTCATCAAACCTTGAAATTCAAGGTAAAATGAGAATTCAGATGGCGTCTGTGTTTGGGAGGGATTGGTGGTTGAGGGAGAGGGTTTGGGAGGGGGAAAAGAGGCTTAGGGTTAGGGCAAATCTTGGAGAAGAAGATACACCTAGGAGTCGTCACCTAAGATTCCACGGAGTCGGCACCGTGGCTTGATTGATGGAATCCGGGATTTCTTTTCACCAAATTTTGTAATGCCTCTTTTCACCCCATACATGATATATTTATAATAAAGAGGAGGCTAGGGCATCCCAACATCGACGGCTATGATTGGTCGGAGGTGGGGTTACCCATATATATCAAAATAAATGCAAAAATAATAAACTAGTATATGAAATTGATTCGCAGCGCGAATCCGGACGCACCCGCGGAGTCTGATCTTCGATTTGGGCACGCCATATATGGAAAGTCGCCAATTGACCCCGAACAAGTCTAAAACTCGTCATCCACTGCAAGTGCTCGTTTATGCTCTGCATCAAGTATCTAGGAAGAGATAATTATGTGCAATCAATTCCTGCTGGAGTTGATATGCCATTATATGACAAAGGAGTTTTTTTACTCCTATTTAGGCCAAGCAGTGGAAGTCGTAGCCGAAGCAGTGGTGGTGACATTGATGTAGCCAAAGAGATTTCGACTCTTCAAGGCAAGCGGGGCCAAGCCAAATAGTTGGTGTCATCAAGGCGGATTGTGATAAGCTGCGAATAGACGTGATAGTGACCAGCCCGGGTAGATCCAGCGGGGGCGAAACAAAGTGCAACCAAACTGCCAAGAAAATAGAATAGGGTAGAGAAGATCATCCCGTCAAAGATAAGAAGGGAGAACAAGCATCAATGGAGAATTAGGAGTCATGATCCACGACAACAAAGGAAACCCTAGATTGAAGATTGGAAAACATCCAACCATTGGAAACTCACAAAACTTGAGAGGGAGGATAAGGAAGATAAAGCGAAAATTTGTCGAAGTATGAGGTCAATCGGACCGCCAAAGACCCGTCCGGGGAGACATCAGCGTCGATCGGCCAACATTTTGTCGAGCACCGATCGGCACTGCAGAAGGGCAGCGAGACTTAGAGAGATAGAGAGAAAGAGGGAGAGAGATATAGGGAGGTCGACGGAAGCGGAGCAGGAGCCCGACGTCGGAAGCGGAGGGGAAGATCGTGTGGAAGCCGCAAGCCGAACGCGGAGATCCTTAGCTGCACGGTACCTCTAATACCATGTTAATTAGGGCAAAGTTGATTGTAATTGTAGAGAAAGACGCGAGTGAGAGAAAATCACATCGAATTTTTATTATTATGTAAATACAGGAGTACATACACTTATATAGAGAGAAAAAGAGGGAGAGTATTCTACATCTATAATGTGGGACTAAATAGAATATATATGAGTTTATACATGGGCTCCTCCTAATTGGTTTTTTCATTACATCTTAACACTCCCACCACAAGCTGGAGCGTACAAGTCGTAGGCACCAAGCTTGGATAAGAACTGATGATATAATGTCCGAGAGAGAGCTTTCGTGAATATATCAACAACTTGTTCTGACGCAACGACATGCTCTAATTCCAACTTCTTCGATTGAACTTTTTCCCTAATGAAGTGGCAGTCAACATCAATATGCTTTGTTCGCTCATGAAATACGGGATTATTGGCAATGTGTATGGCTGCTTGACTGTCATAGAAAAGAGTGGCCGGAGAGGAGAGTTTGAGGCCCAAATCACTGAGAAGAACCTCAAGCCAGGTGAGCTCAGAGACAACTGTTTTCATAGCACGGTACTCGACCTCAGCAGAGGAGCGAGCAACAACCGACTGTTTCTTGCTATGCCAGGTAATAAGGTGTCCACCAAGGTAGGTGCAAAAACCAGTCGTGAAATGCCTATCATCAAGGGAACCTGCGTAGTTGGCATCAGAATACACAACAAGAGACAGAGAGGAGGACGGTTTGTAAACAAGTCCTTGTCCTGGAGAAGTTTTCAAGTATCTGAGAATCCGCTTGACGGCTTGGAGATGAGATGTCCGAGGAGCATGTATAAATCGACTCACAACCCCAACAACGAATGAGATATCAGGTTGTGTAACTGTAAGATAGATTAGTTTCTCTACCAAGCGTCGGTAGTACTTTGGATTTGTCAGAACAGGATCAGTCTCAGATCAATGTGCAAACAGTTTGTGATTCACATCCATAGGAGTGTCTGTAGGTTTGCATCCAGAGTAGTCTGCATCTTGCAGGAGATCAGTGCATTGCTTTGGTTGGGATAGAACAAGTCCATCAGGTCTCCTTGCAACCTCAAGCCCAATGAAGTATCGAAGATTGCCCAGATCTTTTGTCTCAAATGCTGAGTTTAAATGTTGTTTGATGTTCCAGATCCCGTTGGTGAATATCATCAACATACACAAGGAGAATTACAGTGCATGTTAGCTGATGACAAGTGAAGAGAGAGAAGTCGGTAGAGCTCCGTGTGAAACCAACCTCGCGAACCACCTTACTGAATTTCTCAAACCAAGCGCGAGGAGATTGTTTGAGACCATATATAGACTTCCGGAGATGACATACACGAGAATCCCCCATGGACTCAAACCCGGGCGGTTGGTGCGTGTAAACAGTCTCTTAGAGATCACCATTGAGCAAGACATTTATGATGTCCAGTTGACATAGGGGCCACTGTCGATGCACAGCAAGGGAGATCAGGATGCGAACAATATTCAACTTGGCGACCGAAGAGAAGGTTTCGTCGTAATCAATGTCATGTTGTTGAGTGAAACCCCTGGCCACCAGGCGGGCTTTGAGGCGGTCAACAGTGTCATCTGGAGCATGCTTGATAGCAGAGACCCATTTGCAGCTAACACAAGACTGACCTGGAGTAAAGGAACTAAGTCACAAGTCCGGTTAGCCTAGAGGGCTATCATTTCTTCGTTCATGATCGCACGCCACCCCGGATGTTGGAGAGCTTCCTGTAAAGAGTGAGGAATAAAAATGGTGGAGGGAGAGATGGTAAATTTGAGAAGACACGGAGAAAGGTGATGTAGGGAGACATAATTCGTCATTGGGTGAGTCGTAGAGGGTGTTGTAGAATCATCAAGCTGCAGAATAGCATCGATAGAAGAGAGTTGTTCTAGAGCATTTGTCCGGGATGAACGACGAGTATAGACACAAAGAAGTGGAGGAGGAGGTGGTGGAGGTAATGCTGGCACTGGGAGTAGAGGAGGAGGAGGTGTATGTGGCAAAGTCATGGCGGGGACAGCCGAACGAGGAGTAGTGGAAGGTGGAGGCAGTGTGGAAGAGGTGGAGTAGAAGGGATGTGCCTCAAGAAAGGTGACATCAATGGAGACGATCACTTTTTCCTCCACAGGAGAGTAGCAGACATATCCTTTCTGAGTACGAGAGTAGCCAACAAACATACATTTTGTAGCTCGAGGGGCAAGTTTGTCATGCGGTGGTCCAAGAGAGTGGACATAGCAGGTACAGTCAAAGACACGAGAAGTGAGGGAAAATGGAGACTTGGAAGGAAACAAGAGACCGAACGGAGAGGCGAAGTCAAGCACGGAGGAGGGCATATGATTGACGAGATGGCAAGCAGTAGAGACGCCAAAGTTCCAATATTTGGTGGGCACCTGCATTTGCAACATAAGTGATCAAGTGACATCAAGAAGATGTTGATTCTTCTGCTCGGCCACACCATTTTGTTGGGGGTATAAGCACAGGAGGTCTGATGGACAATCCCAAATTCGGTGCATAAATTTATGAATGTGCGGCTAGTATATTCACGAGCATTATCGGTGCGAATTATTTTTAAGGTAACAGAGAATTACGTACGTGTATCAGTAATAAAGGCATGAAAGACAGATGTTAGTTCAGTATGATCACGTAGTAGATAAAGTCATGTCAGACGCGAATAATCATCAATAAAGGTAACAAAATATCGATAGCCAAAAACACTAGGGATTTTATAGGCCCCCCAGATATCAGAATGTACTAAAGAGAACGGAGTAGTATTACAGGTAGGTGAAAAAGAAACACGATGTTGTTTGTCAAGGATACATGATTAACAGGAAAACTCATGCATGGAGACACCAGGAAGAGCCTTCTTAAGAATCGGGAGAGGAGCATGGCCAAGACGACGATGTCAATCAACAGTGGGGACTGCAGAGAGGATAGTAGGGGAAACATCCAAGAGATAAAGCTTATTCGACAGACGTCCTTTACCAATGATATTCCATGTTCGACGATCCAGCACGACAAAAGACGAAGGAGATAAGATTAGGCAGCAATCAAGATCCTGAGCTAGCCTACTAACAGTGAGTAGATTGAAGGGTGATCCCGGAACATGAAGAACCGAGGACAAAGAGAGAGTAGGAGTGAGGCGCAGGTCAGCAGCTCCAGACACCGGAGTTGTGTCGTCATTTGCCACAGTGATGAACTTGGGATAATCATAATGCATGTATTGAGGTGGCTTCTGGGAGTTAATGTGGTGAGTAGCACTGGAGTCCACAATCCAGTGAGAGCTATGGGAGATACAGGAAATACCTTCGGTGGAGAAAGAAGCAACCGAGCCAGAGGAGCGATTAACAACGCTTTGGAGCTACTGAAGCTGTAGGCGAAGGTAGTTGATATATTGCTGGGTAGACGAGTGTGACCCAGTAGGAGTAGAGCCTGGGTGAGAAGGAGCAGCAACAGTTGTAGCAGAAAGATGAGGTGGTAGACCACGCTTGCGGTAGCAGGAGGCTTCAAGATGACCATCCCGACCACAGTGGGTACACTTAAGAGTAGAGTGCCCCGCACGTCCTCGACCTCGATACGTGAAGCGACCTCCCCGATTAGAAGAGCCACGACTTGGAGGAACTGGAGTAGGTAAAAGGGGATGCTAGAGCAGAGCTGGAGAGAAGCTGGCAAGGACCTCGGGTCGTGGTGTAACCTTGAGCAGCATGGAGCAAACATCAGATAAGGAGGGTGTTGTGGAAGAGGAAAGAATCTGAGCCCTGGCGTTGTGAAGATGATTGGGAACACGGGCCATCATCATAGCGATCCCAACAGCTTCTTTCTGTGCCCGTTGAGTAGCAAGATCGGTGGAAGGGGGTTGATATTGTATCCAGGATTCTACCAGAGTTTTAGCCTTAGCAACAAATGAAGTCAAGTCGCTCATGACTCCAGGGTCCAGTGATTGAAGAGCAGAGATAATGTCAAACAGGTGTTGTAAGTTGTCTTTGCCGGAGTAGAGAGAATGTAGCTCATCCTACATTTCCTTGGTCGTTTCATAGTACATGGTCATGCGGTATGTCTCAGTGTCCATGGAATTAAGCATCCAGGATTGGACCCAGTCGACATCACGGAGCCAGTCATCGGTAGGGTGAGCAGGTTTGGCCCAAGTAAGATGGTGGAGAAGACCCTTGGTCTGTAGAACACGACGAACCGAATGGAACCATTTGACAAAATTGGTCTTCCCGCTGAGAGAGATGGTGGTTATGCGATGCTCATCACGAACTTCAGAAGGCGGGGTAGCAGCACGTGCAAGAAGGGAGGGAGGAGTTGTAGAGCCCATGGCGGCTAGAAACGAGCGACCTGGAAACTAGACGGAGGAGGCTAGGCGACTAGAAGAAATCGACCATGAGGCTAGAGAAAATAGACTGGCGGTTAGAAGAGACCGTCCTGGAGGCTAGGAGAGATACTCTGGGCGACTAGAAGGAAACCGACCTGGCGGCTAAGAGAGAGTTGCATGACGGTTAGAAGGAAACCGTCCTACCGGTTAGAAGAAGGCGGCCTAACGACTAGAAGAGAGCAAGCTACAGATAAGAGAAGCAGGTCGAGAAACAAAGCGGCTAGGAGAGCTCGCAGCGACTTGAAAAGAAGGGCTCGTCGCTGGTGGAAGGCGGCGGTTAGAGAAGAAGCAGACCGCAGCGAGTAGAAGAGCAAGCAGGACAAAAGCGCGGCGAACAGAGAAGTCAGTCCGCGGCGAGAAGAGCAGAAGCAAACATGTCGCGGCGAACATGTCGCGGCAAACTAAAAACAAGTATGTGGCGAAGCCGCAACGAGTAGAAGAGCAAGCAAGACACAGGCGCGGCGAACAAAGAAGTCAATCCGCGGCGAGAAGAGCAGAAGCGAACAGGTCGCGGCAAACAAGAAACCAGTCCGCGACGAACCGAGCAGCGGAGAGCCCTGTGGCACGAGAAAGGATAAAAGCCACAAGGGTGGGAGGGGTTTGGTAGTAGTGGATTTACAGGGAGGACGGGGCAAGCCTGCGGGTAGAAGAATAGAGGCCGCAGTAGAGGAGCGGATTGTGGACTGCGGTTAGAGGAAGAAGAGAGCGCAGTAGAAGGCGGGCACTGCAGGAACGGTTAGAGAAGAGGATCGCGGTTAGCAAAAACACTAACCGCCTAGAGTAGAACCGATGGCTCTGATACCATGTAGAAAAAGACGCAAGTGAGAGAAAATCACACAGAATTTGTATTATTATGTAAATACAGGAGTACATACACTTATATAGAGAGAAAGAGAGGGAGAGTCTTCTACATCTACAATATGGGACAAAATAGAATATACATGGGCTCCTCCTAATGGCTTTTTCATTACACATCTTAACAGTATTCGATAGAGGAGTCCCCTATATATAAGGAAAATACATCATAATTGAATAAATAACCGAATACGGCCTAACATTATCATTATAATACATTTGAAGTTAGCATGTCTAACAACAACAACAAAATGATCAATTTGTGTACACTAAATCTCAAAGCTGCACACCACCATAGTAAATCATCCAAATTACGCTCTAGAGGATTCCTTAAGTTCATACAATACTCTGCCTAAGGGTCTGTTTGGCGGAGCGGCACAGCAGCGGCATGCAGCCGATTTCTGTGCCGCTCCGCCAAACAAAAAAAGGGCACAGGCGGTGGCAGCCTCGCCACCGCCAATTTACCTGCCGCGGGTGGGGACCCGCGGCAGGCAGCGCTGCAGCCCTTTTTCAGGGCTGCAGTGCTGTTTTTTTTAATTATATTAAATATTATATAATTTTAAATATTATATAATATTAAATATAATATTATATAAAATATTAAATATAAAATATTTTATAATTAATAAAATACAAAATATTAAATATATAGAAAATAAATATTATGTAATATATATATATATATATTAATTTATATAAATATGTATTGATAATTATTTATATTATATAAAATTTATATTAATAATATAATTAATTAGTATTTAATACTGAACGTACTCGAAATTATGCGAGAATATGCCCGTTGGAATTGTAGCGTCGAGCCGGACGTGATCGGGAAAACAATCTATGGCTCGTCCGAACATATTTTGGGGAAACCTATCAATATTAATATATTTACTTTTATAATTAAATAAAATTAATGTCGAGCAAATTGTTTATTTATTTTTAGATTTCGTAAATTCTCCGGGTTGTTTTATTATTACTATCACTGTTTAATTCTGCACCACTGTTTCACACAGCACTGCAAATACAGTTTTCCAAACAGTTTCATAAATTTTTTCACCACTGCAAAACAGCTGATTCCTGCACCACTGTTTCCCACCACTGCTTCCTGCACCGCCACAGCTTAGTCAAACAGACCCTAAGAAATAAAGTTAGGTAAGTTGTTCCATCCATGCATACCAGCTACAAGCATCACACGAAGTTAGGTAGTTGCTCCATCCATGCATACCAGCTACAAGCATCACACGAAGTTAGGTGTACTTGTTGTCAATATCATTTGTCTAATAATTCCACTTTCCCACAAGATGCATCTTCAAGAACAAGTGTGTCATCAGCACTCATCTTTGGAATAAACGCCAATTCACAAGCAATCACCTTCTCCAAGAAGGTATATGCCTGGAATTTTGTTCCAGTAAACTGTACAGCAACAGAACACAAGAACTGCTTCCAACTTACATCCAAACATCAATAAGATTCATGTAAGTTGGATCAGGTAGTAGCCTTACAAGGGAGGGGGTGAATAAGATTCCGGCCAAAGCTACTATTATGTGAGAAATTATCTTACTCAAATTCCAAAATCAACGTACAATGGATGAATATTAAGAATTAAGTAATCTAATTAAGTAAATCACAGAATGTTAAAGAACAGATAATAAAAAATAATTTTCATCGGGACGATAGAGAGGGGTGATGTATATAGAGAGAGAGACTACCGCCAGTTCACATGTATAGATCTAGTGCTGATAATCATGACCTGAGTCTCAGAGATTCGACCACAGAAGCCACACATGGCAATCCATATTGGACAAAGTACAACTACCCTAGAGATCATACTCTAGTAGTCGTCTCAGGTCATGATTATCTCTGAGACTCGTACGCATCGAGGTGTCTAATATAGGTGTGTTGAGGAGGCGCGGCCGGCTCGGCCGCTCCCTCGGTCGCGCGCCGGCGGCCGGGGAGGAGCGGCCAGCTCGGTTGCTCCCTAGGCCGCGTCCGCGGCCGAGGAGGGGAGGCCGGCTCGGCCGCACCCTCGGACGCATGGCGGTAGCCGAGGAGGAGCGGCCGGCCCGGCCGCTCTCTCACTGTGCGTCGGCGGCCGAGGAAGGGCGGCGGGCCCGGCTGCTCCCTCAGCTGCGCGTCGGCCGCCGAGGACGGGCGGCCAGCCCGGCTGCTCCCTCGGCGAGCGCCGGCGGCGAGGACGGGTGGCCGGCCCGGCCGTCTTCTCGGCCGCTTGTCGGCGCCCAAGGAAGGGGTCAGTCAGCGGCGGTGAAAGGAGGGGGTGGTCGGCATCCGGGGATGACGCCGGCCACTCTACGGCGGCGAGGCGACGCCAGCGGTAGTTCTAATGTCACGCGTGATGGGATGGGCGCGCAGGGGGATCGATCGTGATGATCGCGTGTGCGATCAAACCCATGATCCTACTCATTTTGCGTGGAGATCATGGGGGTGTGGTTATGTGCACTCCCATCCTTTTTAAAGAGGGATCTCATCCCCATCATTTGCCCCCCGAGATTCCGTGTTGCTGGAGATCGGTACGAGCGAAAGAGCAGGGATCTCTCTCTTCTTCATGGTGGCGAAGATGATGAACGGTGAAAGGCCGGAGACAGTGGATGGAGGCGCCCTGAAAACTCCGGTAAAAATGTTAGAATATGCCGATGAGGAGAAGAAGAGGCGGCGGGGCACGCGTGCAGGCGCACGAGCACATGGCTGCGCGGGTACGAGCGCGCCAGTTCGCACGCGCGGGTGTGCGCGCGAACCCGAACCGCGTGCGAACCCGGTTCGCGCGCACACCTGGCTGCGTGGTCGCGCGAGCGCCGGGCTGCGTGGTCGCGCGAGCGCCGGGCTGCGTGGTCGCGCGCGCGCGGGCCCGGTCGCGCGCGCGGGCCAGGTCGCGCGCGCGGGCGCGGGGGGGGGGCCGCGCGCGGGCGCGCCGGGGCCGCGTGCGCCTGTGCGTGCGAGAGCAAGAGTGCGCCGGGGCCACGCCGGCGCCGCCCGCGCGCGCGGGGGCGTGCCTGGTCGCTCGTGGCTTAATTTGCACGAGAATCACTCGCGACTTAATTTGCACGAGGATCCTTCGCGACTTAGTCGTGAGAAGGCAGGCCCTAACGATGTCGTAGCGTAGAAAGGCAAGTTCGGTGAATAGCTTTTGTATTCAAACCGCATACGCAGTCTTACCGAATTTGCACGATGATTGCTCGCAGCTTAGTTTGCACGAGGATCGCTCGCAGCTTAATTTGCACGAGGATCACTTGCGGCTTAGTTTGCATGAGGATCACTCGCAACTTAGTTTGCACGAGGATCACTCGCGACTTAGTTTGCACGATGATCATTCGCGGCTTAGTTTGCACGAGGATCACGCACGGCTTAATTTGCACGAGGATCACTCGCGGCTTAGTTTGCACGAGAATCACTCGCGGCTTAGTTTGCACGAGAATCACTCGCGGCTTAGTTTGCACGATGATCACTCGCGGCTTAATTTGCACGAGAATCACTCGCGACTTAGTTTGCACGAGGATACTCGCGGCTTGGTTTGCACAAGGATCACTCCTAGCTTAGTTTGCACGAGAATCACTCGCGACTTAATTTGCACGAGGATCACTCGCGGCTTGGTTTGTTTGAAACTGATCGGGCTTCGCTAAAAAGAAAAACACATTTCCATATAAAAATAGTCTATGCAAGTTCAGGCTTGCAGTTTCTACAATAGTGAGTCGGGGAACAACAATTGAGCAAAAAACTGTGAGTAAAAGGTTATGATTTTAGGGAAAAAAAACGGTGGGAGTGGGTTTTAGAAGACGTCCAAGAGTGATTGTTGGAGTATCGCGGTGTGATCAGAGTCAGCCTGGATGACAAGGAACTGCACATCATAGGTTGCTTGCTCGGGCTCTTTTCCAAGAGTGACCGGAAGGATGATGATTCCTATGACTGGTACTGAAGTGCCCCCGGGACGCGCGCGCTAGTTGATTCTAGCTTTAGGCTGGCAGCGGTTAGTTTGAGCTGAAGTAGTGTTGATAGAAACAATACGTTCATTGTAATCCCCTCGTCCACCAGGACTTTGTTTAGCTTGGTTGGCGGCTTGCCAATGCCAATGGTTATGCTTCTCGTATTCTGAGCAGGAGGTTGCTTCTCTTTCGATAGGAATTGATCGACTTCCCCCAGGTCGGGGAGGAGCGGTCGGCTCGGCCGCGCCGACAGCCGAGGAGGGGTGTCCGGCTCCGCCGCTCCCTCGGGTCGCGCGCCGGCGGTCGAGGAGGAGCGGCCGTCCTGGCCGCTCCCTCGGCCGCGCACCGGCGATCGAGGACGGGTGGCCGGCCCGGCCGCGCGCCGGCGGCCGAGGACGGGCGACCGGCCCAGCCGTCTTCTCGGCCGCGTGTCGGCGGCCGAGGAAGGGGTCGGCCGGCGGCGGTGAAAGGAGGGGTCGGCCGGCGGCGGTGAAAGGAGGGGGCGACCGGCAGTCGGGGATGACGCCGACCACTCGACGCCGGCGAGGAGACACTCAGACACCCGTGGTGGTTCTGATGTCACGCGTGATGGGATGGGCACGCGGGAGGACCGGGCGTGATGATAGCGCGTGCGGTCAACCCCATGATCCTACTCATTTTGGGTGGAGATCATGGGGATGTGATTATGTGCACTCCCATCCTTTTTTAAGAGGGATCTCGTCCCCATCAACTCTAATATTGAAGTGTATTTCTAATGGTGTGGAAGTAATAGGAACATCATCCAACAAATATAGTATCACTGATCATTTACCTCTCTTTATAGTATGTCTGATCATACAACCCTGCAAACTCAATGATCATGAAAGAATGTTGCAACCCAATCCAAGACCCTAATAAAGCAGCTAGCATACAACAATTTGAAAGGAAAATAAGGAATGTCATAAACATAAAGCATTATGTAAAGAAACATGCGACAAAATTGGGTAGATGGAAGAATAGTAGAAGACTGATAACCCAATTGTGTTTGTCCGGTAACTCATGTGGCACCTGACATATTACTTGAGGTTAAGGAGCCAGTCAAGTGATCAGATGAACCTCAATTGCTTGTCCAAGGTGTTCTAGTAGACATAAGCGTTTACCAATTTAAGCAAAACCAACAGTATAATTTTTAATCATCTAAGTCAACTGATTGCATTCCCAAGGACTCACATAAATATCACAGTAACTAGATATTTAAGAGATTATGAGAGCAGCGGGGAACAATTAATGCAACTGAGATTAGAATGTGTTACTGAAGCGTGAGAGGATTCCTCATAGGTAGCTGGCGCCAAACAATTAGTATCAAGACATCCTAGCAACTTGCAGAGATAGATGTATGATAATTATAGTATCCACAGCCTCCTCAACGGCCACCCCACCTCCTTTTCCTCCTACTGGGATAGAACTAATGGCACTACCAAGGCAGGCTATGTTGAGGGTAAGGCCGGAGCATAATAACTGGCAACCTTATGGACCCTTGAAAAGGTTGACACACCTAGGAAGCTCACCACCATGTCAAGGATATAATACACCCTAACCTGAGAAGCCACTTCAAACTACATGTAAGCAATAAACATGAAGAAAAATAGACCTAAAGTCCCATTGTTTTTTCATCTTAACAAGTGATGGGCTCCACCTTAATTTATAAGGAAAAGGAGACCCCCATGATCCCCATCAATGGAGATCATGGGTGGGCCCCCCTAACCCCCATGATCTCTCATAGAGATCATGGGAGTGGGCCCCATTCATCCCCACCTTTAGGGAAGGAACCGCCGCCGGCGGTTCCCCTCCGGCCATGGCCGGCCGCGGCCATGGCCGGCCGCGGCCATGGCCGGCCGCGGCCATGGCCGGCCGCGGCCATGGCCGGCCGCGGCCATGGCCGGCCGCGGCCATGGCCGGCCGCGGCCATCAGCCTCGGCCGCGGCCATGGCCGGCCGCGGCCATCAGCCTCGGCCATGGCCGGCGGAGGCCATGGCCGGCCTCGGCCATGGCCCCGGCCATGGCCGGCCGCGGCCATGGCCGGCCGCGGCCATGGCCGGCCGCGGCCATGGCCGGCCGCGGCCATGGCCGGCCGCGGCCATGGCCGGCCGCGGCCATGGCCGGCCGCGGCCATGGCCGGCCGCGGCCATGGCCGGCCGCGGCCATGGCCGGCCGCGGCCATGGCCGGCCGCGGCCATGGCCGGCCTCGGCCATGGCCGGCCGCGGCCATGGCCGGCGGAGGCCATGGCCGGCCTCGGCCATGGCGGAGGCCATGGCCGGCCTCGGCCATGGCCCCGGCCATGGCCGGCCTCGGCCATGGCCCCGGCCATGGCCGGCCTCGGCCATGGCCCCGGCCACGGCCATGGCCCGGCCATGGCCGGCCTCGGCCACGGCCATGGCCCGGCCATGGCCGGCCTAAATTTTTTGATTTCCGAGACGAATAACTTTCATGTCGAACATTTTTTGATTTGAAGTCGTTTAGACCTTCACTTTGAACCCTGAAAAAATCTGTCCCAAAAATATTCCGGATCCCTAAATAACACATTCAAGCAGGATAGCATCCTTTCCCAAAAATTTTCCCATTACCCCCCGACCTAAATTTTTTCCCTTAAAGAACGAAAATACGAAAAAACGAAGGAAGAAAGGGGGAGAGACTTTCACTGCGAAATTCATTGTGCCGCCCGGCGATGTCGTCTGGTACTAAATCTTCCAACGGCCTTGTATCAGAAGACGCCACCGCCGTGGCCGCCGCCGGTTCCGGATCCGGGAGTGACAGAGAGCTGGAATATTCCGGATGGGTTTACCATATCGGTGTCAACTCCGTCGGCCACGAGTACTGCCATCTCCGCTTTCTCCGCCTAAGGGGTTACTGGGTCACTATGTACAAAAGGGATCCGCACCAGAATCCAGGCATTGTTAGTAGCCCCGTCCCTTGTTCCATTCTTCCCGCTTTGTCACTGAATTCTTTGATCTAGGTTGACTTCTTTGTTTGTTAGAGAATTTAGCGGTTTAAGCGACACTAATTTTGCATTGTAGCCTGTGTTCAAAAACTGATGGAGAAATTTGTTTGCGCCAATGAGAAATCAGGTTTAAACCTAGCACAAGGTTAAAATATGTTCATTGGTATAGGAAGTCTACTTGCATTCTAATCTTTGCAACTCTCATTTTTTGCTCATGTACATAATTCAAGATTCTATGTGTCACATCTTTATCAATACCTCTATAGTTTTGAACTATCGATCCAAGATATTTAAAATACTCGCTGCTGGAAATATCTTGATCACCTAACTTAATAACGAAGTCATCCTTCCTTCTTGCACTGCTAAATTTTAGCTCCATATACTCCGTCTTTGCATTGCTCAACCTAAAACCCTTCTTTTCTAAAATGTCTCGCCGAGATTCAAGTTTTACGTTTATACCTTCGCGCATCTCATCGACCAAAATGATATCATCCGCAAACAATAAACACGAAGGTATTGCTTGTTGGATGTGTCCGATGAGCCCATCTTAGATAAAGGTAAAGAGATAAGGGTTTAAAACTGAACTTTGCTGTAAGTCATCAGTGATAGAGAATTATTGTGTTAGTTCCCTAGATGGCCGCCTCCTCGCCGTCGGCCACGGCCATGGACGGCCGCCTCCTCGCCGTCGGCATCGTCCGGGCGGCCCCGCCTCGGGATGACCTCCCCACCGTCCGATCGAGGGGGAGGCTCCGCCGGCCGTCTGATCGGGGCAAAACCACCCACTAACCCACTAGGTTAGTGGTGGGGCCCGCCATAACTTCCCCCTGGAGCCTATAAAAGGACCTCAGGGGCTCCTCATTTGATAATCTTCTTCTCCTACACCTTCCCCCCTTCTTCTTCCTCAGGTGGGAGCTTTCCCGTTCTCCTCCGCCGGCGGCCACCCCTCGTCGCCAACAACCAGCGGCCGCCTCTTGCCGCCAACCACCGGCCGCCGCCCGAGACCTCCAGCGGCCCCCAGTGGCTATCAGCACCCGCCAGCAGCTATCAGCACTTGTCATAAGCCGTCGGCCCCGTCATCGGCTATTGGCACCCCACCAGCGCTCAATCGCAAAGGAAGCACCCCAAGAACAGAGAGAGACGAGCAAGGGAGGCAGCAACAACCCTGGAATACACCCCGCCTCTGAGCGCACGCGCCTAAAGCGTCCCGCGCATTCCACCGTCCAAGTCTCGTTGGCGAGGCAGTCTGTTGCCCACCAACGGCTGCATACGCTCTTCCCCTCTTCAAGATTGTAACGGGAGCGGCCTGTCGCCCCGATTCCCCCATCAAATTGTAACCTCCAGCAATCTAGTGGATTTTGACCGGCAGCGACCCGGTCACGTGGTTTTTCACCCGGTTGAAGAGTTTTCCACGCTAAAACTCTCTGTGTTCATTCCCCCTTTTTAACTGACTGTGTGCGCGCTCGACCGCTCCGCGAGCTAAGGCGGTCCAAGGTTATCCGGTCCGACCGGGGCGTCGAGTCTGTCCGCAACAGTTTGGCGCCGTCTGTGGGAAACATTCCCAGTGTCCTTCGCAGAGAAAGTTCATCGTCCCTACTACTGCAATGGCAAAGAGGAGTGCCCGCACCGCAGAAGGATCCGCACTTGGCGGACACACTGAGCCTGCACGATCTCACTCTCTAGTAGACGTGCCACTGACCGCCGAAGCAGCTTTCGCCCCTGTCACCGCTTTGGAAGGGCGGGTCCGCCAAATGGAGGAGCAGCAGACAGAGATGCTCACACTGCTTCGAAACATGGGAGCACCTCCAGCTCCGCCAAGGTCACCTCCGCCAGCTAACCATCCTCCACTATTTAATCCACCAAGGAACCAGGAAGACCCTATGGAACAAGAAGGACCCGAGGATCATTCAGATGCCGCCAGTTCGGCTCATCCCCATATAGGAAGAGCAAGGGCAGATCGCCCCACGATCCAGTTAACGATGCTCCCATCCACCCTCTTCTAACTCGTCAAGAAATCAGGGAGGCTGTTGCTGAAGAATGCCGTCAAGCTGCAAGGAGAGATTTCCACCTTCATCGACCGCTTTATCAAGGCTCCCCCTTTATCCAACAGATCCTCTATCATCCGATTCCACAAGGGTTCAAACTTCCAAACATCGAAACATTCGATGGAACTGACGATCCACTCGAGCATGTCAATCATTTCACCACCATCATGAGGATCTTCCATGCCACTGATCAACTATTATGTCAAGTATTCCCAACTACCCTCAAAGGACAAGCTCGAACATGGTTTCACTCTTTGAGGCCCGGTACCATCACTAGTTTTGCCGAATTAACTAGGCAGTTCTCCGACCAATTCATCGCTAATTGAAGGATTGTCCGAGATCCCTCTCACCTCTCTGGAATCCGCCAGAGCGAAGGAGAAACCCTTAAAGAATTCTTTCGACGTTTCACGGCAGAAGCCCGCCAGATCCCGGGAGTCAACCCCGAACTCCTTCGTGGAGTGTTCCTGGGGGGTCTTCGACCCAGCGGTTTTTACTCAGCACTGATGAGAGAAACCGTTCCCAACTATCCAGATCTGGTACGCAGAATCGAAGCGCAAATAGCCGCAGACGAAGCTATTGAAGCTCACCGACGGCAGTTCGATGGAGTACAAAAAAGACAGAGAGATAAAGAGCCAATCCCTCAGCACCAGGAGGGAAGGTTCCTTGAGGACCGTCGATCTGGACGACGCAGGCGTGACTCACAGAGAGATCCCCCTAGAGATTATACCCCGCTCAATACTTTCCGCACCAACGTTTTGTATGCCATTCAGAATGAACCAGCATTGCAGCGACCAAGGCAACCGCCTCCTAATCCTAGAAGCGACCAATCAAAGTATTGCGAGTACCACCGGACCACCGGGCACACCACTGAAGAATGTGCTCGCCTAAAGGAGGAGATCGAGCGTTTAGTCCGTCTAGGACTGCTCGGTAGGTTTCTGCAAGGAAGGGTCCAAGAGCAGCAAGACCCGCCTAGGCGTCCCAGGGACCAGCAGAATGCCCCGCCAGCACCTGAAGGAGGAAGGCAAGTGGTAGGAAACATTGAGACTATCGCCGGATCACCTATTCTGACTACACAGATATTGTCAGTCCACTCTGGAAAGGAAGCCCATGAAGATAAAAAAAGCAAGCAGGACACCACCATATCATTTGGAGATGAAGACCTCATCAACGTCCGAATCCCGCATCAGGACCCGCTTGTAATTAGCGCCGGCATCGGAAACCCATGCTACAACGTTAAGCGAATCCTCGTCGACAATGGCAGTTCGGTCGACGTCCTTTTCTCTACCACTCTGCAGAATATGGATATATCCCGCCAGCAGCTAGCTCCGACCGCGGGCCCGATATACGGTTTCGATAACCATCAGGTCCAGGTCATCGGAACTGTCACCCTACCAGTCACGTTGGGAGAATTTCCAAGACAGACTACGCATGAAGTCCAGTTCGTGGTAGTAGACTCGAACTCAGCGCACAGTGCTATCTTTGGAAGGCCTGTTCAGACCACCTTCAAAGCTATTCCGTCTATTCCCCATTTAGCGATGAAGTTCCCTACTCCCGGAGGAATTGGAGTAGTGCGTGGGAATCAAGAAACCGCAAGGAGTTGCTATTCTAAACAAGCTCGGCCCACCGAGCCCACCACACTGAACATCGATGATTTTGACCTCAGAGATGAAGCAGTTCTACAGCGAGGGGAACCCATCGAAGGTCTGATTGAAGTCCCTCTTTCTTCGACAAAACCATATCGCACCGTCCAGCTCGGGTCCCTCTTACAGGAGCAGGAGAAAGAAAGGTTGGCAGCCTACCTCCGGAGAAATAAGGATATCTTCGCTTGGTCCCCGGAAGATATGCCGGGGATCGATCCTCAGGTCATCCATCACTCCCTCAACATTAATCCCGCATGTAAACCCGTCATTCAAAAGAAGAGGAACTTTGCCCTAGAGAGGCTCCAAGCAATTGAAGAGGAGGTTGAAAAACTCCTTCGAGCCCAATTCATTCGGGAAGTTGGCTACCCCGCTTGGGTGGCTAATGTCGTCCTAGTAAAGAAATCTTCGGGAAAGTGGAGAATGTGTGTGGACTACACAAACCTTAATCAAGCCTGCCCTAAAGACAGCTTTCCACTTCCCAGGATAGATCAGCTAGTCGACTCAACCGCCGGACATCAACTACTTAGCTTCATGGACGCCTACTCAGGATACAACCAGATTCGAATGGACCCGGCCGACGAAGAGCACACGGCTTTCCGTATCGACAAAGGAATTTATTGCTACAGAGTAATGCCATTCGGACTTAAAAATGCAGGAGCTACCTACCAACGACTCATGAACAAGATCTTTAAAGAGCTCATCGGCAGATCCATGGAAGTGTATGTAGACGATATGCTAGTTAGGAGCATTCGTCGGGAAGACCATTTGGAGGACTTAGAGAAATGTTTCAAGATCCTCAGACAATATGGGATGAAGCTTAACCCTAGCAAGTGCGCCTTCGGTGTCACTTCGGGAAAATTCTTAGGGTTCATGGTTACCCAGCGAGGAATAGAGGCCAATCCTGAGAAGATTAAGGCTCTCGAAGAAATGTCTCCACCCAGATCACGCAAAGACGTCCAACGGTTGAATGGAAGAATCACAGCACTATCCCGATTCCTAGCCCGGACGGGAGACAAGTACCTCCCCTTCTTCAAAATCCTCCGAGGAGCACGAAACACAGGGTTTCAATGGACAGATGAGTGTCAATCGGCCTTTGAATCCTTAAAGCAATACCTGGCCTCTCCTCCACTTCTATCCAAACCAGCTCCCGGAGAAATTCTCTTTTTATACCTCGCCATCACACCAGCGGTATTGAGTTTAGTGCTAGTTAAAGACGAAGGAGGAATTCAACGCCCCATTTACTACCTAAGCAAAATCCTTTCTGATTCCGAAACCCGATACCCGGCTGCAGACAAAACAGCCTTAGCACTTGTCTTCTCCGCCAGAAAACTCCGTCCCTACTTCCAAGCACACACTGTTAAGGTCCTAACCGAATTACCCCTCCGCGCCATTCTCCAAAAACCCGAAGCATCCGGCCGATTGGTTAAATGGGCTGTCGAGTTGGGTGAATTCGATATCCAGTTCCTCCCGCGCCCCGTTATCAAATCTCAAGTTTTGGCCGACTTCATCGTAGAAAACACCCTGCCAACGGAGGCAGAATTTGCACCAGTGGAAGCCGGACAAACATGGACGCTATACGTAGATGGGGCCTCAGGAGCTGAAGGTGCTGGAGCGGGCCTGCACCTCATTAATCCAGAACTCGTTACTCTAGAATATGGGCTCCGACTAAAATTCTCTGCTACAAATAATGCGGCAGAATACGAAGCCCTCATCGCGGGGCTCAGGCTCGCCATCAGCTGCCAGGTCAAGCGCTGACCATCTACTCTGACTCACAACTTGTTGTCTCGCAGGTAGAAGGAGAATTTGAAGCCAAGAATGAACAGCTATCCCAGTATCTCCAGCTCGTCAAATCCCTTCTCATCCGAATCCCGCAAATCCAAATTATTCACATCCCTCAAGAGCAAAATAACAAAGCCGATGCTCTGTCAAAGCTAGCCACTTCTTCGACACAATACCAAACAAGAAGGCGTCGGGTAGAAGAAATAGTCTTCCCCAGTATCCATGGCCCATGGGATATAGCAGAAGTCAATGAGGCAGAAGAATCATGGACAGCCCCGCTAATTGCCCATTTGAAGGGCCAGCCACCACCGGAAGATCAAAAGGAGGCTCGCCGCCTGAGAATGAGGGCAGCAGCGTTCGCTTTAATAGACGGAGAACTATACAAGCGGTCCTTTTCAGGACCCTACCTGAAGTGCCTATCGAAAGAAGATGCCGGGTATACGCTCCGCGAAGTCCACCAAGGAGTATGTGGCGAACATCTTGGGGGAAAAGCCCTAGCCAGGAAAATCCTACGGCAAGGATTTTATTGGCCAACCATGAAGAAGGAGGCGACAGAATTCGTTCAAAAGTGCAGAAGCTGTCAAGTACACGCTAACGTTCACTAGGCAGCCCTCAGTAGCCCTCACATCATTACAAGGAGCCTGGCCATTTGCACAATGGGGGATAGATCTCCTCGGGCCTTTGCCCTTAGCTTCCGGTCAGAGGAAATTCATCATTATGGCGATCGATTACTTTACCAAATGGGTCGAAGCGGAGCCACTGGCCAAGATAACCGAAGAAAATGCCAAACAATTCGTTTGGAAAAATATCATATGTCGCTTCGGCATACCGGCAGTCATCATCACTGACAACGACACCCAATTCACGGGAAAATCCTTTACCAAGTTGTGTGAAGACCTAAAAATAGTGTTACGACACACAGCAGTATCACACCCCCAATCCAATGGGCAAATTGAAGTAACCAACCGTACTATCCTAAAGGGACTAAAGACGCGACTAGAAGATGCTGGGGGCAATGGGTGGACGCCCTCCCTAATGTGTTATGGGCATATCGCACTACAGAGAGGACACCTACAGGAGAAACTCCATACAATCTCTGCTATGGAACGGAGGCTATTATTCCAGTCGACATCGGCGTCCCTAGTTCTCGCACATCCAACTTTGATCCCCAGACTAACAACGAGGCGCTCCGCGACAACCTCAACCTGATCTACGAAGTACGCGAAGAAGCCGCTCTTCGCGCCGCCGCCTACCAACAACGCACAGCTCGCTACTACAACCGCCAAGTGAAGGCCCGCCCGATCAACATCGGAGACCTAGTCCTTCGCACCTTGGAAGCTGCCGGAAAGGGAGCACAAGGCAACAAGCTATCTCCAACATGGGAAGGACCGTTCGTTGTTAACGCTGTGGTGAAGCCAGGCACGTACAAGTTACGAAACGCCGAAGGAAAGATCCTCCCCCGCACATGGAACGCACAGAATCTACGCCGCTTTTACCAGTGATACGTTATGACTCTTTTATGCCACCCTGTCTAAATTCAAGACTATGCAATTTACATTAGTCGCAAACCTGATCTCATGCAAACTATTACTCAAAGAATTGCCTTTTATTTCCTACAAATACTACATATCCTAACAAAATTCAATGTCTCTCTAATCCACGCGACACCGTGGGGGCCTGCCCCCCTCACGAAGAAGCCGCAAGCCTGTCTTGCGCGAAAAACCGTGGACCTGTTCCGCGCGACACCGTGGGGCCTGCCCCCCTCACGAAGAAGCCGCAAGCCTGTCTTGCGCGAAAAACCGTGGACCTGTTCCGCGCGACACCGTGGGGCCTGCCCCCCTCACGAAGAAGCCGCAAGCCTGTCTTGCGCGAAAAGCCGTGGACCTGTTCCACGCGACACCGTGGGGGCCTGCCCCCCTCACGAAGAAGCCGCAAGACTGTCTTGCGCGAAAAGCCGTGGACCTGTTCCACGCGACACCGTGGGGGCCTGCCCCCCTCACGAAGAAGCCGCAAGCCTGTCTTGCGCGAAAAGCCGTGGACCTGTTCCACACGACGCCGTGGGGGCCTGCCCCCCTCACAAAGAAGCCGCAAGCCTGTCTTGTGCGAAAAGCCGTGGACCTATTCCACGCGACACCGTGGGGGCCTGCCCCCCACACGAAGAAGCCGCAAGCCTGTCTTGCGCGAAAAGCCGTGGACCTGTTCCACGCGACACCGTGGGGGCCTGCCCCCCTCACGAAGAAGCCGCGAACCTGTCTCGCGCGAAAAGCCGTGGACCTGTTCCACGCAACGCCGTGGGGGCCTGCCCCCCTCACGAAGAGGCCGCGAGCCCGTCTCGCGCGAAAAGCCGTGGACCTGTTCCACGCAACACCGTGAGGGCTTGACCCCCTCACGAAGAAGCCCTCATACAAACTAGGCCGCGAGCCAGGCCCACACACTAAGCCATGGGTCACTCCCATACTAATACACCATGACAAAGATCAACTCCCACCAACAACCATCTCGTGTCAAAATGCATCTGTGCAAAACACAGGACAACGACATACAAGTAAGGCTATCATAGAAAACAAAGAATTGGAGCCCTAACGGCGACAATCTAAAAAGCTATAACAGAAGCAAATGACTACAAATAAATGACAAGGCATACAATAGCAGATAAACACTACAGCTACTCATCATCAGCATCCGAGCTAGAACGCTAATCATCTGAAACATCCGCAAAGCTGAAACTGGAGGTATCACACCCAAGATGCTTCCCCATGAAGCGAAAGGCCTTCGAAACACCACGACGAAGCGCTAACTGGCGTATGTCATCCATCTGAGGCTCTACTTCCTTGGACCAAATGTCATCACGAACCTCCTCCGCGATCAGGCTACGATCCCGCATATAGTCCAAGGATTCCAGGTATTCCGTAAGACCGGCGGCCTTCAGTTCTGATGTATGGTCATCCGAAGATAACACCTCTACCTGTGCCCTTGCCGCGCAAAGCTGGGTCTCGAGGCCCGTAACCTCATCTCGCGCCACACGCAACTGAGTCTCCAAGCCAGACGTCTCCTCCCTCGCATACTTCAACATCTGAGCAGTCCTTTCCACTACCGCTTTCTCCACATCCAAGGAAGCACGCACGTCTTCTAGCTCGGACTTCAGCTCTGACCCAACTCGATGATACTGTGCGATGTCCCGGTCATGTTCTTCCTTGAGAGAAGAGAGTGAGCCCATCGACAGTCGAAGCTTCTCCTGCAAAGCGAGATATCCATCCTTCAGGCTCACGTAATGATCGTTCCAGGTGACCTCTATCTGTGCCTGAGTCTCGATCTGCAAAAGGAAAACACGCGATTAACCGCCTTCAAACAAAAAATAAAGGAAAAGCGAAGAAACAGTAAGGCACCAACTTACCGCGTCACTCATCGCCTTCAAAGAAGAAGACATCCGGGGAACCGCTGCGCTAGCAAGCACCCGTGGAACCGGGGAAACAGGTAATTGCGTCTCTGGGACTGAATCATCAGAAGCTACCACCACAACGTCAACATCACTGACAGGGGTCATAACCGCTTTTCTCTTGCGGTCCCCTCCCTGAGAAGACGACACCATCCGTCCCGTGCCAACAGAAATACCACATCCCAACAATCGCTTCTCTTCGACAAAAGCATATATATTGAAGAGGCGATTAGCCAACTCACGAGGCTCGGAAAAACCCAGCACAGGGGAGAAGTCTCGCTCCCTCCCTTTCACACGGCGACAACGATCGGGAAGCGCATTCCACACTTCAGGAAGACCTCAGGAGTTCTTCACATATCCAAACAGAGTATTACCATGACGGCGATCTTTGCGGGACTCAAACTCCAGCCAAACCTTGTTGTTGCGCACCTCAATCCGCTCACCACCGTCAAAGCGCACGTCGCACCAATCCCGGAACTGGTCTAGAGAAAGAGAGCCCCCGTGCTCACGAAGAAAAGTAATCAAACCCATGATACGAGTAACCCCGGTTGGAGCAAATTGGGAAATAGGAACTCCGCAAAACTTCAGAATCTCCACCACCTCGTCACAGGGAGGAAGACGGAAACCAGATCTGAGCGACACTTCACAGATAGTCAGCTAACCACGGGGAGGATTTTGAACCCGCTCCTCGGGACGCGGGATCCTCACCTCCAAGTCTGAAGGAAGCCCGAACTTTGTTCTCCAAATAGCTACGCCATCTTCAGTCAAAGAGGAGCGTAGACGCATTGGTCCAGCAGAGCGCTTCGGTACCTGCACACCGCAAAAAATTAGTCAGTCCAAAGTGGTAAAATCACGCAACTACTCATACGCACATAAGCCATACGCGCACGGCCTGCACGCGCGCACGGCATGCGCGTAAACGCGGCCTGCGCGCGCGCACAAACCTGCGCGCAAGCACCGCCTGCGCGACCGGCGCGCGCACAGCCTCACCTACGCGGCCAGCGCGCGCCCGGCCTGCGCGCGCGCGTGCGCGGCCTGCGCGCGCGCGTGCGCGGCCTGCGCGCGCGCGACCAGCGCGCGCGCGGCCAGCGCGCACGCGGCCTGCGCGAGCGCGCGGCGCGCCCGCGCGCGGGACGGCCTCCGCGCACGCGTGGCCTCCACGCGCGACCTGCGCACGCGAGTTGGGCGCATATCCCACTCACATGCGCAGCCCTTACGCGCGCGGCACGCTTGCGCGCGCTCGGCCCTTTCCCCACATTGGGGGCACACAACCGGCTCCTGCACCTTGCCGGCCTCCGCACATGCTCGCCTGGCACCCGCTCACCAAACTAACACGAACCAGCGTACCTTGGAGCCGCACGCCATCGCCGCCATCCCGGATTCCACGCCGGCAATCACCACCGCGACCAGAGTTAGAAATCTCTCCCCGTACTCGCTTCCCTCCCAACTGAAAGAGATTTGGGGGGCAATTGATGGGCTCCACCTTAATTTATAAGGAAAAGGAGACCCCCATGATCCCCATCAATGGAGATCATGGGTGGGCCCCCCTAACCCCCATGATCTCTCATAGAGATCATGGGAGTGGGCCCCATTCATCCCCACCTTTAGGGAAGGAACCGCCGCCGGCGGTTCCCGTCCGGCCATGGCCGGCCGCGGCCATGGCCGGCGGAGGCCATGGCCCCGGCCATGGCCGGCGGAGGCCATGGCCCCGGCCATGGCCCCGGCCATGGCCCCGGCCATGGCCCCGGCCATGGCCCCGGCCATGGCCCCGGCCATGGCCCCGGCCATGGCCCCGGCCATGGCCCCGGCCATGGCCCCGGCCATGGCCCCGGCCATGGCCGGCCGCGGCCATGGCCGGCCGCGGCCATGGCCGGCGGAGGCCATGGCCGGCCCCGGCCATGGCCTCGGCCACGGCCATGGCCCGGCCATGGCCGGCCTCGGCCACGGCCGTGGCCGGCCTCGGCCACGGCCGTGGCCGGCCTCGGCCACGGCCATGGCCCGGCCACGGCCGTGGCCGGCCTCGGCCACGGCCTTGGCCCGGCCACGGCCATGGCCCGGCCATGGCCGGCCTCGGCCATGGCCCGGCCATGGCCGGCCTCGGCCATGGCCGGCCCCCGCCGTGTCCGGCCGCCTCCTCGCCGTCGGCATCATCCGGGCGGCCCCGCCTCGGGATGACCTCCCCACCGTCCGATCGAGGGGGAGGCTCCGCTGACCGTCCGATCGGGCAAAACCACCCACTAACCCACTAGGTTAGTGGTGGGGCCCGCCATAACTTCCCCCTGGAGCCTATAAAAGGACCCCAGGGGCTCCTCATTTGATAATCTTCTTCTCCTACGCCTTCCACCCTTCTTCTTCCTCAGGTGGGAGCTTTCCCGTTCTCCTCCGCCGACGGCCACCCCTCGTCGCCAAAAACCAGCGGCCGCCTCTCGCCGCCAACCACCGGCCGCCGCCCGAGACCTCCAGCGGCCCCCAGTGGCTATCAGCACCCGCCAGCAGCTATCAGCACTTGTCATAAGCCGTCGGCCCCGTCATCGGCTATTGGCACCCCACCAGCGCTCAATCGCAAAGGAAGCACCCCAACAACAGAGAGAGACGAGCAAGGGAGGCAGCAACAACCCTGGAATACACCCCGCCTCTGAGCGCACGCGCCTAAAGCGTCCCGCGCATTCCACCGTCCAAGTCCCGTTGGCGAGGCAGTCTGTTGCCCACCAACGGCTGCATACGCTCTTCCCCTCTTCAAGATTGTAACGGGAGCGGCCTGTCGCCCCGATTCCCCCATCAAATTGTAACCTCCAGCAATCTAGTGGATTTTGACCGGCAGCGATCCAGTCACGTGATTTTTCACCCGGTTGAAGGGTTTTCCACGCTAAAACTCTCTGTGTTCATTCCCCCTTTTTAACTGACTGTGTGCGCGCTCGACCGCTCCGCGAGCTAAGGCGGTTCAAGGTTATCCGGTCCGACCGGGGCGTCGAGTCTGTCCGCAACAACAAGGTTGGTCCATATACGCATCAATGAGTTAAAAAGAATAATTTATACTTGGTAAAGTGTCTTGTCAAAATCTCATCACCTTGAGAGAAATTACAAAACTTTTGAAGTATAGTGACGACCATGTCATATTGAACAGAAATTTTTTAGTACCGCGGGTACCTAGAGGAAGGTGCACGCGTGCATTGCGAGCCGCCCGATCTCCCAAGCCCGCCGTCTGATCAAGATAATTTCTGCTGAGTTTTTTATATTTTTCTGCTCGCTTTAATCGCAACGGTCAGATCTTAAATCCAACGGACACCATCGTCTTTGCACCCTCCTTTAGATACCCGCAGGTACCAAAAAAGCGCTCCATATTGAAACATCACATATATCTTGAGAAGTGTGAGTATAACTGTGTGAGTGATTGCTAAATACAATTCAATTTCATTTCATAGGGATGCATAAGCCTTGACAACCTCTGAAGCTTCATATTCTCCGGGCTTTGTCATCTTATTAGTGAGTGGCTCAACCAAATGGTGTGTTCTCTTTCACGCACTTAGAGCTCAATAAACTGCATCACTCATTCCACCAAAGTTATCATCAATAAGCTTTAAAATAGTAAGCTTACTTGAGGTTATCTCAATCATTAGGAATTCGGTATAGTATTCATGATATCATAATAGAGAGGTCGCACAGCAATCAAAAAAGACAGGGAGCATATTCTACACCTAGTATCTCATCAAGTCGTGATACTGACCAAAGAGGAACACAATATCGTGAGGACATCACAAAGGACACAAATCAAGAAGACATCACGAAAAAAATGACAATTGGATAATCCCTAGTGGAGGCATTTTGGCCTGATAGTGGTGGACATCTCCGTAAGATCAACGACAAGGATGATGGCAACAACAGCATCAAAGAAGACTAGATGGAGTCATTGGTGGCAGTAGCATGAAGTCATTGATGGCAACAACATAAACAATGAAGACGGTGGCATCAAAATCAGAGCCGGCCATGCGAAGAAGAATGACAGTAGAATGGTCCGCGAAAATTATATAAGTTGGAGTTGTCCGGGAGAAAAAAAAGAAAATTGGATTTGGTAGCAACAATGTTGAAGAAGGGAAGTAAAAGCCACCGATAAAGAACAATGTGGGAGCAAATCAAAAAATAAAAAGGGCAGCCCGGTGCACAAAGGCATCCCCACGCAGCGAGGGTCCGGGAAAAGGTCCCACCACAAGGGTGAAATGTAGGTAAACCTTACCATGCATTTTTGCACGAGGCTGTTTCTAGGGCTCGAACCCGTGACCTCAAGGTCACACGGAAACACCTCAACCGGTGCGCCAAGGCTCCCCTTCAAAAAAAGAAGGATGCTCTTTTTCAAAAAAAATAGTAGTTCAAACAGCTACGACAAAATGCACAGCTATGAAACTATGTAAAATAGAGTGGGAAAACAATAGAGCTAACATTATCTCCAAAAACACATGTTCAGTCGAATACAAATAAATAAATCATATACAAATAGATAAGCTGTAAGAAGCCGGGCGTGCCGAGAAGCAGAAATCCGAAACGAATAACAAAACCACAACGAAACAGAACAGAGCAAACACAAAACACAGCGATTACAGAGGTTCACCCAAAACCGGGTTACGTCCTCTCTCCCCTTCTTCTCCCCTTCTTGTATTCACCAGAAAAGTTACAGATTACAAAAGGTGTCAAGGATCTAAACCGATCCTACCTTAACTCACACTTTTGAACAAGAAAACTGAAGAGAAAAGCCCTTCTGGACCGACGCCAACGAGAACCTCGTACTCCGTCTCCAAAAGAATACGCCGCCGCAATGTCGCCTCAATCGTACCGTAAAAAGTCCTTAACCTAAACAGAGGCGGAATCCGCCTTAAATAGACTTCTGCAAAACAGATCGTCGAGCTCAGCCGCATCGTCGAGCGACGGTCGACGATCGTTGGGCTTGGCCGAACGTCGAGCTCGGCCAATCATCGAGCAGTGATCGTCACGACAAACGTCGAGCAGGGTTCGACGATCAATCGACGATCGTCGAGCATAGTCGAACGTCGAGCTCGGCCAAACGCCGAGCTGTGTTCGTCACGTCTAACGTCGAGCAGGGTTCGACGTTCGACGTCGAACAGGGTTCGACTATCGTCGAGCTGGGTTCGACGATGGTCGAACCCAGTTCGACTACTGCAGGAAAAATTTTCCTGGAGATGTGGCCGGTCCTGGAGATGTCGAAATGGAGGATCACACTTCGATTCCTCTAAGCTCACGTGGGCTAACCCGGTGTGAGAAACAAGAGGACTGAAAGTGTTCCATAATCCCAACATTCTCCCACTTGATGGAAAACTTCCGCAGATGAGAGCAGCTCCTCCAATCTTCCTCTTCAACCCCACTGCTGTTGCACACCATTCAAACTTAGCAACAGGCACAGCCTTGGTAAGAAAGTCAGAACTGTTCTCCTTGGTATCAACCTTCTCCAGTTGAACCACCATGAAAGTGAGGGATAAGATCAATCCTAACTCTAGAGGGGGGGTGAATAGAGTGATTTAAAATAGTTTTGAAAATTAAAACTTATGTGGAGAAAAGGCTTAGATTTACTTAGTGTATGGTGCTATAACAATTAATCAAAAAAAGAAGAGAATCACAGCACAAAGCAAAACACAAAGAAACAAGCAACCAGAATGCACAAGGAGCTATAGTGGTTCCCCAAAATCTTGGGTAGTCCACTCTTCTATCACCCTTGATAGGAATCCACTTCAAGATGAGTTGATCAGGTGTCTTGAGCACCAGAGAGTTTTTGACCAGGTTCTCACAAACCAAAGGGGCTGATTTTTGACCAGGTTTCAGCAAAACCAAAGGTAACTTTTGAAGGGAGTTAAAACCCGGTACAGAAAGAAAAAGAAAAAGCTGATGGTGTCTTCTCTATCAATAAGTGGAGAGAAGCAAAGTGGATCTGTTGATGTTGTCAGAGCTCCCCCTGAGATCAAGAAGTAGTTCAGGAAGGAGAGCTTTGCATAAGGGTGACAGGTCTTCAATGATCTGATCTGCTCCAGCAAAAGATGATCCAAACAAGTTGGATGGTTGTGTCTGAAGCAATCAGAATTCCTGTGTGTAAGCTTGAATGAATATCACAGAGAGCAAGAGAGAGAGGTATTCTCCTTGTTCTCTGTTGACTGATAGAATATATCTCTAAATTCTTCTTCTGAGTCTTTGATAGCCGTTGGCAGCCAGCATTAAATGCTTTCCTTAAATGTCCATGTCTCCAAAGGAAGTGTCAGGCAAACATTCCTTAGAAAATTCCTTGAGCCATGCATTAGATTTGCTGTAACGGTCAATAAATCTTCAGCATTAATTGTTCTGACAGAAGGAATTTGAATTCCTATTCAAAACTGACGGGAGCCTGGAAAACGTCGAGCTCACAATAAAATGTCGATCTGAGCACGACACACGTCGGCCAGAGAGTGATTACAGAAAGCAGAACTGGGGTCGACGGAACGTCGAGCTGAGGTCGACTCCACGTCGAGCTGAGGTCGACTCAGCGTCGAGCTGAGTTCGACTCTGCGTCGAGCTGAAGTCGACTCTGCGTCGAGCTGAGAAAGACTCTAACTAACCTATGTGACCTTTATAGCAACAAGGAGGTCACAACACAAAATCCCTATAGAAATATAGTCATCCTGACCCAAATAGTAATAGGGTGTTCCAACACACCAGCTTCTCTACCTTTTCCCTTATAAAGTGAAATTGGATGTCTATGTGCTTTGTCCTAGCATGGAAAGCCGGATTCTTGGCTAATTGAATAGCCCCTTGGCTGTCACACCACAGCTTCACAGGACCTTGCTCAAAACCGAGCTCCCCGCACAACCTTCTCAGCCATATGGCCTCCTTACTGGCATGAGTAAGAGCCATATATTCCGCTTCCGTTGACGAGAGTGCCACCACTCCTTGCCGCCGACTCATCCAACTAACAGCACCACCAAATAATGTAAAAACATACCCACTAGTGGACCTCCTGCTATCGAGATCACCTCCCCAGTCAGAGTCCACGTGCCCGACCACGTCCAGGACTCTTCCAGTTTCAGCACCTTCATAACATATAGAATAGTTTGAAGTGCCGCGAAGATACCTGAACACCCGCTTCACAGCATTCCAGTGCTCCTTCCCTGGTTTTGCCATGTACCGGCTCAGCACTCCCACTGCTTGTGCTATGTCAGGCCGAGTACAAACCATGGCGTACATGAGGCTCCCCACTGCACTTGCATATGGAACCTTCACCATGTCTTCCATCTCCTCATATGTATTGGGACACATCTCCGCAGATAATTTCTCCCCAACCAGCATAGGGGCACCAACAGGTTTACAGTCAGCCATGTTGAACTTCTTCAACACCTCTTCGACATACCTTTGCTGCCCCAACCACAGCTTCTTCTTGCTTCGGTCTCTGGTAATCTGCATCCCCAAGATCACACTTACTGGCCCCAAATCCTTCATTTCAAACTTGGCTGAGAGAAGCTTCTTCACTTGTTGGATCATCTTAACACTATTCCCTATGAGCAGCATGTCATCTACATAGAGTGTCAAGAAAGTGTAGTGCTCTCCCTTCCTTTGGATATAAATACAGTGGTCCGAGTTCGACCTTTCAAAACCTGATTCCAGCATGTAGGTGTCGAACTTCTGGTACCACATCCTCGGAGACTGCTTCAGTCCATAGAGGGACTTCTTCAACCTGCACACCTGATACTCCTTGCCCTTGGCCTCGAATCCTTCAGGTTGCCGCATATAGATCTCCTCCTCCAAATTCCCGTGAAGGAATGTCGTCTTCACGTCCATTTGCTCAATCTCCAAATCATGCACAGCTGCAATGGAGAGAACCATCCTGATAGAAGTGAGCTTGGCTACCGGCGAGAAAATCTCGTCGTAGTCCACACCTTCAACCTGCGAGAACCCCTTGGCAACCAACCTTGCCTTGTACTTCTCCACAGTGCCATCTGCCTTTACCTTCTGCTTGAAAACCCATCTATTCCCTATGGCCTTCCTTCCCTTTGGAAGCTTGCACAGACTCCAAGTCTGATTCTTCCTCTGGGAAACCATCTCATCCTCCATAGCAAGCTCCCACTGATTTGCATCAGCCCTCGATCTTGCATCCTTGGCTGAAATGGGATCTTCTCCAAGCATGTTCAGATAATATTGTGCTCCAACAGCACTAAGGGAGTACCGGACAGGTGCCCTCCTCTCCCTTGTTGAGCGTCTCAGAAGTGGAACATCGACAACTTCCTCTTCTGACTCATCACTAAAGTTCACTTCCTCCAAAACATCAGATTCAGAGTCAGAATCTGAACCAGCTGCAGTAGTTATCCGAGCATCCTCCAGAGGGGCCTCCTCCATGCTTCCTTCCACTACCAACCTCTCTACAACTTTCCCTTTGTCCGCTTGTGTAGTGACGTGAGGACTGGCTTCATGAAAAACCACATCCTTGCTATATGTCACCGTCCTCGTCACCGGGTTCCAAAGCTTGTATCCCTTGATGCCCTCTTTGTAGCCCACAAAGATGCATCTCTCGGATTTCATATCCAGCTTCCCCCTTTTCTCCTTTGGAATGTGCACGTAAGCATCGCACCCAAACACACGAGCATAAGCCAAATTTGGCTTCTTCTTGAATATGGCCTCAAAGGGGGTACACCCCTTCACTGCAGATGTGGGGGACCTGTTCTTCAAATAATTAGCGGTAGCCGCCGCTTCAGCCCAGAACTCCTTCCCCAAACCAGCCCAACTGAGCATGCACCTGGCTTTCTCCATCAATGTCCGATTGAGCCTTTCCGACACTCCATTCTGCTCTGGAGTATACGGCGTGGTCTTCTGCCGTGCAATCCCCTGCTCAGTACAGTACTGCTCGAAAGCGTCCGAGCAATACTCCCCTCCGTTATCAGAACGGAGAACCTTCACATTTCTCTCCAACTGGTTCTCCACCAGGTTCTTAAACTCCTTGAACCTATCTAGAACCTCCGCCTTGGACCTGAGAAAGTAAAGCCAAGAAAACCTGGAATAATCATCAATGAAAGATACATAATACCTAGCTCCACCAAGGGATGGAACTGGAGTAGGTCCGAATACATCAGAATGGATCAAATCAAGAGGGCCAGTGGCCCTAGTCCCTGCTCCCTGAAAGCTAACCCGGTTCTGCTTGCCGAGTAGGCAATGCTCGCAGAATCCAAAGCTCGAGGTGCACATGGGCACACCCTCCACCATCTGGCAAGATGCCACAGCTGACATCCCCTTCTCACTGATGTGTCCAAGCCGCAGGTGCCACAGCCTGGACTGCTCCTCCTGGTCCTCCTCTTGGCCTTCAGAGATGAAGGCCCCACTAGGCACCACTGTATCAGTAAGTAGCTTGTACAGTGTTCCATGCCTAACACCTTTGGCGATCACCATCGCCCCTCTGGTCATCCTGCATGAGTGCATGTCACAGCTGAAGCAAACTCCCGCATCAGCCATAGATCCCACCGAGATCAGATTCCTGCTCATCCCAGGAATGTGCATCACCCCCGGAAGGGTCTTCATGGTCCCGTCGGCCATCTTCAGCATCACCTTGCCACGACCAATGATCTGCACTGCAGTATCATCCCCAAGCATGACATCACCACCCACAAACTCCTCATACTCACAAAACTAGTGCCTGTGAGGGGTCATGTGGTAAGAGGCTCCAGTATCAACATACCACACATCCGCATCCTGATGAGCAACGCATGCAGCTGCGATGTACATGTCACCACCGTCAGCCTCCTTCTTGGCACCCGAAGTTGACCCTCCATCCTTCTGAATAGGCTTGTTGGGGCATTGGGATTTCACATGCCCAACCTGATTACACTTCCAGCACTTGATGGGCTTCTTTTCTTTCTCTCTTTCTCTGCTCTTGGATCTACCCCGAGATTTATCTCGAGATCCACCTTGCTTTGTGTCCCTCCATTGAGGGCGAGATCTGGATACGCTCAATGCACCCTTATTGGTCTTCTCAGAACCTGCTCTCCTGGTCTCCTCAGAAAGAAGAGTAGCACACACCGACTCACAAGTGAGTGCCCTGTTTCCATTACCCCCAATGGCAACAATAACGTTGTCCCAAGAATCCGGCAATGAACAAAGTAGTGTGATCGCCCTGTCTTCATCCGAGATCTTCTCACCAATAGAGATCAACTGACCCACAACCGTGTTGAAATTGGTCAGGTGTTCCGAGAAGGAACCACCATCCTGCATCTTCAGATTGTACCACTTCTTCCTCAATAACAGCTTGTTCACAAGGGACTTGCTCTGATATAGGGTTTCCAACTTCCGCCATAGGCCTTGGCTGGAAGTTTCCTCCATGACATTTGTTAAAATTGAATCTGTGAGAAACAGCCGGGTCAGACCTTTAGCTTTCCGATCGGCCTTTGTCCAGGTTGCAAAAGCCTCCGCATCAGACTTCTCTGTTGGAGGAGTATCCACTATTGCATCCCACAAATCACGATCAACCAATAGATCCTCCATCTTCATCTTCCACAGATCAAATCCGCTGCCATCAAATTTCTCTATCTTGATCCACACTCCTCCTGAACTCATATCCGAGAATCGAGAGAACCTGCCTCTGATACCAAATGTAAGAATCCGGGCGTGCCGAGAAGCAGAAATCTGAAACGAATAACAAAACCACAACGAAACAGAACAGAGCAAACACAAAACACAGCGATTACAGAGGTTCACCCAAAACCGGGTTACGTCCTCTCTCCCCTTCTTCTCCCCTTCTTGTATTCACCAGAAAAGTTACAGATTACAAAAGGTGTCAAGGATCTAAACCGATCCTACCTTAACTCACACTTTTGAACAAGAAAACTGAAGAGAAAAGCCCTTCTGGACCGACGCCAACGAGAATCTCGTACTCCGTCTCCAAAAGAATACGCCGCCGCAATGTCGCCTCAATCGTACCGTAAAAAGTCCTTAACCTAAACAGAGGCGGAATCCGCCTTAAATAGACTTCCGCAAAACAGATCGTCGAGCTCGGCCGCATCGTCGAGCGACGGTCGACGATCGTCGGGCTTGGCCGAACGTCGAGCTCGGCCAATCATCGAGCAGTGATCGTCACGACAAACGTCGAGCAGGGTTCGACGATCAATCGACGATCGTCGAGCATAGTCGAACGTCGAGCTCGGCCAAACGCCGAGCTGTGTTCGTCACGTCTAACGTCGAGCAGGGTTCGACGTTCGACGTCGAACAGGGTTCGACTATCGTCGAGCTGGGTTCGACGATGGTCGAACCCAGTTCGACTACTGCAGGAAAAATTTTCCTGGAGATGTGGCCGGTCCTGGAGATGTCGAAATGGAGGATCACACTTCGATTCCTCTAAGCTCACGTGGGCTAACCCGGTGTGAGAAACAAGAGGACCGGAAGTGTTCCATAATCCCAACATAAGCAAAACCAACGCAGTACACATGTGCTAATAGAATTTGAGACTAGCTTGAACGAGACTATAGGTTTTAAAATCTTGCTTGGCAAGTTTTTTTATTTCCCTAGTTCACAGCATAATTGATTTTTAATCGAGCCTAGGTAATAATATGCAAGATGAGTTTTGTTACATAAACTTATTCATATTTTTTCATCAAAAATTGATGATTATTCACTTAGTGTGGAAGTATATTATACTCGCATATATGAGTTATTAAATAATATTTTTGCATTCATATAATTTCAAATATACAAAAATACACTTATTTTAAATTTCAAAAGCCATTTTGACTTTTAAAAGTATACATGCACACTAAAATATATCTTTACCGTCTCATTATGACCTTTTTAGAAACCATTTTTAGTTATAATATTTTTAAACAATTGTAAGATATATCCTATTTTTATTCCGATCTTAAAACTATGTATAATGCACGTACATACCAATGTTTGTTTAATACTCATCCCGGAATTTACTTAGAATACAAATTAAAATTTAATCATGTCAACTATATATATTCTCAATATAAATATTCATCATACTTATGTGATATATCTTTTTCAAATATATAGGACCCAAAAAAAGATACAAGAATATAAAATAGTCATTAATTAACTAGACAATTACTATGTACTTATTGAACTACTTTTTAAGACCATGTTCGTGATCTTAAATCAACAAGTGCCACTATCAAGCTTGTTCAATTATATGTATAACTTCTATAATTTTGTCCAATTTTTCAATTATGTAAATATGAAATTCAATCTATTTATCGTCTAGATGGCCCCGCCTTTCAATAAAAAGTCCTTTTGTAGTCCATCTATTCTTGTTTGGATGGGTTATGAGGAAACACCTAAACATGTAAAACTATAAGAAGTTAGAGAAAGCAAGAAAAAGATGTGAAATGTTTGAATAAATATCAAGCAATTACTGCACGATCAATGTTTTAATTAAATATCGGATGTCGGCGACATATCGGCATGAGTTTTTAAATATCGGATGTTGGAAGTCGCTGACATGTCGGAGATATTTTAAAATATCGGATTTTCATATCTTATAAATAAAATTTTTATTTTATGTATACTAACTATAATTATATGTTATAAAAACAAATAAATAATATAATAAATAGATAAAAAAATGAGTCATTTAATTACGAAGTAAATTCGAATAGTATCTAAGAAAAAATATTATTAATAAATACAAAATGATACGTTATAAAATATATTTAATACTGTACAATAATTTTATTTTGATAATAATAAATTTATTCTAAATAAAGAAGATTTAAAAGTTAAAAATACTTGATTTATTATAAGTCTTTTCAAACTTATAAATTTATATTAAAAACATGCAAACAATCACCTAATAAATGTATAAAATATTTTCATATTTTTTGTAATATGAAATTAAAAATTGTGAAATAGTTATACAAAATTGTAGTAATAAAACGTTAAAAATTTTGAAACAATAAGTCCAATCAATTTAAACATACATAATATAATATTTATAGGTGATTTAAACATATGATGTTTGTCTGGAAATATAACATAAAATAAAATAGTGGATGACATATTTAAATGTCGTGTCGGCCGATATATCGGAAAAAATCGAGCATGTCGACCTATATTTTACAAAAGGACATAATCTATTTTTTTAGAAAAACATAACGTTTTCACTTAAAAAATGACATGTCGGGAGACATGTCGGAGGACATTTAAAACAATGTGCACGATGAAGAAGGCCCTTCGTTCTACGTTTAGTATTCACATCCGTGGCTAAAGACTTTGCAATTCTGCCAAGCTTCATACTGCCCTGCAGTTTTCAACCAACTACTACGCGTCAGTAAATATACCGAGGCATCCGAGTATAACTAATTTTAAAAAACATAAGAAAAAAATAATCATTCAAGTAACCATTCCTAGTTGCCCATTTGAGAATATAACTTTCACACCCTGCCTTGCAAAGAAAGTAGCCCAAGCATTTCGATCTGCAGTGGATATCATGTCTTCTCTATTCAAAACTAAAATTCGTTCACAATTTCCAAGCCAAGAATCTATCTGCAAGGTGAAAATCCAATAAAATATTATGCTCAAATTGTGACTTTTTGAAATTAATCATCATCATTAACATAATCTTATTTTGCATTCGTACCTGCCAAATGGTGCATGAGATATTAAGTCAACTCTTCAAAACATATTTGAAAAGCTTTTTATATTATTTATTATACCCCTTTCCCTTTATGATACTCCAACACTAATTTTTTCTTCCCTTTTAATAGGTGCATTTTGCATTATTCTTCCTAATGGTGACAAACATCCATTTTAATAATTTATACTAGACATGTCCTGTATTCTATCTTCTCCACAAAGTTGGGCCTCCTTACAGAATGCACATGCATGATGCATCTAATATGGATTCTAGGGGCAGTTCCCCTGGAAATACTTTAATTTATTAAGCATATCATGGTTATTATGTTCATAGTAGAAAGTCTAGATATAAAAAGGATTTTTTTAATTTTTTTAATAAATTGCAGTAATATTCTGCGCTATTCTCCTTTTGTTATAGTGAATCTCTCCTAGTTTCAAGTGGAAGTTTTTTTTTTCAAGTGGAAGTAAGTTGGTCTTGAATGAATGGTGTAAATCTTGTGTTCTTCTGGGTGAGATTAGTCATGCTTTAATACAATTAACTCTAACATTCTATTTTTCATCATGCTCAAGTGTTATGAATCCTCATAACGGTCTGATCGCAGGACAAACATACCAGAGACGGCGAAAGGATGCGGCATCAAGCGGGGCTGAACCATCCGTTTATGCCCTCCCTAATTAAAACAAGAAGGCGGTTGGGGGCTGAAACGGATGGGTTTAGCCCCTATGAGGTGGGGGGGCCCTCCTTAACCCGAGGGGTAAAATACCTCTAGGGTTTCCTGGCGGTGGGCAAACAAGTATTCTCAGGTATTCCTTTCTCCCTCTCTTAAAACCCTAACTTTCTCTTTTCTCTCCCAAATCCCTACTCGTTCATATCATTTGGTATCAGAGATTTATGATTCTCTACCATGGTGACTCACTCCCAGGACGAATATAATCGACTAGCAACCCTAGAAGAGAACTAAACCGAGTTGTCTGACACGATGGCGACCATCGAAAAAAGTTGAAGGAATCGGAGAAGCGATTGGAAGAACGGTTAGATGTGCGCATGGAGAAGATCAAGAATTTGTTGACTCAAAACATCAAAGGCAAGGCCATCTCAATCGAAGAAGTCAGCGGAACCCCGCTTCCGATCCTGTCTTCAGCGACGGGTCACGGAGACCCGGTCGGGCTCTGCAGGGGAAACGACAGCCACAATCGGCTCTCCAATGTCAATAGGGGGCTCGAGATCAACGGAGGAAGGACGGGAGGCTCACGCCGACAACAGGCAAGGCTCGACACAACCCAGACGGCAAGCGGTGACGCGTCTGGCCTGAATTTCCCTCCTTACAGCAGGGAGCCAGGGACGCACACGCCGATTGGGCACGGGAAGGGCTCCAGGAGGGCCGATGAACCAGGGGAATGGTCTACCCACAGCGGGAGGGACTCCTTCCCATCCCTGGGATGTCTGGACAGCCCGTCAGTAGCCGGGGAGGAGGCAGATAGGAGTTTAGGCCCCCACTAGCGGTCGGAAACCATTACAAAGAGGATTGGGGATACCCTAACGTGGTTGAGGGAAGAAGACAGCCTCAAGCACTCGGACAAGAGTATGGAGGGCCCGGGAAACAGTAACCAAAAGTCTACATGCCGTCTTAGGTGACAAACATGAACTAACCCAAGTTCAAAGTGGGAGACGCATTGGAATGGGTCCAAAAGATAGAGTTATTCTACAATTATCAGGAGATACCAGAAGACCAGTGGGTGAAGTTAGCGTCTTTTCAACTTGAGGAAGACGCATTCCAATGGACCTAGTGGTTCCTCCGAGGACGAGAACACGTGTCATGGAACAAATTTGTTGACGGATTTACGGCCCGCTTTGGTCCACTAGAGTACAAAGACTTCGAGGCTCTTCTTCAAAAACTGAGACAGAAAGGGAAGGTGCTGGAATACCGAGCAGAGTTCGAAAGATTAGCCAACAGGGCAAGTGGGAGGACAAGACATTAATGAGTTGCTTCATCTCGAGGTTGAAGGAGCACATCAAGAATAAGGTGCACGCCTACATGTCACGCAGTTTGACCCATGCTATCAGTCTAACCCGGATTCAAGAGGAGTGATTCAACCGGCAAAAGTCCAGATGAGGGAATACAAAGAACACTGCAACCCCTCCGGGCACTAAAAAAGATCAAGGAGCTACTGGACGGATGACCGTCAAAACTACAAGCAAGAAAGGAGAAGGGATAGTCCTTCAATTGTGATGAGAAATTCACCCCAGACCACAAATGTTAGATGATCTAGGTGTACATGTGTCGAGAGAAAGACGAGATGTCGGATAAAGAATAAGGGGACCAGGAGCACATCCCAGAAATACCTGAGTTTGGGGTATCCATCTAGGTCATAGAGGGAGGATCTACACCACTTACGATGCGGATTGCAAGGCAGGTTTCCCAACAGAAGATTACTATTTTGATTGATAACAAGAGTACTCAAAACTTCATCAACCCTGCTATGGCACAGAAGCTGGGGCAAGAGATCACTAAGAATGCCTCTTTCCAAGTCATGGTGGCAGACGAAAAAAAGATGCAGTGCGAAGGAGTGTTGAAAGGAGTGGGGTTCAGTGTGCAAGGGTACACCTGCAGGATGGATGTCTACTTGTTTCCCATCCGGGGATCAGATATGGTTCTGGGAGTCCAATGGTTGCAACAACTGAGTAAAGTAACCCTAGATTGGGATAGTTTGACCATGGAATTTGCTCAGGGTGGGAGAGAGTACTGTCTGCACGGAATCAACACTTCATCGATGAAATAGATCTCTCTTCGCTGCTTAGAGAGACTGTGGAAACAAAAGAACGACATGGTTGTGACTTGTGATTATGGAGATCGGGCCTCCAACTACGCCTGCGCAAGAAGTCCCAGAGCAAATGAAGTCATTACTTCTCCAGTATCCGATTTTCTTCCAGGAACCCCGATTATTACCACATCAGTGATTCCGGGATCACCAGATTAGCCTACAGGAACGGAATGAGCCAACCAACATTCAACCCTATCATTACCCATACATACAAAAGGCCGAGATAGAACGAAGCATGAAGGAGATGCTAACCGCAGGGATCATTCGACCCAACACCAGTTTGCTTTCCTTACCCATCATCTCGGTGAAGAAAAAGAACGGTCGTGGAGATTTTGTGCCGACTACCGCATTGTGAACAGCTCAACTATCAAAGACAAGTTCCCTATCCCCATGATCGAGGAACTTTTGGACGAACTACACAGAACACACATGTTCACCAAGCTGGATTTACGGTCAGGGTAACCACCAAATCAGGATGAAGGGTGAGGATATCTTCAAAATAGCTTTCCGGAAATATGATGGTCACTACGAGTTCGTCGTGGTGTCGTTCAGACTCTCCAACGCACCCTTGACATTTCAGGCAGTGATGAACGAGATCTCCGGCCCCTCCTCTGCCAGTCCATATTAATTTTTTATGACATTCTAATCTACAGTGCCAACTGGGAAGAGCATCTCCAACATATGGAGCAAGTGCTTGAGATACTTCGACAACACCAGCTCTATGTCAAGCGCTCCAAATGCTCATTTGGTCAAAAAGAGGTGGAATATCTGGGTCATATTGTTTCGGCACAAGGAGTTAAGGCCGACCCCCAGAAGGTGGAGAGCCTGCAGACGTGACCTAAGTCGCGCACGGTCTGTACACTCCGGAGTTTCCTTGAGTTGACGGGCTACTACCGGTGATTCGTGAAAGATTATGGGAAGATAGCTTGATCGTTGACTCAGCTGCTACATAAGGATGCCTTCTGCTGGCAAGAGGAGATTGCATTTCAAGCTCTCAAGATGTCCATGATGACACTAGTGCTGGCTCTTCCTGACTTCACCAAAGAATTCATACTGGAGACTGATGCTTTAGGAGTAGGGATCGGGGTCGTGCTCATGCAAGAAGGTCAGCCGATAGCATTTTTCAGCAAGGAGTTGGCTCCACAGATGCTGGTCTTGTCGATTTACGAGAAGGAAATGTTGGTTATCATACATATCGTGGCCTTGTGGCGGCCCTACCTTCTGCGGTGACACTTTAAGGTTCGGACCGATCACCCGAGTTTGAAACATTTGTTGGAGCAACGAGTGGACTCTCCTCTACAACAAAAATGGGTGATGAGGTTGCTTGGCTATGACTACGAGATAGTCTATAAGCCGGTTTTTCTTCTTCTTCTTCTTCTTCTTAAGCCAGTTCTTCTTCTTCTTCTTAAACCAGTTCTTCTTCTTCTTCTTCTTAAGCCGGTTCTTCTTCTTCTTAAGCCGGTTCTTCTTCTTAAGCCGGTTCTTCTTCTTCTTCTTAAGTCGGTTCTTCTTCTTCTTCTTCTTAAGCTGGTTCTTCTTTTTCTTAAGCCGGTTCTTCTTCTTCTTCTTCTTAAGCCGGTTCTTCTTCTTCTTAAGCCGGTTCTTTTTCTTAAGCCAGTTCTTCTTCTTCTTAAGCCAGTTCTTCTTCTTCTTAAGCCGGTTCTTCTTCTTCTTAAGCCGGTTCTTCTTCTTCTTCTTAAGCCGGTTCTTCTTCTTCTTAAGCCGGTTCTTCTTCTTCTTAAGCCGGTTCTTCTTCTTCTTAAGCCAGTTCTTCTTCTTCTTAAGCCGGTTCTTTTTCTTCTTCTTAAGCCGGTTCTTCTTCTTCTTCTTAAGCCGGTTCTTCTTCTTCTTCTTAAGCCGGTTCTTCTTCTTCTTCTTAAGCCGGTTCTTCTTCTACTTCTTAAGCCGGTTCTTCTTCTTCTTAAGCCGGTTCTTCTTCTTCTTCTTCTTCTTCTTCTTCTTCTTAAGCCGGTTCTTCTTCTTCTTCTTCTTAAGACGGTTCTTCTTCTTCTTCTTCTTAAGCCAGTTCTTCTTCTTCTTCTTCTTCTTCTTCTTCTTCTTCTTCTTCTTCTTCTTCTTCTTAAGCCGGTTCTTCTTCTTCTTCTTCTTAAGCCGGTTCTTCTTCTTCTTAAGCAGGTTCTTCTTCTTCTTAAGCCGGTTCTTCTTCTTCTTCTTAAGCCGGTTCTTCTTCTTCTTCAGCACTTCTTCTTCTCAGCAGTTCTTCTTCTCAGCACTTCTTCTTCTTCTCAGCACTTCTTCTTCTTCTCAACACTTCTTCTTCTCAGCACTTCTTCTTCTCAGCACTTCTTCTTCTTCTTCTTCTTCTCAACACTTCTTCTCAGCACTTCTTCTTCTCAGCACTTCTTCTTCTTCTTCTTCTCAGCACTTCTTCTTCTTCTTCTCAGTTACCCCATGTGAGTGAGAGTGAAAATAACCATTCCAATTATTTTGCATGTTGTGGTTTAAAAGGGAGTTACACTTTACTGAGCATGTTAAACGCTTTGGTCGCCTCGCCTAGGTACACCCTTTAACGCCTTGGTCGCCTTGTAGCCTTGACAAGCTTGTTTGTTGCCATTGTGCCCTATTTTTTGTCATAATCTCACTAATGACTAAGTACATCATGTATTTCCTTACAGTTTTATTCCAAGTCTTTTTTGGTCTACCCCTCCCTCGTCTAACATGCATAGTGACTAGATTCTCATAATGCCTAACAGGTGCCTCTAATGGTCTCCTTTGTACGTGTCCAAACCATCTTAGACGAGCTTCTCGCATCTTTTCTGAAATTGGTGCTACTCTTGTCTTATCCCTGATACTTTCATTCCTAATTTTATTCAATCTCGTGTGTCCACACATCCACCTAAGCATTCTCATCTCTGCAACTCCCATTTTTTGCTCATGTACACAATTCACTGCCCAACACTCAAAATCATAGAGCGTCGGGGGTCTAATTGCAGTACGGAAAAACTTGTCCTTAAGTTTTAGTGGTACTTTAAAATCACATAAGATCCTTGACACGCCTCTCCACTTCAACCAACCCGCTTGGATTCTATGCGTCACATCTTTATCAATACCTCCATCTTTTGAAACTATTGATCCAAAATATTTAAAACACTCACTACGGGAAATATCTTGTGTCACATCTATATCAATACCGTACCCTCGCCATATTACGAGAACATCTCATTACTTCCCATAATAGGATGAAAATACAAGTAGATAAACAGTGATCCAAACATCAAGTTGCAATCGGTGATGAAGTCTTCTTACAATTTCAAACCTACAAACAAAACTTTGGCTTTGTTTGGGGGGACTTATTTTCACCAGTAAAGCGGTTACGACCGCATGAACCGGACCTTAATTCTGATTCGGTTCATGCGATCGTAACCGCTTGACCGGTGAAAATAAGTCCCCCCAAACGGAGCCTTAGTGTCCCGGAGGACAAATCGGAAGCCGGCACATCACTATGATGGTCCCTTCAAAATCATTCAGTAGGTGGGACTGGTTGCTTACACCTTGGACCTTCCCACGGGCTCGCGTATTCATCCCACATTTCATGTCTCCTTGCTAAAGAAGAAAATTGGGGAAACAACTCATGTGTGCTCTGCCCTCCCAGAAGCAACCAACGGGAAGGGGGGATTATGACCACTCCTTGAGGAGGTGCTGCTCACCAAGCTAGTGGAAGAATATCGTCAGGATATTCTTGTCAAATGGAAGAATTTATCTACAGCCCGCAACACCTGGGTCGACCTGCTCGAGTTCCAGGAACTATACCCATAATTCCACCTGGGGACAAGCTGGTTCTTGAAATGGAAGGAAATGTTATGAATCCCCATAACGGACGGTTCGCAGGACAGACATACTGGAGATGACAAAAGGATGCGGCAGCAAGCGGGGCAGAACCAACCGGTTCAGCCCTCCCTAATTAAAACAAGAAGGCGGTTTGGGGATGAACCAGACAGGTTCAGCCCCCCGGGTTCTACTCTAGTATGAGGGGGGAAAAAGGGGGGAGGGGAGGGAGGAGAAAGAAAAAGAGGGGGGAGAAGAAAGGGGGGGGGGGAGTTAGGTTTCCTTTCTCTTTTGAACCTTTTTATTTTAAATTTTTTTATTAAAAGATTTTTGTCCTTGATGTTTTTCTCCTGCGATGATTTTTTAAGCCTTCCGCGATTGAATTTATGACACTTTGTAAAATGCCACAAAGACGTGAAAATGTTTGTGGCACTAAAGTTTTGTGACACCGTTTAGATAACCACAACAATTAGCTTGTAAGCATTCATGATGTTTTTTTATTGAAAGTGTTGTGAATAGTTCTCTAACAAAATGCCCCGAATAATTTTGATTTTTTTAAATATCGTCGAGTTTAAAAACAATTTTACAACCACATAATAATTTTGTTTTTTTATATCCGACGTCACTTTAAGAGTTTAACATAAACTTAGTTATCCAACAATAGAACACTGAAAAAATCACATTGTAAAGATCCAAAAATAGAGGCCGCACTACAACTGACAAACAATAAACTAAATTCACACACAAATGAAATTTTATTTATCTATACTAAATCTATAACATCAGATAAATAAGTCCGCTAAAAGAATAACCTTATCCCCAATTCTCCATCAACAGATAAACTAAACCAAAACATCTTCGACAAAATAGACAAAACAGATCCAAGATCCAAACAATTGAAATCCAACGCCTCAGTGAGAAAGCAGAGCAGCGAACGAGATGAAGCCTTCGCCTTAACGTCGTTGGGAACCTGAGGACATGAATTAACATTACCCTTTCACCCAGCCAGGTGAACACCAGCGAGCATAGAACGGGCCCGAATGTGGTAGCTATCATCCAAATTATGCTCTTGCAGAGTAAGGCTCTAATGAAGATATTATGCAATTACAAATCTACACAAATGAGAAAATAAATTGCACATATCAGCTGCAAATTAGTTATGATTTAGAATTTAGGCTCTGTTTGGCACGGTGTTGGCGGTCGTACACGCATGGGTTAAAATGTCATTTGTTAAGGATCGCCTAACAAATATCATCCGTTTGAACATAAAAGTGGATGAAGTTTCTTAAGTGGACGTTAACGAATGACAATTTAACCCCCCGTGTTCATGCCGCTGCCGCCGTGCCAAACGGAGCCTTAGTGTTTTGAAGGGTTTTAGGATTTGTAGGGTTTGAAGGTTGTGATTTTAGGATTTCAGGACTTAGTGTTTTGAGGGTTTTTAGGATTTTGTATTGGGGTTTTAAGGGTTTATAGTTTAAGATTTAGGTTTACTTTTTTAAGGTTTAGGGACTTCCAACCATGCGTTGTGCGCATCCAAATTCTACATATTAATTGAGCAGCAACATTAAAAGACTAATACAACCATGTGTTGTGCGCATCCAAATTCTGCATATCAATTGAACAACAACATTAGAAGACTAATACAGTTCCATTAGAAAAGATGCACAATTCCAAAACACAGATTGTCAACAATGTTTATTACTCATCCATTAAGAAGTAATGCACAAAAAAGACTATTATAGTTCCATCTACATAGGCATTCAGCACAAATCAGCGGCAAATTAGTTATTAAAAATCCAATTAAATGAAACAAACTTAATACTAAAAGTGTGTATTCATTCCAGCTGTGACTGTTATAACTAGGCAACTTCAGTTGCAAGACGACGAAAGCACTTAAAAGTTAGATCACGGGGTCGATTATCCAATTGTTGCTGCCGGCAAGTCAAAGGTTCATGCCCAACAGGAAAATGGTGGGTGCAGATGTCTCCGCGCATCCAAATTTATATGTGCTGTATTTTGATACTTTTTATGGACTCCTGTAAGCAAAACAGAGAAAAATTAATACATGAAAAAAAACTATAATGGCAAAACAGAGAAAAATATTCACATTTGAGTCACATGAAATCATCGCGTTATCAAATGTGCCAAAAATAATGTCTGTCATCTGGTTTATCCACCATTAGCTGCTGTTTCTTTGCTCCTGGAAGAAGATTAACATTGATGAGTTGAAAGTGTTGAAAGATTACCATTAGACAAACTACTTACTCTTCCTAAGACCTAGTTTATGTATGGAAAACTCAACCTAAGAGGAAGACCCACATGCTGCTATCCATAATAAAGTTGATGAAATACAGTCAATGAGAACAAATGATTCGTGTAGCAATATACATGCGTCACCTTCAAGATAACTGTGCATAAATAAGTGAAATAAAGGTCATCATAAAAATAGCCTTCAACTTGGAGGCATATTTGCTAGTTCTTTCTGCTATGTTTGCAGAAATAACAGCCAGAAATCCTTGCGCACTACCTACCACCCAGCTGATTTGTACATATTAAACTTTAGCTACATATATATATATGTAGCCCGTCGTGCGTGTGAATTGATGGGAGACGATTTGTTGGCGCTCGTTCATGAAGGAGTGCAATCCAGTAACGGGAGCGAATTTCCTGCCATTGAACTCATCCGTTAATTTCATGCATCCCGACACGTTGTGATGATGGTCGGCCGAGAGATGAGTCCCGATGATGGCGCCTTCCATTCGGTTGTAGAATGGGAGTTGGCGAGCAATGCAGTCGTTGACCAGGCTTGTCAGCGTCGATTCCACTGGACCGAGAGTTCCATTGTACTCGTTGCAATGCTGAAAAACGACGGAAAATCGGGAAACACTGCCGGATCCTGAGGCAACGTCGATTGCCCGAGTGCGGCATCCCGAGCATGCATTTCCAAATACCACAACACGTGGCCACGATATAACGTGGCTTTACAATCTGTAATAAACAATCTGTTAACATAGGTACATTTTGCTTTTCACGTCATAGATGTTAAGAACATTGATTATGCGACCAACAACAACACTCCAAGTCTACAAGGAAAGGATCAAAGTAAGATTGATATCAGAAAATGAAGAGAGAAGACATCAATTGCAAGACTCCCATGCATGAATCTCCCTTACCAAGACCCTCTACCTTTCAATTTGGCAAATTTCATAAAACAAAGCTTGGAAATAAAAATAACAAAACACAGATTCCCTTGCCAATAGATGCAATTCTAAGGCAAATGAAAAACTCCCTTGCAAATTGAAAAGGAAAATTATAGATGCAATTGGAAAAGGTGAATTATAATGAATTCAAATTTTTAATAGATACAAATTCCAAAAAAAATGAATCATGGAAAGTTATGTCGAGAATGTTCTCATGATTTTAAGTGAATAAATGAAACAAAATTTGTTGAGCAATAAACTTATTTCATTAGAAATGTATTCATTTAGGAAACACAATTATACATTTCAAGTTCATTAATAGTAACAGAAGAGTAAGTTATATGTTTTGAAATAGATAATCAAGTGGATGTCGTACACGATGATGGTTTAAGCTAAGTAGCTAACCCAAACTCAACTATGGCATAGGTGTCTCACAGAACTATTTATAACATATTATTGATCCATAATTAAAAGTAAATTTACATAACACAGTTACACATATGACCATACTATTCTATAAGGGAAAAGAAATTTTGGGTTTAAGCTATATGAGTCTGCATGATACTCTTATAATGAGAGATTTATAGCTAGGATTGTAATCAGAGGGGTTGATCAGATATGAACATTTGTCATTTCTTAAAGCGGGAAAGTAACCAACGCATACACAAAAATTGGGCTTAACTCCTTAGCTCAATCAATCATATGGCATATTGTGACAATTTGGACTCCTGAGAATAGATTTAATTTTTACCATTTAAATTATTGTTCCAAGAATTTTTTTTTTCTGCTTTCATTTTGCTAAATATTGCACATAATCAACAAAAACAAAGTTCATGTCTAAAAGCCAGTCAGAAATTGAAATCAGCAAGATAAACAGGTACTCTAGCATTAAATAAATGGCCTAATGACATGCATATTCTTAGATAACAATTTACCAGATTCTTGCCAAGGATGAATGAAATGGATGAACAAATAAATAATCACACTCAAAAATGTAGTCACATTCGTATGGAGATTGCCATGGGCCAAGAATCATCACATTAAAGTAGCACATGTTCTCTTCTGATGGAGACACACTATTCCTCAGAGCAGCACATACAAACGAACAAAAAAATATCGAAAGAAAACATAGATAAATCCACACACAGGCAATAGATAAAACCTCTAAAACCATCAATTCTCGCTAAATTTTCTCCAAAAATCATAAAAAGGCGACCTCCAATATGCAAACCAAGCTAAACAATGGTCTCAGAGCTAAGGGAAGAACAATTACCTGGTTCACAGAGGAGACGCTGCGTTTCCTACCAAATCAAAAGATCCATAAACCATAACAAGTACTAAATAAAAAATTTATGGATTCATTACAAAGAAGGAGAAGAATGTGTTGGAGATGGGAGAAATGGAGATTGGAGCTGCCAGGGCACTGCAGTCGCGTGCCTCCTCCTCGTCATCTTGTCGCCTCACGCCCGAAATCGCCCTAATCTTCCGCGAAACTGACAACTGAGGGCTTTGGCGATAAGAGACAGGAATCAGGGTAAGAGATAGGAATCGAGGTTGGTTTTTAAATATCATTATCTATAACAATCTCTTACCCCGATTGCATGGAATCAACTGAGGGCCTCGTCGGCACATGTAAGCTATTTTATGAAAATTGTGTGTAGCTTTTAATTTTGCTCGATCTCAATGATGTCCCAAAGGTCCTGATAAAAGATAAAACAAGTCTTTATTTTGTTGCTCTAATGTTTACACATTTCGCCATTGAATATTGGGATGGAGGTTTGAGCATATGAGGCTGGTGGCCGCTGGCACAGAGGTAGATGATGAAGTCATTGAAACAATTTCAAATCAGGAGCAATTGAGTTGGTTTGATAACGCTATAGGAAAAAGATAAACATGGAAAGAACAAAGAGCAAAAATGGACGCAGAGAAGTTTTTTTTTCATTGCTGATAATTTCATACATTTCTAGTTATAAAGATGTGCCATTTAATTTATACATTGATTTGATGGTTGTGCAGATATTATTTTCACAGCACAATATGAGCATATGCAAACAAAATTCATAGACTGCCCTTAATAATGAAGCAAAATCATCATCACCATTAACCATTCTTCCGACCATTTTGTACAGCAATACAACAAGAACATAGATCAGGCTAAACATATTGATCCCAATCTGCTTGTTATCTACGAAATCAAAATTCTACTACGGGAAGCATGCAGCGTATCGGGAACTAGTAGAACTCATCAGGAACTAGTAGCACGTTAAAGATACTAGTCGCGGAAGAGGAACCCTAACCCCAAAAGAATAAGGTGCCAAAAGCATTACAATATCAAACAAACTAAAACAAAATGGAAGGGAAAATAAACATTTGTGAAGCAATTGTGTCCATATCAGAAGAAACAGGCGTAATTCTGCATCTGAATCCGGGCAACTATGAGGATTCGATAGAATCGAAGAGAAGATATATATCTGATGGAAGCAAATAGTCCCTTAAAATCACACAGAGATGGGAGAAGAGCGCACCTCGACCTCCTCCTTAGGAAGTAGCTTCTTAACGCCACGATCCGTTGTCTTTATCTCTATCGGTCATTCAATGTCGGCCGCCAATGCCGGAGAGAGTTGGCCTGCCAAGAGAAATGAGGGTTCGTAGGCAAGAAGAAGCCAAGTGAATTTTTGTCGTATGCGCCGGCGACGTAAGGGTAGAAGACCAAGTTGCTCGGCGTGTAGGGCCAAAACTCCGCCTTCTTTCTGGTGCTTCTCACCCTCGCAAGAACCTTGGCCAGCTCGACGTGGCCGGTGACAAACACCCGTCTTTGGCCCCGGACACCCGGCTAGTGATGTATCCTGATAATGAGAAGAGAGACATTAACGTGAGGAGGAGAAGCGATCAAGTAGGCGAGGAGGAAGAATGTCGAAGAGATCAAGTAGGCAGGTCGGAGATAGACGAACGAACTTGGAAGGGTGCGCCTACGTCGCCGGATATTGTACACGCCGCCGGATATGGGAGAGACTGGAATGCCCCCGGCGAAGTTCCTTCCGGGCGAGCGAGAGAGAAAGGGCGAGGCGAGAGAGAAAGGGCGAGCGAGAGAGAAGGAGAGGGTTGCAGGATTGTGAGCAGCGGGCTTTAGGTTTTCGCGATTTGCGAAGGGCAAATACGGGAAATAGTAATATCAGTCCGATTAAGTCGGACCGGAGTGAGGCCCGACCGGGGGGGCTCCTTAACCCTAGGGGTATAAATACCCCTAGGGTTTGCTAGCGCCTAGCGGTGGACAAACAAGTATTCTCAGGTATTCCTTTCTCCCTCTGTCAAAACCTTAGCTTTCTCTTTTCTCTCCCAAATCCCTTCTCATTCATATCATCAAGCTAGCTATCATTGGTTGTTCTACTACCAAACATTTGAATCCATATATCATCACCCCCCAAATGTAGCAATATCAAATTTACCTTTAAATTTCCATTATATCCTCTATCATGAAGTTTACTTTTCATCTCAAGCATTCAATCTCTAAAAGGTATGTCCTTGCATATACCATCATTTTTTTGTAATAGATTCAAGATAGAAATTTATAACATATAGGTACCAATTTAGCTTCTAATGGATGAGTCGTGTACTAAAATAAGTGAATAATCAAAAGAATAAATAAGATAAAATATCAACCTGTAAATATCTTTTATAAAAATACCCAAAATCAATACAAATGAGCATGGATTAAATGGTGATTTTTTTGCAAACAAACTAAAATTGAAAAGCTATTTTATACTAGTCGGCACTCCAGCATATATGTATTTAACATTGCTTTGACACATGGTTCTTTATAAATAAACGTCAAATTAAAACTTGTGATATTTGACATACGATTCTTTCTAAATGCACCGGTTGAGATGTTATCATGTGACCCTTGTGATGGGACTCTTCCCCGGACTCTCGTTGAGCGGGGATGCTTTGTGCACCGGGTTGCACTTTTTTCCATGTCTCATTATGATCACCCAAAGCTTCAATGTATGACACGTCACACGTGATATTGGTCCCTCAGTCCCTCAGCATAAAGCTGATCATTTTTTATTTTTAAATATGAAAAATAATATGATTCTTTTTCCATCATTTGGGATCATCTTAGTCATCAACAAAAACATTTTTTTTGCTTACCACACTCTTTGCACGACCATCGCCATTATATAATCAACATAAGCCTCAAAAGTAATAATTTATTCTACTCTCAAATGGTGTTTTTTGTTTTCATAATCTTCTTTATCTTGCCATTCCACTGCCAAGTCCTGTTATAAATGTATACTCCATTTCCAAACTCTTACAAAACCATTGATGTAGGGTAAGGGTGTGTAGTGGACTCCTAGAATGCAAGCTAGTGGTGAGTGAGGGTTGACTCCCGACTTCCCAATGACTCAACGCATGCAATACGTGGAGTTAAGCGCTAACAATTAACACAAGCAATTATATAGTGTAACTAACATAGCATCAATTCATGGGTAAGAGAAGTATTTTCTTTAAAGCATAAAGCAATGGCTTTCCCTGCACGGAGGGCAAAAAATACAAGCCCGCGACGATTCAATCCTTCCTGCAGTTAGAGATTTTCGTGGAACAAATATTTTAACAAACTATAATCTCAAGCAAACACATAATATCCAAACCATAACCATGTTTACAATCAAAAACCAATACAAAAATGCAACACAAATATTAGGGTTGCTATAATAAAAATAGATTTGAACGTTGGAGGGCTAAAGGGGGGTTCTGGTGGTGGATGGACTGAATCGGATAAGGGGAAGGCCGGTTGGGGATTGGGAGGGTTGGATCGGGGCGGAGGTTGGCTAGATCCGGGCTGAAATGCCCAGATCTGGATAGATCTAATGGTGGGAGGAGGTTTGGAGGTGGCTCCACGTGATGCGGGGTGATGGCAGTAATAGAGAAAGGGGAAGGGGGATGGATCTGGGGTTGTAGTTCCAAAATCTAGGGCTTTATGGCGCGGGAAGGAAGGTTGGGGTGGTTTCCTTGCTGGTGGGGGAGGTGATAGCAAGGGAGGAGGGAGGCCAACTATTCTGGGAGGGGGAAATCAGGGCGACGGGTGCTGGACAGAGGGGTGTCCAGGGGAGGAGGGGAGGAGGGGAGGCCGGCTGTTCCGGGAGGGAGAAATAGGGGCAGTGGCTTATTGAGAGGTGGTTGGAGGGAGTTGTGAGGGTGGTCAGATGGATGGACAACAAGGAGGGGGAATTTTGAGGGGGCAGCGGCGGCTAGACAGCAAGGTGGAGGGTGGGGACGGAAGGGGAAATCGAAGATACAAGAAGCTTACCCGTGGAGTCGTCACCAAGGGGTTCCACGGAGTCGGCACTGCGGAGGGTGTAACGACCCTGGCCCATTTAGACCAGGCGCCGCCCGGCCCACCACGGCCCTTTAGACCGGGTGGTACAGCCGGAATCTACAAGGCCTGCAGGCCGTACACCCCAAAGCTCAGTTTGTGATGAGGAGCGGTATTAAAGGCTCCTTATCAAGGTCTTGGGTTCGAAACACCTTGGCAACAATGCGGGCGACCGATAAACAGGCGCGAGATGCTTTGGGGTGTACGGCCTGTAGGCCTTGTAGATTCCGGCTGTACCACCCGGTCTAAAGGGCCGTGGTGGGCCGGGCGGCGCCTGGTCTAAATGGGCCAGGGTCGTTACAAAAAAGTGCACTTCATACCAAAAAAGTGCCCATTTAGACCAGGCGCCGCCCGGCCCACCACGACCCTTTAGACCGGGTGGTACAGCCGGAATCTACAAGGCCTGCAGGCCGTACACCCCAAAGCATCTCGCGCCTGTTTATCGGTCGCCCGCATTGTTGCCAAGGTGTTTCGAACCCAAGACCTTGATAAGGAGCCTTTAATACCGCTCCTCATCACCAACTGTCACAACCCGTATTTCTCCTGAGGTTAAGAAGTATCAGAGTACGGGAAAACACGCGTTGTGATGCCACGTCCAGCAGGGGATAACTGCTGACGCTCAGGCAACGCACTAAGATTTCAAATCACTAATTTAGAAATAGAAGAAAACTAGTTTATTAAAAGGTCGTATCCCTCGGCACAGTGGATCAACAAGTCCACGATAGGAAAAATATATTTGTTTGAACCGGAAAAATACTTTGATTTAATTGATTTGACATCCTAAATGAGTATAAGAGCCCTCAAGGGACCACTTATGGTATGCACGACTCCTAAGGTGAGTATAGTATTTATATATGAAAGATATTCTGTACGCTTAAAGAAGATAGTGTTTTAGTTTTGCAAATATGATATGCATGAGTTACATATAATAGTTTAGAGTTATAAAATACCTAAAAAGCAACCTAGCATAAAACCATCCCAGAAGCAAGTAAGCAACCCCAAGGGGGAAAAACAGCAGTTTTAATTCATATCCAGCAAAACAAGTAAGCCACCAGTGGGCGTCGACAACCCGACACGAACCCACCGGTGAGTGTGCATGTCTATACAGAAAAGGAGAATAACTACCTCACCAGGTGAAAGATCTGCAACTCACCTGGAGGCTACCAGCAAAACCCACTAAAAGGAATCAGCCGCTCTATCGGCTACAACCTAGACCTGAGGCATTCAAGAAAGAACACATCAGCAAAAAAGTAATCAATAGAAAAGGAGCATTAGACTAAATAATAAAGAAGGGTTTACCAACCCGGTAACAAAGTGCTAACAGCAGAAGAAAAGACATGTCAGTAAGAAGGAAAAAAAATATTGTCAAAAAGAACAATAAAGGTAAATCACATCAAGTGTGAGCACAAAAGCTACCTGTTCTACAAAAAGAACCAACCTGTAGCAGTAAAGCATCAGTGTACTAACAGGAAAAGCCAAAAGTAAGCAAAGGGAGAGCTAACAATCCTAACTTTGTGGGCAAATGACCGGGGTGTAAATAATAAGGGGCTGGAGCGTGTGGCAGTACCAACACCAACAACCAGACCCCAAAATAAATACTCAAGGGTGAAACACAACCGGTGGCAGCCTTAGGGTCCACACACCTAAACAAGTTGGCCCCATTGTCAAAACTTAGTGGTGTCCGCAGCTCAGCACACACATTTCACCCCTCCAGAGTCAAGAAAACACCCCCTCTGGTCATAGTCCACGAGTCGGCATGCAAAAACTAGCCGAACACCCCAACATCCCCCTTAGGAAGGAAAAAAACTCCTCTAACAGTCCTAAGGAAGCACACACCCCAAGGCTAAAGACTTAGCCAAAAAAATGACCCTGGCGTTGAGTGAGTGCACCACACTCAACGTCATAAGCCTAACAGTCAAGGCGTTGAGTGAGGTACACTCACTTAACGCTTTTGACTTAGCATTTTCCAGAAACAAAGCTGGAACTAAACCTACCCCTTCCCACACAGTTTTCCAGCTCTCACTCCTATCTCTCCTACCCGATCACAGCAACCCCAAAACTTGCTTACACTAAGCTAAGCCTAATCACAATACTACCCAGCAACCTTGACACCAGCCAAGACAACCAATTAACCGAGAAAGGGAAAAAACTAGAGTTAAAGCTATAGATTAAGGACAGCACAGGGCTGGTCTGAGGAGGAAAGAGTTAACCAGCTGCTCTTATATCTAGGGAAGAAAAGAAATAATACAGAGCATAAGCTAATAGCTAGAATAATAAAAAAAACACCAGCAAGGGCAAGGGAGCCACTTGCCTCACCGCCAAGCTCCAGCAGCAGCCTTCACTTCACAGGCTCGGCACCGGCAGCAAGGCTACCTAAGGAAAAACAAAAAAAACAGGAGCTTTTAGAGAAGAGGAAGAGGAGAAGACCAAAACCCTAGCTCCTAATGACGACCCTAAATCAAGAAAAACTTACCTCGGATGGAAGATCTGGACGAGAGCAAGCCGGATCCGCCTTTTCCCAAGCAATCCGAGCATTAGAGCCACCGAAAACCACCGGCTAAGGCTGCAGCTCCACCGCCACCTTCCTTCCGCTGGAAGCCAGCAAGCTCTCGGGAAAGGGGAGAAATGGGGAGGAGGAGAACAGCTGGAGCCTATAAATAATTCCTCCACTCACTTATTCTATAGCTAAATAAAGATAACCTAGCCTAAGCACTAGCTGGCTAATATATAAGCTTATATATATATAACAAACGGCCACTAGCTGACACATAAAGAAATAAAATAAACAGCCACCCAAGCCGAGCACTCAGCTGAGTCTATGCTCATCATGCACAGTCCTACTTAGCTGAAAGCTTAAATATATATATATATATATATATATATATATATATATATATATATATATATATATATATATATCGACACACTAATATATATATACATATATATATATATATATATATATATATATATATGCACACACACACAGAAATACATTTATATATATATACACACACACCTATATATATATATATACACATGCATACAAACTACCATCAACATGAATAAAAATAATTAGCTAAACAACTTAGCCTAAAAACAAGGCACCAGCCCTTCCAAGCTCGACCACACAAGGCCATGCACAACAAAAACCACTACCACTAGCTAACATGCAAACGTCGAAACGACGCAAAAAACAAATGTTCTCGGATTCCGACAAAACTCGCACCGTAGCTAAACCACCAAGCTACGAAAACAACGGCGAAGTCGAAAACAACATCCGACGATCAAAACTCGGGCTATCACTACCCGAAGCCAAAACACAAGTATTCCCTAAGAGGCTCAGCCGAGTCACCACAACGGGCTCCGACTAGCTGTGGAATCTTACAAACAGGCTACTAACAGGCCACTAAAGGAACCTAAAGAGCTAAGACCACGCTCTAACGACGGAAAAAGGCCGGAAACGCATCATCGTAACGCCAAATAATGATCAAATAAAATACAGAAAAATCGGGGGCGTTACAGCCACTCCCCCTACAAGAAAGTTTCGTCCCGAAACTTTACACACAACGCTTCTATCAAGAAGGGGAAAAGAAGGAATAGCCAAGCAAAAGCTATAAAGGAAAGCACAATACATACCAGGCAAAAGGTCAGGGAAACAGATGAGGGTAAGCCTTCCTCATTGCCGATTCCAGCTACCAAGTCGCGTTTTCCACATCCTGGTTCTTCCACAAAATCTTAACCATAGGAATGGTTTTCCTCCGCAACACGCGATCCCGAGCATCCAAAATGCGGACAGGCATCTCCACATAAGAAAGATTTGGCTCTAACTGCGGCACATAATCCAAAACCTGCCTGACACTCTGCACACACTTCCGCAGCTGACTGACGTAAAAGACATCATGCACGCCAAGAAAATTTGTAGGCAACTCTAACCTGTAAGCTGATACTCCAATCCACTCGGTAACCAAAAATGGCCCCACGTATCTCGGGTCCAATTTCCTATTCTTGCCAAACCTTTTAATCCCGCTCATCGAGGAAACTTTTAAGAACACCTGGTCCCCCACAGCAAATTCCAAATCTGATCTACGTCGGTTGGCGTTCTTTTCATATCTCTCCTAGGCTATTCGAAGCTTTTCCCAAATAAGCTTCACCGAAATCTCCATCTCCTCAAGTGCTTCTGGACCCAACAACGGTCCCTCGCCAACCTCAGCCCAAAACAAGGGAGTCCTGCAGCGCCTACCATACAAAGCCTCAAAAGGAGTCATTTGCAAGCTTTCTTGATAGCTATTGTTATACGCAAACTCCATAAGTCGCAAACGCTCGTCCCACGCTCAACCATGCTCCAAAATATAGCATCAGATCATATCTTCCACAATCTGATTTACCCGCTCCGTCTGAACATTGGTTTGCGGGTGATAAGCTGTGGAATATCTGAAATCTGTCCCCAACCCCTCTTGAAGGCTCTTCCAAAAACGAGACGTGAACCTGGAGTCTCGATCTGATATGATGCTCACGGGTACACCATGCAGTCTGATGACCTCCTCCAAATACAGCTCGGCTATCTTCCTCATCGGGTAGTCGATCTTGAACAGCACGAAGTGAGCACACTTCGTCAGTCTGTCCACAATCACCCATACTGAATCATGCCCCCTAGGAGATCTTGGCAAGCCTGTAATGAAATCCATCGAGATGCTTTCCCACTTCCAAGTCGGAATCTCCAAGGGGGTCATCTTGCCACCTGGTCTTCCATGATCATCCTTCACTCGCTTGCAAGTGTGGCACTCAGAAACAAATCTGGCTATGTCTCCCTTCATCCCATACCACCAGGCAATCTGCTTCAAATCGCGGTACATCTTGGTGGATCCTGGGTGGTAGGAACCGTTAGATCCATGGACTTCCCTGCACACCATAACCCTGATGTCACCAACCGCGGGAATGCAAAACCTGCCACGGTACTTAAAAGTACCTGCATCGTCTAAAGAAAAATCTGACAGTTCACCTCTCTCAGCTCGAAGATACAAATGCAGAAGGTCAGGATCATCTTTCTGATGCAATCTCGTAAGCGCGATCCATGAAGGTTCTGCCACTGCCAGGCTGCTCTGCACATCGCAGCTACCCACAGAAATGCCCATCAACAGAAACTCCTCTATTAACAACTCGGCTGTGAGACCAAAAATCTTCCCTGATTTCCGACTCAGGGCGTCGGCCACTACATTGGCCTTGCCCGGATGATATTAAATCTCAACATCATAGTCGGCCACGTACTCTAGCCACCGCCGCTGATGCAGATTCAACTCCTTCTGCGTGAAGACATACTTCAAGCTCCTATGATCAGTAAAAATTCTGCACTGCACACCATACAGCAAATGCCTCCACAACTTCAGAGCATAGATCACGACAGCAAACTCTAGGTCGTGCGTCGGGTAATTCCTCTCATGAGTCTTTAGCTTTCTGGACCGGTACGCAATCTGTAACACCTCCCCTGTAAAGACCATATAATATGGGTCCGGCCGGGGCCCCACAACATACGGACGTCACAGCTTTAGTATTAAAAGATGATATGAAAACTACCCAATCTCAAAACTCCAAACAAACACAGCGGAAACAGAACACTAAAAGACAGAAGTTATCCACTAACAGTAGAGTATCAAATGGCCTTAAGGTCTTACACAATAAAAGTCCAAATATAAAAGTGCTAAGCACTCCTAGGATACCTCGGCATGCAAGCCGGACATAGTCAAACAACAATAGCAAAACAAGAAAAGGAAAATAGCCAAGCACGGCAACACTTCATGAGGCTTAGGTGATAGTTTAACTTTCAAGGCAGCCTAAACACCTAGAGGGGGGGGGGGTGAATAGGTTCTGCTTCTCTTTCTAAAACTTCTAGACAGAATTCAATTTATTAACTAATATGAAAACACAGCAATCACAGAAAACAAAACATCACAGATTGCACTATGATTTATAGTGGTTCCCCAAGGTCTGGGTACATCCACTTTCCCCCTTCACCTATCTAGCTGTATGCTAGATTCGGCCAAACTTCCACTTATCTCAGATCAATAGATCTTACAACTCAGAACCCAACTGGTTCCTACAACTCAGGCACAACTGCCCTACCTCAGCCTTGCCCCAAGGCCTACAACTCAGAGAATATCCTTCTCCTACACTCAGGCAATCAGCCCTACCACTCAGAGTTCAACACTCCTACACTCAGCCTTTATAACATAGGCTTACAACTCAGATCTGTATAAACAGATCCTACAGAAATATAGAAAAGAATGTTTAAATTGTCTTGCCAAGTTGAGAGAGAAAAGGCAATGACAATTCTTAATCAGCTGATGCAATCAACTGTTTCTTAGCCTTCTTCAAAGCTTCTTGAAAATGTACTTAGCTGAGTTGATTCCAAACAGCTTCTTGAGAATCCACTGGTGGATTCCTTCTTCTTCTTCAAATTCTGACTTGATCTCTCTCTATCCAGAACTTTGAATGATTCTTCTGAATTCTGATTAGAACTCTTCTTAGATCTACCCTTAGATAGTCTTCTTAGATCTCCCGAAGAAGATCTTCTTAAGTGCCTAGCACTTTCTTGAAATGAGTAGAATGTAATCCTTCTCCACTTTCTGATCCAATGTATTTCAAAGGGTCAGTTCTATATCTTCTTAATTGTGTGTGTTGTTTTCTCCTTCAGAATCTGTCTATTTATAGACATTCTTCATGGTAACCGGCTGATCCGGTTTTTAACCGTTTTCTGACAAGTCTGACAACTTCAGTTAACTGGTGATAACCCACAGCTGTCAAGTCTTCAAACAAGTCCTGTGCCTTAGTGTTGAAACAGTCTGTCAGGAAGTGTCGAGACCATCTGTCTATTTGTGTCGACACAATTGACTTTGGTGTCGACACTGCCTTCAGTGATGTCGACTAAATTGCCTTTGTGTCGACACATCTTCTTCTGAAACTAACTTGGTCTTTGACTCTGCAGTGTGTCGACACAAGTCTTGTGTGTCGACACAGTTGTTGTAGAATCATAACTTTAGTAAGTGTTGACTTAGCCTTCAGGTGTCGACACATCATTTTTTTTAGCTTTGCTATAATGTGTCGACTTACTCACTATGTGTCGACACATTCTGCTGGTGACGACAAACTTGTGGTCGACTATTTTCTTCTGTGTCGACATATTCAGATGATGTCGACAAACTTGAGATCGACTATACTCTTCAGTGTCGACGCATTCTCCCAATGTTGAGGTCGACGTTTTTCTTCTGTGTCGACACAACTTCCCAGTGTTGTGTCGACTTACTTCTTCTGTGTCGACACAATTTCCCAGTGTTGTTGTAGACTATGTTATGTGTCGACACTTTTTCCCAGAGTAGTGTCGACTTACACCTTCTGTGTCGACACACTTTCCCAGTGTTGTGTCGACAACTTTCTTCTATGTGACGACACATGTTCCTTTGTGTCGACACTTGGACTTAGAATTTTTTCCTGTAAACTTTAACAATTCTTTACCTGCACATGTCAACTCAAAACAACATCAAATACAACATGATGTATATCATTGAGCTAGGTTGGGCTTCTTCAAATCAGGTACACATTTTCCAATGTACCCAACAATCTCCCCCTATTTGGAGAAGTCATAACCCTTATAGCCAATGATATACACCATTTATAAATAGTATAAAATGATGATATATGACAATACACAGGGATACTTAATTATAAACAAAATAATAAGAACATCATGGATAAAACAATCTATCACAGATTTAACAATATTTTGTTTATTACTGGGTAATGTTTGATTACATGGTTTTTTCTTTGACTGATCACATTACATCATTACAAAACATTATGAAAGAACTAAAACATTATCAGGATTGATCAGGCTCTCTAATAACAATCCCTTGGCCAGATTTAATTTTAGCTGTCACAGGAGCTTCTGATTCTTCAGCCATCTTTTTTCCTTTAAGATCAGCTTTCTTCTTAGCTTCTTCCTTGAGCCTTTGCCTTTCAAAATAGTGAAAAGGCTTTGGGAAGTATTTGCTTGGCTCCATAGCATCAGGTGGAAGTCTTCCCAGCTTAGCTTTCCTTCTGAATTGTACAATGGCTTCTTGTCTTGCCTCATACTTCTGCCATTCCTGCTCATTGTACCACTTGCCCCTTTCATGAACTTGATCTTTGACAGCTTTCCATGCAGTGAGTATTATATTTCTGGAAGTAGGACTCCACTGCTCAAAATCTGGCTTCAGCTCAGCCTGCTCTCTAAATCTTTTCTTTGACAGTAGAGCATCTTGCTGTTCTTGCAAATTTACCTCAGGCTTATCAACCTTTCCAAAGATAACATTTACAACCTCCTTTGAAGGACTATACATATATTGCACTTGCTGATCCAATATATCAAAATCTGGAGGGGGGTATATGACTTGGGCAACCTCAGGTTGGTCACCTTCAAGTAGTCCTGTTTGTAGACCTGACTCAGCCACCATGTTATCATCACACAATGGTGGATATCCCAATGTGGCTCTTATACTATTGGTCACCCATTTGGCATGCTCAGAGCCTGCATGAATTAGCATCCTCTCCCCCTTTATGGCTTCTCTTGATACATGATCTCTAAGATCTTCTTTCTGGAATCGAATTTGGCCATCCAAATAATTCACTCCCTCCTTGAAAAATGGTCTTAACTTTTGAAGCTTTTCAGATATTTCCTGTTGAGAGGTTGTGATGGCAGTCTTAACAGATGCAATAGCAGCCTGAAAATTCTTATCAAATTCTTCCACCCTTGTGGAAGCAATCTGTCATTTCAGTTTTATTCAAGTTGACTTGAAATTGGATAGATTTGATATCTTGGGCTAAGTCAAACTGCAGAGTTTTGTTGCTTTCATCAAATATTTCTCAATGGCCACCCTGTGGTCATCCAATTTCACCTGTAAATCCACCAAGAACTTGTTATAATCAACTTCAGGAGGTGGTGGTGGAGGTGTTGTCTGTAAAGCCTGCTTATAAGTCTTGCTTCTTCTTTTAAATACAACCAGTTTTCTTTTCTTAGCCAACCTGGCTTCTTCAGTTTCAGATTCAGAAGTACTCTCAATGTGAACTCTATCTGCTTCAGTGCCATGTTGCTCAGTTTCAACATGTACTGGCTCCCCCTCAATTCTTTGCTCCTCCTCTACTTCTTGTACTTTTTCAATCTCTTGAACTTTCTCCACTCCTTGTTCTAGCTCTATGTCAAGAGGCTGCTCAACATCTTGGTCCTCTTCTATTCTATCAGTAGCTATGTCAGCATTAGGAAATAACTCATCCAGAGTGTATTCTTTTTGAACTGGAGCACCTGAAGATAAGTCATTAGGTGCATCCTTGTGCACATTCTCAGGCAGCTGCATATCTGGAGTAGGAGAAGACACATGCTCCCCCTGAACCTGTGCAGAGAAAAAAAAACTTTTAGAAAGTCTTTTATAGTAAAATACATTTGCTCCCCCTACACCTGTACCACTTGTACCTGAGCAGGGGTAGATACATTTTGAGCAGGAGATTGAACTGGCTCCCCCTGCATCTGTGCAGATGTATCTACTTGATGAACTATAGTGGAGGCAGGTTGTTCTTCACTCTGTATCCTAAGTGGGTCCTCTTGTTGTTGCTCAGTCTCGTGAGCTGGAGAAGGGGATTTCACAGGGGTGTCTGGCCTGCTCTCTTCAGGCACATCCTTAGACAGCACCCTTTCCCACCTGGAGAATAGTCTCATGTCCATCCTTCTCATATGATTGATTTTAGATCCTGGCAGTTGCTGCATCACTTCAGGAATTGCTCCATTGAGATATAGACTTATGATCCTAGCCATGTTAGGCTTCTTGATCCCTTCTTTAATCTTGTCAAATAGGATTACTGACCAATCAGTAGGAATTGTAAAGGCAATCCTGGTCATAAGGTTGAACATATAGGCAGAAATCCTATCATGTCCACCTGTCTTGCAGAGAATTACTTTCCCAACTATTTCAGACAAGAACTTTCCTTGCTGATTCATACCCTTCCTATTGAATGCAGCTCCAATCTTCATGTTTGAATCCAAACCACACCATTGAAGGGCTTCCCTTGTCTTAGAACTAGGAACCTCTTCTTCATTTTCAACTACTTGTAATTGCAAAAACTTTCTCAAACCTCTTTGGGTAATCTTAATCTTAGTCCCGTGAACAATGGACTTGATCTTGAGTTCAGTAGAATGGACTGATGCTGAGATAAAGAACTCGTGCACCTCCTTCTTCCAGATCTTGGATGGTTCTGAGACAAGAAATTCTAACCCTGAGCAGAGAGGAGGGTGATAACCCCTTGAACATCAGGCGGCGCCTCTGCAAACGCCTGGCGCACCAACTCATACCCTTCATTAACATTGTCTTCAATCCTTGGCGCCATCGAGTCGTCGAGAAGCTTGAGAGAGGAGAGAAAGAAAGACTGTCGACACAGGGTTTGAGTCTCGAAAACCTTGAAAGCGTGTCGACAATAAGAGCTTTTGACCTATTTATAGCTTCTGTTGAAAGAAGTTCAAAAGGCGCCAAAAACAGTCTAAATGTGTCGACACAGACGGAATGTGTCGACACAAGCTTCTATTAACTCGACATTTCTTCAGCCTACTATGTGTCGACACCAATTTGTGGTTATGTCGACACCTTGGATACATAGTAGAAAGACAGAAATTCTGTGTCGACACTAAGGACAAGTGTCGACACATATTTTGTAAGTGTCGACACCATAATTCTGGTTGAGTCGACATTACATTCCTGGTTAAGTCGACAATAAAACTCTTGAGTGTCGACACATATTCTCTGTGTCGACACAATATTTCTGACTTGTCGACATAATTTCTCTGAGTCGACACATTATTACTTAGCCAATTTCTGTAACTTCAATGTGTCCTTTTTAACACTTGATTATGTTGTTACTACTTTTACTTACTTATAAACCATTTCAATAGCATTGTTAATGATTTTGTTTAATACATTAATCAATGGTTAACATACCTAATTCAATTTTGAATTTATTGAATTTGGTTTCATCTAAAGGCTTAGTAAATACATCTGCTATTTGATAATCTGTTTTTACAAATTCCAATGAGATGTCACCTTTTTCTACATGTTCTCTAAGAAAATGATATTTGATTTCTATATGCTTAGTTCTACTATGAGAAACTGGATTATTAGCAATAGAAATAGCACTCTTAGAATCACATAAAAGGGGTGTTCTACTTACCTGAATACCATAATCTTTAAGCTGATGCTGCATCCATAATAGCTGTGCACAGCAGCTTCCTGCAGCAATATACTCTGACTCAGCTGTGGAAATTGCCACACTAGTCTGTTTTTTACTACTCCAAGATATTAGTCTTCCTCCCAGGAATTGACAAGTACCTGTAGTACTCTTTCTATCCTCTCTACATCCTGCAAAATCTGCATCTGAATAGCCTGTTAGTTGAAAATCTCTATTCCTAGGGTACCAAAGACCTAGAGTAGGAGTGCCCTTTAGATATCTCAGAATCCTTTTTACTGCAGTATAATGAGATTCTTTAGGGCAGGCTTGGTACCTAGCACAGACACATGTTGCATACATAATGTCAGGTCTACTAGCAGTGAGATATAGTAGTGACCCAACTATTCCTCTATACAATGATTCATCAACAGGTTTACCTGCCTCATCTTTGCATATTGGCATACTTGTGCCCATAGGAGTTCTCATGGAGGAGGATGACTCCATACCATATTTTTTAATTAATTCCTTGGTGAACTTAGACTGGGATATGGACAATCCATCATCAGTCTGTCTTACTTGGAGTCCCAAGAAGAACTTAAGTTCTCCCATACTGCTCATCTCAAACTTCCCTTGCATAAGTTTGGCAAACTTTTTACAAAGGTTGTTTTCAGTAGATCCAAAGATTATGTCATCAACATAGATCTGGACTAAGATGATCTTTCCTTTGGATTCCCTAAGGAATAGAGTTTTGTCTATCTTTCCTCTTGAGAATTTATTCTCAATGAGGAAGGTAGACAGGGTTTCATACCAAGCCCTTGGAGCTTGTTTTAACCCATACAAAGCTTTCCTAAGCTTGTACACAGAATCAGGTTTAAGAGGATCTACAAAACCTGATGGCTGCTCTACATATACTTCTTCTTTAAGATCACCATTCAGAAATGCTGACTTTACATCCATCTGGTATACTTTGAAGTCTTGGTAGGCTGCATAGGCAAGGAACATTCTGATTGCCTCCAGCCTTGCTACTGGAGCAAAGGTTTGATCAAAGTCAATCCCTTCTTCCTGCCTGTATCCTTTTGCAACCAATCTTGCTTTATTCTTTATTATTATTCCACTTTCATCTAGCTTGTTCCTATAGATCCACTTAGTCCCAATTATGTTGTGGCCTCTTGGTTTAGGAACAAGCTCCCAGACCTTGCACCTTCTGAACTGATTCAGCTCCTCTTGCATAGCATCAATCCAGTGCTGGTCTTGGATAGCTTCTTCAAACTTCTTAGGTTCCATTTGAGACAAGAAACTAGAATGCAAAACTGTGCTTTGATTTCTGCTTCTAGTTTGCACTCCTTGTCTTGGATCACCAATTATCTGATCAGTAGGATGATCTCTTAGATATCTTATAGCTGGAGGTAGATTCCCTTCAGGTTGAGCATCTCCAGCTTCTTCATTCTGCTGTTCCTCTTGGTTTTCATCAGCTTCCATTATCTCTTGTACTCCCCCTGGACAGCAGCCTTCATTTTCCAATGCTCCCTCTTCCTTTGAAGCTTCAGCAATGGAGAGCTTGTCCATCTTCTTGCTTATACCTGTTGAGTCATTTGATCTACAAGACAATTCACAATTGATTAATCTTGTTTCATCAAATACAATATGCACAGATTCTTCAACAACTTGAGTAGTTAAGTTGAAGACTCTATAGGCCTTACTATTTGTGCTGTACCCAACAAATATCCCATCCTGGGATTTGGCAGCAAACTTAGTCAAATAAGACTTACCATTGTTAAGTATATAGCACTTGCAGCCAAAGATCCTAAAATAGGATAGATTTGGTTTTCTGCCTTTCACAATCTCATAGGGAGTCTTCCTGTGGCTTTTGGTGATAGAAGCCCTATTGATGACATGACAAGCAGTGTTAACTGCCTCAGCCCAAAAATATTCTGGGAGAGAGGTGTCACTCAATAGAGTTCTACCAGCTTCAATTAATGATCTATTCTTTCTTTCAGCAATTCCATTTTGCTGAGGTGTTCTAGGTGAGGAGAACTCTTGGAAAATCCCAAAGTCTATACACAAGTTTGTCATGCTTTCAGATTGAAACTCAGTACCATGGTCACTTCTGATTTTGACCACTGTACTGTTCAGTTCATTCTGAATTTGCTTTACAAACTTAAATAATACACTTGGGGTTTCAGATTTTTGTCTCAGAAAGAACACCCATGTAAATCTAGAATAGTCATCTACAACCACTAGTGTGTAGACCTTCCTACCTAGACTGTGAACTGGCATAGGACCAAAAAGATCCATATGCAAGAGGTATAAGCACCTCACAGAATCCTTGTTTTCAAGGCTTTGAAATGAGGTTTTTGTCTGCTTGCCCTTTTGACAAGCTGAGCATACCCCTTCCTTTATACACTTAACTTGAGGCCCATTCCTCACTAGTTCTTTACTAAAGAGTTGGCCAATTGTCTTGTAGTTTAGATGAGCCAATCTCTTGTGCCACTTAACACAATGAGAAGCATTGTCATCAGCTACAAGACAAATGGGGGATGCCTTATTCTCACATTCAAAATTAAGGCAATACACATTTCTCTTCCTATACCCAGTCAATATGATCTCTTGATCACTTGACCTTTTGATATGACATCCATCCTTACCAAATGAAATGTCATATCCTAGATCACTCAGCTGGCTTATGCTTATTAGATTATGTTTCAAACCTTTTACATAGGCCACTTGGGTGATAGTAATTAGGTTTGAAGAGATGTTACCAAATCCTTTGATGACTCCTTTTTCAGATCCACCAAAGATCACTTTATGTCCATCTTTGACAGATGAATACTCCTTCAGCAGCCCCTTTGTTCCAGTCATGTGCCTGGAACAACCACTATCCAAGTACCATATAGGGGCATGGTTACTTGGATTCACCTGCAATACAGAATTACTTACCCTTAGAACCCAAGTAAGTCTTGGGTCCTTGGTTCAGGTTAGCCTTAATAAAGTTATCATAACCTCTTCTAACAGGTAGACTCTTATTCTTTATAACACTTGTGTTATACCAGCAGTCCAATGCAAAATGACCCCTCTTGCCACAGCACCAACATTCAAACTTATTGTATCTAGATCTAGATACATCCTTGTCAGAAGCATTTCTGTTCATTGCTGGTGCTGTTGCAACTTCTCCTACTGGTTTCTTAAAACCATAGGGCTTATGACCATAGGTAGGCCTGCTTGCCTTAACACCCTTGTTCTTCAGAACATTTGTCTTGATATGATCCTGAATGTCTTCATGATCATATATGTTAGAAGGCACTTTCTCCTTACCAAACCTTATGGGGACTGAAAGGTTTAGTGGCTGAATAGGGGCTTTGCCTTTCCTCTTGAATCTGCCAGCCCTGGAGTTACCCTTAAATCCTAATCCAGCCTTACCCTTCTGAGTGACAAATTCATCTATCAAGGGTAAGACAGATTTTGGCTTAGAGTAACTAGCCACTAAATCCCTTTCAATTCTAAGTCTGTCCTCCAGACTCTTTACTTGATCATTAGTATAATTAATTGTGCCCATCTGAATAATAGTTATATTCTTCAGCTTGGCAATTTCAGCTAACTTTTGATCAAGGACTTTTTCTAACTCAGTTGTTGCAACCCTTAGATCAGCAATTTCCTGAGCCTGTGATTTAACCAGGTTCTTGCTTTTCTTAAGGGCCTGCAACAAGTCCCCATACTTGTCTATCAATTGATAGACATCTCCTTCAGATCCAGATGCATCTTCATCACTTGATGCAGATGTAGCTGATTCTTCACTTGTACTACAAACATATGTACTGGAAGGACAGTTTACCTCATTAGGACCAGACTGATTCTGGCATAGGTCCTCTTCTGATCTAGTCATCAAACCCATGCATTGATGTTCATTGATGGAGTCTAGCAACTGCATAAACTCCTCTTCCTCAGATGCAGCATATAATCCAATATATGCTTCAGCTTCAGATCCTGATTCTGAAGTTGACTGGTCTGACAGACTTTTATCTTTCTTTGCTACAAAGGATTTCTCCTTCTTGCCTTTCTGATAAGTCTTCTTCTTTTCTGAAGATTCCTTCCTTTTGTCAGGACAATCAGCCACTACATGTCCAGGCCTATTGCAACAATAGCAGACAATCTTTGAAGTAGTGGCTTTGCTGGGCTTTGACCTGCTTTTCTCTTTCCTAGATGACCTTCTTTTCTGATAATAGTCATCTACTTGCTGTGATGAGGAAGGCCTAGACTTCCATTGCTTCTTTTTCAAGAACCTTTGAAATTGCCTAGTGAATGCAGCAAAGTCTGCATCTGAATCACTGCTGACTGAACCCTTATCTGAATTTTCAGAACTACCTTCTTCAACTTCCTTAGGAGGAGATGGTGATTTCCTCCTATTCTTTCTGGTGGCTTCAGCATTAAATGCCACAGTCTTTTCTCTATGCTCTCCTCTTGAGTTTCTTTCCTCCTCCTTCCTTACCATAAGTTGCATTTCATAGGATAGCAACTTTCCAAACAGAGTTGGAGGAGATATCTCTGCCAATTTTGCCACTTCTCTTATGGCACAGATCTTTGTATCCCAATCCTTTGATAAGGATCTTAAGAATTTGTCATTCAGTTCATAGGTACTGAAGACTCTTCCATAGGAAATTAGCTCATTCACAATTCTATAGAATTTCTTATAGCACTCAGTTATGCTATCAGATTTTCCTTGTCTAAAACTTTCATACTCCTGATTTAGCATAGATTTTCTGTCCAGCCTTACTTCTTCTGATCCCTCCATGTAGACAATCAATGTGTCCCACATCTCCTTGGAGGTCTTGCAGTGAATCAGATTCTGAAATGTTGAATCATCTATGGCACTGACAATGATGTTCTGTGCCCTTTTGTCCATGGTTGCCAAGATGATTTCATCCTTGGTCATTTCAGAATAAGTCTTTGGTGTTTGGATATTTGCATCAAGAACAGATATCTTCATTGGTATGAAGGGGCCTTCCTGTACTGTGATGTAAATCCTTGGGTCAGATGCTTCCATAAACAATCTGACTCTTTCTTTCCAGATCCCAAAGATTTCCTTCTTGCATATGGGTAATTTCATTGACCCTAGCTCCTTATGATTCTCTCCAGAACCCATCTTCTTGATTCTTGAATCTGCCTATCAGATCTACCTCAGACTGTTAAGTCCTTTTTGAGGAACCTCCCTCTGATACCACTTGATAGTTTAACTTTCAAGGCAGCCTAAACACCTAGAGGGGGGGGGGTGAATAGGTTCTGCTTCTCTTTCTAAAACTTCTAGACAGAATTCAATTTATTAACTAATATGAAAACACAGCAATCACAGAAAACAAAACATCACAGATTGCACTATGTTTTATAGTGGTTCCCCAAGGTCTGGGTACATCCACTTTCCCCCTTCACCTATCTAGCTGTATGCTAGATTCGGCCAAACTTCCACTTATCTCAGATCAATAGATCTTACAACTCAGAACCCAACTGGTTCCTACAACTCAGGCACAACTGCCCTACCTCAGCCTTGCCCCAAGGCCTACAACTCAGAGAATATCCTTCTCCTACACTCAGGCAATCAGCCCTACCACTCAGAGTTCAACACTCCTACACTCAGCCTTTATAACATAGGCTTACAACTCAGATCTGTATAAACAGATCCTACAGAAATATAGAAAAGATTGTTTAAATTGTCTTGCCAAGTTGAGAGAGAAAAGGCAATGACAATTCTTAATCAGCTGATGCAATCAACTGTTTCTTAGCCTTCTTCAAAGCTTCTTGAAAATGTACTTAGCTGAGTTGATTCCAAACAGCTTCTTGAGAATCCACTGGTGGATTCCTTTCTTCTTCTTCAAATTCTGACTTGATCTCTCTCTATCCAGAACTTTGAATGATTCTTCTGAATTCTGATTAGAACTCTTCTTAGATCTATCCTTAGATAGTCTTCTTAGATCTCCCGGAGAAGATCTTCTTAAGTGCCTAGCACTTTCTTGAAATGAGTAGAATGTAATCCTTCTCCACTTTCTGATCCAATGTATTTCAAAGGGTCAGTTCTATATCTTCTTAATTGTTGTGTTTTCTCCTTCTGAATCTGTCTATTTATAGACATTCTTCATGGTAACCGGCTGATCCGGTTTCTAACCGTTTTCTGACAAGTCTGACAACTTCAGTTAACTGGTGATAACCCACAGCTGTCAAGTCTTCAAACAAGTCCTGTGCCTTAGTGTTGAAACAGTCTGTCAGAAAGTGTCGAGACCATCTGTCTATTTGTGTCGACACAATTGACTTTGGTGTCGACACTGCCTTCAGTGATGTCGACTAAATTGCCTTTGTGTCGACACATCTTCTTCTGAAAATAACTTGGTCTTTGACTCTGCAGTGTGTCGACACAAGTCCTGTGTGTCGACACAGTTGTTGTAGAATCATAACTTTAGTAAGTGTTGACTTAGCCTTCAGGTGTCGACACATTCATTTTTTAGCTTTGCTATAATGTGTCGACTTACTCACTATGTGTCGACACATTCTGCTGGTGACGACAAACTTGTGGTCGACTATTTTCTTCTGTGTCGACATATTCAGATGATGTCGACAAACTTGAGATCGACTATACTCTTCAGTGTCGACACATTCTCCCAATGTTGAGGTCGACGTTTTTCTTCTGTGTCGACACAATTTCCCAGTGTTGTGTCGACTTACTTCTTCTGTGTCGACACAATTTCCCAGTGTTGTTGTAGACTATGTTATGTGTCGACACTTTTTCCCAGAGTAGTGTCGACTTACACCTTCTGTGTCGACACACTTTCCCAGTGTTGTGTCGACAACTTTCTTCTATGTGACGACACATGTTCCTTTGTGTCGACACTTGGACTTAGAATTTTTTCTGTAAACTTTAACAATTCTTTACCTGCACATGTCAACTCAAAACAACATCAAATACAACATGATGTATATCATTGAGCTAGGTTGGGCTTCTTCAAATCAGGTACACATTTTCCAATGTACCCAACATTAGGGCTTTTCGCCCGGCGCGCTAGCTCCTGCATGCGATCCTTGCCCTGTAAGGATTTGAAGTAACGTGGGTCAGCAAAGGCTGACCTCTACTGTTGTAACAAAACACATCTCCTCCCGGCCGTCCCTAACGGACCCCGGGGTACCACTCCACCTGCAAGTTAGCACTTCGTATACCAAAGAGCATATATATTAAAGCGGTTTTATTAAAACAGGATTGGATGTCTCATACAACATACATGTTCTCTATGTTTTGTACAAAGTGAAAGGGGCCTACTATGCAACATGAATGCAAGCCGGGTTTCACCCAAGGCACCCTAGCTCGTATGCTTCTAGCACAACATCAAACACTGGGTACTTCCGTTTCCCCATTGGCTTAAAGCCGCAAACAAAAGGGAACCACCATGTCCCTAACGGCAGACACGCCATCACACGGAACCTTGCAAAGGCCCCACCCGCACAAGGGTCATATACCCCGGGCTTGCCCGCACACTCTGACTTCGCACGTCAGGGTTCCGTCTCACACTAACCGATTCTAAGAAGCCTTGCTGGACCCCACCCGCTCCTGGCCACAATGCCCGGGCTTGCCCCCCCGCTCGGCATTCTCGTCAGTCTCACACAAGGGGCTAGTCTCGCCGGGACACTTTCCCCACATGACTTGCGCGTCACGGGATAGCCAGCTGACCACGGAGACATAGCCGCACCTTTGCACAGCACAAACCAATGTTTCCCCACCCTAAACACCATTCATACCGTATCTTTCCCGTGCTCCAAGGAAACCATCTACCGCACAAAGCGGAGCTAACCTTGGTCGGTTCCGACTACGAGTACTCACTCAATTAAAAGGGGGAAAACGCTTACACACGATGGCGTATTGCCGCAACGGATTTCTACCGAATCCCCGAAGCTCGCTATGCAACATCACCGGATCGGACTAACGGTCGCGACCACGGCTTCACCCACAAAGCCTAACCCGCTAACGGAGCGGATCTCTAATGCAAAGCATGCCGGGATGAACATAATCACCCGGAGGTTCCTCTTGAACCAAGGCTACACGAATCCCTCTCATTTGAGAGATCCGGTGCTCAAAATATGAAAGGAAGGGAATGCTATTCATGCATCCTAAATCCTAAAAACCAATAGGAGTTGTGTCGTTACCTTCCATCCCTTTTTCCTAGCCATGGAGAAGATTTGCTCGGTTGAAAACCACCGCAATGCTCCCACCTTCGCGGATCTGAACTCCGCTCGTGAAACGGACCTCCGAAGCTTCGCCGGCGGCCGGATCTTGGTCTTCTTCCTCCTCTTTGCTCTCCCTTCTCTCTTGAATCAAGAGAGATAAAGATAGGAGAAAAGTGAGGGTTTCAAACCCTATTCCCGAGTTTAATCCCTCAGATCTAGCCCCCAGCCGTTGGATCTCATACCAAAGAAACGAACGGCCGCGATTCAGCCTAAAATCACAAAAAATGGGCCGAACACGAGTTGCAACACGGCCGTGTGCATGGCCGTGTTACCCATTCGCCATCTCGACCGATTCGAAAACCAGCACACGGCCTTTGACACGACCTCCGACACGCCCGTGTCGCCTTCGACACGCCCGTGTCGAGACCCGTGTTACGCCCCCCCGACCAACCTTCCCAGTCAGAGAAAAACACGGCCTACGACACGGCACCTGACACGCCCGTGTCACAAATGACACGCCCGTGTCAGAGCCCGTGTCACGGCCCGTGTACACGGCTCAGAAAACTGCCGAGAAAGACACGCCCTAACACGCCCGTGTCACGCCCCTGACACGCCCGTGTCACCTGCTCCAAAAACCAAACTTGGTTAAAACGACGCCGTCGTTTCCCCTTCCAAGTTTTGGGGTGTTACAATTCTTCCCCCCTTAAAAGAATTTCGTCCCGAAATTTAAAACATGGAAAGTACACAAATTCTAAACGGTACCTGAGGAGAAAAGCTCGGGGTACTCCTCCCGCATGGCCTGCTCTCGCTCCCATGAGAGCTCCTCGCAGCCACAGTTGTCCCAACGGACCTTTACGAGTCTGACCTCCTTGTTCCGCAGTTGCCGAACCTCCGAATCTTCTATCCCGACTGGACGAACTCGCGTCCTCAAGTCTTCCTCTACCGGCACCGCCGCCGGTTCAATCACCACGCTGGCCTCTAGCAAGGCTCTCCTCAAGACGGAGACGTGAAAAACATCATGCAAACCACTTAGCTCCGTGGACAACGCCAACCGGTACGCTGCCTCTCCCACTCGCTCGATGACCTTGAATGGTCCCAAAAATCTCGGACTCAGCTTCTTGAGTCGGCGAACTCGTGAAACGCCTTTGAACGGCTTGATCTTGAGATAAACCCAGTCGCCCACAGCGAACTCCACATGCCTGTGGCGCGCATTGAAATACTTTGACTGCCGATCTTGAGATACCTTCATGCGCTCTTGGATGGTTCGCACTAGCTCACTAGCGTCGGCTACCACTTCTTTCCCCAAAAGCTTGGTGTCTCCCGCCTCTGTCCAAGACATCGTTGTTCGACACCGCCTCCCATACAGAGCTTCGTATGGCGCCATCTTGATACTTGATTGGTAACTATTATTATAAGCAAACTCCACCATGAAGAGGTGATCCTCCCACTTCTTGCCAAAGTCGAGAGTACACATCCTTAGCATATCCTCCATAGTACGGTTCGTTCTCTCAGTTTGCCCATCGGTTTGAGGATGAAAGGCCGTACTGAACTTGAGTTTTGTGCCCAAGCTCTTCTGCATTAACCGCCAATCCTTAGACGTGAAACGCCCATCCCGGTCGCTGACTATACTCTTCGGAATCCCATGAAGTCGTACAATATTACGGACGTACAACTCCACCAACTTTTCCACACCGTCCTCCTTCCGGTTTGGGATGAAATGTGCCACCTTGGTCAAGCGGTCCACAATCACCCAAATGGCATCATTACCCTGCTGCGATTTAGGCAACCCATGCACAAAATCCATGGAGATGTCTTCAAATTTCCATTCAGGGATTGGAAGAGGCTTCAAGAACCCGCCCGGCTTCTGACACTCGGCCTTCACTAAGGCACAAGTTTGGCACCGACTCACAAACAAAGCTACATCCCGCTTCATGCCAGGCCACCAATAGGACTTCTTCAAATCCAAGTACATCTTTGTACTACCCGGGTGAATGGAGTACTTAGTGAAGTGGGCCTCAAACATCAACTCCTCGCGGAGCTTGCCGAACTGCGGTACACAAATTCTTCCGCCCTTCCTCAGAATCCCATCAACCATCTCCCAGGCGCTACCCTCGCCCTTTAGAGCTTCCTCCACGAAGGGTTGGAACTCCTCATCTACACGGGTCGCTTCCCGAATACGATCACATAAGTCACTCTGCACCTCAATCCAGTTTAGCTGAGCCACGCTAGACTCGCATCTTGCCACACATTCCAAACCAAGGGACTCCCAGTCCCGCCTTAACCGCTCATCGTGAGCTTCAATCCAATTTCCTTGCCCAGAGTATTTCCTACTCAAAGCATCCGCCACCACATTGGCTTTCCCTGGCGTGTACTGAATCGCCACCTCGTAGTCCCCAAGGAACTCGACCCACCTACGCTGCCGCATATTTAGGTCCTTCTGATCCAGGAGATACTTCAGACTCTTGTGGTCCGTGAAGATCTCTACCTTCGCACCGTAAACATAGTGCCTCCACAACTTCAAGGCAAAAATTACCGCCGCCAACTCTAGATCATGGACGGGGTAATTTCTCTCATGAGGCTTCAGCTGCCTCGACCCAAAAGCTATCACACTACCATGCTGCACCAACACGCACCCTAAACCGCATCCGGATGCGTCGCTGAAAATCTGGAATCCTTCGGTCCCCTTTGGTAGACTTAGGATCGGCGCCGTCATTAGCCTCTCCTTCAGGGTTTCAAACGCCTGATTGCACTCTTGGGTCCATACAAACTTCTGATCCTTGCGAGTTAGTGAAGTGAGGGGTAGAGCTATCCGCGAAAAGTTTTCCACAAACCTTCGGTAGTACCCGGCTAGTCCAAGAAAACTCCGGACTTCCGCCACGGTCCTCAAAAGTGGTCACTCTCTGATGGCTTCTACTTTCGTTGGATCTACCGCCACCCCATCCCCACTAATCACATGCCCTAAAAATGCCACCTTCTCCAACAAGAACTCGCACTTGGAGAACTTCGCATAAAGCTGGTTCTCTCTCAATACTTGCAACACTGTCCTCAAGTGCGACTCGTGCTCCGCTTCCGACTTGGAATACACCAAAATGTCATCGATAAAGACGACGACGAACCAGTCCAAGTATTCGCGAAACACTCGGTTCATCAAGTCCATGAACACGGACGACGCGTTCGTCAACCCGAACGGCATCACCGAGAACTCAAAATGACCATACCTCTTACCAAACGCTGTCTTGGGTATGTCTTCGTCACGAATCTGCAACTGATAATATCCGGACTTCAAGTCCAACTTGGAGTACACCACCGACCCCACCAACTGGTCGAAGAGATCGTCTATCCGAGGAATCGGATACTTATTCTTGATAGTCAATTTGTTCAACTCTCGGTAGTCTATGCACAAACGCATACTACCGTCCTTCTTCTTTACGAATAACACCGGCGCACTCCACGGTGAAGAGCTGGGTCTGATATACCCTTGTTCCAAAAGCTCCTGCAACTGAACCTTGAGCTCGACCAACTCCTTTGGTGCCATCCTAAATGGTGGACGTGACACCGGTCTAGCCTCGGGCACTAACTCGATGGAGAAATCAATCTCCCGCCGAGGAGGTGCTCCCGGTAGCTCCTCAGGAAAAACATCTCCAAACTCCGCCACCACGGGCACTTCTCCAAGAGTCACCCTGGAAAGGCTAACCTCCAACAACGCTACTAGAGCTACACCTCCCTGGTTAACAGCTCGCACTAGTTGAAGTGCCGAAACTAGGGAACAGGCCACTCCATGCAGGCCCTCAAACTTGACTTCCGCTTGCCCCACGCCCCTCAGGGTTACCACCTTGGACAAGCAGTCGATACTGGCACGTTGCTCCGCTAACCAGTCCATTCCCAAAATCACATCGAACTCGGACAACGGTAAGATCGCCGCTACCAACATGAAGTCGACTCCCTCAAGACTCCAACAAATCCGGCCTCTAGCCCTGGTAGTCATAGATGACCCATTGGGCATGCGCACTTTCAACTCTGAGCCCGTTGAGAAGGACTCAACTCCAATCCTCCGAATGAAGCTTTCCGCAAGGAAGGAGTGCGACGCTCCCGTATCAAAAAGTACCCTAGCAGGGTACCCAGATACCACTACAAAGCCTACACACATGCAACAAACATAAAAAGGCTTGAAAGGAAGAAATCTAAGGTGTAGGTTGAACTCTCATACCTGTCACCACATCGGATTGGCGGATTGCTTCCTGCTGCCCAAGGTTGTAAGCCCTTGGCTGCACTGGTTGAAACCGGGAAGCACTCGACTCCGCCATCTTCCCTTTCTCTGCGGCACTGGGGCCGGAGCGCACAGTCTGCTCCTGCCTTGGCTCTTGCTCAGCGCCCCCTTGGGTACAAAATCTTGCTATGTGGTCTGGCTTGCCACAATTGTAACACGTCTGCGGTCCCTTAGAGCGTGACCCTCTGGACGCCCAATTACTTTTCTCGCCCGACCTATATGGGGAGGCTTCTTCTTCCATCGGCTCCCTTCCACCTTTCCATGGGACTGAGCCGACTTCTTCTCTTCCCCCTGTTTGGGTGTGAAACCCTTTCGGCGCTGGGATCGCTCCTTATCGCTCTCTAAGATCCTGGCTGCCTCAACCAGCTCATTGAAACCCGCATGTTTCATGGATATGAGTGGCTGCCTCAGGTTCTCCCTCAATCCGTGATAGAAGAGATTGTCCCTCTCTTCGTCGTCTGCCATGGTCGTCCCCGCATAACGACCCAAGCGAGTAAATTCTTGAACATACTCATCCACTGACTTGTCTCGCTGCACCAGATGTAGAAACTGCCTCTGGAGGGCTAACCTTGTTGAGGCGGGAATGTACTTCTTCAGGAAGGCATTCCCAAACTCCTCGATGGACGGTGTGCGTCCTAGAAACTGTCGGCCACTATGGCTCACCCACCATATCTTGGCATCTCCTTCTAGCATGAAGGCTGCGAACTCCGCCTTTTTCTCATCTGGCGCCTCTGCTGCCCTCAGAAGCTCCTGAATTCTATCCCACCAGTCTTCCGCATCTGTGGGCGTGCCAACTCCCTTGAAGGTTGGAGGATGGAAACTCAAAAAGTACTTCATTTGCCGGTCCCCATGTCCTACAACCACTCTCTCAGCCTGCGGCTCTGCCCGCCTGGCTTCCTTAACCGGCACGGTCGCTTCCGTGTCCGGGGTAGCAGGAGTCGCTACTTGAGCAACGGGAGCTACTACCTGAGCTGTCGCTGCAGTTTGGGCCGCCACCATCGCTTCTGCAAGCATACGGCAGAAGTCGGCCGGTGTGACCCCCATCCCTAGCGGACCTTGCGCAGTTGCACTACTTGCCGAGAGCTCTTCTCTTGGCCTCGAGGTCCCAGTCTCGTTGATTGCACTCTAAACACAAGCAAAAAAACACAAATCAGTATCTAATCGCAAGACTCGAACACAAGGACACTCATGGTCCCGTGATACTCTTATGTGGATAACTTCTTAGACGCGACTCGACTTATACTTTCGACCGCGAAACTGCTCCTTGGAACGATCAACCTCCCTCTGATACCAAATTGTAACACCTCCCCTGTAAAGACCATATAATATGGGTCCGGCCGGGGCCCCACAACATACGGACGCAACAGCTTTAGTATTAAAAGATGATATGAAAACTACCTAATATCAAAACTCCAAATAAACACAGCGGAAACAGAACACTAAAAGACAGAAGTTATCCACTAACAATAGAGTATCAAATGGCCTTAAGGCCTTACACAATAAAAGTCCAAATATAAAAGTGCCAAGCACTCCTAGGCTACCTCGGCATGTAAGCCGGACATAGTCAAACAACAGTAGCAAAACAAGAAAAGGAAAATAGCCAAGCACGACAACACTTCATGAGGCTTAGGGCTTTTCTCCCGGCACGCTAGCTGCTGCATGCGATCCTTGCCCTGTAAGGATTTGAAGTAACGTGGGTCAGCAAAGGCTGGCCTCTACTGTGTAACAAACACATCTCCTCCCGGCCATCCCTAACGGACCCCGGGGTACCACTCCACCTGCAAGTTAGCACTTCGTATACCAAAAGAGCATATATATTAAAGCAGTAAAACAGGCTTGGATGTCTCATACAGTATACATGTTCTCTATGTTTTGTACAAAGTGAAAGGGGCCTACTATGCAACATGAATGCAACCCGGGTTTCACCCAAGGCACCCTAGCTCGTATGTTTCTAGCACAACATCAAACACTGGGTACTTCTGTTTCCCCATTGGCTTAAAGCCGCAAACAAAAGGGAACCACCATGTCCCTAACGGCACACACGCCGTCACACGGAACCTTGCAAAGGCCCCACCCGCACAAGGGTCATATACCCCGGGCTTGCCCGCACACTCTGACTTCGCACGTCAGGGTTCCGTCTCACACTGACCGATTCTAAGAAGCCTTGCTGGACCCCACCCGCTCCTGGCCACAATGCCCAGGCTTGCCCTCCGCTCGGCATTCTCGTCAGTCTCACACAAGGGGCTAGTCTCGCCGGGACACTTTCCCCAAATGACTTGCGCGTCACGGGATAGCCAGCCGACCACGGAGACATAGCCGCGCCTTTGCACAGTACAAACTAAGGTTTCCCCACCCCAAACATCATTCATACCGTATCTTTCCCGTGCTCCAAGGAAACCATCTACCACACAAAGTGGAGCTAACCTTGTCCGGTTCCGACTACGAGTACTCACTCAATTAAAAGGGGGAAAACGCATACACACGACGGCGTATTGCCGCAACGGATTTCTACCGAATCCCCGAAGCTCGCTATGCAACATCACCGGATCGGACTAACGGTCGCGACCACGGCTTCACCCACAAAGCCTAACCCGCTAACGGAGCGGATCTCTAATGCAAAGCATGCCGGGATGAACATAATCACTCGGAGGTTCCTCTTGAACCAAGGCTACACGAATCCCTCTCATTTGAGAGATCCGGTGCTCAAAATATGAAAGGAAGGGGATGCTATTCATGCATCCTAAATCCTAAAAATCAAGAGGAGTTGTGTCGTTACCTTCCGTCCCCTTTTCCTAGCTATGGAAAAGATTTGCTCGGTTGAAAACCACCGCAACGCTCCCACCTTCGCGGATCTGAACTCCGCTCGCGAAACGGACCTCCGAAGCTTCGCCGGTGGCCGGATCTTGGCCTTCTTCCTCCTCTTTGCTCTCCCTTCTCTCTTGAATCAAGAGAGATAAAGATAGGAGAAAAGTGAGGGTTTCAAACCCTATTCCCGAGTTTAATCCCTCAGATCTAGCCCCCAACCGTTGGATCTCATACCAAAGAAACGAACGGCCGCGATTCAGCCTAAAATCACAAAAACTGGGCCGAACACGGGTTGCAACACGGCCGTGTGCATGGCCGTGTTACCCATTCGCCGTCTCGACCGATTCGAAAACCAGCACATGGCCTTTGACACGGCCTTCGACACGCCCGTGTCGCCTTCGACACGCCCGTATCGAGACCCGTGTCAAGCCCCCCCGACCAACCTTCCCAGTCAGAGAAAAACACGGCCTACGACACGGCACCTGACACGCCCGTGTCACAAATGACACGCCCGTGTCAGAGCCCGTGTCACGGCCCGTGTACACGGCTCAGAAAACTGCCGAGAAAGACACGCCCTGACACGCCCGTGTCACGCCCCTGACACGCCCGTGTCACCTGCTCCAAAAACCAAACTTGGTTAAAACGACGCCGTCGTTTCCCCTTCCAAGTTTTGGGGTGTTACACAATCACCTTCCCGCCTTGCATCAGCACACATCCCAGCCTGATATGCGATGCATCCACATATACATCATACTCAGCACCTTCAGTAGGCAAGGACAAAACAGGAGCTGAACATAGCCTTCTCTTTAGCTCCTCAAAAGCCTCTTCACATTTTCCATCCCATATGAAGGCTACATTCTTCTGCGTCAACTTGGTCAATGGTGCAGACAGGGTGGAGAATCCCTCCACAAATCTTCTATAATAGCCCTCCAAACCCAAGAAGCTTCTGATCTCACGAGGAGTAACAGGTCTCGCCCATTCCATAACTGCAGCGATCTTTTCTGGGTCTGCTGAGATCCCCTCCTTGTTAACCACATGGCCGAGGAAAGATACCTGAGGCAGCCAAAATTCACATTTGCTCAGCTTGGCGTAAAACTTATGGTCTCTTAGAGTCGCCAAGACTAGACGCAAATGTCGATCATGCTCTTCTGCGATTCCAGACGTCATCATAAAGACATCAACTAGCAATCCTTAAAGTTCATCAAAGTCAATAACAACTTATAACACCTAAGACTACGTTCGATCAAATCCATGAAAGCTGAAACGCATTGTCAAACCAAATGACATGACTAAGAACTCGAAATGCCTATGACGAGAACAAACAGGAATCCTCAAACCGTGATAGGGCTATTTTGAAAACAGCAGCTGGTCAAACAAAAATTGTAACCTTGTTCAGCACTCTATAGTCGACGCATAGCCTCATCGACCCGTCTTTCTTCTTTACGAACAGCACAGGCGCACCCCAGGGCGACGAACTCGGCCTGATAAAACCCTTTGCCAACATCTCATCTAGCTGGATCCGCAACTCCTCCAGCTCTCGCGAGGCCATGCGGTACGACGCCTTAGCAATAGGACGCGTACCCGGCTCCAAATCTATGACAAACTCGACATCTCTATCGGGAGGAAGACCGGGAAGGTCATCAGGAAAAACATCAGAGAACTCACAAATCATAGGAATCTCCCCCAACTGCGGCACACTAACATCTACCCCTACCAGAGAGAACAAACTGGCAAAACAGCCAGAATCAAGCAACTTGCGAGCACGTACCGCAGAAATAACCGGAGACTCCTAGAGTAAATCGGCATAAACGCTCCCGGGCTGACCGTTGTCTTTCACGAAATCTAAGCGCTTACCCTTGCACTGGATAACCGCATCATAATTGGACAACCAGTCCATGCCTAGGATAACATCGAAATCCTCCAGGTCAATCACCTTCAGATCCGCCTTTGCTAGAAAGTACCCCAACAAGATTGGGCAGCCCTGAATACCCAAATCTGAAAATCACGGAGTCTCCAGAAGGGAATTTAACGCATAAAGCTCAACCAGCACGGTCTAGGCCAAACGGAAACGCTCCACGAAAGCCTTAGCAACAAAGAGTGGTAGCTCCACCAGAATCGAAAAGAACGCGCACCAGCGGTTCTTTACCTTAAATCTCTCTTAAAAATAGCCCACGCAACTAAGGAGAAACAAAGCTAAATTATACAAGAGGTAAAGTATTCAAGTTAGGAAGAATCTAACCTGAAATAACCTGGGTCGAGGTCGATGCTTCCTCTGAAGAGATAACATTCAGCTCCCTTGCCTTTATCCACGCGCGGGGATGGCGGCAACGCCTGCAATGGAACTTGATAGTTTAACTTTCAAGACAGCCTAAACACCTAGGGGGGGGGGGGGGTGAATAGGTTCTGCTTATTTATAAAAACTTCTAGGCAGAATTCAATTCAATGACTGACAAAAGAATCACAGCAATCACAGAAAAAATAAAACATCACAGATTGCACAATTTTTTATAGTGGTTCCCCAAGGTCTGGGTACATCCACTTTCCCCTTCACCTATCTAGCAGTATGCTAGATTTGGCCAAACTTCCACTATCTCAGATCAATAGATCCTACAACTCAGGCACAACAGCCCTACCTCAGCCTTGCCCCAAGGCCTATAACTCAGAGAAGATCCTTCTCCTACACTCAGGCAAACAGCCCTACCACTCAGAGTTCAACACTCCTACACTCAGCCTTTATAACATAGGCTTACAACTCAGATCTGTGTAAACAGATCCTACAGAAATATAGAAAATATTATTCTAACTGTCTTGCCTAAAATTGAGAGAGAAAAGGCCAAGACAATTCTTGATCAGCTGATGAAATCAACTGTATCTGAGCTTTCTTCAAAGCTTCTTGAATAAGAACTTAGCTGAGTTGATTTCCAAACAGCTTCTTGAGAATCCACTGGTGGTTTCTTTCTTCTTCTTCAAATTCTGGCTTGATCTCTCTCTATCCAGCACTTTGAATGATTCTTCTGAATTCTGATTAGAACTCTTCTTTGATCTATCCTTAGATAGTCTTCTTAGATCTCCCGGAGAAGATCTTCTTAAGTGCCTAGCACTTTCTTGAAATGAATTGGATCGTAATCCTTCTCAACTTTTTGATTCTCAACAATGTTTTCCAACAGTTGCTTTCTCCTTCTGAATCCGTCTATTTATAGACTTTCTTCATGGTAACCGGCTGATCCGGTTTCTAACCGTTTTCTGACAAGTCTGACAGCTTCAGTTAACTGGTGGCAATCTTCAGCTGTCAAGTCTCCAAACAAGTCCTGTGCCTTAGTCTTGAACCATAAGTTGTCGAGACAGTCTGTCAGAAAGTGTCGAGACCATCTGTTTATTTGTGTCGACACAATTGACTTTGGTGTCGACACAGTCTTCAGTGATGTCGACTAAGTTGCCTTTGAGTCGACACAGCTCCTTCTGAAAATAACTTGGTCTTGACTCTCCAGTGTGTCGACAGAAGTCCTGTGTGTCGACACAGTTGTTGTAGAATCATAACTTAGTAAGTGTCGACTTACTTCTTCTGTTTCGACACTTTTTCCCAGTGTAGTTGTAGACTAACTGCTATGTGTCGACACTGCTTCCCAGTGTTGTGTCGACTTACTTCTTCTGTGTCGACACTTTTTCCCAGTGTAGTTGTAGACTAACTGCTATGTGTCGACACTGCTTCCCAGTGTTGTGTCGACTTACTTCTTCTGTGTCGACACTTTTTCCCAGTGTAGTTGTAGACTAACTGCTATGTGTCGACACTGCTTCCCAGTGTTGTGTCGACTTACTTCTTCTGTGTCGACACTTTTTCCCAGTGATGTGTCGACAATTTTCTTCTATGTGTCGACACTGCTTCCTCTGTGTCGACACTTGGACTTAGAATTTTTCTGCATACTTTATCAATTCTTCACCTGCACATGTCAACTTTAAAACAACATCAAATACACCTTGATGTATATCATTGAGCTAGGTTGGGCTTCTTCAAATCAGGTACACATTTTCCAATGTACCCAACAATCTCCCCCTATTTGGAGAAGTCATAACCCTTATAGCCAATGATATACACCATTTATAAACAGTACTAAATGATGATATATGACATGACAAGAATACTTAATATAAACAAAACATAAACAAAATAATCCATCACAGAATGCACATTATAATATGCCAAACAACATTTTGTTTATAACTGGGTAATGTTTGATTACAATGTTTTACATTTAATGATTACATCACAACATTACAAAACACTATAAAAGAACTTAAAACATAATCAGGATTGATCAGGCTCTCTAATTATAATCCCTTTGCCAGATTGAATTGTAGCTGTCACAGGAGCTTCTGATTCTTCAGCTATCTTCTTTCCTTTAAGATCAGCTTTCTTCTGAGCTTCTTCCTTGATCCTTTGCCTTTCAAAATAATGAAAAGGCTTTGGGAAGTATTTGCTTGGCTCATTAGCATCTGATGGCAGTCTTCCCAGCTTAGCTTTCCTTCTGAATTGTACTATTGCTTCTTGTCTTGCCTCATACTTCTGCCATTCTATTTCATTGTACCACTTCCCTCTCTCATGAACTTTATCTTGTACAGCTTTCCATGCAGTGAGTATTATGTTCCTTGAAGTAGGACTCCACTGCTCATAATCTGGCTTAAGTACAGCCTGCTCTCTGAATTTCTTCTTTGCTAATAGAGCATCTTACTGTTCTTTCAGAGTAGCCTCAGGCTTATCAACCTTTCCAAAGACAATATTAGTAACCTCCTTTGGAGGACTATACATTCCTTGAACTTTCTGATCAATCATGTCAAAATCTGGAGGGGGGTAAATGACTTGGGCAACCTCAGGTTGATTGCCTTCAAGTAGATTTGATTGTATTCCTGACTCAGCCACCATAGCATCATCACACAATGGGGGATATCCCAAAGTGGCTCGAATGCTATTGGTCACCCATTTGGTGTGCTCTGAGCCTGCATGAATTAGCATCCTCTCCCCCTTTATGGCTTCTCTAGATACATGATCTCTTAGATCTTCCTTTTGAAATCGGATTTGGCCATCCAAATAATTCACACCCTCTTTGAAAAATGGTTTTAACTTTTGAAGCTTTTCAGATATTTCTTTTTGAGAGGTTGTGATGGCAGTCTTAACAGATGCAATGGCAGCTTGAAAATTCTTATCAAATTCTTCCCTTTCTTTGGCTCTATCTGCAGGCAGACCTGGACCAATCTTCTTTACTTCCTCAATGATCTCATTATGAGATTCAGTTAAATTATCATTCATTCTTAGCTGGTTTTCCAAAACATAGCTTTGCTTCAAAGCAATGTCATCCACCTTTGTAGTAATAGCCTCCTGTTGTTTAGCTTGATAAACCACAGCATTGCCACCCTTGTGGAAGCAATCTGTCATTTCCTTTTTATGCATGTTGACTTGAAACTGGATGGACTTTATATCCTGAGCTAAGTCAAACTGAAGTGACTTGCTATTTTCATCAACATACTTTTCCAGAGCCATCCTTTGTTCATCCAATTTTACTTGTAGATCTACCATAAATTTGTTGTAATCAAAGGCTGGAGATACTTGTAGAGGTGTGGTCTGTAAAGCCTGCTTATAATTCTTGCTTCTTCTCTTAAAGACAACAAGTTTTCTTTTCTTTGCCACCCTGGCATCTTCAGTTTCTATTTCAGATGAAGTATCTACATGAATTCTTTCTTGAGGATGATGAATTGTATCTGTTCCAGGGCCTGTTGCTCAGCTTCAACATCCACTGGCTCACCCTCAACCTGTGGCTCAACTTCAGCTTCCTGATCAATGTCCATACCTATGGACTTCTCAATATATGGTCCACCTCCTACTTTATCAGCAGTAGTAGCAATATCAGGGAATAACTCCTCCATAGTAAATTCCAGTTGAGCTGTAACTTCTGCAGCAGTTAAATCTTGAGACAAGTTTAACTGTGCTTCCTCTTGTACTTGCACTTCAGTATTTGTAGTATCTGGAGTAGGAGTGGACACTAGCTCTCCCTGAACCTGTGCAGTAATAAGAATATGAGCAATGTCTTGTATAGTAAAATACATTAGCTCCCCCTATACCTGAGCAGGAGTAGATACCTTTGGAGCAGGAGTGGAAACTGGCTCCCCCTATATCTGTGCAGGTGTTGACACTTCCTGGACTATAGATGAGGCAAGTTGTTCTTCAACCTGTGTCCTCAGTGGGTCTTCTTGTAATTGTTCAGATTCTTGATTTTGTGTAGGGGATTTCACAGGGGTGTCTGGCCTGCTCTCTTCAGGCACATCCTTGGACAGCACCCTATCCCACCTAGAGAACAATCTCATATCCATTCTTCTCATATGATTAATCTTTGTCCCTGGCACTTGCTGCATCACTTCAGGAATCACTCCAGTTAGGTATAGGCTCATGATCCTGGCCATGTTAGGCTTCTTGATTCCTTCTTTGATCTTGTCAAAGATCACTCCTGACCAATCAGTAGGAATTGTAAAAACAATCCTGGTCATCAGGCTGAACATATAGGCAGAAATCCTATCATGTCCACCTGTCTTGCAGAGGATCACTTTCCCAACTATTTCTGACAAGAACTTCCCTTGCTGATTCATACCCTTCCTGTTGAATGCAGCTCCAATCTTCAATCCTGAGTCCAGTCCACACCATTGAAGGGCTTCCCTTGTTTTAGAACTAGGTACTTCCTCTTCATTCTCAACTACTTGTAATTGAAAGATCTTTCTTAAACTTCTTTGATTAATCTTCACCTTAGTCCCTTGAACTGTGGACCTAATCTTGAGGCCAGTCGAGTGGACTGATGCAGAGATAAAGAACTCGTGCACCTCCTTCTTCCAGATTTTTGTTGGTTCTGAGATGAGAAATTCTAACCCTGACTCAGAGAGGAGGGTGATAACTCCTTGAACATCTGGCGGCGCCTCTGCAAAGGCCTGGCGCACCAACTCATACCCTTCATTAATGTTGTCTTCAATCCTTGGCGCCATCGGTTCGTCGAGAAAGCTTGAGAGAAGAGAGAAAGATAGACTGTCGACACAGGGTTTTAGTCTCGAAAACCTTGGAAGCGTGTCGACAGAATGAGTTTTTGACCTATTTATAGCCTCAGTTGAAAGAAGTTCAAAAGGCGCCAAAAACAGTCAAAATGTGTCGACACAGACGGAATGTGTCGATACAACCTTCTATGTCTCGACATTACTTCAGCCTACTATGTGTCGACACCAATTTGTGGTTATGTCGACACCTTAGATAGACAGAAATTCTGTGTCGACTCTAAGGATAAGTGTCGACACATATTCTGTAAGTGTCGACACCATTTTCCTGGTTGAGTCGACATTACATTTCTGGTTAAGTCGACAATATAACTCTCAAGTGTCGACACATATTCTCTGTGTCGACACAATATTTCTGACTTGTCGACATAATTTCTCTGAGTCGACACATTACTACTGAATGTGTCGACACATTCTTACTTAGCCAATTTCTGTAACTTCAATGTGTCCTTTTTAACACTTGATTATGTTATTATTACCTTTACTTACTTATATACCACTTCAATTGCATTGTTAATGATTTTGTTAATACATTAATCAATGGTTAACATACCTAATTCAATTTTGAATTTATTGAATTTGGTTTCATCTAAATGCTTAGTAAATACATCTGCTATTTGATAATCTGTTTTTACAAATTCCAATGAGATGTCTCCTCTTTCTACATGTTCTCTAAGAAAATGGTATTTGATTTCTATATGCTTAGTTCTACTATGAGAAACTGGATTATTAGCAATAGAAATAGCACTCTTTGAATCACATAAAAGGGGTGTTCTACTTACCTGAATACCATAATCCTTAAGCTGATGCTGCATCCACAATAGCTGTGCACAGCAGCTTCCAGCAGCAACATACTCTGACTCAGCTGTGGAAATTGCCACACTGGTCTGCTTCTTACTACTCCAAGATATTAGTCTTCCTCCCAGGAATTGACAAGTACCTGTAGTACTCTTTCTATCCTCTCTACATCCTCCAAAATCTGCATCTGAATAGCCTGTTAGTAGAAAATCTCTATTCCTAGGGTACCAAAGACCTAGAGTAGGAGTGCCCTTTAGATATCTCAGAATCCTTTTGACTGCAGTATAATGAGATTCTTTAGGGCAGGCTTGGTACCTAGCACAGACACATGTTGCATACATAATGTCAGGTCTACTAGCAGTGAGATATAGTAGAGACCCAACTATTCCTCTATACAATGATTCATCAACAGGTTTACCTGTCTCATCTTTGCATATAGGCATACTAGTTCCCATAGGAGTTCTCATGGTGGAGGATGACTCCATACCATACTTCTTAATTAATTCTTTGGTGAACTTAGACTGGGATATGGACAATCCATCATCAGTCTGTCTTACTTGGAGTCCCAAGAAGAACTTAAGTTCTCCCATACTGCTCATCTCAAACTTCCCTTGCATAAGTTTGGCAAACTTTTTACAAAGGTTGTTTTCAGTAGATCCAAAGATTATGTCATCAACATAGATCTGGACTAAGATGATCTTTCCTTTGGATTCCCTAAGGAATAGAGTTTTGTCTATCTTTCCTCTTGAGAATTTATTCTCAATGAGGAAGGTAGACAGGGTTTCATACCAAGCCCTTGGAGCTTGTTTTAACCCATACAAAGCTTTCCTAAGCTTATACACATAATCAGGTTTAAGAGGATCTATAAAACCTGATGGCTGCTCTACATATACTTCTTCTTTAAGATCACCATTCAGAAATGCTGACTTCACATCCATTTGGTATACTTTGAAGTCTTGGTAGGCTGCATAGGCAAGGAACATTCTGATTGCCTCCAGCCTTGCTACTGGAGCAAAGGTTTGATCAAAGTCAATCCCTTCTTCCTGCCTGTATCCTTTTGCAACCAATCTTGCTTTATTCTTTACTATTATTCCACTTTCATCTAGCTTGTTCCTATAGATCCACTTAGTGCCAATTATGTTGTGGCCTCTTGGTTTAGGAACAAGCTCCCAGACTTTGCATCTTCTGAATTGATTCAGCTCCTCTTGCATAGCATCAATCCAGTGCTGGTCTTGGATAGCTTCTTCAAACTTCTTAGGTTCCATCTGGGACAAGAAACTTGAATGCAAAACTGTGCTTTGATTTCTGCTTCTAGTTTGCACTCCTTGTCTTGGATCACCAATTATCTGATCAGTTGGATGATCTCTTAGATATCTTATAGCTGGAGGAAGATTCCCTTCAGGTTGAGCATCTCCAGCTTCTTCATTCTGCTGAGCCTCTTGGTTTTCATCAGTTTCCATTATCTCTTGTACTCCCCCTGGACAGTAGCCTTCATTTTCCAATGCTCCATCTTACTTTGAAGCTTCAGCAATGGAGAGCTTGTCCATCTTCTTGCTTATACCTGTTGAGTCATTTGATCTACAAGACAACTCACAATTGATTAATCTTGTTTCATCAAATACAACATGCACAGATTCTTCAACAACTTGAGTAGTTAAGTTGAAGACTCTATAGGCCTTACTATTTGTGCTGTACCCAACAAATATCCCTATCCTGGGATTTGGCAGCAAACTTAGTCAAATATGACTTGCCATTGTTAAGTATATAGCACTTGCAACCAAAGATCCTAAAATAGGATAGATTTGGTTTTCTGCCTTTCACAATCTCATAGGGAGTCTTTCTGTGGCTTTTGGTGATAGAAGCCCTATTGATGACATGACAAGCAGTGTTAACTGCCTCAGCCCAAAAATATTCTGGGAGAGAGGTGTCACTCAATAGAGTTCTACCAGCTTCAATTAATGTTCTATTCTTTCTTTCAGCAATTCCATTTTGCTGAGGTGTTCTTGGTGAGGAGAACTCTTGGAAAATCCCAAAGTCTTTACACAAATTTGTTATGCTTTCAGAATGAAACTCAGTACCATGATCACTTCTGATTTTGACCACTGTACTATTCAGTTCATTCTGAATTTGCTTTACAAAATTAAGTAGTACACTTGGGGTTTCAGATTTTTGTCTTAGAAAGAACACCCATGTAAATCTAGAATAGTCATCTACAATCACAAAAGTGTAGACCTTCCTACCTAGACTATGAACTGGCATAGGACCAAAAAGATCCATATGCAAGAGGTATAAGCACCTCACAGAATCCTTGTTTTCAAGGCTTTGAAATGAGGATTTTGTCTGCTTGCCCTTTTGACAAGCTGAGCATACCCCTTCCTTTATACACTTAACTTGAGGACCATTCCTCACTAGTTCTTTACTAATGAGTTGGCCAATTGTCTTGTAGTTTAGATGAGCCAATCTCTTGTGCCACTTAACACAATGGGAAGCATTGTCATCAGCTACAAGACAAATGGGGGAAGCCTTATTTTCACACTCAAAATTAAGGCAATATACATTTCTCTTCCTATACCCAGTCAAAATGATCTCTTGATCACTTGACCTTTTGATATGACATCCATCCTTACCAAATGAAATGTCATATCCTAGATCACTCAGCTGGCTTATGCTTATTAGATTATGTTTCAAACCTTTTACATAGGCCACTTGGGTGATAGTAATTAGGTTAGAAGAAATGTTACCAAACCCTTTGATGACTCCTTTTTCAGATCCACCAAAGATCACTTTATGTCCATCTTTGACAGATGAATACTCCTTCAGCAGCCCCTTTATTCCAGTCATGTGCCTGGAACAACCACTATCCAAGTACCATATAGGGGCATGGTTACTTGGATTCACCTGCAATACAGAATTACTTACCCTTAGAACCCAAGTAAGTCTTGGGTCCTTGGTTCAGGTTAGCATTAATAAAGTTATCATAACCTCTTCTAACAGGTAGACTCTTATTCTTTATAACACTTGTGTTATACCAGCAGTCCAATGCAAAATGGCCCCTCTTGCCACAGCACCAACATTCAAACTTATTGTATCTAGATCTAGATATATCCTTGTCAGAAGAATTTCTTTTCATTGCTGGTGCTGTTGCAACTTCACCTACTGATTTCTTAAAACCATTGGGTTTATGACCATAGGTAGGCCTGCTTGCCTTAACACCCTTGTTCTTCAGAACATTTGTCTTAATATGACCTTGAATGTCTTCATGATCATATATGTTAGAAGGCACTTTCTCCTTACTAAACTTTATGGAGACTGAAAGGTTTAGTGGCTGAATAGGGGCTTTGCCTTTCCTCTTGAATCTGCCAGCCCTGGAGTTACCTTTAAATCCTAATCCAGCCTTACCCTTCTAAGTGACAAATTCATCTATCAAGGGTAAGACAGATTTTGGCTTAGAGTAACTAGCCACTAAATCCCTTTCAATTCTAAGTCTGGCCTCCAGACTCTTTACTTGATCATTAGTATAATTAATTGTGCCCATCTGAATAATAGTTATATTCTTCAGCTTGGCAATTTCATTTAATTTTTGATCAAGGACTTTTTCTAACTCAGTTGTTGCTACCCTTAGTTCAGCAATTTCCTGAGCCTGTGTTTTAACCAGGTTCTTGCTTTTCTTAAGGGCCTGCAACAAGTCCCCATACTTGTCTATCAATTGATAGACATCTCCTTCAGATCCAGATGCATCTTCATCACTTGATGCAGATGTAGTTGATTCTTCACTTGTACTACAAATAGATGTACAGGAAGGACAGTTTACCTCATTAGGACCAGACTGATTCTGGCATATGTCCTCTTCTGATCTTGTCATCAAACCCATGCATTGATGTTCATTGATGGAGTCTAGCAACTGCATAAACTCCTCTTCCTCAGATGCAGCATATAGTCCAATATATGCTTCAGCTTCAGATCCTGATTCTGAAGTTGACTGGTCTGACAGACTTTTATCTTTCTTTGCTACAAAGGATTTCTCCTTCTTGCCTTTCTGATAAGTCTTCTTCTTTTCTGAAGATTCCTTCCTTTTGTCAGGACAATCAGCCACTACATGTCCAGGCCTATTGCAACAATAGCAGACAATCTTTGAAGTAGTGGCTTTGCTGGGCTTTGATCTGCTTTTCTCTTTCCTTGATGACCTTCTCTTCTGATAATAGTCATCAACTTGCTGTGATGTGGAAGGCCTAGACTTCCATTGCTTCTTTTTCAAGAACCTTTGGAATTGCCTAGTGAATGCAGCAAAGTCTGCATCTGAATCACAGCTAACTGAACCCTTATCTGAATTTTCAGAACTATCTTCTTCAACTTCCTTAGGAGGAGATGGTGATTTCCTCCTACTCTTTCTAGTGGCTTCAGCATTAAATGCCACAGTCTTTTCTCTATGCTCTCCTCTTGAGTTTCTTTCCTCCTCCTTCCTTACCATAAGTTGCATTTCATAGGATAGTAACTTTCCAAACAGGGTTGGAGGAGATATCTCTGCCAATTTAGCCACTTCTCTTATGGCACAGATCTTTGTATCCCAGTCCTTTGATAAGGATCTTAAGAATTTGTCATTCAGTTCATAGGTACTGAAGACTCTTCCATAGGAGATTAGCTCATTCACAATTCTATAGAATTTCTTATAGCACTCAGTTATGCAATCAGATTTTCCTTGTCTAAAGCTTTCATACTCCTGATTTAGCATAGACTTTCTGTCCAGCCTTACTTCTTCAGATCCCTCCATGTAGACAATCAATGTGTCCCACATCTCCTTGGAGGTCTTGCAGTGAATCAGATTTTGAAATGTTGAATCATCTATGGCACTAACAATGATGTTCTGTGCCCTTTTGTCCATGGTTGCCAAGATGATTTCATCCTTGGTCATTTCTGAATAAGTCTTTGGTATTTGGATATTTGCATCAAGAACAGATATCTTCATTGGAATGAAGGGCCCTTCCTGTACTGTGATGTAAATCCATGGGTCAGATGCTTCCATAAACAATCTGACTCTCTCTTTCCAGATCCCAAAGATTTCCTTCTTGCATATGGGTAATTTCATAGACCCTAGCTCCTTATGATTCTCTCCAAAACCCATCTTCTTGAATCTTGAATCTGCCTTTCAGATCTAACTCAGACTGTGAAGTCCTTTTTGAGTAACCTCCCTCTGATACCACTTGATAGTTTAACTTTCAAGATAGCCTAGACACCTAGAGGGGGGGGGGGTGAATAGGTTCTGCTTATTTATAAAAACTTCTAGGCAGTATTCAATTCAATGACTGACAAAAGAATCACAGCAATCACAGAAAAAATAAAACATCACAGATTGCACAATATTTTATAGTGGTTCCCCAAGGTCTGGGTACATCCACTTTTCCCCTTCACCTATCTAGCAGTATGCTAGATTTGGCCAAACTTCCACTAATCTCAGATCAATAGATCCTACAACTCAGGCACAACAGCCCTACCTCAGCCTTGCCCTAAGGCCTACAACTCAGAGAAGATCCTTCTCCTACACTCAGGCAAACAACCCTACCACTCAGAGTTCAACACTCCTACACTCAGCCTTTATAACATAGGCTTACAACTCAGATCTGTGTAAACAGATCCTACAGAAATATGGAAAATATTATCTAACTGTCTTGCCTAAAATTGAGAGAGAAAAGGCCAAGACAATTCTTGATCAGCTGATGAAATCAACTGTATCTGAGCTTTCTTCAAAGCTTCTTGAATAAGAACTTAGCTGAGTTGATTTCCAAACAGCTTCTTGAGAATCCACTGGTGGTTTCTTTCTTCTTCTTCAAATTCTGGCTTGATCTCTCTCTATCCAGCACTTTGAATGATTCTTCTGAATTCTGATTAGAACTCTTCTTTGATCTATCCTTAGATAGTCTTCTTAGATCTCCCGGAGAAGATCTTCTTAAGTGCCTAGCACTTTCTTGAAATGAATTGGATCGTAATCCTTCTCAACTTTTTGATTCTCAACAATGTTTTCCAACAGTTGCTTTCTCCTTCTGAATCCGTCTATTTATAGACTTTCTTCATGGTAACCGGCTGATCCGGTTTCTAACCGTTTTCTGACAAGTCTGACAGCTTCAGTTAACTGGTGGCAATCTTCAGCTGTCAAGTCTCCAAACAAGTCCTGTGCCTTAGTCTTGAACCATAAGTTGTCGAGACAGTCTGTCAGAAAGTGTCGAGACCATCTGTTTATTTGTGTCGACACAATTGACTTTGGTGTCGACACAGTCTTCAGTGATGTCGACTAAGTTGCCTTTGAGTCGACACAGCTCCTTCTGAAAATAACTTGGTCTTGACTCTCCAGTGTGTCGACACAAGTCCTGTGTGTCGACACAGTTGTTGTAGAATCATAACTTAGTAAGTGTCGACTTACTTCTTCTGTGTCGACACTTTTTCCCAGTGTAGTTGTAGACTAACTGCTATGTGTCGACACTGCTTCCCAGTGTTGTGTCGACTTACTTCTTCTGTGTCGACACTTTTTCCCAGTGTAGTTGTAGACTAACTGCTATGTGTCGACACTGCTTCCCAGTGTTGTGTCGACTTACTTCTTCTGTGTCGACACTTTTTCCCAGTGTAGTTGTAGACTAACTGCTATGTGTCGACACTGCTTCCCAGTGTTGTGTCGACTTACTTCTTCTGTGTCGACACTTTTTCCCAGTGATGTGTCGACAATTTTCTTCTATGTGTCGACACTGCTTCCTCTGTGTCGACACTTGGACTTAGAATTTTTCTGCATACTTTATCAATTCTTCACCTGCACATGTCAAATTTAAAACAACATCAAATACACCTTGATGTATATCATTGAGCTAGGTTGGGCTTCTTCAAATCAGGTACACATTTTCCAATGTACCCAACAGAACTGCTGGGAGAACGGGCTGTGCCTGAGGGCACCTCGTCTTTAGATGGCCCTTTTGCCCACACTGAAAGCAAACTTTATCTTTCAACCAGCAACGGGCCGCATCATGCCCCTTTTTTCCGCACAAAGCACACACCACATCCCCTCTAGGAGCACCCTGAATAGCATGGACTTGCTCTTTCTTCTACGCTGTCAATCTCTTGAAGCACTTTTCCAAAGGATGGCCTGGCCGGCCACAGAAGCTGCAAGTCCCCTTGATCTTCTTCCTTAAAACTGCATCAGGTTCCTGGGGGCCTTTCCCCCCAACAGACTTCCGCTTGTCTTGCCTCGCCTACTGGCCTCTATTCTTAGCATTCTCAATGGCCTCGACTTTCAAAGCAGCTTCAACCACTCTGGCATAACTGACTGCTCCGTAGGCACTTGCTAACTGCTGAACGTCGTTTCTCAGCCCGCCCAGAAACCGCTTAACCCGGTCTGCTTCAACACTCATAAGTCCAGGAGCAAACCGACTCAGTTTGCTAAACTCAACCTCATATTCACTAACCGTGAGTTTACTTTGCTTCAAATGCAAGAAGTCGTTCATCAACCGGTCCCGCTCGACCGAGGGCAGAAATTTACTCAACAACATTACCTTAAACGACTCCCAGGTGCATCCTGCCACCACACTTTCCTTCTCCCTTAACCACCAACTCTTTGCAAATCCCTTGAGCTGGTAGGCAGCGAGCATTACTTTCTGATCATCCGTAATCCCAGAATAGGAGAACATCTCCTCTATAGAAATCAGTCAGTCATCCAAAATCATGAAATCTGCCTGCCCGTCATAAGTAGGGGGCCTAAGCCGCTGAAACTGAGATATGAAGGCCATCTCCGGGGGCACCACAACTGGAGGCACAGGAGGAACAGGAAGGGGGGGGACAGCTACACCCCCAACGGGGTCCTGAACTCTCTGAGCCTGCCCTACCACTACCACAACCAAGGACTGAATCTAGTTCTGCATGTCCACCATCTGCCTCGATAAGGCTTCATTACTTAGCCGCAAACTTTCAATCAGGGCCTCGCTCTGGGATCCCGAAGACTCACCCTTAGATTGGGGAGTTGATCGTATCGCAGGACGCTTCGCCATCCTATAATCGCACCAGCTCTAGTTAAAACTCAGCCCAGCAGCTAGAACAAAACTACCCGGTATAGACAAGCATACTTAAATAGGAATTTCAACTGCAAATCTTATTCTGGGATTTGTTTTATAATGATGATGTTATGTTTAACCTATAGGTGCACATAAAGCCCGGCGGGCCCGGGCTTGGCCCGGGCCTGCAGGGCCCGGGCTTTTCCGAACCGGGCCCGGGCTTTTCCGAACCGGGCCCGGGCCGGGCCTAAGAAGTAACCGGGCCGGGCCGGGCAATGCCCCCGGGGGGGGGGGGGGGGGGGCCTGGTAAGGCCCCCAGGCCGGCCCGGCCGGGCCCGGGCTTAGCCCGGGCCCGGTTATTATTTTTTTTTATTTTTATTTTATTTTATATAATAATTAATTTTATATAAAAATTAAAAAAGAAATTATACAATTATAAATTACCATAAAAAATTTTAAAAAAAACAACAACTGAACAACCTAATATTGAAAAAAAAATTTATTAACAATTAATGTAATGAAATTATACAAATTTAGGAATGTGTAAAATTTACACTATAAATATACAAAAATTAGGAAATTCTAAATTTTTAAAAATTACAAATGTCAAATGACAAATATTCTAAATTATTAAAAATTAGAAAATTACAAATCAAAAAATACAAAAAGTTGCTTAGTGGCCCTAGTTTAAATTGATCGCGTCCATCTCGTCTTCCATGTCCGACGAGCTATCCTCGATCGCTGAAATATGCTGCTTTCTCTTCATCGCGTCCAGGTGGTCCTTGTAGCATATGCAGATCTCGAGCGATTCTTCGCTTAGCCGACTTCTCCGCTCGTTTAAAACCCTGCCACTAAGAGAAAAAGCAGACTCTGAAGCTACCGTGCTAGCTTGGATCGTTAGTAAATCTCGGGCCATATAGGGCATAATAGGATAGGTATTTACTTTACCTTTCCACCATTTTAAAATATCGAAATTTTCTAATTCGTCCGTGGACATAAAATCGCGAAATTGTGTTTTTGTGTACAACCCTAATTCATTTAAACTACTAGATGTTGTGCGCGCTTTTTTCCTAGAGGCTAACTCTAACATTTTATTTTTAAAACTACTAGATGTTTTGGGTTGCGACACATCTTCTCGGGGCCGCGACCCATATAAATTATCGTAATAATTATAACATTGAGTAAAAATATTGTTAAAATTTAAAAGACTCAGATTATCTAAATCTGAATCATTTAGATCTACGCCTATATTGTTATTTATTTCTTCAATAAAATTTTCTACGCCGTCTACGCCGAAAAGAGGATTCAAAGCGGCGGCGCATGAAAACATAACTGGGATTTCTCTATAATATTTTAAAAATTTTATTTCCATTATTTTTATTAATTCGATCTATCCGGCGTGTTGTTTAAAATAATTTAATTTTTGTGAAATATTAACAATATTTTCAATAACTAGCGGGCTAGTAGGATAATATACGTCCGATAAACTATTTGTCGCAGTATAAAAAACTTCTAACAAATCCATGTAATTTTCTAAAATTGCCCAATCGGACTCGGTTAATTCATGTTGACCTAACAAAGTATAAAATTCCATTAATAGTGTTTTTTGGCGAATCGCTCGTTTTAACATTATATATGTAGAGTTCCATCTAATTGACATGTCAAATAGAGGTTTCAAAAATTTGTGACCTTGACCGGTTACGAATTTTTTAAAATCTTGACGTCGTTGTTGAGAACTATAAATAAATTGTAACATTAAACGTATTTTATTAATGTATGGTTCCACATAGGACAAACTATCCTGTACTACTAAATTTAAAACGTGACACGCGCAACGAGTATGAAAAAAGGCGCCGTTTAACATAGGTTTCAAATCACGTTTTAACCACTCAATTGAGGTGGTATTATTTGTGGCGTTATCGAAAGAAATACTCATAATTTTTTCTTTTATTTTAAATTCGCGCACACATTTTGAAATTATTTGATAAATCGCCTCACCGGTGTGCGGGACTTCGAAACTTTCAAAACAAATTATTCGTTTATTTAGATCCCAGGAAACGGGATCGACCCAGTGACACGTTATAGACATATATGATAATCCTAATTTTATACTACTTGTCCAAACGTCGCTCGTTAAACTCACTCGACCCTCAAATTTTTCAAAAAAATTTATTAAAGTTTGTTTTGCCTCTAAGTAAAATTTAAGCGCGTCGCGTCTAATAGAAGATCGACTTACTTGGTGATATTTGGGTTGTAGCCCTTGGTGAATGTACTCGGTCTCTTCTTCGTTGTCGTAGTGGCTGAACGACAACCCGCATCTGATGATGTTCTTCACCTGCAGCTCTCGCTGCCGTCCTTGATCGTACGTCCAGATTTGTCCGGATGTCGATAATTGCGCCTGGGTCGACTCGGGAGGAGCTTGTTTGGCTGCGCAAGACTTAACGTGTCTTGCGAGTGTCGAGTTGCCAGCGGTCGAAAGTAATTTCGAGCACTGTTTGCACCTCGCCTTTTGCTCCGCGCCGACTTGTACTAAGTCGAAATATTCCCAAACTACCGTCGTACGCTTGTGCTCCATCACTTCGTGAGCGACGGATGAGGAAGACGACGCCTGCGTTGACGACATGTTCGCGAGAAAATAGAAATAGAGATGAGAGAGAGAGAAAGTGGGAGGGTGAAAGGAAGAAATGAGGGGGGAGGGGGGGTTTATAGTTTTTTTTTAAAAAAAAAATTAAAAAATTATTAAAAAAAAACAGCCACTTGGGCTGCAAATAGCAGCCCAAGTGGTTGCTGCCAACAGCAGCCAACGGCTCTTAGAGCCGTTGGTTGCTGGGCTGGCAACCAACGGCTCTAAGAGCCGTTGGTTCCAGCTAGCCCGGGCTTTTCCAGGCCCGGGCTAAGCCCGGTGACCGGGCTTTGCCCGGCCCGGCCCGAGCTAAGGCCGGTGACCGGGCTTTGCCCGGCCCGGCACGGGCTAAGTCCGGTGACCGGGCTTTGCCCGGCCCGGCCCGGCCCGGGCACCGGGCCAGGCCTTGGCCCTATACTGGGGCCCGGAAGTGCCCCATGGCCCGGCCTGGGCCCGAACCGGGCTTGGCCCGGGACCGGGCCTACCGGGCTTTTCACCGGGCCGGGCCGGGCCGGGCCGGCCCGGTGAGCCCGGTTTTTTTGGACACCTCTAGTTTAACCTGAGATGGTTCACTACCATCATACTAACTCATGTTCCTAAATCATGGATGCATGCTTTTATATTCGTTTTGACTCAAAATTATGTGTGTACATATGTCATCATGCAAATCTTTAGCCTGGCACGTCGTGCTTATGAAATGTTATGCTATGCATGCCGTGTTATGCATTCTAAAAAGGCCTTAATGCATGTCATGGGCGGCGTACACATGAAAATGTTATGCATCTCATACTACATATCATTCCCATGCAACGAAAAAATAAAACGTGTTAGCCGCATTCATATGGTGAGGTTATGCATCTCATACTACATAACCCTCACATGTTGCCTCCTATGGTGGATCCATATACAAACACATATTATGCATCCCATACTACATAATATGCTCTGTATACTTCTTTATGCTTATGAGTTTAGTGTTCGTGCTTTGGCCAAGACGTGTTGATGACATATCGGTGAGTGTATGCTTATGAAGCTAAACTTCTAATGCAATCAAAAGGAAAGGTTGCCCGACTAACCTGTCAAAAAACCTCCCTCTGATACCAACTGTCACAACCCGCATTTTTCCTGAGGTTAAGAAGTATCAGAGTACGGGAAAACACGCGTTGTGATGTCACGTCCAGCAGGGGATAACTACTGACGCTCAGGCAACGCACTAAGATTTCAAATCACTAGTTTAGAAATAGAAGAAAACTAGTTTATTAAAAGGTCGTATCCCTCAGCATAGTGGATCAGCTAGTCCACGATAGGAAAAATATATTTGTTTGCAGCGGAAAAATACTTTGATTTAGTTGATTTGACATCCTAAATGAGTATAAGAGCCCTCAAGGGACCACTTATGGTATGCACGACTCCTAAGGTGAGTATAGTATTTATATATGAAAGATATTCTTTACGCTTAAAGAATATAGTGCTTTAGTTTTGCAAATATGATATGCATGAGGTACATATAATAGTTTATGATTATAAAATACCTAACAAGCAACCTAGCATAAAACCTTCCCAGAAGCAAGTAAGCAACCCCAGGGGGGAAAAAATAGCAATTTTAATTCATATCCAGCAAAACAAGTAAGCCACCAGTGGGCGTCGACAACCCGACACGAACCCACCGGTGAGTGTGCATGTCTATACAGAAAAGGAGAATAACTACCTCACCAGGTGAAAGATCTGCAACTCACCTGGAGGCTACCAGCAAAACCCACTAAAAGGAATCAGCCACTCTATCGGCTACAACCTGAACCTGAGGCATTCAAGAAAGAACACCTCAGCAAAGAAGTAATCAACAGAAAAGGAGCATTAGACTAAATAATAAAGAAGTGTTTACCAACCCGACAACAAAGTGCTAACAACAGAAGAAAAGACATGCCAGTAAGAAGGGAAAAAAATATTGTCAAAAAGAACAATAAAGGTAAATCACACCAAGTGTGAGCACAAAAGCTACCTGCTCTGCAGAAAGAACCAACCTGTAGCAGTAAAGCATTAGTATACTAAAAGGAAAAGCCAAAAGTAAGCAAAGGGAGAGCTAACAATCCTAACTTTGCGGGCAAATGACCGGGGTGTAAATAATAAGGGGCTGGAGCGTGTGGCAGTACCAACACCAACAACCAGACCCCAAAATAAATACTCAAGGGTGAAACACAACCAGTGGCAGCCTTAGGGTCCACACACCTAAACAAGTTGGCCTCATTGTCCAAACTTAGTGGTGTCCGTAGCTCAGCACACACATTTCACCCCTCCAGAGTCCAGAAAACACCCCCTCCGGTCATAGTCCACAAGTCGGAATGCAAAAACTAGTCGAACACCCCAACATCCCCCTTAGGAAGGAAAAAAAACTCCTCTAACAGTCCTAAGGAAGCACACACCCCAAGGCTAAAGACTTAGCCAAAAAACGACCCTGGCGTTGAGTGAGTGCACCACACTCAACGCCATAAGCCTAACAGTCTAGGCGTTGAGTGAGGTACACTCACTCAACGCTTTTGACTTAGCATTTTCCAGAAACAAAGCTGGAACTAAACGTACCCCTTCCCACACAGTTTTTCATCCCTCACTCCTATCTCTCCTACCCGACCACAGCAACCCCAAAACTTGCTTACACTAAGCTAAGCCTAATCACAATACTACCCAGCAACCTTGACACCAGCCAAGACAACCAATTAACCGAGAAAGGGAAAAAACTAGAGTTAAAGCTATAGATTAAGACAGTACATGGCTGGTTTGAGGGGGAAAGAGTTAACCAGCTGCTATTATATCTAGGGAAGAAAAGAAATAATACAGAGCATAAGCTAATAGCTAGAATAATAATTAGAAAAAAAACACCAGCAAGGGCAAGGGAGCCACTTGTCTCACCGCCAAGCTCCAGCAGCAGCTTTCACTTCACAGGCTCGGCACCAGCAGCAAGGCTACCTAGGGAAAAACAAAAAAAAAACTGGAGCTTTTAGAGAAGAGGAAGAGGAGAAGACCAAAACCCTAGCTCCTAATGACGGCCCTAAATCAAGAAAAACTTACTTAGGATGGAAGATCTGGACGAGAGCAAGCCGGATCCGCCTTTTCCCGAGCAATCCGAGCACTAGAGCCACCGGAAACCACCGGCCAAGGCTGCAGCTCCACCGCCACCTTCCTTCCGCTGGAAGCCAGCAAGCTCTCGAGAAAGGGGAGAAATGGGGAGGAGGAGAACAGTTAGAGCCTATAAATAATTCCTCCACTCACTTATTCTATAGCTAAATAAAGATAACCTAGCCTAAGCACTAGCTGGGTAATATATAAACTTATATATATATATAACAAACGACCACTAGCTGACACATAAAGAAATAAAATAAACAGCCACCCAAGCCGAGCACTCAGCTGAGTCTATGCTCATCCAACACAGTCCTACTTAGCTGAAAGCTTAAATATATATATATACACACTAATATATATATATATATATATATATATATATATATATATATATATATATATATATATATATGCACACACACACAGAAATACATTTATATCTATATACACACACACTTATATATATATATATATACACATGCATACAAGCTACCATCAACATGAATAAAAATAATTAGCTAAACAACTTAGCCTAAAAACAAGGCACCATCCCTTCCAAGCTCGACCACACAAGGCCATGCACAGCAAAAACCACTACCACTAGCTAACAGGCAAACGTCGAAACGACGCGAAAAACAAATGTTCTCGGATTCCGACAAAACTCGCACCGTAGTTAAACCACCAAGCTACGAAAACAACGACGAAGTCGAAAACAACATTTGACGATCAAAACTCGGGCTATCACTACCCGAAGCCAAAACACAAGCATTCTCTAAGAGGCTCAGCCGAGTCACCACAACGGGCTCCGGCTAGCTGGGGAATCTTGCAAACATGCTACTAACAGGCCACTAAAGGAACCTAAAGAGCTAAGACCACGCTCTAACGACGGAAAAAGGCCGGAAACGCATCATCGTAACGCCAAACAATGATCAAACAAAATACAGAAAAATCGGGGGCGTAACAGAGGGTATCACCGGAAATGAGGAAGAAGTCTCCAAATTTCAGCAATGAATCTAAAATCAGCAGCCCTAATACATATTTATAACAAAATAAAAATTAGGGCATCCAAAATCAACGGTTATAATAGGCCGATGGTTTCGGAACCATAAATACATGAAATAATGTCCGAAAATAATAAAACTATATATGAAAAAATATCGGAACGCGGATCCGGACACATCCGCGGAGTCGAATCATCGATCTGGAAACGTCATATATGGTAAGTCGCCAATCGGCCTCGAACGGACCCAAAACTCGTCATCCTCTCCACATTATTTTTCCGCTCTGCATCATCCTCCCTAACTTGAAAGGGTTCATCTCCCGATGAATAGGGATCGAAATTCTCTCGATGCATGCTAGGTAAGATTGATAAGATCCATCAGAGGTGGTCCACGTGTCGTTGTTGGGAAAGTATCCTCGCCAATCAACTCCTCCAGACTGAAAAGCTTCCATATCTGATGAATGGAGACGGTCATACTGAAGTCGAAGTCAAGGGGCGAATCAATCAAGCTCTGCTGGTAGCATAGAGGTGTCGTCGGTGAAGGGTCGTTTGTGCCAGCAAACCAGGAAGCAGCGCACAATACCATCCGTAGAGGGGACAGACTCATGCGTAATGATCTCAGTGATAAGATCATCTCTCAACACACTAGTAGAAGGATCTGGTGGGATCTGTGGTGCTAATGGTGAAACCGGTGGGAAAAGGATCCCGGATAGGTGGGGGTCAGAGGTGAGCTGAGCATGGGGCAATGAATGTGGTGGCAAAGGCTCGGGCGTAAGCTGAGTTGTGGGTGGTAAAATCGGCGGTAATGGCTCGGAAGGTGTTGGGTATTGTATCCACAATAACCTAGATTTGTATGAAGTCACCCTTGAACTAAGATGAATTAAGTTGTATTTGATGTGTTGTTTGAGTTATGTGTTTGCAGGACTTAATTATCAAGTGTAGACCAATGTCAGTCTACAGTGGGTTACCAAACACAGGACCATACAATGTAATCCCTCATTGTGTGATCCATGGTGTTGACTCATGTATAGCTTCTCTATTGGGATACACTTCATTTTCAAGCACTATACTGGTTGGAGAAAGACATGTTGCTGATTCCATTGAAGAAAGAAAGTTGTTTTATGGAACAAATTTTTTCTAAGTGTTTCACTCGAGTAGAACTTAAGTACTCGAGTAGATCCTTTAGTTGTACTCGAGTAGATCCTTTAGTTGTACTCGAGTAAGTTAAGTCTAAATTTCGAGTAAGGGAAATGGTTCTCGAGAAGTCTGAACATAGTTCTCGAGAGGCCAGTTCCATTACTCTAGTAGACCCCTTCTTATTCTCGAGTTAACCGATTTTTTATCTATGAATTTTTAAAGTCTTACACTCGAGTAGTTAAGTACATTACTCGAGTAGATGAGTACTTTGACTCGAGTGGCAGAAGGCAAGTTCTCGAGAAGTTTCTATCTTACTCGAGTAGTAAAGTTCCTGTACTCGAGAAGTCTATCTACTTCTCGAGAAGTCAAGCTCCAGTACTCGAGTAACCAGATTTCTTCCCAGAATTCTCTCCAAGTCTTTTTCTCGAGAAGATCACATCCACATCTCGAGTAACACTATATGTACTCGAGTAATCCTCATTCCACTCGAGTAATGTAGTTTTCTTTCCTGAAGTTTCCTTAAGTACTTCATCTCGAGAAGCTTGAAGTTGTCCTCTCGAGAACCCGCAGTAGTACTCGAGTAACTCTTTCTTCACTCGAGTAATACAGTCATTTTCTCTCAGAAAATTCGCTAAGTCCCGACAGTCGTAATTTTTTAAATGTCTTGACGTGATTGGTCCACGTGGCCGTCATTAATGATAATTATGACCGTTATGGATATTTTATAAAAGGTCTTGTCACTCCGATCAACCCTAAGCGCGTGAAAAGAAGAAATTCTAAGAAATTTTGAATCGACTATTTTCTCTTTCCTAAATCGGAAGCCGCCGCTCATCTTCCTCACCGCCAAGGGATTTCGATCAAGAAGATTCACACCAGTCGACTTGCAGATCAAGATCATCTTCAATCTATACATCTTATCTTTGATCTTGTGAGTCCAGAAATCTCAGATCAAGGATCTAGCCGAGTCTTCTTCAACATTCTCTGATAAAGCCGCAAAGTTCAATAAGGAAGACCTAGGCAAAAATTTTCCAGATCTGAAAAAAGTTACAGTGTGTATTTCTTAAATTCATTTTATTCTTGTAGGAGATTATTCTCCGAGTGTAGGAGTTTTGTTCTCCGAGTTGTTGTAGGATGTTTTCAACTTCTGAGTGTAGATCCGTTCTGTGGATCGAGTTGTAGGAACGTTGTTCCGAGTTGTAGGATTGTTTTAAATCTGAGATTAGTGGAGTAGCCGAGTCTAGTGCATTGCTAGATCGGTGAGTGGAAAGTGGACGTACCCAAGGTTGGGGAACCACTATAATTCTTGATGTCGTCTGTAATTGCTTGGTTAATTTTCTGTGCATAATAAAATAGACGCACAACTCACCTATTCACCCCCCTCTAGGTAATTTAGGTAGACAACTTAAACATTTTTCAATTGGTATCAGAGGGAGGTTGATCATTAAGAGGTTAACACCTTGATCAGATATGCCCCAAGTTGTCTATTGAGTTATCCAAGCATGGACAAGGCCAAGGATTTTGTTAAGCTTCATTTGTATACAAATACCAACTTTCCCATTTGGAAAGAAAGGATTAAGTTTTTCATAGAAGCTGTGGATCCAAGGATCTTCATAATTGTTAAAGAAGGTCCTCATGTTCCCATGACCGTCTCCACTATAAATCCTACCAAGAAAGTTCCTAAGAAGTTGATGGATCTTGACAAAGATGAGATTGCACTTGTCTCTTTAAACAGAAAGGCCAAAAATATCATCGCAAGTGCAGTCGATGATTCTATGCTGCAGAACCTGATTCACTGCCAATCCGCTAAGAAAATATGGCAGTCTCTCATCACCTTGATGGAAGGCACTGAAGAAGTTAGGGATGACAGGAGATCCCTTCTAAATCAAAAATATGAAGCTTTCTAACAAGGACCCAAGGACTCTATTGCAGATACCTTTGAAAGTTTCTTCAAAATTATTAACGACCTAAGAGTATATGGTCGGGTCTTCACTAATGGAGAGCTGAATGATAAATTCCTAAGGTCTCTGACTAAGGAGTGGGACAATAAAGTCTGTGCTATCCGGGAGTTTGGCAAGCTGGCATAGACTGACCCTCAGAATCCCTTCGGAAAGTTAATGGCATATGAGCTGCAAATCATTTCAAGAAAAGCTGAAGAAGAGAAGGGTTGGTTCTCATCCAAGGAGAAGTCTGTCGCACTGAAGGCAGACAGCTCAAGGAAAGCCAAAGTTGCATCACCTGCTCCTGCACAGGAAGATAGTGAAGAAGAAACTTCAGAGTCAAGTACCTCATGCTCAGAGTTATCTGAAGAAGAGTTCTCTCTTCTTTCAAGACAGTTCAAGAAATTCTTGAATAAGAAGAAACAATGGAGAGGCAAAGATGCATCGTACAGAAGATCATGTCATGATGGTGATCGACACAAGAAAGGCTTAAGTAGCCAAGACATGTATAACACTAAACAGAACAAACATATTTCTGTTGACATCGTTTGTTATTGTTGCAATAAGTCAGGTCACGTTATTGTTGACTACCCCCACAAGAAGGAGGGTAGAAAAAGAGAGGAAAAGAAATCTTCGTACCACAAGAAGAGAACGGAAAGAAGCCAGTAGCCAAAAAGGGCAAGACTCTTAGCGACTCTGACTCATTTGAGTCAAGTGAAAAAGAGGAAGCCTACTTTGGGCTAATGGCACAAACTGACGAAGAAGAACCTCAGTTCACTGGGAAGGTAAACTCTCATACTCCTCTTTCTGAATCAGATGTTTCTAATCATGATCATGAGGACAGCTCTTCTGACGATGAGTCTGAACTCATAGCCCAATATAAGGAGTTAATCAAGGCTTACGATAAATGTAGAAAAGTCATGAAAACTCAGGCCAAAGTGATTAAATCTCTCAAGGCTGAAGAGAGCACTCTGAGAGAGGAAGTCGTCAAGATGGACTCACTCAAAGAAGACTTAAATATTGTTGTTGAAGAGTATAATAAGGCTCTCGAGCACCTAGATCTGAAGGAGAAGATCATCAAAGAACTGGAAGAACAACTTGAAGCGGAAAAGAAACTTGTTGAAAGTTTATCCAAGCCCAAGACTGTTCTTCCTTTGGTTGCTGAATTCTCAGCTCAGGCCAAAGGTGCTGGCTTAGGCCATGTTGGTGCTCCTAGTATTTCCTCTAGGAGAAATAAGGCTCAAAGAAAGAATAAGGCGAATAAGAAGGCTCTGGCCAAAGAGAAGGGGAAAGCTCCTCTAGAACAAACTTCGTTCAAAAAGGTTATCCTTCCAACGAATGAGTTTGATCTTGACTCGTCCTACGGTCACTTTATTAAACCTACTCATGTAGAGCCCAAGTCTAGGTACCAAGGATGGACTCATCCTCGGAACTTTGGCGAGAGTGTCTTCAAGGCACCTTATGAAGAGATTACTCTTCAGAGCTATGGCCCTTATAATCATGGTCATAATATCAAGAAGGCACCAAAAGTAAAGCCCGTTGTGGATAAGCCTCTTAAGGAGAAAAAGCCATGTGAATGCCATCACTATGAAGCTTCTACCTCCAAGACTGCTTCCCCTGCTAGTCCACACTCCCAAGAGGTCAAGCAGGAGAAATTTAGGCAAAGATACAACAGGTTTGACTGTTAGTGCTATGGCAAGATTGATCACTTTGTCATTGATTGCTGGTTTAATTCCAGAAATTATATAACTCCTCAGATTAACAATGTGAGAAATATCACTCATAATGTTAATACAGGTAGGGGGAATAAGCTAACTAGAGACCAAGGACCCAAACAAGTTTGGGTTCCTAAGGCAAACTGATTTGTGATTGCAGGTATATCCAAAGAACATCAAAACTCCTATCTGGTATTTGAACAGTTGATTCTCTTGGCATATGATCGGGACAAGAATCCTTCTCCAGAATTACTCACCATTCATGAACGGGCCAAAAGTCATCTTTGGAGGTTCTGACAGAGGAATTACGAAAGGCTACAGTATGATTATAAATGGTAGTGTATCCTTTTCGGATGTGGCTTATGTTGAAGGATTGGAACACAATCTCATAAGCATAATCCAACTCTGCGATAAAGGATACGTCGTAAAATTTCATGCAGACAAGTGCTTGATAAAATCGTTAGATAATCTGGAAACGATTCTATCAAGCACTCGTAGTAGGAATATTTTTTGTTTGAATTTTATTTGCATACACTCTTCTACACTAGTATGTCTTTTGGGAATAGATAGTGCGTCTCTTGGTGATCAATGGCACAAGAGGTTAGCACATATTAATTTCAAAACTATTAATAAATTATTTTCTCTTAATTTAGTACGTGATGCCCCAAATGTCAAGTGCGCTAAAGATAGACCTTGTCACGCATGTGTAAAAGGCAAGCAAACAAGGGCTACCTTTAAAAGCATTATTGGCAAAGACTCTAATAGATGTTTACACCTACTTCATATGGACTTGTTCGGTCCACTGCAAGTTAGAAGTTTGGGAGGTAAGGACTATACATTAATTATTGTTGATGATTACTCGTGTTTTACGTGGGTGTTCTTTCTGAAACACAAGTCAGATACTTTTGACATCTTTACAAATTTTGTCAGGCAAATCCAGAATGAATACAACTATTCCGTAGTCAAAATCAGAAGTGACAATGGAACTGAGTTCAAGTCTGGGGCCATGATAGAATTTTGTGAAAGCCTAGATATCTTTCATGAGTTCTCCTCTCCTCGTACAGCTCAGCAAAACGAAGTACCTGAGAAAAGGAATAGAACACTCATAGAGGCCTGCAGGACCATGTTGAGTGATGCCTCACTACCAGAATATTTCTGGGTTGAAGCCGTCAACACTACATGACACGTGCAAAATCGAGCACTCATAAAAAAGAACCATAATAAGACACCTTACGAACTACTAAAGGGCAGAAAGCCAACTGTTTCATATTTTAGAATCTTTGGTTGTAAGTGCCTCGTCCTTAACAATGACAAGTATCACACTACTAAATTTAGTGAAAAGGACTTTGAAGGTATTTTGTAGGATATAGTAGCCATAGAAAGGCATATAGGGTATTTAATAAGAAAACCCTGGTTGTAGAAGAATCTATTCATGTTGTATTTGATGAGACGAGCTTGCTGCAAGACGGATCTTCTGGTGTGTTTGTTGAAGATGCAGGTTCAAAGAGGAAAGAACTCAACCTGGGTGAGCCGACTGAAGAAAAAGGTGAAAAGTTCATCAAGATCACCACTCCAACCCCGATTGGAGAGGTTGATGATCAAGATGAAGAAATAATCCAAGTTGATGAAGTCACTCCTATGGTTGAAGACACTTCAAATACAAGGACTCTAAAGCTCAGACATCTGAAGGATCACCCAATGGAGCAAATCATAGGAGATCTTAGGGATGGTGTTAGAACTCGTAGAGGTACAACTAATGAGAATTTATATTTGAGTTTTCTCTCACAGGTTGAATCGAAGAAATTTGAGGAAGCAAACTCAGACGCATCATGGATAATGGCTATGGAAGAAGAGCTGAATCAGTTCAAGCGTTTTCAAGTCTGGAAGCTTGTTCCAAGACCCAAAGGTAAGACCGTCATCGGGACAAAGTGGGTCTACAGGAACAAGATGGACGAGGATGGAACAATCATAAAGAACCAGGCCAGACTCGTCGTCCAAGGATACAGACAAGAATAAGGAATCGAATTCAACCAGACGTATGCTCCAGTAGCAAGACTGGAGGCAATCAGGTTATTCCTAGCATAAGCTGCACTTAAGGGCTTCACTGTCTATCAGATGGACGTGAAGTCTGTCTTCCTTAATGGTGACATAAAGGAAGAGGTGTATGTGGAACAACCTCCAGGTTTCGTTGATTCTAACTTTTCTGATTATGTCTATCTTTTATTTAAAGCATTATATAGTTTGAAACAAGCTCCTCGAGCTTAGTACGAGACGCTGTCTAGCTTTCTTCTTGAGTACAAGTTCACAAGGGGAAAGATAGATAAGACATTATTTCTTAGGGAAATAAAAGGCAAGATTTTGCTAGTGCAAATCTATGTCGACGATATTATTTTTTGCTCTGCTGACGACAACCTCTGCAAGAAGTTTTCAAAACTTATGCAAGAGAAGTTTGAAATGAACAGTATGGGAGAGCTGAAGTATTTCTTAGGGCTTCAGGTGAAACAATCTGAAGATGGAATTTTCATCTCGCAGACAAAGTTCATCAAGGAGCTAATTAAGAATTTTGGAATGGAGAACGCAACCTCTATGAGAACTTCAATGGGTTCAGCTGTGTCTCTGGACAAGAATGAGAAAGGGAAACCTTTTGATGAAACCAAGTACAGAAGCATAATTGGATCATTGCTCTACCTTACTGTCAGTAGACCATACATAATATTCTCAACATGTGTATGTGCTAGATTCCAAGTGAACTGTAAGGAATCTCATTATGCTACTGCAAAGCGGATTTTAAGATACCTTAAAGGTACACCGAATCTTATCATATGGTACCCAAGAAGTAATGATAGCGAACTAATTGGTTTCTCAGATGCAGATTTTGCAGGTAGTAAAGATGATAAAAAGAGCACTTCCGGGACTTGTCAATTCCTTGGAAGAAGACTCATTTCTTGGAGCAGCAAAAAACAGAATTCTGTCGCAATTTCAACGGCCGAGTCAGAATACATTTCTGCCGGCAGTTGCTGTGCAAAATTGTTATGGTTAAAGAACCAACTTGAAGATTACAATATGCAAGTCAAAGACATTCCCTTGTTTTGCGACTCCTCCAGTGCGATTGCAATAGCCAACAACCCAGTCTCTCACAGCCGGACAAAGCACATAGAGCTGCGATACCTCTTCATCCGGGAGCATGTGGAGCATGGAGACATAAATCTACAATATGTCCCAACTGACAGGCAGATTGCAGATATATTCACCAAGCTGCTGGACGAGACCAAGTTCTCATTCTTCAAAACAGAACTTGGAATGCTCAACAAAGAAGAATAGAGAAGGAGGACTCACAACATAGCTCAGAGATCAAGGAACTCGTCAAAAAGTCAAAATTTCTCAAGTTCAGACTTCATTTCTCGAGTAAGAAGGTGACTACTCGAGTACTTCCTTGGACTACTCGAGAACTCAGTAAGTCACTTGAGTAATACTACTCGAGTAATGAGCCTCTTCTCGAGAAGTGCCAAGATATCACTCGAGTACCATCATCCTCTCACTCGAGTAATGTCGGTCTACTCGAGAAATAGGAAGACATTTTCTCGAATTCAGTTCAAATTTCTATATTCGCAACCCGAAGTTTATACCATCATATTCTAAGGTATGTTACTATTATTTACTTCCTTAATCATCTATAATTAGGGTTATATAAATAGAAAAATCGGGATTTCATTTCTACACGATTTCAAATCCTTCTCTCGACAAAGAAAGAAAAGTCATTTCGTCTTCCACCGCAGTCGCAGAGCACGCCCTCGTCATCATTCTCTCAGTCGAATTCTCGTTTTCTCTAGACAAATAGCACCGACTTCCAAGATTGGGATTGCTAGTGAGCTTGTTGTCGCTGGAATCGCAGATATTTCCGATGATTTCCGAAATCTTCTTCTTCACTTGGACACCGCCGGCTTAACCTTCATTCTACAGCACCCATGCAAGATTCTTTTTCCTGAAGTTGAAGAGTTCTTTCGAAATGCCAAAGTGAAAAGGAACGACAAGGTTCTTAAATCAAAGGTTAAGGGAATTAAGATCAAGCTTACCAAGTCTACTGTGTCTACCCTTCTTCGGCTACCTTTGGTTGATGAAGAAGATGACCTAAGATTATGACAGTGCTTACAGTTTTTGTGGAATTTTTGTGGTTATCAACAACATTCGTCGACCAGACCTCAATGCAAAGGGCAAGCTTCTAGTGGACATTTTGGGCAAAGTTCTACTATGCAAAACAACTTCGATAAGTTTAATCTCTACCGATCTCTTTTACATGATGACTGCCATTATTTCCAGAAAGAAATTTTAGTTTGGCATGATGGTTCTTGAAAAGATCATAGAAAGCATTAAGCCTCCCAATTATGCTAGGATTATCTCTCTTATCCTGCATGAGTTGAATCCAGCAGTTTGTGACTTCTCCAAAGGCACAACACTCCATCACATGAAGAAACTATCTGTTTCATCCATTTAGAGATGGGAACTCAAACTGCTGAATCCAACCCAGACTGTCAAGGCACATGATCATCTAGCCTCTGAGGACAGGACCCCATCTCCCTCTCTACCTCATATTGCTAGCACATCTGGAGCAGCTGTTGAGGGGGAGCCTGCTCCTTCAGTTCAAGAGGAAAGAATTCCTACCCCTCTTGCTGTTGCTTCTCTTCCCCCAACCACTCCTGAAGAAACTCTATCAGATGCTCAAGTACAAGAAACTATTCTCTCTACTGAAGAGGACATCACTCAGATGATATAAGAACTAAGTTCTAAAGAGCCTCTTCCTCCCCTCCAGAAAGAACAAACTCTAGCACCATCACACTCTCCTGTTCAATCAGAACCAGAATCCCCTATTCACCATTCTCATGCTGCTAACATAGAGCAAGAAGAGACTATTCTGATTTCTGATGAGATAGAACAATCCCCTGAACCAGCTGAAGCTCCTCTCAAGAGTTTGGACTTTTCTCTTCCCACCATTCTTGGTAAGGAAGGAGATATTCTGATTCACACTTCAAGAGCTCAGAGTTCAGTGATAATTGAAGAGATTGCTCCTTGGACTGCTCCTCCTCCTCCAGTTCCCCAAGTTGTAACTCCAACACCTGCTGTCAATGACATTTTGGGTAAGATAGAATAGATGTTCATAGAACAGAGAAAGTATTTTGATGATTCTTTTAAAGCTGACCCAGAAAAAGTGACTGCTCTTGAGAAAGAAATGAGCAGAGGCTTTGCAGAAATCCAGCACAACATTGATGAGCTGAAACATTTGTTCAAAATAGGTGGAAAATCTCTGGACCACACCATTACCAGTATTGGTCAGGTGATAGACCAATCATTACCTCTGGCTAACAATCAGATTCAGTTAGAAAAGAAGGTCCAAGGGCACAACCTCAAGATATGTGAAGAGGTGGGAAAATTCAAAGATGATGCTATAGCAACCCTCTGTGTAGAAGTCGGAAAGGGGGAGGGTCTAGTAAAAGAGTACTTAGAAAAATCAGATGCTAATGTGAAAACTCTTTGGACAGCTAAGATGAATGAGATTCATGCTGATGTACAGAATCAGATAGATGGTGTGAAATTTCATACTTATGATACTGCAGTGTGGATCCACAACCAGATCTTCCCTGACTTTCAGTCAGACCCAAACATAATTCATCATCATCTCAATCCCATTGCACAACATCAGCCAGCTCAAATGCCTGCTCAACAGCCTATTTTTTTTCCAAGGCCTGAAGGGTCAGAAGCTCCTCCTCCAGAATCTTATGCTCAGATTTGGGAAACAGATATACCTCAAGATCAACCTGAAGCACAAATCGCCAAAAGAAGAAAATATGGTGTCGGAGCTTCAGCCAGCAGGTCCTTTTTAAACCCAGAGGCAGAGAAGAGAAAAACTCAAGAATTTGCAGAGATCTGGAGTCCTACTTCTAAGTCCTTAATCTTTGATAATCTCAAATTAATTATGGACTTTAATGATAATAGACACGATCATTACAGCTCCCATGAGTAGGACTTGTATAAGAAGTTTATGACCAAAAGAAGAATCTATAATCGAGAGTATGGAAAGAATAATTCTAATGCACCACCAAAACCTCCAAAGTACTACCCAAAGCCTTTCAGCTATCAAAGGAGGCAGCAAGAGAAGAAAGATAGACATCAACAACAACATCAACATCAAGCCAAAGAATGAACAAAGTTAAAAGATTAAGGATTGAAATTGTGTAGAACTGAATTTTTGGAACAATTCTATTAATATAAATCTTTAATTTTGATGATTTATTCTTTGTCTTAAATTTTTAGCATGTTACTCTATTTTTCTCTTTTATATCTAGTCTTTTTATTTGTTCATATTGATATAATTCACCTTAGTGTAGAGGGTTCTGACTTCTACAAATAGGGGGAGATTATTGGGTATTGTATCAACAATAACCTAGATTTGTATGAAGTCACCCTTGAACTAAGATGAATTAAGTTGTATTTGATGTGTTGTTTGAGTTATGTGTTTGCAGGACTTAATTACCAAGTGTAGACCAATGTCAGTCTACAGTGGATTACCAAACACAAGACCATACAATGTAATCCCTCATTGTGTGATCCATGGTGTTGACTCATGTGTAGCCTCTCTATTGGGATACACTTCATTTTCAAGCACTATACTTGTGGAGAAAGACATGTTGCTGATTCCATTGAAAAAAGAAAAATTTTCATGGAACAAAATTTTTCAAAGTGTTTCACTCGAGTAGAACTTAAGTACTCGAGTAGAACCTTTAGTTGTACTCGAGTAAGTTAAGTCTGAATTTTGAGTAAGGGAAATGGTTCTCGAGAAGTCTGAACATAGTTCTCGAGAGGCCAGTTCCATTACTCGAGTAGACCCCCCTTCTTATTCTCGAGTTAACAGATTTTCTATCTCAGAATTTTTCTAAGTCTTATACTCGAGTAGTTAAGTACATTACTCGAGTAGTTAAGTACATTACTCGAGTAGATGAGTACTTTGACTCGAGTGGCAGAAGGCAAGTTCTCGAGAAGTTTCTATCTTACTCGAGTAGTAAAGTTCCTGTACTCGAGAAGTCTATCTACTTCTCGAGAAGTCAAGCTCCAGTACTCGAGTAACCAGATTTCTTCCCAGAATTCTCTCCAAGTCTTTTTCTCGAGAAGATCACATCCACATCTCGAGTAACACTATATGTACTCTAGTAATCCTCATTCCACTCGAGTAATGTAGTTTTCTTTCCTGAAGTTTCCTTAAGTACTTCGTCTCGAGAAGCTTGAAGTTGTCCTCTCGAGAACCCGCAGTAGTACTTGAGTAACTCTTTCTTCACTCGAGTAATACAGTCATTTTCTCTCAGAAAATTCGCTAAGTCCCGACAGTCGTAATTTTTTAAATGTCTTGACGTGATTGGTCCACGTGGCCGTCATTAATGATAATTATGACCGTTATGGATATTTTATAAAAGGTCTTGTCACTCCGATCAACCCTAAGCGCATGAAAAGAAGAAATTCTAAGAAATTTTGAATCGACTATTTTCTCTTTCCTAAATCGGAAGCCGCCGCTCATCTTCCTCACCGCCAAGGGATTTCGATCAAGAAGATTCACACCAGTCGACTTGCAGATCAAGATCATCTTCAATCTATACATCTTATCTTTGATCTTATGAGTCCAGAAATCTCAGATAAAGGATCTAGCCGAGTCTTCTTCAACATTCTCTGATAAAGCCGCAAAGTTCAATAAGGAAGACCTAGGCAGAAATTTTCCAGATCTGAGAAAAGTTACAGTGTGTATATCTTAAATACATTCTATTCTTGTAGGAGATTATTCTCCGAGTGTAGGAGCTTTGTTCTCCGAGTTGTCGTATGAAGTTTTCATCTTCCGAGTGTAGATCTTTCTGTGGATTGAGTTGTAGGAACGTTGTTCTGAGTTGTAGGATTGTTTTAAATCCGAGATTAGTGGAGTAGCTGAGTCTAGTGCATTGCTAGATCGGTGAGTGGAAAGTGGACGTACGCAAGGTTGGGGAACCACTATAATTCTTGATGTCGTCTATGATTGCTTGGTTAATTTTCTGTGCATAGATCGCTAAATTTTTTAATCCGCAAATAGACGCACAACTCACCTATTCACCCCCCCTCTAGGTGATTTAGGTAGACAACTTAAACATTTTTCAGAAGGGCCGCCGAGATGTGGGTCAGAATACTCGTGAGGTGCAAAGTATGGCATTAAGTCATTGACATTGAACACAGGATCGATACCAATGCTCGTGGGGATGTTAAGCTCATTAGTGTTTGTCCTGATGTGTCTCAGGATTGTGTAGGGACCGATCTGTCTAGCGCTTAGTTTCTTAGCAGGCCCCTGAGGGAGTCTCTCAGTGCAGGCTCTTACCATGACATGTTCACCTACTAGAAAGATCTTTGCTCGTCTATGCTTATCTGCATGTTCCTTTATTCAGTGCTTGTATTAATTTTGCGCCTGACTGACTCATGAAACTCATGAAACGCATGCAAATGACGAACAAATGACTCAACAGACTCGTGCAGATAATGCAAATGATGCAAATAAAACACGATAAACACAACACGCTCTCTATGGGGTAGTCTGTCAATGACTCGAAATTCTATAAAATGAGGTGGTCTATCAGGAAGCTCTCTCGGTGGAATGTAAAAAAACTCATCCAATATACGACGAGTGTCCAAGTGACCGGGTGAGACATCAACTCTCAAAGACGAGCTCGTAAAGAGCCAAATATATCTCAGGAAACGTGACACATCAGGGGCTCAACAGAAGGTATGTTTTAGAAATCATCGCGAATACGACGACCACCTCGGTGGAATCATGTACATGGACTAGAAGACATGACTCTAGAGTGTGACCAGTGTCCATGAAAAGAAATAACTCATCTGGTGGGTCACCGGGTGGTGTATCCCAAAACTCATCAAGAGTGTGATGTATCATAAGGTAGGTTCTCAAGATATCGGGAGTATGATCAGGTGTACTTAAGGAAGGCCCTACATACGTAATGCTCTATGATGCGATATTTTTGCTCTATGTATAAATTATGTAGATAGGCATAGGATAGATTGATTTTAAACTCAGGCAAGTGCACTGTTGAAGCAAGGAAAATTCCCAACCTCAGAAATAGGATCATGGCAGCCTAAGGTTACTGATTCTACGATCCGACGTCACAATTCAAATGACTAGCGAGAGAGAGAGGAAACTATCTATAAGCACACCCCAAGTGCTCCAGCAAGGAGGTCCCACCGCGTACCAGGAAGCTTAGAAGAAGCTTCCCCTCCGCAACCAAAAGGTTGGGCGAGGTACTAGGCAGGCATGGACTTGGCGAGTATACACTTGGGGGGGGGGACCTCGGTCTCTTCCAAAAAGTGTCATTTCCAGTACCCCTGGGGGGAGGGCTATTTATAGAAAAATCCTGGGGGGGTATAGGCGAGTATCTAGCTGCTAACAGCGAGTTCCAAGGGCTACTCGCCCAAACTCGCGAGATACTCTCCCAAACTCGCCACAGCTCGCCCAAGCTCGTCTTTGCTCGCCACAGCTCGCCTCTGCTCGCCCAAGCTCGCCACAACTCGCCTCTGCTCGCCACAGCTCGCCTAATGGTCTGCCAATAGCCGTATGCTAGGGTACTTCTGGTCTCGACGAATTACGGGTTATACACAATCCACGTTTTTTTCGAGCTCGACACGAGCTTGGAAAAACAATGTTGAACTCGTTGTTCGGAGAGATGGTGATGTGCTGCAAGAGGTCTTTCCTAGGAGTGGAGTTCAACTGGAGGGGGAGAGAAGGTTGATACCTCATAGGAACCAAGTTCAACTGAATTGTAGAAGAGATTGACACCTCGCAGGAGGAAGCTCAACTAGAGGTGGAGAGTCGACACCTCACAGGAGCCGAGCTCAACTTGAGGTGGAGAAGAAGGCAACACCTCGCAGGAGCCGAGCTCAATTGGAGGTGGAGAGAAGAGGTCGACACCTCGCAGGAGTCGAGCTCAACTGGAGCTGGAGAGAAGAGGTCGATACCTCGCAGGAGTCGAGCTCAACTAGAGGTGGAGAGTATAGTCGACACCTGGCAGGAGTCGAGCTCAACTAGAGGTGGAGAGAAGAGGTCGACACCTCTCAGGAGCCGAGCTCAACTGGAAGTGGAGAAGAGGTCGACACCTCGCAGGAGCCGAGCCAACTGGAGATGGAGAGTATAGTCGACACCTAGCAGGAGTCGAGCTCAACTGAAGGTGGAGAAAAGAGGTCGACACCTCACAGGAGCCGAGTTTAACTGTAGGTAGAGAATATAGTCGACACCTAGCAGGAGCCGAGCTCAACTGAAGGTGGAGAAGAGAGTTCAACACCTCACAGGAGCCGAGTTCAACTGTAGGTGGAGAATATAGTCGACTCAGGTGGCTAGTAGTCGGTCTGCAGGGGAAAAGCCCGTACAGAGATCACGGACTACGGCATCACTCCAACGAAGAACTTTCTTCACCCGAGGAGGTCGTTGGCCGATGTGCATGAGAGGAGCTCGTGCAGGGACTCGGAGTTATGATAACACTGCCACTCGAGGACTTTTTTGGAGTCGACAGCTCTCAGGAGCCGAGCTCAACTAGAGTGGTGTGAGTCGACTCGGGAAGGCAAGTAGTCGATCTGCAGGATAGGAGCTCGTACAGAGTTGACGTACTACGGCAACACTCCAGCGAGGAACTTTCTTCACCCGAGGAGATCGTTGGCCGATGTGCAGGAGAGGAGCTCGTGCAGGGACTCAAAGTTATGATAACACTGCCACTCGATGACTTTTTTGGAGTCGATAGCTCTCAGGAGCCGAGCTCAACTAGAGTGGTGTGAGTCGACTCGGGGAGGCAAGTAGTCGGTCTGCAGGAGAGGAGCTCGTACAGAGTTCACAGACTACGGCAACACTCAAGCAATGAACTTTCTTCACCCGAGGAGGTCGTTGGTCGATGTGCAGGAGAGGAGCTCGTGCAGGGACTCGAACTTATGATAACACTGCCACTCGAGGACTTTTTTTGGAGTCGACAACTCTCAGGAGCCGAGCTCAACTAGAGTGGTGTGAGTCGACTCGGGGAGGCAAGTAGTCGGTCCGCAGGGGAGAAACCCGTACAGAGATCACGGACTACGACATCACTCCAACAAGGAACTTGGTTTCACCCGAGGAGGTCGTTGGCCGATGTGCAGGAGAGGAGCTCGTGCAGAGACTCAGACTTATGATAACTCTACCACTCGAGGACTTTTTTGGATTCGACAGCTCTCAGGAGTCGAGCTCAACTAGAGTGGTGTGAGTCGACTCGGGGAGACATGTAGTCGGTCCACAGGGGAGAAACCCGTACAGAGATCACGGACTACGACATCACTCCAACAAGGAACTTGGTTTCACCCAAAGAGGTCGTTGGCCGATGTGCAGGAGAGGAGCTCGTGCAGGGACTCGGACTTATGATAACTCTACCACTCGAGGACTTTTTTGGAGTCGACAGCTCTCAGGAATCGAGCTCAACTAGAGTGGTGTGAGTCGACTCGGGGAGGCAAGTAGTCGGTCCGCAGGGGAGAAACCTGTACAGAGATCACGGACTACGACATCACTCCAACAAGGAACTTGGTTTCACCCGAGGAGGTCGTTGGCCGATGTGCAGGAGAGGAGCTCGTGCAGGGACTCAGACTTATGATAACTCTACCACTCGAGAACTTCAATCGGAGCTCTCACTCGAGGAGATCGTTGGCCGGTATGCAGGAGAGGAGCTCGTGCAGGAATCCGGACTTACGATAACTCTACCACTCGAGGACTTTAATCGGTGCTGAAGTAATTTGCCCTGCCGCTTAAGAGATTGTCAATGAATCAAATGCATCAATATCTTTGAGGACGAAGAAATTCTAAAGAGAATGACGATCTTTCCCTCGTCGGGTTGGGAGGTTGGCGTCCAGACCTGTTCGTGATAGTTCCTCCAGTCGGAAGAGAGATGCAATCGGGGGTAGCTAGGCCGACATGCAAAGGGGGAGCTGATCTCGGCCGTCAATGCAGGGGCTCGGTCTTACAAGGATGCTTACATCCCGAGGCATCGTCCCATCATCCGCCCTGGGCTATCTAGGAGAAACAGGTTGAAGGCCGTTTCTCAACCCAACCGTGGAGATCGTTTTCAGCTCTGCCACTTGGTTACGAAAACCAGATTATAAGCGAAGGGAAATAGTCCTCGGGGGGTCCTACTGGACACTCTCAAGTCCACCATCCTTCCGCGAACTTGTATCTTCCGAAGCCTGGTTGCCCAGCTGCTTCTAAAAGCATGGAGGGTTTCCCACCTTGGCAACGATAGAGACGCGTCCTGTCTTACAGGACAAACATTCGCTACGAGCGGGTCTTTTAGTCTTCTCAAAGACCGATGACGCCTTTATACAAGGTATCACTTTGTGAGGTCGATCCATTATCGAGTTCAGGAGGTTAGCATCCAGACCTGTTTCTGATAGTTCCTCCAGTCGGAGGAGAGATGCAATTGGGGGTAGCTAGGACGACATGCAAGGGGGGAGTTGATCTCGGTCGTCAATGCAGGGGTTCGGTCTTACAAGGATGCTTAAATCCCAAGGCATCGTCCCATCGTCCTCCCTGGGCTAAATAGGAGAAAAAGGTCGAGCATAGGTTTCCTAAATCGATCGTGGAGTTAAACTTCACTGCTTCTGGCTAACTTGAGATGTATCAACACAAAGAAGACAACTTGCATTAACCCGCGACTCCGGGGGCGAGGAAATGTATAGATAACTTGGAAACAATGTTATAGGAAAGTAATACAAGTTATCGCTAGGGGTAAAACCTTTTCAGGTCATCCCCGCTCAAGGTATTTGAGGAGATGAAAAGAATATCATAGCTTCCTGGTTGCTGAAGTGATAGCCTCACACGTATAAACTCGCAGAATTTTGACACCATAGTTGTTGGAGTAGTGATCTCACGAGTATGGAACTCGCGAAATTAAAGGAGAGCACCATAGTTATTGAAGAGATCAGCTCGCAAGTATGAAACTCGTGGAATTGAAGAGAGCACCTAGCTATTGAAGAGATCCTCTCCCGAGTATGGAACTCGCGGAATTGAAGAGAGCACTTAGTTGTTGAAGAGATCCTCTCCCGAGTATGGAACTCGCGGAGTTGAAGAGAGCACTTGGTAATAATGAAGAGCATCACGAGTAGGAGCTCGTAGAATACTTGCTGGAAGATGTCATGAGCAAGTCGTCTCATGGAATGTAGGTTGTCGGAGGAGATCATCGCAAGTAGGAGCTCGCATAGTACCTTGTATGTTTTTCCCTGGTGGTGAACTCGTCGTGATTCACATTATTTGTTAGTCATACAAAAGTACTCACGGGCTTTACCAAAGCACAGGTAAGTATGAACATGTATGAAAAGCAGCACTATTGAAAAAGGAGATTCGCTAACTGAAGTCATCATCCGCAACTCGCTTAAGGAGGTCGCGATCTGGAACTCGCTTATGAGCGAGTAATAAGTAAGCTAGCCCCATGAAGCCATCGATCTCAAAAGTTGTTATCGTGAAGTCGCCTATGGGCGAGTAACAAGGAAATTCGCCCACCATGCCGAGAACTCGCCCACCTTGCTGAATGCTCGCGAGTTCTTGCCTTTGGTCTCCAACTCGCCATCTTAAACTATGAAGTCTTCTCGCAAAAAATTTCTTCCTCGGCTACTATCCACGCTCACCGCACCAAGTGTTGAAGCCACGAAAATTCTCAATCTCAGAAATAGGATCATGGCAGCCTAAGGTTACTGATTCTACGATCCGACGTCACAATTCAAATGGCTAGCGAGAGAGAGAGAGGAAACTATCTATAAGCACACCCCAAGTGCTCCAGCAAGGAGGTCCCACAACGTACCCGGAAGCTTAGAAGAAGCTTCCCCTCCGCAACCAAAAGGCTGGGCGAGGTACTAGGCAGGCATGGACTTGGCGAGTATCCACTTGGGGGGACCTCAGCCTCTTCCAAAAAGTGTTATTTCCAGTACCCCTGGGGGGCTATTTATAGAGAAATCCTGGGGGAGAGGGGTATAGGCTAGTATCAAGCTGCTGACAGCGAGTTCCAAGGGCTACTCGCCCAAACTCACGAGATACTCGCCCATACTCGTCACAGCTCGCCCAAGCTCTCCTTTGCTCGCCACAGCTCGCCTCTGCTCGCCCCAGCTCGCCTCTGCTCGCCCAAGCTCGCCACAACACGCCTCTGCTCGCCACAGCTCGCCTAATGGTTTGCGAATAGCCGTCTGCTGGGGTACTTCTGGTCTCGACAAATTACAGGTTATACATGCACCTATCAATCATAGTACAGGAGAAATCTACATCTCGTGTCGTATTCCACAGGGTCTTTTCAAGTACTCGTACTCACCATCACTCTATTATCGTACCTATAATTAAAATTGATTGTTACCATAAATTAACCTAACTAGGACTACTTGGATAAAGAGACATTGGAGTATTAAATAAAGTTAAAAAGCTGATAGTCTAAGAGTAATCACATGAGATTAATCACTCATTAATTCAATTCTATGTAATCACGTAATAACAAGATTATCAAATTCGTTGTATTGTAAGGGTTGAACCTTTATCGAATTCTCTCTCGAACAATCCAAAACCTAAACTTAAGTTGAGTAAATTTTCTCTCGAACAATTCACAACACTCAAATTTGCATTAATAATAAGAAACCTTATCTAATACATAAATTCATGAAATCCTATCTCTAAAATACCATGAGTCCAATTATCCGTATTACCATTATCCAAACAACATATCTCTCGATCATATAATTTGACATACAAAGAGAAAGAACACTAGAATATGAACGTATAAACATCATTCCAAACATCTAATTTCTCAATCTAGAAGTTTGGGATTCAAATAAAACAAGTTCTAATTTCAAATTTAATATCAATCTCATTGGTAGAAGACATACATACGAATAAAATACCACAAATCTGATATAAAAACCAACATACATGATTACCGAATTGTTTCAAAAAAACCAAGTCTCATGCGAAATGTAAAAATAAAGTTAGATCCACTAAGAGAAGGGGAAGATTAAAAGAGATACATGAAGATTAAAACCATACGAATTATCTCCTTCGATCTCCCCTCCGCTGAATGCTCCACTTTCGTCCTCCAGAAATTCTCCAAGTTCTTCAATCCAAAAGTCTCTATTCTATTTTTCATACAGGTTTTTATAGTCTCCTTGCAAACAGGGTCGAACACGGGTTCCAACACGGCCGTGTCACAGGCCGTGTGGACGGTTCAAAGGCGGTTTAATACGAAAAGATGTGTCTGGTCGTGGGCCGTGTCATTTGACACGGCTGATGACACGGCCGTGTTGTTCTTCGTGTTCTTCGCACACGGCTTGGTTGGCAGCAGGTCAGTAATTCTTCCCGAAAAGGACACGGGTAGTAACACGGGCGTGTTCCTACCCGTGTAGTGCTCTGTCTTTTCTTCCAAGCCTTGTGATCTTTCCCGATAAGGACACGGGTAGTGACACGGACGTGTTCCTACCCGTGTGTGCCCAATTCCAGTCCTGTCATCAGTCATGTTGGATCCGTGAACTCCTCTGTTTGCTCCTAGACTTTTAGTTCCAAGGACTTGCAATACCTGCATTAAGAAGATGAATAAATAAATAAATAGCTTAATACAGGAAATAAAAGAAACTTCATACTGTGCTCTTCTATTCATGATAATTCAGATTCTTAACTATTTTCGCACAATTATAACGACTGGAGGTATACAATAGTGGACAAGGTTACAAATATGATAGTAAAAAGACATATATAATTGTGCTCATCAAATACCCCCAGACTTAAGTGTTTATTTGTCCCTAAGCAAACTAATTCAAAAATTTGGAATACCGATAGGTAATTTTTCTTCCGCAAGCTGATTGCTATGAATTTAAAGAGAAATTTGATGTTGTAATTGCATAGGAAATAGTATAGTAGATTTTTCTAAATATAACTTTATCTTTAAATTCCTCTCATATATCTCTTAACTATCTTTCACTCTTTCCTGAAAATAGAATTACAATCATCCATAAATATAAGGAGAAAATAACAATCTTAATGAGATAGGCATTAGTGTTTCAAAATTTATAAGTATCAATATTGATAGTCATAAGCTTGCCTTTTCACACCTTCTTCACAACACTAGTTAGAATTAGTAAGGTTGGATCCTTAGGACATGTATTATGATGTAACCTTTTGGCTTAGGATAAAAGATTATAGGTGGGGTAATCAAAGATAAATTCGATGGTTCATATCACACCTAGATAACGATTGAGCCTCTTGCAGGGTAATTACCCAAACATACATCAATATTATAAAAGCACCCCCAGACTTCACAATTATTATACTTCTCACATTGTTTTCTTTCTTTCTTCTGATGGATACTCTTTATTTTTGTTAGTTTTTCTTCTCCAAGGGTCCATAGTAGGGATCATTCTGAGTGGGTGTACACGCACTCAGACCACATATCATTATTTTTTTATTTAAGTGTCCATAGTATGGATCATTCTGAGTGGGTGTACACGCACTCAGGCCACATATTACTATGAACAAACTCATTTCAAGAAGGTCTCAATGATAAATGTGCTAATAGGTAAGGATTTTTGTCCTTGACAAATTTTAATAGTAGAGTATCAAAAGGCATAGGGAGTAGGTCCAAATTGGGTGTCCAAGGGTATAATGTTTAGGGTTTTGGGCTTGCAAGGCTCAAGCTATCCAAAGGGAGGCCTAAGTCATTTTTGCCCTAACTAATTAACTTATGTGAATGTTTTGAGGATCGCTAGGGGCAAGTTCTGGAGACCAATAAAGGGTATTCTTCATTTTGAGTCTCTAATACAAAATTATCAAAATGTTACACTCATCGACTCAGTTTATTATAGATAATTATATTTTCGAAAATAGAGTGATTGTTAGTTAATAATATAGAGGACTAATACTAAAAATAAGTTATATAGAGAAAATTAAACTAATAAATGTTTATATATAATTACTAATCAACAAATTTGTACACTCAATGAGTCTTCCGTTAATTCATTTTAATCAGCGTGCGAAAGTAAATTAGCTAGTTATAATCTCAAATGAGTGAATTAATGAAAGCTTAAAGAAGTAAAAACAGTTTTATTAGGGGCGTTTAACAACATTGAATACTATGCTAGCAAAAATATAACCAATTGTAATCATGTCCAGCACTAAAATATTATAAGTGAAGAACATCCATCCCAGACTTAAAATTTGCAATGTCCTCAATGCAATGTAAAGAACTGAGAAACCAAATACGTCAATATGTAAAGAACTGACCATCAATAAAATAAAAGAGCATAAGAACTACAACAGGAGCAAAAAATGAGTCTCCTTCAAGTTATATCATAGATGATTACAGAAAAGAGATCATAGAACATCTGAATGTGATATAATCAAATATAACAAAAAATACAGAGAAATCAAAAATAATAAGTTGGGGCAGCAGAATCTGAAGGATCGTCGGGGAGGTGAGAGGAGCCGGGAGCTGCCGGAGGTGGAGGAGAGATCCCCAAGCGGTCCCTGATCTGAGCGATGGAGTCCTCTATCCGCTTCTGTGAATCCTCTATACGTTGTAAGCGCGGTGAGAGTTTGGTCTCATAAAAGTGTTGGAAGTCACGCAAATATTGAGAGCGCGATCGAGGAGGAGGAGCAGAAGACTCTCCCTGAGTATAAGTAGAGCGGGGCGGAGGAATCAGCGGCTCATCGAGATCATGATCAACATCGTCGTCATCATCGTCATCAGGAGCAAACTGAGGTCCACTCCTCGCAATGGAATAAATAAGTCCACCCTGACCCTGACGGGCAGTGACAAGGCGGAGAGATCGAAGTGAAGCCATCGTGATAGGAACAGTCTTCGCTACCACGGTCATCGGGGGAAGGGAAGAAAAGATGTTCATGTTCTTAGCCAGGCGTGTAATGTAGGGTGCTACACAGATAGACCCTATACGTGAGTTATCGGCCTCGTGAAGAATGAACTGTGCTAAAATATAACCCAAATAAATGTCGTAGCGCGACGACATGCTATAGAGGTACATCATATCCTGCCTACTCACGACACCAGAGCTTTCGCCCCGGCCACTCAAGGTGTGACTCAGCAGATGATGTATGTAATGGAGAGCGGGAGAACGCAACTTTGAGGCCTTAGACCTCTTGGCCTCATATGGAGATAGATCGAAGGTGAGCTGAGCCCAAATATTGGCGGCATGGTCCCGAGAGGGGAGATCAAAGTGAAGGTTGGAGTAGGCGGTACTATAGAGGAACGAGCCCTCATACACCCCAAAATATTTGGTGAACTGTAGAAGAGAAAGGGTATAAGTACCGCCCGCTACTCGAAATGAAATAACCTCCTCCTGCGTGTTGGTCTGCTCAGTGAAAGTCGGCCTAAGATTTAAGTAGAAGGAGGACATGAACTCTAACATGAGCTCCTTAAATCCCAACTCCTCAATACTAAAAAATTGGTCCCACCCCATTACAGAGATTAGCTCTCGAACTTCCGTAGCTAAATGAATCTCCTCCAACACGCTCCAGTCAATAGTATGAATGTCTTGAAATTTCTTTGACTGGAGGCGATTAAAACAGTTAATGTGCGCCGGATCCGTAAACTCTTGTGGTGCAGCAGCGTCGTGTCTTTCCGTAGATAATGCTTGGAGATTTGGCGACGACGGCGTCCCCCTTGTGAACATCCCGTTGACATGATCTGCAGACAAGCAGAAGGATTTTTAAGAAATGAAGAGGGAAGAAGGGGAAGAAGAATTAGGAAAAGAAAAAAAAGGAGAAAATGAGAAAAAGAAGAATGAGAAGAGAGTGGAGAAGAAGAAGGAATTGGAAAATAAGAACATAATCCAAAAAAATTTACCTAGGAGGATAGATCGAAAGGAGAGGAGGCGAATCCATGAAATTTGAAAGCAAAAGCCCAAAGCCTGAGTGGAGAAGAGAGTGCTAGAAGGTAGGGCTGAAACCAGGAAGTGGAGAGGAAGAAGATGACACAACCTTATATAATATGTCGAACACTGGTTACCACACGGGCATGTGCGGACCCGTGTTTAGGAATCTTTAACCGCGTGGAACACGGGCCTTGAAAAGACATGTGGTCAAACTGACGGGAAAGCAGCGCGCCAGGCTGACACGGTCCACAACATGGGCGTGTGGTCACCTGTGTCCTTCTCGGGCACAGTGCATCGGCGAGCGCAGAATCTGCACACGGCTAAACACACGGTTGGGTATGTAGCTGTGTCCTCCTCAAGAAGAGTGAAACGTCGATCTCAGAATATGGCACACGGTTACCAACACGGGTGTATGTTAGCCCGTCTCCTACTCGGGTTGATTATGGGAAAAGTGGAGCTATTACGACACGGCAACACACATGGGTGTGTGTTAACCCGTGTGGTGCTCGGGATGACTCTTTCCTACTTCAGGTTTCATATTGAACACGGCTGGGTGAGAAAATGTTTTACGAACACGGCCGGGCACACGGGCGTGTGTCCAGCCATGTGGTGCTCGGGAAAAATGACTCCTAATCATTTAAAATCGAACACAGCTGGGCTACAGAAAACGTGTATGAACACGGCATGGAACACGGGTGTGTGGTAACCCGTGTCCTCCTCTGAATTGGAATTACCTCCTAAATGATTTTTTATAAAATATATATTATTTTTTTAGGCTAACATTTAACTAGAATTTTACCAAAAATTTTATAAACCTAGAAAAATGACTACATTACACTAAATCCTAGTCTAGCCAGAGGCATGATTCTTGGCGAGAAAAATCTTGAGGAAACGCACCATAATAAAGTTTTAAACGGTGCCTGTTAACCTTAAAATCTACCTTCTCAGGGTGGGTTAGTTCGATGGTGCCATAGGGAAAAAATTCTTTGACTTGGAAGGGTCCGGACCACTTAGACCTTAACTTCCCTGGGAATAAAAGAAGTCGAGAATTGAAAAGGAGTACTTGGTCACCTTTTTGGAATGTCTTGGATTTGCGAAGGTGACGATCATGGAATAATTTAGTCTTCTCCTTATATATCCGGGAGTTTTCATAAGCCATGGTTCTCCACTTATCTAACTCGTTAAGTTGAAGTTTTCGTTTCTCCCCTATAGAATTGGTGTCAAAAGTTAAAGAGTGTATTGCCCAATACGATTTATGTTCTAATTCTATAGGCAGGTGACATGATTTACCATAAACTAATCTAAATGGGGTGGTCTCTATGGGTGTTTTGTAGGCGGTCTTATATGCCCACAAGCAATCGTTTAATTTCTTAGATCATTGTTTCTTATTCCCTTCTATAGATTTTTTAATGATTTTCTTAAGTTCTCTATTCGAAACTTCAACCTGACTGCTAGTTTGTGGATGGTAAGGAGTGGTTATCCTATGTGTGACCCCGTATTTTTGTAAGACTTTATCTAACTATAGATTACAGAAATGTGTACCCCTATCGCTAATAAGAGCACGTGGTGTGCCAAATCGTGCAAATAAGGATTTCAGAAACTGAATTACTATTATACTATCATTAGTAGGGAGAGTTTGCGCCTCTACCCACTTTGATACATAATCTACGGCTACAAAAATATATTTATTCCCATAAGAAATTGGAAATGGTCTCATAAAGTCAATCCCACACACATCAAACACTTCACATTCAAGAATACATTTTTGTGGAATTTCATGTAATTTAGAGATATTACCTGATTTTTGACAAGAATCACATGAAAGCACATATCTTTGGGCATCCCTGAATAGAAGGGGTCAATAAAAACTGGAATCAAAAACCTTTTTAGCTGAGCGATTTGCTCCAAAGTGACCACCTGTAGGGCCTGAATGACACTGCTCTAGGATTTTCCATCCCTCCTCCGCTGATACACATCTACGTATAATGGAATATGCACATATCTGAAAAAGATAGGGGTCCTCCCAAAAGTAATATTTCAAGTCAGAGAAAAATTTCTTTTTCTGCTGATATGAAAAGTCTTTTGGAAGGACCTTATCCACAAGATAGTTTGCATAATCGGCAAACCACGGATAATCAACATTTATATTTGTAGATAATGCAAATAACGATTCCTCCAGAAACGTATCACTAATCTCAGACTCATCTAACATCGTTCGTAGTGGATTTTCTAAACGTGAGAGATGATCTGTCGCTAAATTTTCTTCTCCTCGTTTATCTCTAATTTCCAAATCAAATTCTTACAATAAAAGAACCCAACGGATTAAACGAGGTTTGACTTCCACCTTGACTAGAAAATATCTTAGGGAAGAGTGATCTGTGTATACTATCACCTTAGACAATGTTAAATAGGATCTAAATTTATCGAAGGCGAATACCACTGCTAGGAGTTCTTTTTCTGTAGTTGTATAATTCTCCTGTGCGTTATTAAGTGTTTTGCTAGCATAGTATATAGGGTGAAAGTGTTTGTTTTTGCGTTGACCTAAAACAGCCCCTACCGCAAAACTGCTAGCGTCACACATGATCTCGAAAGGTTGAGTAAAATCAGGTGCGATCATAATAGGAGAATTAATTAATCTTTCTTTTAAAAACTCAAAGGCTTGTAGACATTCTTGATTAAAAATAAAGGTGTGTCTTTTTCTAAAAGCCTAGTAAGTGGTTTAGTTATTTTAGAGAAGTCTTTAATGAACCGGCGATAAAATTCGGAATGACCTAAAAAGCTTCTCACTGCCTTAACGGAGGTTGGCGGTGACAACTTTTCTATGATTTCAATCTTCGCTCTATCTACTTGAATTCCTTGGCTTGAGATCTTATGGCCAAGTACTAACCCTTCTTGCACCATGAAATGGCACTTCTCCCAACTAAGTACTAGGTTTATTTTCTCATATCTCCTCAGAACTTTTTCTAAATTATTCAAACACAAATCAAAAGAATCACCAAATACAGAGAAATCATCCATAAACACTTCCATAATATCTTCAACATACTCATTAAAAATGGCTAACATGCACCTTTGGAAAGTGGCGGGTGCATTACATAAACCCAAATGGCATGCGTCTATAGGCAAAGATACCAAATGGGCAAGTGAATGTTATTTTCTCTTGGTCTTCTGGTGCAATAGGGATTTGGAAATATCCAGAAAGTCCATCTAGAAAACAATAATAAGAATGGCTTAATAATCGTTCTAATATTTGGTCAATGAATGGTAGAGGGAAATGATTTTTCCTAGTGACATCGGTTAACTTCCGATAATCAATACAGACACGCCAACCGGTAACTGTTCGTGTTGGAATTAATTCATTCTTATCATTTGTTTCTACTGTTAGACCACCCTTCTTAGGAACGACTTGTACAGGACTAACCCATGAACTATGCGAAATAGGGTATATCATTCCAGCATCTAGCAGCTTAACAATCTCAGCATTCACTACCTCTTTCATATTTGGATTTAGCTTATGTTGCGGTTTAATAGAAGGTTTATAGTTTTATTCCAAAAGGATCTTGTGGGTGCAAAAACTAGGGTTGATACATTTTATATCAGATATTTGTCATGCTATAGCACCTTTACATTTTTCTTCAGCACAGTTATTAATTTAGATTTTTCAGTTTTAGAAAGATTAGAAGAAATAATAATTGGGTAAGAAAAAATAGATCCTAAGAATGCATACTCAAGATGATCCGGTAATTTTTTTAGTTCTACTATCGGTGGATCCTTAGTATTATTCTTAAGCACTTCAAGATCTCCTTGTGTAATCAACTCAGTCTTCTTATTCATCGAAACGGAGTTATCTAGATAATATAAGTATTCAACAATATTTTCATTGTTGTCTTCTTCTAAATAACAGTTAGTGATGCAAATTTCCAAAGGATTTCTATAATATAAACCAGAATTTATAGAAGTCATAAAATTATCAACACCATGACAAAAATAACAATAATCATCATTATCCAAGGATTGCTTCATTGTATTGTTGATTTGAAAAATAACTTCATCTTCCCCTACTCGTAAAACTAATTTACCATCAAAAACATCAATAAGAGCTCTAGATGTGGCTAAGAATGGACGACCTAGTATGAGTGGCACTTCGATATTTTCGTCCATATCTAGAATAACAAAATCGGTGGGGAATATAAACTTATCTACCTTAACCAATACGTCCTCTACAATTCTTCTAGGATACTTAACCGACCGATCTGCCAGTTGAATACTCATTCTAGTAGGGCTAAGTTCTCCTAGACCTAGTTTCAAATATAGTTTATAAGGCATTAAGTTTATACTAGCTTCTAAGTCTGCTAGAGCTTTATTCACTTGTAAATCACCGATTAAACATGGAATTGAAAATGAACCGGGATTCTTAAGTTTTTGTGGTAATTTGTTTTGTAAAATAGCGGAACATTTTTCACTAAGTGTTACTAAAGATAATTCTTCTATTTTCTTCATTTGAAATCAAATCCTTTAGAAATTTAGCATACTTTGGCATTTGAATGACTTCAGAAAAAGGTAAATTAACATGTAATTGTTTAAACATAGTTAAGAACTTACCGTATTGGGCATCCATGCGCTCCTTGTTCAGCTTCGCTGGATACGGTATTGCTGGTTGATACTCCATTGACTTTGAATGTACATCATTCTGGCCTTCACCACTAGACTCCTCTTGGGGTGCTTCCTTTGTAAGCCTTTGGTCTTGTAATTCCTTTCCACTTCTCAATTGGATTGCTTTTGCATGCTCCTTCGGGTTTGTTTCAGTATTACCCGGAAGTGTTCCTTGTTGTCTTTCAGATACCATTCTTGCGAGCTGACCTATCTGATTCTCCAAATTCCGAATCGAGCCCTCTTGATTCCGGAAAGCTACATCAGTAGTTTGCATGAACTTGGTGAGTACATCTTCTAATGATGGCTTCCTTTGCTCTGGTTGTTGTGGTTGTCCAAACACAGGTTGCTTGCCTTGATTTCCTTGTCCTCCCCAAGAGAAATTGGGGTGGTTCCTCCATCCAGGATTGTATGTAGAACTATATGGGTTGTTTGCTTGGTTGAAAGGAGGTCTGGTATTGTTGCACATATAATCAACATGTTCTTGCACTTAAGGTTCACAACCAGACATTCCACTAAATGAGGGGTCCCATTGTTGAGTTACCATGGAGGGTGATGCTAAAGATAGGTTATCCATCTTCTGATGAAGCTTCTCCACTTAAATAGCAAAATCAGTGACGACATCCACTTCATACATTCCTGCATGCTTATTAGGCTTTGGTCTCACGGTAGTCCATTGATAGTTGTTCATTATCATGTCTTCTATCAACTATTGAGCCGCTTCAGGTGTCTTATTGTTCAAGGTGTCTTCACTAGCTGCATCGAACATCTGTTTAGTGACTGGATTGAGACCATTGTAGAAAGTCTGAATCTGAAGTCAGGAAGGTAATGCATGATGGGGACACTTCCTTAATAGATCTTTGAATCGTTCCCATGTGTCATACAACGATTCAGATTCTAGTTGAACATACGTAGAAATGTCATTCCTTTGCTTTGCAGTCTTCACCGGTGGAAAATACTTCATTAAGAACTTCTCAGCCATCATATCTCATGTAGTAATCGACCCTCTTTGTAATGAGTTTAACCACTGCTTCGTCTTGTGCCTTAGTGAGAATGGAAACAACCTCAATCGAATGGCATCATTGGTAACATCATTGATCTTGAATGTATCACATATCTCCAAGAATCCGGCTAAGTGTGTGTTGGGATCTTCATCTTGCAGGCCATTATATTGGACATATTGTTGAACCATCTGAATAACACTCGGCTTCAACTCGAAATTGTTTGCGACAATTGGAGGTCTAATGATGTTTGACCCAGTACCCTGAAGATTTGGTCTAGCAAAGTCAGGCATGGTTTGCTCGTCCTGATTTGCCATGATATCTGGATTATCTGGATGATGATCTTCTAAGTTTACTGTTTCCTCCTCTGAAAGTCCGTTTGAATTAACTGTGTTATCAGTTCCCAAGTCCCTTTGGTCGGTGTTGTGAATAATCCGTTCCAGTTCAAGATGAAATGGTGTTAACCCAGAATTTCTTCCCCTGGTCATAGACTAACAGACTACAAAATAGATATTAAGCGATGTAACTATGCAATAAACTAATTTACAGTTATTTGTTAATAAACAAAAATTGGTAGATTAATAAAGTTTAAGCTTTCAAAATATTGAAAAAGATCCCCGGCAACGGCGCCAAAAACTTGATGCGATATTTTTGCTCTATGTATAAACTATGTAGATAGGCATAAGCTAGATTGATTTTAAACTCAGGCAAGTGCACCTATCAATCATAGTACAAGAGAAATCTACATCTCGTGTCGTATTCCACAGGGTCTTTTCAAGTACTCGTACTCACTCTCACTCTATTATCGTACCTATAATTAAAATTGATTGTTACCCTAAATTAACCTAACTAAGACTACTTGGATAAAGAGACATTGGAGTATTAAGGAAAGTTAAAAAGCGGATAGTCTAAGAGTAATCACATGAGATTAATCACTCATTAATTCAATTCTATATAATCACGTAATAACAAGATTATCAAATTCGTTGTATTGTAAGGGTTAAACATTTATCGAATTCTCTCTCGAGCAATTCAAAACCTAAACTTAAGTTGAGTAAATTTTCTCTCGAACAATTCACAACACTCAAATTTGCATTAATAATAAGAAACCCTATCTAATACATAAATTCATACCATGAGTCCAATTATCCGTATTACCATTATCCAAACAACATATCTCTCGATCATATAATTTGACATACAAAGAAAAAGAACACTAGAATATGAACGTATAAACATCATCACAAACATCCAATTTCTCAATCTAGAAGTTTGGGATTCAAATAAAACAAGTTCTAATTTCAAATCTAATATCAATCTCATTGTTAGAAGGCATACATACAAATAAAATACCACAAATTTGATATAAAAACCAACATACATGATTACCGAATTGTTTCAAAAAAAACCAAGTCTCATGCGAAATGTAAAAATAAAGTTAGATCCACTAAGAGAAGGGAAAGATTAAAAGAGATACCTGAAGATTAAAACCATACGGATTATCTCTTTCGATCTCCCCTCCGCTGAATGCTTTACTTTCGTCCTCCAAAAATTCTCCAAGTTCTTCAATCCAAAAGTCTCTATTCTATTTTTCATACAGGTTTTTATAGGCTCCTTGCAAACAGGGTCGAACACAGGTTCCAACACAGCCGTGTCACAGGCCGTGTGGACGGTTTAAAGGTGGTTTAACACGAAAAGATGTGTCTGGTCGTGGGTCGTGTCATTTGACACGGCTGATGATACGGCCGTGTTGTTCTTCGTGTTCTTCGCACACGGCTTGGTTGGCAGCAGGTCTGTAATTCTTCCCGAAAAAGACACGGGTAGTAACACGGGCGTGTTCCTACCCGTGTTGTGCTCTGTCTTTTATTCCAAGCCTTGTGATCTTTCCCGATAAGGACACGGGTAGTGACACGGGCGTGTTCCTACCCGTGTGTGCCCAATTCCAGTCCTGTCATCAGTCATGTTGGATCCGTGAACTCCTCTGTTTGCTCCTATACTTTTAGTTCCAAGGACTTGCAATACCTATTAAGAAGATGAATGAATAAATAAATAGCTTAATACAGGAAATAAAAGAAACTCCATACTGTGCTCTTCTATTCATGATAATTCAAATTCTTAACTATTTTCGCACAATTATAACGACTGGAGGTATACAATAGTGGACATGATTACAAATATGATAGTAAAAAGACATATATAATTGTACTCATCACTCCACTCGAGATCCATTCTCTGGGGCAAGACTAGAGAAGATAATGAAAGAGATGTCAATAACTCGAAACTCATAGATGAGTGGCTCACCTGAATCTCATCCTCACCAGGATGTGACGGCTCATCAGGAGGTTCAACAGGGGGCACGTCATAGAACTCGTCTCTAAGATCATGATTCTCCATATGAGTATCATCGTAAGGGGTAGTGTCCTCATGAATGGGTGAAATAGCCACTACGAGATAAACAACAGTCTCTGGCTCTCGATCGTGATGTGACTCGGAGCAATGATAAGGGGAGAGCGACATAGACCTGCTCTCAAGAATGGGCATGTTGGCACGATGTCAAGAAATGAGTCTATGATTGGAGTGCTAACAGGAGTCTATGATTGGGGTGCATGACAGGAGAAAAGGTGTAGGTGAGGGACACAACACTATAGAATCAATAGGTCGCGCAAACACACTCTCAGTCGAGGTCACCGGAGGAGAGGCAGAAACGGAAGATGGATCACTCACCGGACTAAGTACCTCACTAGAGTGAGAGAAATCCATATCAAGTATTATCTCTGTCGTGTCAGATCGGACAATGGTAAGCATCGTGGTGACCTTGGTATGGGAGGGACTCGTACTGCGGGGGTCAAGGTATGAGTCTAATCGGCCAGCTCTTGGGGACCTCAAAGACTGTTCACGATAAAGAGCGAGCTGATATGTGTGCTCAAGAGACTTCGAGCTGTAATAAACCAACTCAGTACGTATGTCAGATCGAAGTCCAGACCGAAATCGGGAAGTGGTCATGGCTGGTTCCTCTCGGATATCACTCCTCACAACTAACTCATCACAAAAATCATTGTACTCAATGACAGACATAGATCTTGCTGAAGGAAAAATAATTGATCGAGCAAGCAACTATGATACGATGGAGGCAAATACCTTTGACTAAATATACATTTCATCTCCACTCAACTAACGATGCGATGAAGACGATCTTGCTCACGGGTCCTCTCAATGCTGGACCAATATGCTTTTGCCTGATCTAGAAGCCTAAGTTTCATAAACTTGATGTGTCGCTCACCGAATAACTCAAAACGATCGAGATAATACTCCATATCCACAAGCCAATGACTAAAAGACTCGGGACTCGATAATCCATCAAAATAAGGAGCTTCAGTACGAAACTGTCACTCTAGATCTCTCTCATAATAATCATCCTTAAGGTAATCAAGTCGTGTTGAGTGTTCAACACGATCCGCTCGCGTGCATGGATGTGAATGATGACAATCATCATACAGATCGTCTCTAGCATGGTGGGATCGTGTCGGTGGATCAACATAATTTATAGAAGTGATGCACTGTGATCGAGAATAATCGTCGTAATAACGTGATGGTTTCTCTGAAGGGGCTTGATAGGATCGGGTATAGGTAGACTCGAGATCCCCAAATAAAGGAAAGGAGTGCGAACGACCTACCACTACACAGTTGAATGTGGCGCAAACCGCTCTCTGATACCAACTGATGTAGGGTAGGGTGTGTAGTGGACTCATAGAATGCACACTATTGGTGAGTGAGGGTTGACTCCCGACTTCCCAATGACTCAACGCATGCAATATGTGTCGTTAAGCGCTAACAATTAACACAAGCAATTAATTAGAATAACTAACATAACATCAATTCATAAGTAAGAGAAGTATTTTCTTTAAAGCGTAAAGTCGAGGCTTTCCTCCTCACAGAGGACCAAAAATTCAAGCGCGTGGCGATTTAATCTTTTCTGCAGTTAGAGAATTTCGTAGAGCAAATACTTTAACAAATTATAATCTCAAGCAAGCACATAATATCCAAACCCGTTGGGTCCATTGCCTACAATGTCCCAGATTTGAAAAAGTCAATCATGTCAATAATATACATAAATTTGTATTTGATGTATACTTAAGTTCATGCATGCAGGTTAGTCCTTGTAACACTGATAGAACAGGTATTCCAAGTGATGTGACAGGTGCTCACAAAGTAAAGACGTGGAGAGAAAGAAATCTGTCTAATTCCACAGGCGTTGAGTGAAGCCAGTTCATTCAACGCCAGATGCAAGGGAAGATGTTGGATAGGCTGGAAATCACCCAAGTCCACAGGCGTTGAGTGAAGTCTATTCACTCAAAGTCAGGTGAGTAAAAGCGTTGAGTATAGTTTGGATAGTCTAAGCCTAACTATTGGCTAGACAGAAAAATGGCTAAGTCCACAGGCGTTGAGTGAAGTCAACTCACTCAACGCCATACAACAAAAACTGTGAGACAGGCTAAGGCAGTCAAAGCCTAAAAATAAACAGGCAGAAATGTGACTAAGTTCACAGGCGTTGAGTGAAGTCTACACACTCAACGCCATACAGCAAAAAGCTATGAGATAGGCTAAGGCAGTCAAAGCCTAAGAAGAAACAGGAAGAAATGTGGCTAAGTCCACAGGAGTTGAGTGAGGCAAGCTCACTCAACGCTAGATGCCAAAAAGTGCTGAGAGAAGGGGACAATCAAAGCCTTTCAACATTGGCAAAGCAAGAATCAGGCAAAGTCCAGAAGCGTTGAGTGAAGGTTATTCACTCAACGCCCGAGCTGACAGAAAATCTGTCTCAGTACAGAAGCGTTGAGTGAAGGGTGTTCACTCAACGCCTCATCAATTTAACAGGCTAAAGCAGAAAGCGTTGAGTAAGGAAGCTACACTCAACGCTTTCATTCATAAATCTGTCTAAGGGTTTTGGCGTTGAGTAATGAAGGCTCACGCAACGCCCAGTGACAGAAAGATTGGCTAAGGCCAAAAGCGTTGAGTGAAGCTTGTTCACTCAACGCTCTCAACGCCTGGGTAAGACAGAATTCTGCCTAAGTGTTTTGACGTTGAGTGAAGCTTGTTCACTCAACGTCTATACTAAGATGTTTGATTTTGGCTAAGTCCACAGATGCTGACGTCAGCAAAAGTCAACAAAGTCAACATTGTTCAAATTACTCACGGGAAGGCTATAGAACACGACCATTAGCGTCGGAGGCCTACTGTACGTCTTCTTCCATTAAAGCAAGTTACATAAGTCAACTGCAGGTGGTCCTCACTGTTTTTTGGAGCCGTTAATCGGCGGAAGATAAAAAGGGACAACTATAGAAGGAAAACTTAACTTTTAGGGTTTTGTTTCAAAAAGAAAAAGAGCGGCTGGACTTTATCTTTCTCGTCATTGATGTCAAGCCAAAAGTTTGAAGTCGATCCAGCTAAGACAAAAGTCTAGTCCAGATAGCTGTAGCATTTTCTTCTGCTACAGCAAGATCAGATTAGCTTCTGATAGAGAAAGAGAAGCAGAGTTTTCAAGTTTTCTGCAGGTCCCAGGTTAACTGTTTGAAAAACTCAAGATCTGTCAAGACTTCAGTCTTCTTCAGCAAGTTCAGAAGTATTTTTCTGAGTTACTTCCAGCAGAGGCAGTCATTCACTGAAGATCTCTTTTCTGCTGCTGAGAAGATAGTTAGGGCTGAGATAACTTAGCTAGGGGTTGACACAGAAATTTCTCTGTGTCAAATTAACACAAACTATTGTATCTCTATAGAATCCTTTTGGATCTGAGTTGTAAGACCTTTGTGTCAGAGGTAGGGCAGATTTGTCTGAGTGTAGGATCCACTTTTTTGATCTGAGTGTAGGACCTTTGGGTCTGAGGTAGGATCCTTTTGGATCTGAGCTGTAGGGCTTTTGAGCCTGATGTAGGGCAGTTTTGCCTGAGCTGTAGGAGGGTCATACTCTCTGAGTGTAAAACCTTTGGGTCTGAGTGTAGGATCCAGATTTGGATCTGAGGTAGGTCTTGTGCCTGAGATGTAGGAGAGTCATTCTCTCTGAGGTAGAGCTATCCTTCATAGCCTGAGTTGTAGGACTTAAGTTCAAGTCAAAGGTAGGTGATCATTTGATCACTGAGTTGTAGGAGCAAGTTTGATCTGAGGTAGGGCCTTTGGCCTGAGTTGTAAGTCTTGGAGGAGACTGAGAGATCCTGCGGGATCTGAGGTGTAAGCTCTTTGAGCTGAGTTTTGGAGAAGTGGCTTGTCTAACTAGAAGTTAGAAAGGTGGGAGGAGAGTGGATGTACCCATAATCTGGGGAACCACTATATATTCTTTGTGTGCTTCTTGTTGTGTTGTTTCTCTATTGCAGGTTCTTGAAAGCAGATAACTACTAACACATTAAGCATTTAAAGAAGAAAATAAAAGAAAGTCACAAGAAACCAAGAAACCTATTCACCCCCCTCTAGGTTGCTAGCTACCTTGAAAACAAAGACTTTCAAAACCATAACAATGTTTACAACCCAAAACCAATACAAAAACATAACACAAATATTAGTGTTGTTGTAATAAAAATAGATCTGAAGGTTGGAGGGCTAAAAGAGGGGTTCCGGTGGTGGATGGACTAAATCGGGTATGGGGAAGGCCAGTTGGGGATTTGGAGGGCTGGATCGGGGAGGAGGTTGGATGGATCCGGGTTGAAATTCCCAGATCTGGGCAGATCTAATGGTGGGAGGAGGTTTGGAGGCGGTTCCACGTGATGGGGGGTGATGACAGCAAATAAAGGAAGGGGAAGGGGAAGGGGGCTGGATCTGGGTTGTAGTTCCCAGATATGGGGTTTTCCGGTGGGAGAAGGGAGGTTGGGGTAGTTTCATTGTTGGTTGGGGCGGTGGCAACAAGGGAGGAGGGCGGCCGACTGTTCTGGGAGGGGGAAATTAGGGTGGAGGCTGCTGTACAGAGGGGTATCTAGTGGAGGAGGGGCGGTCGGCTGTTCTGGGAGGGGGAAATAGGGATGGCGGCTTATGGAGAGGTGGCCGGAGGGAGTTGTGATGGTGGTCGGCTGGATGGACAGCAAGGAGGGGGGACTTTGAAGGGGCGGCGGTGGATGGACCGCAAGGTGGAGGGTATGGACGGAAGGGGAAATCGAAGATACAAGAAGCTTACCCGTGGAGTTGTCACCAAGGGGTTCCACGGAGTCGGCACTGCGGAGGGTATCACCGGAAATGAGGAAGAAGTCTCCAAATTTCAGCAATGAATCTGAAATTTGCAGCCCTAATACATATTTATAACAAACTAAAAATTAATGCATCCAGAATCAACGGCTATGATAGGCCGATGGTTTCGGGGCCATAAATACATGAAATAATGTCCGAAAATAATAAAACTATACATGAAATAATATCGGAACGCGGATCCGGACACATTCGCGGAGTCAAATCATCGATCTGGGCACGTCATATATGGTAAGCCGCCAATCGGCCCCGAACGGACCCAAAACTCGTCCTCCGCCCAGCATCATTTCTCCGCTCCACATCAACAATTAGACAATTTTCTTAATAGAATTAGACATCTTATCTTACATTAAGTTGGGCCCGGAATATTCTTTATTTTCCCTCATTAATAGTTTCCCACCTTTTAAATTACACCATCATAACCTCAAAAATTATTTGTTCTCATTGTTTTCTTAAACTTTTTAAGTTGTACACAATTACTAATCTATAATTATGCAGTAAAAAATTCTCTCCTGGATTCACTTCGTAATCTATTAAAAATGATTTTTTCCTTCAAAGTCAAACAAAGTTGATTTGTAATTTGGTGGCTTCATTTTTTGAAAGTTTCTACATGTTCCTAATTTCTCAAAGTATGACTGTATGAGTATACTGCTATAAAAATCATAGGTCGCTGTGAAATAAATTCTAGCTTCTTCCCCCTCGCATTTATACTGCATACCCTCTATTAAATCCAGCATAGACCATCCTAATAGACCCCCCCCCCCCCCAAAAAAAAATGTTTCTCCTGTATACTACATGTTCCCGAATAAAAAAATACTAAATGCTTCTCCTGTATACTACATGCTACTCCTGTATACTACATGTTCCCAAATATGTACAGACCCCCCCCCCCGGTCGGGCCTCACTCCGGTCCGACTGATTTTGACTTATTTTATGTGTTGCCGGTTTTAGCCCTGCAACTTTCATAATACTCCGATGCCTTAATTCCTCTTCCCCCGCACCGACTGAAGGTGCCCTAGCTCCCCAACCTCCTCACTCCCAGACGGAAGCCGGCCACCTCCAGCGATCGCTTTTTTCCGGTGGAAAATACCTCCGGCGAACTCACAACCCCTCCTGCTCTTTCCTCCGGCCGATTTCGTGAGCATCCTATGTTCTCCTTCCTCCCAGCGTGCGCCCTCCAAAAGCCACCACCGCTGCCTCCGGCTTCCCCCTGCTCGACGACGTCTCCTCCAGTCCGGCAACTGTCGGGCCGCCTTCTTCTCCGACGGAAGACTTCCCCTGCAACTCGCCGGGTAAAATTTCGTGAGTGTCTACTACTTGCAGTTACAAAATGTTCCAACTGGATTCAAAATTGTAGATGATGAATTTATATGCTGTATGAGACGCCCAAGGAATTTAGAGAGAGTCTAGTAAATCCTTTCTCAAAGAGATTTTTGTGGATGGAAAGTAGCCCGAGAGGATCAACGTGGTCTTGCTTAGAAGTTGTTCTTCCTGAAAACTGCCATAAGCAATTTGGTGCAGCCGTAAGGACGCCAAAGGGAGAAGGAACTGTCAAGGGTTTGAAGCTCATTCTACTACATAGCTCTAATTTTGGAACTACCTACTTGACCTAGCAAACAACTGAGATATCTCATTTCTCATACCTTTTAAATCACTCTCCCTTTCTTGTTTAATTCTTTTTTATTGAAGCTGAGTTCTACAATGAAATGAACAATGATTAGAAACTCTGATTTTTTCAGTTCACTTCTATATTCAAATGTTGTTGGCTTTAGTTCTAACTATATCTCTTGTAGAGTGTTTATATATTGAAAAAATGCTGAAAATTTCAACCTTTTGCGATATCATCTGTTGTGGGCTTATATTACATTGTTCTAATAGATTTTGCGCCCATGAGTTTGAAAGATTGAAAGAAATGGTTGCTGCTGTTTTAGCGTACAAGTGTGCAAAAGTGGCGTATTTGAAGGTTGCGTATTACAAACATCCCGGTGCTAGCAAAGATCGGGTTGACCTGCAAATTGCACTTGATGCACCAATGCCTGGTAATGGGTGCACTGCTATTCAAAATGATATTATTTAGGCTGGTAGCTCATCATCGATGTTCAGCAGCTATAAATTTAATCCTGCATCATTTATATGGTAAATTTCTAATATTTATTTGTAATTATTACAATATGAGCTTGTGGAAGGCAACCGTGGATGTCCATTAACTTTTAACTAAGAAGGGGTTAAGTGTTTTACAAAAGATAGTTATGTTACTAGTACATCTTGTTTTACAAAAGTGGCGTATTTGAGCTTGTGGTAATCAGTCTCTTTGGTGAGTACATCTTGTTATTTATTTTCTAAATTAATAAATACTGGAAATTTTCAAGATAAGATAGCTGAGCGTGAAGCTGAGTTGATAATGCCTGTGCCTGTCTTGCAGAAGATCTCCTACGTTTTTATGAATTTATACTATATGGATTGAAGTTTATATGCTTAAAAATGACAACACATAATTTTATTGAGTTTGCAACAAAATCTCCAGCTGAAGAGGACGGTGATCATGACGCTGCTGAATAAATTTATAATTGCAATTTTAATGATCTTATACTATATTGATTTAATGTGCTTCCTTCAGAAGTTCATGCAACACAACTAAAAAATGCTAAAGGTGAGGGACTCAAGCAACCAATACAATTTTAAGTTGTTTCAATTGATTTAATGTGCTATTTTTCCCCCACAATATTTTTCCCGCACAATGTTTTGACAATGTTTTTCCCGCACAATGTTTCGCACCCGCAAAGGTCGCCGCCTCCGCTGAATGTCGCAGCCCCGCCAAATGTCATTGCCTCCGCACGGGATCCCCCGTGCACAACTGCTAAATTTGTGCTCATTCCGCAAAATTTGTGCTCATTCAGCATCTATGTTTCTATTCCCATTAATTTTTTCTATGATTGGCAAGTCGTGTGTGCTCTTATGTTGGTTGTATCTATTATAGGTATATTTTATCACACACACACACGCACAATTTTGCGTTTATATATCATATATATTTGATTATTTATAGGATTGTCCTTTTCAAAAGTTTGAGTGGTCAAGTTGCAATTGTTTTTGAAATTGTGGCTAACCTCTTTTATGGAATCATGCTGCTCATGTCATCAATATCCTAAAATGTAGCAAATTATAATATCGCACTCTTAAAGCTTAGCAATTTATTGAGTACCTCTTTTACGGAAAAAATTATGATAGAACGAAATTATTTTTTGATATTCTATCAAACCATTAAATAAGTATCACATGCTCTATCTACCTCTATCATTTCACATGCACTCTTGCTCTCTCATTAGACTACTCAATTTTAAAATACTTTAGGAGAAATTGCAATTAAAAATAACTTATCAAACTTTAAATAAGATGACATGAAATACTTTAGATCGTACTAACTGGACCGTCTTACCTTTTGGAGCGGTCGGTTTCGCAAAAAGTCACAGTAACAGATCACAGTCGAGACAAGTCTTTTTACGTGAAAAACCCTCTGAATATGGTGAAAAACCCTCTGAATATGGTGAAAAACCCTCTGAATATGGTGAAAAATCACGGTCGGGACTGTGCCGACATGAACTCTACTAGATTGGTCGAGATTACAAAACTTCTCTTGGAGAATTGAGGGTGACATGTCGCGCCTCATTACAACTTGAGGAGAACAGAGAGATACAGTGTTCGGCGTGTTATTTACTTTTCTAGTTGTTATTTATTTTATCCTTAGATGCAATTAGAATGAAGATTCAAGCTATGTTTCAATTTTATTTGTTATGCAGACAATTATTCACGTTATAAGTTCTACGGTAAAATCAAATTACATCTATTCAGGGCAATTATTCACGTTAAGTAGAAGCTTGTGACAGCTCACTTGATAATGAAATCGATAGATATGTACTCAATTGTTTGTGTATGCGCGTGCGCGCGTGTTTTAAAGTAATAATTGAGAAAGAGAAGCTATTAGAATCGCATGAATCTTTTATGCAGCTGAAGTTGAATCACAAAATCAACCTTCTACATATTTTTTGTTTTTTAAAATAAACCAAATATTTAGAAAAAGAGCGAGAACGAATATTGATGATCGAAGAAAAATAAAACTACGGATTTACAAAAGTATAGAAACTAATAACTTAGTTACAAAAGTTGGGTCTACTACTTGCCCAAAAATTGCATTTGGCTCCATTTGGCACGGCATTTTTAAACGCCACCACACTTTAGTATGCGTTTGACATCTACGTTTTTTATCCACCATCGCTACCCCAAACAAACCCTTAGTGTGGTGACAGGTCAAAAATGACAGTGTCAAACGTCTAATAAATTGTGATGACATTTTTTAAATATGCCACCACACTAAAAAATGTCGCACCGCACTAAAAATCTGATCTTTTGTCATTTATAGTCCACTCTTCATCATCATCTCTCCCTATCTCCCTTTCGGTCTTGTCTTAATTCCTCTCTCCCTCTCTTTTTTCTTCCTTTCCCTCTTCTCTCCCCCCCCCCCCTTTCTTCTCCCCCCTCTTTTTCGTACTCTTCCCTCCCCCCTCCCCCCCTTTTTCCCCCCTCATACCGGAGTAGAACCCGGCGCCCCCCCGGTCGGGCCTCACTCCGGTCCGACTGATTTTGACTTATTTTATGTGTTGGCCGGTTTTAGCCTGCAACTTTCATAATACTCCGATGCCTTAATTCCTCTTCCCCCGCACCGACTGAAGGTGCCCTAGCTCCCCAACCTCCTCACTCCCAGACGGAAGCCGGCCACCTCCAGCGATCGCTTTTTTCCGGTGGAAAATACCTCCGCGAACTCACAAACCCCTCCTGCTCTTTCCTCCGCCGATTTCGTGAGCATCCTATGTTCTCCTTCCTCCCAGCGTGCGCCCTCCAAAAGCCACCACCGCTGCCTCCGGCTTCCCCCTGCTCGACGACGTCTCCTCCAGTCCGGCAACTGTCGGGCCGCCTTCTTCTCCGACGGAAGACTTCCCCTGCAACTCGCCGGTAAAATTTCGTGAGTGTCTACTACTTGCAGTTACAAAATGTTCCAACTGATTCAAAATTGTAGATGATGAATTTATATGCTGTATGAGACGCCCAAGGAATTTAGAGAGAGTCTAGTAAATCCTTTCTCAAAGAGATTTTTGTGGATGGAAAGTAGCCCGAGAGGATCAACGTGGTCTTGCTTAGAAGTTGTTCTTCCTGAAAACTGCCATAAGCAATTTGGTGCAGCCGTAAGGACGCCAAAGGGAGAAGGAACTGTCAAGGGTTTGAAGCTCATTCTACTACATAGCTCTAATTTTGGAACTACCTACTTGACCTAGCAAACAACTGAGATATCTCATTTCTCATACCTTTTAAATCACTCTCCCTTTCTTGTTTAATTCTTTTTTATTGAAGCTGAGTTCTACAATGAAATGAACAATGATTAGAAACTCTGATTTTTTCAGTTCACTTCTATATTCAAATGTTGTTGGCTTTAGTTCTAACTATATCTCTTGTAGAGTGTTTATATATTGAAAAAATGCTGAAAATTTCAACCTTTTGCGATATCATCTGTTGTGGGCTTATATTACATTGTTCTAATAGATTTTGCGCCCATGAGTTTGAAAGATTGAAAGAAATGGTTGCTGCTGTTTTAGCGTACAAGTGTGCAAAAGTGGCGTATTTGAAGGTTGCGTATTACAAACATCCCGGTGCTAGCAAAGATCGGGTTGACCTGCAAATTGCACTTGATGCACCAATGCCTGGTAATGGGTGCACTGCTATTCAAAATGATATTATTTAGGCTGGTAGCTCATCATCGATGTTCAGCAGCTATAAATTTAATCCTGCATCATTTATATGGTAAATTTCTAATATTTATTTGTAATTATTACAATATGAGCTTGTGGAAGGCAACCGTGGATGTCCATTAACTTTTAACTAAGAAGGGGTTAAGTGTTTTACAAAAGATAGTTATGTTACTAGTACATCTTGTTTTACAAAAGTGGCGTATTTGAGCTTGTGGTAATCAGTCTCTTTGGTGAGTACATCTTGTTATTTATTTTCTAAATTAATAAATACTGGAAATTTCAAGATAAGATAGCTGAGCGTGAAGCTGTGTTGATAATGCTGTGCCTGTCTTGCAGAAGATCTCCTACGTTTTTTTATGAATTTTTTACTATTGGATTGAAGTTTATATGCTTAAAAATGACAACACATAATTTTATTGAGTTTGCAACAAAATCTCCAGCTGAAGAGGACGGTGTGTTATGACGCTGCTGAATAAATTTATAATTGCAATTTTAATGATCTTATACTATATTGATTTAATGTGCTTCCTTCAGAAGTTCATGCAACACAACTAAAAATGCTAAAGGTGAGGGACTCAAGCAACCAATACAATTTTAAGTTGTTTCAATTGATTTAATGTGCTATTTTTCCCCACAATATTTTTCCCGCACAATGTTTTGACAATGTTTTTCCCGCACAATGTTTCGCACCCGCCAAAGGTCGCCGCCTCCGCTGAATGTCGCAGCCCCGCCAAATGTCATTGCATCCGCACGGGATCCCCCGTGCACAACTGCTAAATTTGTGCTCATTCCGCAAAATTTGTGCTCATTCAGCATCTATGTTTCTATTCCCATTAATTTTTTCTATGATTGGCAAGTCGTGTGTGCTCTTATGTTGGTTGTATCTATTATAGGTATATTTTTCACACACACACACAGCACAATTTTGCGTTTTTATATCATATATATTTCGATTATTTATAGGATTGTCCTTTTCAAAAGTTTGAGTGGTCAAGTTGCAATTGTTTTTGGAATTGTGGCTAACCTCTTTTATGGAATCATGCTGCTCATGTCATCAATATCCTAAAATGTAGCAAATTATAATATCGCACTCTTAAAGCTTAGCAATTTATTGAGTACCTCTTTTACGGAAAAAATTATGATATGAACGAAATTATTTTTTGATATTCTATCCAACCATTAAATAATAAGTATCACATGCTCTATCTACCTCTATCATTTCACATGCACTCTTGCTCTCTCATTAGACTACTCAATTTTAAAATACTTTAGGAGAATTGCAATTTAAAAATAACTTATCAAACTTTAAATAAGATGACATGAAATACTTTAGATCGTACTAACTGGACCGTCTTACCTTTTGGAGCGGTCGGGTTTCGCAAAAAGTCACAGTAATACAGATCACAGTCGAGACAAGTCTTTTTACGTGAAAAACCCTCTGAATATGGTGAAAAACCCTCTGAATATGGTGAAAAACCCTCCTGAATATGGTGAAAAATCACGGTGGCCGAAACTGACTGTGCCGACATGAACTCTACTAGATTGGTCGAGATTACAAAACTTCTCTTGGAGAATTGAGGGTGACATGTCGCGCCTCATTACAACTTGAGGAGAACAGAGAGATACAGTGTTCGGCGTGTTATTTAATTTTCTAGTTGTTATTTATTTTATCCTTAGATGCAATTAGAATGAAGATTCAAGCTATGTTTCAATTTTATTGTTATGCAGACAATATTCACGTTATAAGTTCTACGGTAAAATCAAATTACATCTATTCAGGGCAATTATTCACGTTAAGTAGAAGCTTGTGACAGCTCACTTGAATAATGAAATCGATAGATATGTACTCAATTGTTTGTGTATTGCGCGTGCGCGCGTGTTTAAAGTAATAATTGAGAAAGAGAAGCTATTAGAATCGCATGAATTTTTATGCAGCTGAAGTTGAATCACAAAATCAACCTTCTACATATTTTTTGTTTTTTTAAAAATAACCAAATATTTAGAAAAAGAGCGAGAACGTATATTGATGATCGAAGAAAATAAAACACGGATTTACAAAAGTATAGAAACTAATAACTTAGTTACAAAAAGTTGGGTCTACTACTTGCCCAAAAATTGCATTTTGGCTCCATTTGGCACGGCATTTTTAAACGCCACCACAACTTTAGTATGCGTTTGACATCTACGTTTTTTATCCACCATCGAACCCCAAACAAACCCTTAGTGTGGTGGACAGGTTCAAAAATGACAGTGTCATAACGTCTAATAAATTGTGATGACATTTTTTAAATATGCCACCACACTATAAAAAATGTCGCACCGCACTAAAAATCTGATCCTTTGTCATTTATAGTCCACTCTTCATCATCATCTCTCCCTATCTCCCTTTCGGTCTTGTCTTAATTCTCTCTCCCTCTCTTTTTTTCTTCCTTTCCCTCTTTCTCCTCCCCCCCCCCCTTTCTCTCCCCTCTTTTTCGTACTCTTCCCTCCCCCTCCCCCCTTTTTTCCCCCTCATTCCGGAGTAGAACCCGGCGGGCCCCCCCGGTCGGGACTCACTCCGGTCCGACTGTTTTTGACTTATTTTATGTGTTGGCCGGTTTTAGCCCTGCAACTTTCATAATACTCGATGCCTTAATTCCTCTTCCCCCGCAACGACTGAAGGTGCCCTAGCTCCCAACCTCCTCACTCCCAGACGGAAGCCGGCCACCTCCAGCGATCGCGTTTTTTTTCCGGTGGAAAATACCTACGGCGAACTCACAACCCCCTCCTGCTCTTTCCGGCCTGCCTATCGGCCTTCTTCGTGAGCATCCTATGTTCTCCTTCCTCCCAGCGTGCGCCCTCCAAAAGCCACCACCGCTGCCTCTCCGGCTTCCCCCCTGCTCGACGACGTCTCCTCCAGTCCGGCAACTGTCGGGCCGCCTTCTTCTCCGACGGAAGACTTCCCCTGCAACTCGCCGGGTAAATTTCGTGAGTGTCTACTACTTGCAGTTACAAAATGTTCCAACTGGATTCAAAATTGTAGATGATGAATTTATATGCTGTATGAGACGCCCAAGGAATTTAGAGAGAGTCTAGTAAATCTTTCTCAAAGAGATTTTTTGTGGATGGAAAGTAGCCCGAGAGGATCAACGTGGTCTTGCTTAGAAGTTGTTCTTCCTGAAAACTGCCATAAGCAATTTGGTGCAGCCGTAAGGACGCCAAAGGGAGAAGGAATGTCAAGGGTTTGAAGCTCATTCTACTACATAGCTCTAATTTTGGAACTACCTACTTGACCTAGCAAACAACTGAGATATCTCATTTCTCATACCTTTTAAAATCACTCTCCCTTTCTTGTTTAATTCTTTTTTATTGAAGCTGAGTTCTACAATGAAATGAACAATGATTAGAAACTCTGATTTTTTCAGTTCACTTCTATATTCAAATGTTGTGGCTTTAGTTCTAACTATATCTCTTGTAGAGTGTTTATTATTGAAAAAATGCTGAAAATTTCAACCTTTTTGCGATATCATCTGTTGTGGGCTTATATTACATTATTCTAATAGATTTTGCGCCCATGAGTTTGAAAGATTGAAAGAAATGGTTGCTGCTGTTTTAGCGTACAAGTGTGCAAAGTGGCGTATTTGAAGGTTGCGTATTACAAACATCACGGTGCTAGCAAAGATCGGGTTGACCTGCAAATTGCACTTGATGCACCAATGCTGGTAATGGGTGCACTGCTATTCAAAATGATATTATTTAGGCTGGTAGCTCATCATCGATGTTCAGCAGCTATAAATTTAATCCTGCATCATTTATATGGTAAATTTCTAATATTTATTTGTAATTATTACAATATGAGCTTGTGGAAAGGCAACCGTGATGTCCATTAACTTTTAACTAAGAAGGGGTTAAGTGTTTTACAAAAGATAGTTATGTTACTAGTACATTTGTTTTACAAAAGTGGCGTATTTGAGCTTGTGGTAATCAGTCTCTTTGTGAGTACATCTTGTTATTTATTTTCTAAATTAATAAATACTGGAAATTTTCAAGATAAGATAGCTCGGAGCGTGAAGCTGAGTTGATAATGTTGTGCCTGTCTTGCAGAAAGATCTCCTACGTTTTTATGAATTTATACTATATGGATTGAAGGTTATATGCTTAAAAATGACAACACATAATTTTATTGAGTTTGCAACAAAATCTCCAGCTGAAGAGGACGGTGATCATGACGCTGCTGAATAAATTTATAATTGCAATTTTAATGATCTTATACTATATTGATTTAATGTGCTTCCTTCAGAAGTTCATGCAACACAACTAAAAAATGCTAAAGGTGAGGGACTCAAGCAACCAATACAATTTTAAGTTGTTTCAATTGATTTAATGTGCTATTTTTCCCCCACAATATTTTTCCCGCACAATGTTTTGACAATGTTTTTCCCGCACAATGTTTCGCACCCGCAAAGGTCGCCGCCTCCGCTGAATGTCGCAGCCCCGCCAAATGTCATTGCCTCCGCACGGGATCCCCCGTGCACAACTGCTAAATTTGTGCTCATTCCGCAAAATTTGTGCTCATTCAGCATCTATGTTTCTATTCCCATTAATTTTTTCTATGATTGGCAAGTCGTGTGTGCTCTTATGTTGGTTGTATCTATTATAGGTATATTTTATCACACACACACACGCACAATTTTGCGTTTATATATCATATATATTTGATTATTTATAGGATTGTCCTTTTCAAAAGTTTGAGTGGTCAAGTTGCAATTGTTTTTGAAATTGTGGCTAACCTCTTTTATGGAATCATGCTGCTCATGTCATCAATATCCTAAAATGTAGCAAATTATAATATCGCACTCTTAAAGCTTAGCAATTTATTGAGTACCTCTTTTACGGAAAAAATTATGATAGAACGAAATTATTTTTGATATTCTATCAAACCATTAAATAAGTATCACATGCTCTATCTACCTCTATCATTTCACATGCACTCTTGCTCTCTCATTAGACTACTCAATTTTAAAATACTTTAGGAGAAATTGCAATTAAAAATAACTTATCAAACTTTAAATAAGATGACATGAAATACTTTAGATCGTACTAACTGGACCGTCTTACCTTTTGGAGCGGTCGGTTTCGCAAAAAGTCACAGTAACAGATCACAGTCGAGACAAGTCTTTTTACGTGAAAAACCCTCTGAATATGGTGAAAAAACCCTCTGAATATGGTGAAAAACCCTCTGAATATGGTGAAAAATCACGGTCGGGACTGTGCCGACATGAACTCTACTAGATTGGTCGAGATTACAAAACTTCTCTTGGAGAATTGAGGGTGACATGTCGCGCCTCATTACAACTTGAGGAGAACAGAGAGATACAGTGTTCGGCGTGTTATTTACTTTTCTAGTTGTTATTTATTTTATCCTTAGATGCAATTAGAATGAAGATTCAAGCTATGTTTCAATTTTATTTGTTATGCAGACAATTATTCACGTTATAAGTTCTAACGGTAAAATCAAATTACATCTATTCAGTGGCAATTATTCACGTTAAGTAGAAGCTTGTGACAGCTCACTTGATAATGAAATCGATAGATATGTACTCAATTGTTTGTGTATGCGCGTGCGCGCGTGTTTAAAGTAATAATTGAGAAAGAGAAGCTATTAGAATCGCATGAATCTTTTTATGCAGCTGAAGTTGAATCACAAAATCAACCTTCTACATATTTTTTGTTTTTTTAAAATAAACCAAATATTTAGAAAAAGAGCGAGAACGAATATTGATGATCGAAGAAAAATAAAACTACGGATTTACAAAAGTATAGAAACTAATAACTTAGTTACAAAAGTTGGGTCTACTACTTGCCCAAAAATTGCATTTTGGCTCCATTTGGCACGGCATTTTTAAACGCCACCACACTTTAGTATGCGTTTGACATCTACGTTTTTTATCCACCATCGCTACCCCAAACAAACCCTTAGTGTGGTGACAGGTCAAAAATGACAGTGTCAAACGTCTAATAAATTGTGATGACATTTTTTAAATATGCCACCACACTAAAAAATGTCGCACCGCACTAAAAATCTGATCTTTTGTCATTTATAGTCCACTCTTCATCATCATCTCTCCCTATCTCCCTTTCGGTCTTGTCTTAATTCCTCTCTCCCTCTCTTTTTTCTTCCTTTCCCTCTTCTCTCCCCCCCCCCCCCCTTTCTTCTCCCCCCTCTTTTTTCGTACTCTTCCCTCCCCCCTCCCCCCTTTTTCCCCCCTCATACCGGAGTAGAACCCGGCGCCCACCCCCCCCCCCCCCCCCCCCCCCCCCCCCCAAAAAAAAACTACATGTTCCCAAATAAATTCTAGCTTCTTCCCCCTCGCATTTATACTGCATACACTCTATTAAATCCAGTATAGACTATCCTACTATAACTTGCATGTTGATAGACCCCCCCCCCCCCCCCCCCAAACAAAATGCTTCTCCTGCATACGCTTTGTTAGTTCATTCATATATTCCCAAAACTAATTTGTGAAACTATATTATAATTTAGCATGAGAAATACATGTATTATTTATGATGTCCCCATAATTATTATGAATACGGGTAACAAGACGCCCCCTTATCTCAAACCAACTATGAGATATTAGAAATTTAGAACTCAAGCATCTGCCCTAAGATCGATTGACAAATAGAGGGTAGATAAAGAGTTTAAGTGGGGGTAAAATAAGGAATAAAATGTAACTACAAAAATGCCAATTTCTTTTTATATAGGGCAAATGTGTGTGTGTGTGCGTGTGTCCAATAAATCTGGCTAAAATGGGTACACAATTATTGAATTGGATTAATAGAATGTGATAACAACAAAAACGAAACTATCATTTTGAAACAGCATTCGTGTTCAAAGATTGCCCGACACAAATAACCGTATAGGTATTAACCATAACAATAACCTATGCATCTTAAGTAGGTATTGACCATAATAATAACCGTATTTACACAAAAAAAATTTCTTTCAACTCTATAAGCACTATCTATAATAAAACAAACATTTGTACTGTTATTATTTGTAAGAAGCAATAGCTGATAGCATTCCACAATATCTTTGGCCTTTCCAATTAGTTCGTTATAAACAAGTAGTATTAGTACTTTTTCACAATCAGAATTCACTATTCCATGCGGCCAATCTAATCTTAGTTTTACCTAATCAATCCTTGCATATTTCCACAAGAAGTTGTAGAGCCATTGTATGATATTGGATCGTAGGAGGGATTGCTATTAAAAAAATAAGGTGAGTGTTATCCGCACTACAGTTTTGGTTATCCGCACTTTTTTTTCACCAATTTTTCGCGTCTTTTAGAAATACGTCTTGTACATGCATTTTTACGAAAAGTGTTCAACACCAAAGTTGTAGATCTCATCGAGATCTACAACTTTCGTGTTAAACACTTTTCCTGAAAATGCATGTACAAGACGTATTTCTAAAAGGCGTGAAATCTGGGTGTATTTCCAAAGTACGTCTTGTACATGCATTTTCAGGAAAAGTGTTCAACACAAAAGTTGTAGATCTCGATGAGATCTACAACTTTGATGTTGAACACTTTTCCTGAAAATGCATGTACAAGACGTATTTCCAAAAGGCACGAAAAATTAGGAAAAAAAATATTTGCGAATAACCAAAACTGCAGTGCGGATAACAATCACCAAAAATAAACACTAAAATTGATCCTTATATAAAAGATAAAGATCAACACCTGTGGATGACTAGTAGACATTGGAATCCTCGCATCTCGAATTTCTATAACGTCCATCAGCTTGAGGCGTTCTTTGAGTTCCTTTTCTGTTTTAGTAACATGGCCAGGATACCACTGCCAACCACCAAAGTTCAGGTCACGTGAAATCCCTAAAATAAATGGTTTTTTTTGGAGCATTGCACCCCCTCCCCTCCCATTTGCTCCTATTTGACACTTTCCACCCCAAATTTTAAATATGGCACATTACAGTATTGCACCACCACCCCCCTCTCTCCCATTGGCATTAATTTTGGCACTTTGCACCCAGGCTTAAATTTAAGTGGTATTTTCGGCCCAAATGAGACCAAAATTTTCTTAAATTCAAGGAGCTATACCACAAGGATTTGGGGGCCCGGAGAAGGAACCGGACGTATATGTCTATTGGTAAGAAGGCTGGATGAAAATACCCCTCAATATAATGCCCTAGAGTGCAAAATGTCAAAAATAAATGCAAATGGGGGTGCAAAGTGTAATATTTAAAATCTTAAGGTGCAAAATGCCTAATGGGGTGCAATGCGCCAAAAAGCCAACATAAAGTTTTTGATTCGGAAATCAAGATTCCTTGTACCTGAATAGGGCGCTCGTCCAGTAATTCAAATCAGCATCCAGCTTCTCCCAATCAATTCCTTCACAGAGCCCCTCCGCTGCTAAATCAGGGATGATATTCCTGTTCTTCTGAGGCCATCTGGAAAATATTCCACCATAAACCTGCAAAGATCTCGTAATATTAACGACTCAAACCATTAACGACTCGTAATTTTAACTGTTTCAAGCAATTTGGGGAAGAAACTGGCTGATTTGCACTTTGCACCCCCCAATTACACCATTTTGACACTTTGCACCCCAAATTATTAAATTTGGGACTTTGCACCCCCCATTTACACACAACTGAAAGATTGAGTGGAAACGAAACCCTAGAAGTTGGGGTCACTCACAGCATATGGGGCGAGCAGCGCAGGGGAATCGTGGAGGGAGAGCTTGTTGGTGGTGCGTTGAAAGCGCGGCGCTGCAACGAAGGGCAGCCGTGAAGATGAAGGGAAGCTCGTGGGCTGGGTTATTAAAACCATGGGGAGCCCAGTGCCGAAGAGAGCGGTCCAAATTTCGGTTTCGATTGTTTCGTTCATGGGGTTTCAATTAATGAAACTTCAGTCAACAGCCTCATCTCTCTCAAAATACTGAGAAAATTTTAGCAAAATTTGGAAGTGGACCCCCTCTTTTCTTCCTCCAAAAAATTTCTTGCACCCCCCGATCTCTCATCTCCCTCCCGGTGAAACCCTAAGGCCGCCTCCTCCCCCTCCCACGGTGAACCCCGACCTCCTCCTCCCACGGCGATCCCAACCTCCTCCTCCCACGGCGATCCCGACCTCCTCCTCCCACGGCGATCCCGACCTCCTCCTCCCACGGCGATCCCCGACCTCCTCCCGCGGCGAACCCCGGCCTCCTCCTCCCGCGGCGAACCCCGGCCTCCTCCTCCCGCGGCGAAAACCAGGCCTCCTCCTCCTCCCACGACCAAACCCTGACCTCCTCCTCCTGCGGCGAAACCCCGGCCTCCCACTCCTCCCGCAGTGAAAACCTCGCCTCCTCCTCCAGCGGTGAAACCCCGGCCTCCTCCTCCTCCAACGGCAAAACTCCGACCTCCCAGTATTTTGGTGAAATACTGAGAGTTCTGATAGTATTTGACCAAATATCATCAGAACTCTTAGTATTTCACCAAAATATTATTAGAAGTCTCAGTATTCCACCAAAATACTGTCAATATATTATTATTTAATATCGTGCATAATATAATTCATAAATTAAATATTTTATAACATAATAAATATAATAGTGTGGATAAGATGTTAATACAATTACATAATGTAACATTATACCGTTTTGATATATTGCAATGTGTTTGTTATTGACTTTTTTGTCACAATACTGTCATAATATACAGTATTTGATCAAATACTGTCAGAACTATCAGTATTTCACAAAAATACTGGGAGACCGGGGTTTCGCCGTTGGTGGAGCAGGAGGTCGGGGTTTCACCGCGGGAGGAGTAGGGGGGTCTCACCACGGGAATAAATACCATCAATAGAAGTGGAGTAGGGGGGTCTCGCTGCGGGAGTAGGAGGAAAGGTCGTCGCGGAAGGAGGGGTGTCACCGCGGGAGGAGGGGGAAGGTCGCCGATGGAGGAGGAGGGGAGTTGCCGCGAGAGGAGGGGGGAATGTCGCCGCTGGAGGAGGGGGGTGTCACCGCTGGGAGCCGCCGCTGGAGGGGAGAATTTTGGGCCTGAAAATCCGGCCCAATTTTTGGGAAGGATTGGGGAGTGGGGTCCAAATCTTGCTATTTATTCTCCCACTTAGATTTATGTGGGTGTAACTCACCTAAAATTTTCTCCAAAAAATTAAGGCTAATGGCACTATGAATTTCGCTATCCACATTCACTTTTAGGTATTTTTACGGCTACTCGAAAATACTAACCGCACTCTTATTTGTTAGAAAAAATTAATTTGGTATAAACTCAAATTAGAAACTAATAGAATTTAGTTAAACGATCCTATAAGTTCAAATGTCGTTGGATTCAAATAATATTTTGATAATACAAAAATACGAGTGGTGTCGATGATGATAATTTTTATATATTTTTTTGGGAAATCACATCTCATCTACTCTAGTTTTCAGTGATACGAAAGATTTCTCTATATGTTTTCAATTAGAGGTAAATCCTTTAAATTTTTATTTCTCAAAAAAAATTATTTGTCGATATCTATTTTTTAAATAGTGATTTGTGATTATCAGCTTGGAAGATTATAAGGGCTACTTTTAAGAAAGTTTTTTTTGATTATTTTTGTAATATTTTTTGGACTGTTTAATGATTATAATTCATGAATGAGTGAATTAGAGCTTATTAAAAAAAATAGCATTTGTTTGTGGATATCAAATTTGTTTGCGGATATCTTTTCTTACAAAAATATAGTGCGGATGGTCAAACGTGTAGATTTTTAATTCAATTTTTTGGTGGTTATCTGTAGCACTGTATTTTTGGGTATTCGTAATTTTTTGATAGTCGCAAACTGATATTTAAAAAAAAATTATATATGCAAATAAATTGTTATCTGTAAACGAATTTGTTGTGGGTCACCCGATTTTTCTTTGATCCAGAGAATCGAACTGTCTTAGCTCAGAGTTAGATCGGGTGCACAATCAGTCTGTAACGCCCCAAAAATCCCGACCCGAAACGATAGAGAAGTGGTCTCTGAAGGTTATCGCGCGGCGATAGTCTTAGCGTCGGTGATAGCTCGCTGAATTAAAAGACCAAGTGCTCTGGTTGGTACCGCACGGCGGGAGCACTCAACGCACTCGACGAATCGTTGAGTAGACTATCGTGTGGCGATAGTGAAATATCGTTCGGCAATAGCAACAGCGGCGCCGTCTACGCTAAGCGGCCACCGCCTGTGAAACCACGCGGCGGTAGTAGTTATCGTGCGGCAGTAGCTTTCAGATAACTCCTTTAACTGTCTGTGAAATGTGGCGTCGGTCTCCGGCCAAACCTTCTGTCATATGCTATGAGACGGATGAGGGTGTTACACAGTCAATGAAAATCTAGATGCATTAACAAGGGGTTTTTTTTATCGTGGAAAATCCAAAAATGGTGAAAAACCTCGTGACCTGATCGGTGTCGGGACAAAATCTAAAATTTAGCTTTGGGTTTACAAGTATTGTGTGTTTCCTCGAAGAATGACATGCCACCGCTCTGTTACAAGCTATGGGTGCAAGAAAAATGGAAAATAAACTAAGTCCATGAAGCTTGGATGAGAGCGTCCACGAAGCTTGAATGAGAGCGTCCACGAAGCTTGGATGAGAGCGTCCATGAAGCTTGGATGAGAGCGTCCACGAAGCTTGGATGAGAGCGTCCACAAAGCTTTGATGATAGCGTCCGCGAAGCTTTGATGAGAATGTCCACGTGAACGTTCCTCCGTGGGAGCGTTTTCCAGCGCCTTTTCTGAGCTCACAGAAGCATCCAAATGAGCATTGGGGATTGTGCAAGCTAGAGAGAGCGAAGTGAATTCCAAGCGGAGAAACATTCTAAGTATCACGTTCTCACCTTAAAACACTAGAGATCTCTCTTGTCTCTGGAGTTGGCTTGTATTCAAATGAAGGCATGGAGTCTTTCTTATAGTTTTCTAGGAAACGCGATGGTAACTGCGTCGGGCAGGATCTTGAGTTGACTGGCATCATTTCGTTCTGGTCACCTGAATCACCAATTTTCATAAAATGATGGAAGTGCCCCCCCTCCCCCCGGGCTGTTCGGGCAGCCCAGGAAGGTTACCTGGAGGTGGCGGCGGTCACCAACGTGTGTTGCGCATGCTCAAGGGGCACGCGCGAGTGCGCGTGCTGCGCTCGCGCAAGGGCCGCACCCCCGCGCGTGTTCAAGGGGTGCACGTGGGCACGGGCGCGCAAAGGGCGCACACCCCCGCGAGCGCGCCGTGCGAGAGTGCTCGCACGCAGAACGTGTGGGTGGGGGTGCTTGTTGTGTGTGCATGCTTTGGCCGGTTTCGCTTTTGTGCCTCTTCTCGATCTTGTGCTTAGCTCCTTTGGTTCAGCTTGGGAAAACCCAGGGGAACCCCATCAAATCCCCCCCAAATTTTTGTGGGTCATGATCTGCAAAGCGACGAGTCCGAATTTTTTTTTTCTTATACATTTTGCCTTGGGGTTGGGGACTTAAGATCATTTTAGCAAACGCACGTCACTAGTTGTTTTTGTTTGCGGCGTGAAATGTTGTCTTGGTTTGACTTGGATGTGCACATGGATATCATGGAATCACTCGTGTCCGCTTTGTGAGTTGAAGGTTCTGTGGTGGGTGCTTAGACGACTATTCTTGCGATCATTTGCTTACACGTCGCCCTCGCTTGTTATGTGGTGCTTGTAGCTTTTTGTTGGAATGTCCTCCTAGCCCATGCTTTGTGCATTGTGTTGGTGCGGAAGTGCGCTACTTTTCACGTTCCACATTATATGAACGCGCGAGTATAACGTTGTGTGCTAGCTTGAGTGATTATCACTGGACATTAGTGCTGGGGGCGAACGCATGGACGCGGTGTAGAGGGGTGTTCTTCCCCCTTGTCTTGGCGATGTGGATGGACTAGCAGTCATGTTCCTCCTAAAAAATGCGGAAGTGAAAGACTTTGTTTCAAGAGCCTAAACACCTAGAGGGAGGGTGAATGGGTTCTAATCTTTTTGAGTCTTTTTGATTTTAAGGCAAATAGATATTTGTAACTTCTTTTAGCATAGAATAATTCTATCTACAGAAATTAAATACAACACAGCAAACACCAGATCTATAGTGGTTCCTCAAGATATGGGTACATCCACTTTCCCCCTTCGCCTATCCAGCAGATAACTGGATTCAGCCTAACTTTCTGTCGAAGTATGAGACCGAGCGGTCTGGCGGTTTGAGCCTGGCGGGTTGTAGACCGGGCGGTCTGGCGGTTTGTGTCCGGCGGGTTGATATCCAGACTGTTGCTGTGGTGTCTAGCGGTCTGACGGTTCATCTCCGACGGCTTGGAAACCGGGCGGTCTAGCGGTCTCCAACCGCATCTCTCTCCTGCTTCTGGTATTGCCGGGCGGTTAGAATAGTGTCTAACCGCGCAGCTTGTTCCGGTCTGTTGTTCTAGCCGCTCGGAACTGTTGTATAGCTTTAGTCCCACATTGTTAGTTTGTATTCTATCCTCTCTCCTCCATTCTATAAAAGGGAGGTCATACCTTTGTAAATGATGTCTTTTTGGATAATAAAAATTTCAATTATTCAAAGCTCTGGCTTGTTTTCTAGTCGTTTGTTCGCTACTCTAGTTGTTTGTTCGCTACTTTTAACATGGTATCAGAGGACTCGATCTTCTCCTGCTGATTCTCTGCGCCCTGTCCGCGCGGTTTGTCCCTTCTTCTCGCGACCTATTCTCGCGACTTGTCTCTTCCGCCTGCTTGCGCCCTGTCCTGCCTGTCGGTCACAGCGACCTGTTACTTTGATCGCTGCGATCTGCTTCCTTATTCGCCTTGTTTGTTCCTCCCTTCTGTTCGCGCGGACTATCTTCTAGCCGTTCGACTTCTTTCCCTTCTTGGATCTGCGGCTTGGTCGTGGCTTCTCTGGCCGCTGGTGTCTGACATCGTGACCGCCGCAGCCCCTCTTCTACCTATCCGCGCGGCTTGTCTTTTTACCGCGCGGCTTCTCGCTGTTTTCTATCCGCGCGGCTTGTCTTTTAACCGCGCGGCTTCTCATTGTTTTCTCCTATGGCTCTTTCTGAAACATCCACTACCACTACTCCTATCGCCACTCCGGCTCCGCATCCTACTTCATCTGGCAACCTTGGCACGGTTTCTAAACTTGTTGGCTCCAACTATCCGGATTGGAGTGTTTCTTTCACCTTTCTTCTTCGCTCTCAGCGCAAACGTCATCATCTCACCGATGACCCTCCTCCTCCAGGCTCTGCTGAATTTGATGACTGGGATGCCAGTGATGCGCTTGTCCGCACGTGGTTGGCTAACAGCCTCTCTGATGAATGTCTTCCTGTCATACGCCATGATGAGACGGTTAAGACCGCGTGGCTTCACCTTGCTGCTCTCTACTCGAAGGGGGCTCAGACATCCCGCATTTATACTCTCTATGCGGATCTCTTCGCTCGCCCTTCCATGTCTCCTGCTGCGGCTTATCAGCAAGTTCAGGCTCTTGGAGCTGAAATCCTCCAGAATCGCCCTTTCTCCGCGGACTTGGCCGAGCAGCACAAATACTTCCAGGAACTCCTGGTTGTTTGTTATCTTCTACGACTCCCTGAGTCATTTGATATGATCCGCCAGCAGATCTTGGGCGAAGCAGAATCTCCCACCTTGGATGCCACCGCAGCTAGTCTGGCACCCGCGGTCCGTCAAGGTTTCTCTGCTCTCACTGTGGTCATACCGGCCACTCTGTTGACCGCTGCTGGCAGAAACATCCTCATCTTCGTCCTTTCGGTGATACTTCTTCCTCAACCTCCGCCTCCTCTCGGCCATCTGCTTCTGTGGCCACGACCTCAGGTAGTGCACACGTCGTTACCCAAGGTAAATGGCTGATTGACTCTGGTGCTACAAATCACAAGACCGGAAACCCTCATTGCTTCTCTCTCCTAGAGACGCATGATCGGTTACCCCCGGTTCTTGTTGCGGATGGTTCCCCTTCCCCGGTTCACAGGACGGGCATGGTTCAAGTCACCCCGTCGCTTCGCTTAGTGGACACTCTCTATGTCCCGAAGTTCCCTTGCAATTTGCTCTCGGTTACTACTTTATGCAAGCAACTTCAGTGCTCTGTATTATTTACTCCTACTTCTTGTTGTTTTCAGGACCCGAGGACCCAACGGACGATTGCTACTGGGACTGAGAGTGGCGGCCTCTACTTCCTCGACAATGCTTACGCTCTGTCCGCCTTCTCTTCCACGTCTACTGATCTGCTTCAATGGCATCTTCGCCTTGGACATCCTCCTCCTCGGATTCTTCATCAGCTTCTTCCCCACTTACCTCAGACCAGTCCTCCGCTCAACTGTGATGCGTGTCAGCTTGGCAAACATCACCGCTCCTCCTTCCCGTCGAAGCAAGATCGTGGTTCCTCCCGCCCTTTTGATCTCATTCATTCTGATGTCTGGGGTCCTGCTCCTACTCTCACCGTTGGTCGGGGTAGTTCTTATTTTGTAACTTTTATTGATGATTTCTCTAGATGTACCTGAGTGTATCTTTTAAAAGATTGCTCTGAACTATTATCTGTATGGCAATCTTTTTATTATATGATTCAAACTCAATTTTCTTTATCTATTAAAGTGCTGCGCTCCGATAATGCAAAAGAATATCTCAGTCATGAGTTTTCCTTGTTTTGTATGCAACATGGTCTTATTCATCAGACCAGCTGTGTTTACACCTCCCAACAAAATGGGGTGGCGGAGCGTAAAAACCGTCACCTCCTTGATATCGCTCGCACTCTAATGACGCAGATGCAGGTGCCTCGCTCCTACTGGGGCTATACTGTTCTTCTTGCCTGCTATCTCATCAATCGCATTCCCTCTTCGGTTCTCCACGACAAGACCCCCTTCTCCATTCTCTACCCGGGCAAGGAACCCTTTCCTCTTCCTCTCCGTATATTTGGGTGTACGGCCTTTGTACATGCCCCGTCGGCTACCCGTGACAAGCTTTCCCCTCGTTCCACAAAATGTGTCTTTTTGGGATATTCGACCACTCAAAAAGGCTATTGTTGCTTTGACCCCGTTCTGCGCAAATAGTTTGTTTCCGCGGACGTCACCTTCTTCGAAAATGCATCCTACTTTTCTTCTCCATCCCCGCTTCCTCCTGCGGTCTCTTACTCTCCACCATCTCTCAGTGATCCTTCCACGTAGCTCGACGTCTCCCCTCCTATGTCATCTCCTCCTCCGTCTCCTTCTCTCTCTATTATACCCCCACCTTCTTCTCCGCAGCTGTCTCTCTCTAGTCCCGGGCCAACTTTCTCCGCCATGGACGCTCCGGTATCTGAAGCACGAGACGACCTAGATCTTCCCATTGCTCTTCATAAAGGGGTGCGGACGTGTACCCAACACCCGCTTGCGGCTGTTGTTTCCTATGATCGGCTTACTCCCTCTCGCAGGTGTTTTGCTTTGGCCATCTCGGCTACTACAACTCCCCGCACTTACCAAGAGGCTCTTGTTATTCCTCATTGGAAATCTGTCATGGATGAGGAAATCGCCACTCTTATTGAAAGGGGTACCTGGACCCTTGTTCCTCCTCCGATCGATACTGATGTGGTTGGCTGCCGCTGGGTGTTCGTTGTGAAGTTTTGCCCCGACAGCACTGTGGATCGTTACAAAGCCCGGCTGGTGGCCAAAGGCTTTACTCAGACTTATGGAGTACACTGCTTTGACACTTTCTCCCCGGTTGCTCGCCTCAGCACCATCCGGGTTCTTCTTTCAGTGGTCGTCAACAGGGAGTGGGCTATTTCCCAACTTGATGTCAAGAATGCTTTTTTGTATGGGGATCTTCAGGAGGATGTCTATATGGAGCAACCTCCTGGGTATGTTGCTCAGGGGGAGACACGAGTATGCCAGTTGAAGAAGGCCATCTACGGCCTAAAACAAAGCCCTCGGGCATGTTTCGACAAGTTTAGTGGCATTGTGGCTGCCATTGGCTTTACAAGAAGTTCAACCGATCACTCATTGTTTATTCACAAAACCGCATCGGGCCTTGTGGTTTTGGCGGTGTATGTGGATGATATTCTTCTTACCGGCGATGACCAGGCTGGGGTGGACTTGACAAAGAAACATCTCCGTCAACACTTAGTCACGAAGGATATGGGCTCCCCGAAATATTTTTTGGGGATAGAAATCTCTCGGAAGCCTGACTCGTTGGTTCTCTCCCAATGGAAGTATGCTCTTGATCTTCTACAAGAGGCAGGATTGACCGGTGCCAAACCGGCCAGGTATCCCATGGCCACTGGAGAGGACAAAACGTGGACAGATGACTCACCTCTTATATCCGATGCCACTAGGTATAGACGTCTGGTGGGCAAACTCATTTATCTCACGGTGACCAGACCTGACATCGCCTATGCTATAGGCAAGGTCAGTCAGTTCATGCAAGCTCCCAGGGAATGTCATCTTTAGTCTGCCTTGAAGATACTAGAGTATGTCAAAGCAGCACCAGGAAAAGGGCTACTCTTTCAGAAGCGTGGACATCTGAGAGTTGAAGCCTACTCAGACTCAAGCTATGCGGATGATAAAGTTGACCGTAAATCTACATCGGGTTTTTGCACATTTGTTGGAGGTAATCTTGTGAGCTGGAAGAGCAAGAAGCAGTCTGTTGTCTCAAGGTCCAGTGCAGAAGCCGAATACCGGAGTATGGCGTCAACCACGTGTGAGTTAAAATGGTTGCGGGCTCTCATGCTTGACCTAGGAGAGGTCTACGACTATCCTCTGCCTATGTTCTGTGACAACAAGGCCGCTATATACATATCCAAAAATCCGGTCTTTCATGAGAGAACGAAACATATAGAGGCCGACTGCCATTTCATCCGAGAAGAGGTCTTGAAGAGACAGATTTGCACTCCGTTCGTCACCTCCGACAAAGAGTTGGCAGATATCTTCACCAAGCCGGTTTCTACTTCCTTCTTCCATATCTGTGACAACATGGGAATGATTGATATCTATGCTCCAGCTTGAGGGGGAGTGTCGAAGTATGAGACCGGGCGATCTGGCGGTTTGAGCCTGGCGGGTTGTAGACCGGGCGGTCTGGCGATTTGTGTCCGGCGGGTTGATATCCAGACTGTTGCTGTGGTGTCTAGCGGTCTGACGGTTCATCTCCGACGGCTTGGAAACCGGGCGGTCTAGCGGTCTCCAACCGCATCTCTCTCCTGCTTCTGGTATTGCCGGGCGGTTAGAATATTGTCTAACCGCGCAGCTTGTTCCGGTCTGTTGTTCTAGCCGCTCGGAACTGTTGTATAGCTTTAGTCCCACATTGTTAGTTTGTATTCTATCCTCTCTCCTCCATTCTATAAAAGAGAGGCCATACCTTTGTAAATGATATCTTTTTGGATAATAAAAATTTCAATTATTCAAAGCTCTGGCTTGTTTTCTAGTCGTTTGTTCGCTACTCTAGTTGTTTGTTCGCTACTTTTAACACTTTCTTCCACTGGCTCGGATCCGCAGATCTTACAAACTCAGAACCCAAAATGGTTCCTACACCTAAGACTTTACACAAGTCCTACCTCAGATTTTTCCCTGAATCCTACCTCAGGCCTCAGCCCTACCTCAGCCTTTATAATTAGGCTTAAACCTCAGACTTTCCACAATTCCTACCTCGGGCACACTGCCCTATCTCAGCCTTTATAATTTTAGGCTTACAATCTTAGATCTAATAATAGATCCTACCAGAATTTTTTGAGTAATAAGTATCAAAAAACTTCACCAGCTAGATTTCTCTATTGATGTTGTCTTCTTGATCAGTTCTTGTATAGACTGATCCTTCTGATCCAACCTAACTTAGCTTTTCAAAACTTCTTGATTATGACAAATAAGGTGGATCTTCTCTTGAAGTTAAAGTTGATCTTCAGTCAGCTTCTTCCTTAGATTCAGATTGAACTCTGAATCTTTCTTGCAGAAAGGCCTTGATCTGTTAGAGTTCTTCTTTATGATCCAAAGATCTTTCTTAGTGATGCCTCACCTTATTTTTTTTATTCGTTTCCGATCAGGATCTTATATAGAGCTTGCTCTATGGTTACCGGCTGATCCGGTTCATAACAGATTTCTGACAGTTCTGACAGTGGTGTCAGACCAGTTAGTTATGACAGTTGTCAAGTCACCAGTCACGTCACCAGGTTCTTTAGTGTCTTTTCAACTCAGCATACAACACTCAGCAGACTGCTTCACATGTGTCGACACATATAGACTAAGTGTCGACACAAGTCTTCAAGGTGTCGACACAAATACTCCAAGTGTCGACACAGTCATACTTCTGCTTCTCAACACTGCTTTTTGTTGTATGTGTCGACACAAGTCCTGTGTATCAACACAACAGCTTCTTGTCTCAACATTTCTATTGCAGACAGATGGCGTTGAGTGTTTGTCAAATGGCGTTGAGTGTGTGTCGACACAAGTCCTGTGTGTCGACACAATTACTTCTGAACTCGACACAGCCTCTTGAGAGTTGGTGTGTCGACACAAGTGCTTCAGGTGTCGACACAGCTCCTGAGTGTCGACTCATCTTCTATTTTAAGTGTCGACACAATTCTGTTTTAAGTTGTCGACACAATCCTGGATGTCGACACCACTGTTTCTTTAGGTGTCGACATAGCTTTGAGTGTCGACACAACTTCTTTATAAGTGTCGACACATTTTGTCAGTGTGTCGACACAGCTTTCCTTAGTGTTGACATAGCAGTTGGGTGTCGACACAACTTCCCTGAGTGTCGACACAATTTGCCTATGTGTCGACACAGCTTGCCTGAGTGTCGACACAGTTTCTTCACAAGTGTCGACACTTTTACTTAGAAAATTTTCCTTCAAATACTTAAACCTGCACAATAAAACTCAAACTTCTATCAAATACACATTGATGCATATCATTGACTAAGTTGTGGCTTCTCCAAATCTAGTACACATTTTCTAATGTACCCAACAATCTCCCCCTATTTGGAGAAGTCATAACCCTTAGTCAAAGATATACATCTCTTAAGATAAAACTAAATTGTAAATAGATGAAAAAAAAACATTTCAGAGCAGGTTATCACACATAATCATTGTAAAAAACAACCACTTAATACTGAAACATATTTCATTAATCAGTAAAATTATGGTTTACAAGAATTTCTTATAGAACAAAAGGAAAAGTAATACATTGTTCTATTACAAGAACCTAGCAATCTTATTACTGACTAGGTTCCTTAATAATTATTCCTTTGTCAGACTTGATTTTAGCCTGCACAGAAGGTTCAGCAACCTCAGCTAGCTTTTTCCCTTTGAGAGTTTTCTTCTTCAATTCTTCAGCCTTGATCTTCTGTCTTTCAAAATAGTGAAAATGTTTGGGGAAGTACTTGCTTGGCTCTTGAGCATTAGCAGGTAGCTTCCCAGCCTTAGCACTTCTTCTATGCTGTAGAATTGCTTCTTGTCCAGCTTGATATTTATTCCACTCTTGCTCAGAATATCACTTACCTCTGTCATGGGTTTTATCCTTAACAGCTTTCCAGGCAGTAAGTATGATATTTTTAGAAGTTGGGCTCCACTGCTCAAAATCTGGCTTCAGCTCAGCCTGCTCTCTGAATCTCTTCTTGGAGAGTTGAGCTTAATTCCTTCTGAGCTTCCAATACAGCTTCTGACATTTCAACCTTTTCCAGAATTACATTTTGTATCTCTGGTGGAGGACTATACATTTTCAGCACTTCTTCTTGAACCATCTCAAAATCAGCTGAGGGTTGATCACCTGAGCAACTTTAGGCTGATCTCCTTCAAAATATTCAGGTTGTATCCCAAACTCAGCTACATTAGCATCATCACAAAGAGGAGGATATCCAAGAGTAGCTCTGATGTTATTGGTAGTCCATTTAGTATGGTCAGAGCTGACTTTGACTAGTAATCTCTCCCACTTTATGACTTCTCTTGCAATATGATCTCTTAAATCTTCTTTCTAGAATCTGACTTGATCAGCTATATATTCAGTTCCCTCTTTAAAATAAGCTCTGAATTTTGTCAGGAAGGTTTTTATTTTCTCCTGAGATTTTTGAAATGTGGCTTTGACAACAGATATATCTTCCTGGATTTGCTTGGAGATTTCAGCCTTTAGAGTAGTGCTAGAATCAGTGAGCTTTGTCAATATTTCATGATGTGAATCCTTGAGATTTTCATTCATTCTAATTCTATTCTCTAGTACATATCCCTGCTTCACTTCAATTTCATCCACTTTAGCTTGTATATCTTGTTGTTGCTTGGCCAGGAACACCACAGCATTACCTCCTTTATGGAAGCAATCTGTCATCTCCTTCTTATTTTGTTTCACTTCAAATCTAATGGATTTGATATCCTGGGCCAACTGAAACTGTAACTCCTTATGAGTTTCATCCATATATATTTCTATAGTCTGCCTTTGATTATCTAGTTTTATTTGCATCTGGACCAGTAAAGAACTGAAGTCCACAGTTGATGTAGATGGTGTTGTTCTCACTTGCAAAGCTTTCTTATATCCAGAACTCTTCTTCTTTAACACAGACAACTTTCTTTTCTTAGTCAATGTGGCTTCTTCATTTTCTGAAGATTCAGATGTACTTTTAATATCAACAGTTTCTTTTTCAGCTGGGGTATCCTTGGATAACTCCCCCTCAGTCCTTGGGATTTCCTTTTCTGTTTCAATTTTCTCCCCCTCAGTCCTTGAAATTTCCTTTTCTTTTTCAATTTCCTCCCCTTCAGTCCCATCAGTAAGAGGATCAGGAAATAATTCTTCCATTGTAAATTCCTGTTGTATCTGTTCAGAAGGAATAAGATTAGTTTTTTTTAAAAAAACTACTTAAAAGACTAACCACTTGAAAGACTTCTTTTGTCGTGTAAACAAAAGTGTCCTTTTGAACAATTTTTGAGGAGAATACTATACTACAACACTAGTCTGTGGAGAAGAGACTTACTGGCTCATGTTGAGCATCATTCTTATCAGTTACTTCAACTGCAGTGTTGATTTCAGATACAACATCCATTATTGTGTCTGCAGCTAAGTCACTATCCAGGACAGCATCATCAATACCTCCCCCTTGGGCAGGCAACTCAGTTTCTTTTTCTAGGTTTTCTCCCCCTGGAGTAGATTCAACTTGTTGCTCTTGGGGCTCACAGTCCTTTGCTTAAGCATGAACATATTGTTTTTGCTGGTCTTCATCAGAACTGAAGACCACTTCCTCCTCAGAATCATTGGAGGAGTCAGCCTGTACAACCACCTTCTTTTTCTTCTTGTCTTTGTTAGTTTGCTCCTTAGGAGTAGGGACTTCCTTGGTTAGAACTCTGTCCCATCTTGACAGTATCCTTACATCCATTTTTCTCATATGATTTATCTCAGAGCCATTTGCTTGTTTTAGAACATCTGGAATTACTGATGTTAAGCAAAGGCTGAGGATCCTACCAAGGTTAGGTTTCTTTATTCCTTCTTGTAGTTTATCAAACACTACTACTGCCCAGTCAGTGTTTATCTTGAATATGATTCTCACCATCAGATTGAACATGTGGGAAGAAATCCGATCATGTTCACCTGTTTTGCAGATAATCACCTTGCCCACCACTTCTGAAAGAAATTTTCCTTGGGAATTCATCCCTTTTCTATTGATAGATGAACCAATATTAATACTGGGATTCAGTCCACACCATCTTAATGCTTCAGTTATTTGGGATGGAGTAATTTCGTTTGTATCCTTAATCAATGGCAGATGTAGTGCTTTTCTGATTGATTTCAAAGTGAGCTTCACCTAGGTACCTTGAATAGATGCCTTGATTTTTGTTCCTTTAGAGTCCAATTAAGCGGTTGTGTAGAACTCCATGACTTCTTTCTTCCAAATTTTGGTTGGTTCTGAAACAAAAAATTCTAGTCCATTTTCAGAAATTAGGGCAATAACTCCCTGAATTTCGTTAGAAGCAGTTGTGAAACCGTCGCAAACCAGTTCGTAACCTTCATTAACCTTGTATTCTTGGTGTGGCGCTATTGATGTAAGTACTAGAGGATAAGAGAAGAGAAGGTCTATGTCGACAGAAGGTGTAGAGTCAAAAATTCTGATAGCGTAGTCGACCAGATTTTGGAATCACCTTTTTATAGTACTTGTGTCAAGGGCAGGTCAAAAGATGGGCCTAAGTCGACAAGTCAGTTTTTGTGTCGACATTCAAATGACCTAGGTCTTGACAGAACTTAAGCTGAGTCGACACAACTATGTGTTGACATACTAATATCTAAGTCGACAAAACATATTTTAAGTCGACACACTTATGTCGACACTGACAACTTAAGTCTCGACAGAGTTGTGTCGACACCAACTTCTTGTGTCGACACAAAAATCCTCATGACTTATAGTCTCGACAAGGTTGTGTCGACACCTATTCTTCTGTCGACACAAATACTGTTTCTGTGTCGACACATCATTTTCCTGTGTCGACAGAACATACTGAGTGTGTCGACACAACTTGCTTGTGTCGACATAAACTTTGTACTTAGACAAATTTCAAGAGAAATTTGGTGCTTACTGATGCTACTCATGGAAACTTATGTTAACCTATTCTAGGTCCAACATACCTAATTCAATTTTGAAATTATTGAATTTAGTTTCATCCAGTGGTTTTGTGAAAATATCAGCTATTTGATTATCTGATTTTACAAACTCTAGACTAATATTTTCCTTTTCAACATGTTCTCTAATAAAATGAAACTTTATTTCTATATGCTTGGTCCTACTGTGTGATACAGGATTCTTAGTAATAGAAATAGCACTTGTAGAATCACAAAATAGTGGAATTCTACTTACCTGGATGTCATAATCTTCTAGTTGATGCTTCATCTACATCAATTGTGCACAGCAGCTACCTGCAGCTATATACTCTGATTCAGCTGTTGATATAGCTACACTGGTTTGCTTCTTACTGCTCCATGACATCAGCCTCCCACCAAGGAACTGACAGGTTCCTGTGGTACTTTTTCTGTCTTCTTTGCATCCAGTAAAATCTGCATCTCAGAAACCTATTAATAGAAAATCTCTATTCTTAGGGTACCAAAGGCCTAGATTAGGTGTGCCCTTAAGATATCTTAAAATTCTTTTAGCTGCAGTATAATGAGATTCCTTAGGGCATGCATGATACCTAGCACAGACACATGTTGTATGCATGATGTCAGGTCTACTAGCAGTCAAGTATAGTAGGGAGCCAATTATCCCTCTATACAAAGACTCATCAATAAGTTTCCCTGCTTCATCTTTGCATATAGGCATACTTATTCTCATTAGAGTTTTCATTGTAGAAGCTGAGTCCAAACCATACTTCTTAATCAACTCCTTGGTGAACTTAGACTAGGATATGGACAACCCACTCTCAGTCTGTCTAACTTGAAGTCCCAAGAAGAACTTCAGCTCACCCATACTACTCATCTCAAACTTCCCTTGCATAAGTTTGGCAAACTTCCTACAAAGGCTGTTTTTAGTAGAACGAAAGATAATGTCATCCACATATATCTGGACTAGTATTATCTTGCCTTTTGATTCCCTATAGAATAGAGTTTTGTCTATCTTTCCTCTAGAGAATTTATTCTCAATCAGGAAGGCAGACAAGGTTTCATACCAAGCCCTTGGAGCTTGTTTCAAACCATATAGAGCTTTCCTAAGCCTATATACATAATCAGGAAAGTGAGAGTCTACAAAACCTGAGGGTTGTTCTATATCGACTTCTTCTTTTAAATTACCATTCAGAAATATTGATTTCACATCCATTTGATATACTTTGAACCCTGGATAGGCAACATAGGCTAAGAACAGCCTTATTTCCTCCAGCCTTGCCACTGGAGCAAAGGTTTGATAAAAATCTATACCTTCCTCTTGCCTGTAGCCTTTTGCTACCAGTCTAGCCTTGTTCTTGACTATAGTGCCATTCTCATCAAGCTTGTTCCTGTAGATCCACTTAGTTCCTATTATGTTGTGATCCTTAGGTTTTGGCACTAGTTCCCAGACCTTATACCTTTTGAACTGACTGAGCTCTTCTTGCATTGCATCAATCTAGTTGGTGTCTTGCATGGCCTCTTCAATCTTCCTAGGTTCTATCTGAGACAGGAAGCTAGAACATAAAACTGTGTTCATGCTCCTACTCCTTGTTAGAATACCCTGACTTGCATCACCAATGATCTGGTGAGCTGGATGATCCTTCAGGTGTCTTCTTGCTGGAGGAATTCTGTCAGTATTATGGCTATCTCAAGTTTCCTCATCTTGTTGCTCCACATTTTCTTCTTCACCTAGAGGGACTTGATCTCCCCCTGGATAGCTGGCATCTTTATCCTCATCCAGTTTAGCAGGAACATCTTCATTGATGGTCAGCTTGTCCAGCTTATCTGTTAGACCTGTAGAACTAACTGAAGAACTAGACAATTCACTGTTAATAAACATTGACTCATCAAATACAACATGCACAGATTCTTCTACAACTTGAGTAGTCAAGTTATAGATCCTGTATGCTCTACTATGGTTATTGTACCCAACTAATATCCCTTCTATGGATTTGGCAGCAAACTTAGTTTGGTAGTGTTTACCATTGACTAGTACAAAACACTTACTACCAAAGATTCTGAAATAAGATATGTTTGGTTTTCTGCTTTTTAAAATCTGGTAGGGAGTCATCTTTGTGTTTCTTGTTGATGGAGGCCCTATTGAGTACATGACATACAGTATTTACAGCCTCAACCTAGAAGTATTCAGAGAGAGTAGTGTCATTCAGTAGAGTTCTACTGGCTTCAATTAGAGTCCTATTCTTTCTTTCAGCAACACCATTTTGCTGAGGAGTTCTAGGTGAAGAGAATTCCTGATGAATCCCAAGTTCTTCACAGAATTTTGTCATACATTCAGACTGAAATTCTGTTCCATGGTCACTTTTGATTTTGACCACTGAGCTGTTGTATTCATTCTGTATTTGTCTGACAAAAGTCTGGAAAATAGTTGGGGTTTCAGATTTCTGCCTCATGAAGAAAACCCATGTAAATATAGAATAGTCATCCACAATAACAAGTGTGTATGCTTTCCTACCAAGACTATGAACTGGCATAGGACCAAACAAATCCATATGCATGAGATACAAACATCTCTTTGAATCTTTGATGTCAAGTGACTGAAAAGAGGACTTAGTCTGCTTGCCTTTTTGATAAGCTGAGCACGCACCCTCTTTTATGCACTGAACTTGAGGACCATTCCTCCCTAATCCCATGCTGAAAAGTATTCCAATTGACTTATAGTTCAGATGAGCTAGCCTCTTGTGCCATTTGACACATAGAGAAGCTTTCTCTCCTGCAACCAAACAAATAGGTGAGTTGTTAGACTCACATTCTAGGTTAAGGCAATACACATTTCCTTTCCTAGTGCCAATCAAAATGATCTCTTGATCACTTGACCTTTTTATTAGGCACTCCCCTTTGTGGAAGGAAATATCATAACCTAGATCACTAAGTTAACTTATGCTAATCAGGTTATGTTTTAGACCCTTTACATAAGCCACTTTAGTGATTGTAATTGAATCACAAGATATGTTACCAAATCCTTTTATGATTCCCTTTTCTGATCCACCAAAGATAACTTTTGGTCCATTCTTTATGGGCACATAGTTCCTCAACATTCTCCTTGTTCCAGTCATATGTCTGGAACAGCCACTATCCAAGTACCATATAAAGGTATGGTCACTTGGATTTACCTATAATAAATAATGAATCACTTACCCTTAGAACCCAACTTGCTAGTGGGTCCTAGGTCCTTGTTAGTTTGAAACCCTGTGATTGATCTAACAGGAATCCTACTTTTGGTTTTAACACTTAAGTTAAACCAGCAATCCATGGCAAAGTGGCCCACCTTGCCACAACACCAACACGCAAACCTATTATACCTATTCTTAGGTACAGGCCTTCTTACTTTGTTGTCAGTAGACTTATTAAGTGTTGGGGCTGGTACAACATTCTTCAAGAACTCCTCTTGAATATGATGGGCATGCCTATAGATTGGTCTACTGACATTTTCACCCTTGCACATGAGATTTTCATGCTCACAGTGACCATGTGTAATGTCATGATCATACCTGTTAGTAGGATTCACTACCTTCTTAAAGAAAATAGGGGGATTAATAGCTTGAGGTTGAATTGGGACTTTATCTTTTTTATGAGAATTGGTAACCCTAGTTCTTCCCTTGAAGCCTAGACCAGTCTTTCCTTTTTGTGAAACAAAATTATCTATCAAAGGTAAGACTAATTTTGGCTTGGAGAATTTTGCCACTAGCTCTCTCTCTTGCTGAAATTTTCCCTCCAGTTTCTTGATATGATTCTCTTTGAATGCGAATGTGCTCATTTGAATAATTGTAATGTTTTTCAATTTGGCAACCTCATTCAGTTTTTGATCCAGCAGTTTTGCTGAATCTGCTGCAGCCAGTTTGAGAGACTCAATCTCCTTGGCATGCTCTTTAACAAGAAACTTACTCTTCTTTAGAGCATGCAACAATCCACCATACTCATTAATGAGTTGGTGAACATCCCCCTCAGACTCAGATCCATCCACTTCTTTTGAAGAAGATGCTTCTGATTCTGATCCAGTAAAGTAATCTGAGACTAGGGGTAAGTTGTTTACCTTACTTGGTCCAGGCTGATCCTGGCACTTATCTTCTTCTGATTGAGCCATCAGCCCTTTACAAAAATATCCTTCTACTCCATTTATGGAGTCCAGCATCTGTAGGAATTCTAGTTCCCTAGAATCCTCTTTTGTTGAGAAGAGTCCGGCATATGCTTCTGCCTCTTCTTCAGATTCTGAAGATGAAGAGTCTGTCCAACTCTTCTCTTTCTGAGCCATTAAAGACATCTCCTTCTTGCCTTTGACCAGCTGCTTCTTCTTGTCCTTTGACTCCTTCCTTTTGTCAGGACAGTCAGTTATGACATGCCCAGACCTGTTGCAGCAATAACACACAATCTTAGAATTAGATTGTTTACCAGGTTTAGAAGCATACCTGTCCTCCTTAGGTGTCTTCTTCTTCCTGTAGTATTCATCCTTGGAATAGGATGTAGATGAAGGCATGGTTCTCCAATTCTTTTTCTTCACGAACCTTTGAAATTGTCTTATGAAGGCAGCAAAGTCTTCATCAGATGTATGACTATCTGATGTACTTGTTTCAGGAACACCTTCTTCTGCTTCAGTACTCCTTCTAGGTGGATAAGGAGATTTTCTCCTACCCTTCCTTGAGCCCTCAGCCTTGAAGGCTACTGACTTTTCTATGTTCAGATCTGCTGCCCTTCTCTTCCTCTTTCCTAGGAGTAAGCTGCATTTCATATGAAAGCAGTTTTCCAAAAAGTGTAGGTGGAGGTGTGTCGGCCAATCTGGCCACTTCCCTGATTGCACATATCTTAGTGTCTCAATCCTTTGTTAGGTACTTAAGAAACTTGTCATTCAGTTCATAAGTACTGAAAACTCTTCCATAATGTCATCAGTTCATTCACTATTCTGAAAAACTTTTTATAGCATTCAGCTATGCTGTCAGTTTTATTCTGCCTAAAGCTCGCATATTCCTGATTTAGCATAGAATTTCTGTCCTCTCTGACTTCTTCTTAACCTTTTATATAGACAATCAATGTATCCCACATTTCTTTGGAAGTTTTACAGTGTACAAGATTCTGGAATGTTGCATCATCTATGTCACTTATAATTATATTCTGAGCTCTTTTATCTAATATAGCCAAGATGATTTCATCCTTAGTCATCTCTGAATAACTCTTTGGAGTTTGAATGTTTGCATCAAGAACTGAAATCTTCATTGGGATGAAGGGCCTTCATGTACTGTGATATAAATTCTTAGATCAGATGCTTCCATAAATAGCCTGACCCTTTCTTTCCAAATGCCAAAAGATTCTTTCCTGCATATGGGCAATTTCATAGAACCAAACTCCTTTTGATTTTCACTTGAACCCATTCTTGTTATCTATTATTTGCCTTGGAGAAATCCTCCGACTGTTAGGTCAAATTTTGAGGAACCTCCCTCTGATACCACTTGAAAGACTTTGTTTCAAGAGCCTAAAGACCTAGAGGGGGGGTGAAAAGGTTCTAATCTTTTTGAGTCTTTTTGATTTTAAGGCAAACAGATATTTATAACTTCTTTTAGCACAGAATAATTCTATCTACAAAAATTAAATATAACACAGCAAACACCAGATCTATAGTGGTTCCCAAAGATATGGGTACATCCACTTTCCCCCTTCGCCTATCTAGCAGATAACTGGATTCAGCCTAACTTCCTTCCACTGGCTCGGATCTGCAGATCTTATAAACTCAGAACCCAAAATGGTTCCTACACCTCGGACTTTACACAAGTCCTACCTCAGATTCTTCCCTGAATCTTACCTCAGGCCTCAGCCCTACCTCAGCCTTTATAATTAGGCTTACAACTCAGACTTTCCACAAGTCCTACCTCAGACACACTGCCCTACCTCAGCCTTTATAATTTTAGGCTTACAATCTCAGATCTAACAATAGATCCTACAAAAATTTGTGAGTAATAAGTATCAGAAAACTTCACCAGCTAGATTTCTCTGTTGATGTTGTCTTCTTGATCAGTTCTTGTATAGACTGATCCTTCTGATCTAACCTAACTTAGCTTTTCAAAGCTTCTTGATTAGGACAAATAAGGTGGATCTTCTCTTGAAGTTGAAGTTGATCTTCAGTCAGCTTCTTCCTTAGATTCAGATTGAACTCTGAATCTTTCTTGCAGAATGGTCTTGATCTGTTAGAGTTCTTCTTTATGATCCAGAGATCTTTCTTAGTGATGTCTCACCTTGTTTTTTTTATTCGTTTCCGATCTGGATCTTATATGGAGCTTGCTCTATGGTTACCGGCTGATCCGGTTCATAACAGATTTCTGACAGTTCTGACAGTGGTGTCAGACCAGTTAGTTATGATAGTTGTCAAGTCACCAGTCACGTCACCAGGTTCTTCAGTGTCTTTTCAACTCAGCATACAACACTCAGCAGACCGCTTCACATGTGTCGACACATATAGACTAAGTGTCGACACAAGTCTTCAAGGTGTCGACACAAATACTCCAAGTGTCAACACAGTCATACTTCTGCTTCTCGACACTGCTTTTTGTTGTATGTGTCGACACAAGTCTTGTGTGTCGACACAACAGCTTCTTGTCTCGACATTTCTGTTGCAGACAGATGGCGTTGAGTGTTTGTCAAATGGCGTTGAGTGTGTGTCGACACAAGTCCTGTGTGTCGACAAAATTACTTCTGAACTCGACACAGCCTCTTGAGAGTTGGTGTGTCAACACAAGTGCTTCAGGTGTCGACACAGCTCCTGAGTGTCGACTCATCTTCTATTTTAAGTGTCGACACAATTCTGTTTTAAGTTGTCGACACAATCCTGGATGTCGACACAACTGTTTCTTTAGGTGTCGACATAGCTTTGAGTGTCGACACAACTTCTTTATAAGTGTCGACACATTTTGCCAGTGTGTCGACACAGCTTTCCTGAGTGTCGACATAACAACTGGGTGTTGACACAACTTCCCTGAGTGTCAGCACAATTTGCCTGTGTGTCGACACAGCTTGCCTGAGTGTCGACACAAGTTTCCTGAGTGTCGACACAGTTTCTTCACAAGTGTCGACACTTGTACTTAGAAAATTTTCCTTCAAATACTTAAACCTGCACAATGAAACTCAAACTTCTATCAAATACACATTGATGCATATCATTGACTAAGTTGTGGCTTCTCCAAATCTAGTACACATTTTCCAATGTACCCAACAGGAAGGACTTGGTGTTTTTTTGCGAGGAAGCATAGAGGGATTTGGTGTATGTTCTTATCAAATGTTGAGACAGGGTCTTTTAGGTAGAGGTCGTTGATGGTCTCTATGCCTTGAGATGTCAGAATGATGTGAGCTTTCATGATTGCAGAACACGAAGAGCCCTAGATCTATGGGGCAGAGCGGTGTCATATGGCTATTGGGGCCTCGAGATGGCGGCCACGAGGGTAGGTCCAAGATAAGTGCGCCATTTACTCTTTACCTTACACTTTGTGAGGGGCTTCGTACAGTATGAAGGATGCGGGGGCGTCCCATCCCTTGAATAGATGATGCCTCGAAGGATAGCGTTGACACGAGGGAAGTATTTAATTGCATATGTGTCGTGCACACACTTTATTCCTTTTGTTAGTGTTTTCCCTTATTATTGCGGGCATGACTTAGTGTCATAACATGTTCTTACTTGTTTGGAGACCCTTTTGGTGTTTTACGGAGATGTTCTCATGTTTTAGGCTTTGTGCATTGATGAGTAGCATGCATTGCGGTGGTCCGGAGGTACTTGATGTTTTATGTTCCTTGCGCGCGATGCACTTTCTCTAGCAATTGTCGCCAAGCATTTGTGTCGAGGACTTGTTGCTTAATCGTGATGAGGAGGGCATTTGCCCCCTTGCCATGGCGGAGTGATGGTCTTGGAATCTATTATACTGGGTGTGGTGAAGGACTTTTGTTTGTTTGCATTTCAGAATGAATCGAGGTTGGTTCCATTGATGATGGTGAAGGACATTTACATATCTGGTTGGATGGGCAAAGAACCTTTGTTTGTTCGGTCCTCGGACTAGGGGTACTTCTGAATGAAGGTGGTGAAGAAATTTGTTCATTCGTGCCCCTAGAGGACTAGGGTCCATCTTGAAATACCCACTCCCCCAACCATAGCCCGAGTCGGGTCGGAGACTGGCCTTACTTGCCCAAGACGTCCACTCAGTGTTCCCCAAGTGGCAATGACCCACTCTACTAAGCACTAGTTGGCTACTTTGCTCGTCTTAAATCACAACATTCATATCACATCATAGAGTATGTGAAAGCATCAACAAGAAGCCATAGAAAAATATATATCAATATATATTTAAAGAGAGAAAACTAAGGTCATAGCCATTTTTAATACATCTAGCCTGTAGGCTGCAAAAGTATTACCACTACCAACTCCTCACACTCTCAAGTCTACTCGTTAGTACTCACGTATCGAAAGTCCGGAGAAGACATGGGTGTCTTTGCTCGGGTCGTCCTATCAGCTGACATGTTGCCCCGCGAAACCTGGGTATCACGGTGTTCTGTCTCCTATGAATGGTTATTAAAATAATCGTTAGTCACATAGCTAAGTGGAAACACATCTCCTCCCCGAATCCATATCTTAGGGATGAGCTCACGCACCTAACAAAAGTAAATAGATGAAGCACGAGTGGGTTAATACAACATTTCATATATAAGCTAGGAGCAACTATCAAATGAAAGTGCATCATAGTATAACTGGAAAAGCAGCAGCATTATACGTCAATTATAATAAACGCTCCACTAGCAATCAACACAATAAGTATTCACAACCTGTATTCACACCGCAAGTATTCAAAACTGTGAATACTCCGCAGGCGTTCAAGCCATGCACACACCCTATGTCGATATAGTATGGGCTAGTTCTATTCAAGCAGGGTAGCGAGCCATGCGGGCCTAACCGATGTGGTCGTCGGTGATAGTGGTCAGTCCTGCCAGTTCTGGGGATGGTCGTACCTAACTACCCAAGCCCGAACATATAACCTCATGTACTCTTGAATGCGAAGCGACATCTGGAAAAATTGTATTTTGGCCGACCAGCAGAAGAAACCCAATGGGAAAATATATAACGGTCGGTCACCATCTACATGTCGCATTGAGTAATCGAACTTCCCGCAACAGTACGAATGGTCTGCGAAAATGACTGACCCATCACAATTTACTGCAAGCAATTTAAAAGCAATCAGTTTTAATCAATTATGCTGTCACGCACCAGGTCTGCGGCGGCTTTCCCTACTATGTTTCAAATAATTCGGGCAAGTGACATTCGGCTCGACTTTCGACAAGGAGCGTGGGAGCACTTTATTTGGTGCTAATCCTAGAGGAATATCTCAACTCTCGTTATCCCCAACTAAGTCTAAACCTAACAAATAACTGCTCATTATAGCAGGAATCGTGCTTAAAATAGTAAATTGCATGAATAAAAGTGCAGTAATAAAAGCTGTTGAGAATATAAGCAGCAGAATTGAAATGCTGAAATGAAATATGACCAGCACGAAACAGGAGTAGTACTGAACTGGAAGAACTGAAATTAAGTACTGAAAGGAACTGAACCAGTACAAGACTAAAATAGTACTTAAAAGAAATGAACTGAACTGAAACTAAATAAAAAGTATCAGTATGAGACTAGAAGGAGTGCTTAAAAGAAATAAACTGAACTAAAAGTAAATAAGCAGGACCAGTACGAGACTAGAGTACTGAAAAAGAAGTACTAAACTAAAATAAATAAAGGAACTGGAGCAGTACAAGACTGAAATAAATCATTAAAAAATGGTTAGTAGTTCAATCACTTCATTCAGGAGGCTTCAGTTCCATCTTCGTTCATAGGAGACAAGTTCAGTTCCATCTCCGTTCATAGGAGGCAAGTTTAATTCCATCTCCGTTCTCAGGAGGCAGGTTCAGTTCCATCTCCATTCACAAGAGGCATGTTCAGTTCCAATTATATTTTTAGGAAGTTTCTTTGAGTTTCACCCATTTTTAATATCCGATAATATTTCAGTAGTATCTTTCAATCACGGCTTAATCGGATTAGAAGGCTTACTATGATTTACACATTTATTATTCATCTGAGAATAAACAACAACTCATTTGCTCGTGTAGGATCGAATCCGAGAAACTCGTTAGAGAACACATTATTCCTCGAATTTTAACCTCGAAGATTGTTTCCAACACATGAGGGAAATTATTCGCCCAAAATGAGGTTGGGCATTATTCTACTCGCAGCTCGTATTTTCATCTTCCGAGCCCACTCAAATACCTGAGAGTTATTTTAAAAACGAGGCGCTCGGTGATTTTGTAAAAACCTCAAAACAATCAAAGCTTGAAATCATGTCTCGATAACTCTCATCGATTAATTAATTAAACTTAATGTTCAATTTAAAAGTGGTCGCATGCTACGATTTTCATTTTTGAAAAATTTTGAGTGCATCAATTTCCGAGCGCGACCCTAGGATCCAAGAAATCAAAAAATCTTCAATTTTACCCCAAGGTTTCTATTGCGGTTCGCTTAATGCCCTCGGTAGACCGGTTCCGGATCGGTCCGTCTTAGCCCCGGACGATCAAGTTCGCACACAGTCAAAGTAGAAAAGGAGAGATTATACACACACAACTTTAGCGTGGAAAACCCCGGAAAGGGGAAAAAACCATGTGGCCGGGTCTGTGCCAGCCAAGATCCACTATTTGCCTCTATTATAGTGCTCTTGTAGAGAGAATGCGAGGGCGACAGGCCGTGCCTCGTTACAAATACTGGGGGTGTTGGGTATTGTATCCACAATGTACCTGATTTGAAGAAGACCTTGAACAAGCTAAGGTGAATTCACTATGTATTTGATGAATTTCTTCTAGTTGTGCTTGCAGCTATTCATTGCTAAGTACACACCAATGTCAGGGTGCAGTAGGTCAATATACATGGGTCTGTGCAACATAATCCCTCGTTGAGCAGATCAGTGTGTTGGCTTACGTGTACTCTCTCTATTGGAGTGTACTTATTTCCAAGCACAGGGTCATGAAAGATCATGAGCAGACAAGGAGCAAGGATGGGCCAAAGACCAGCTCACGGGTTGAAAGACGAGAATCGTCTAAGTGTAAATCGTCGAGAATCACTAAGTGATTCTCGTCGATTCGTCGAGAATCACTAGTGATTCTCGACGAGTCGTCGAGAATCACTAGATGATTCTCGTCGGGTTGGGCCGGCTGTCTCGACGCAGTCAGAAAATTCTCTAAGGCAGAATCGTCGAGAATCACTAAGTGATTCTCGCCGATTCGTCGAGAATGACTTTGCATTCTCGACGATTCGGCGAGAATCAAATGTGATTCCCGCCGATTCTCCCCGGCCTCTCTAACCTGTGCAGCCAGAATTTGCCAAGTAGAATTCGGCGAGAATCGTAAGTGATTCTCGCCGATTCGTCGAGAATCACCTACGATTCTCGCCGATTTTGCCTTGGGCAATTTTTCCGAATTCCTGGACCGGTCCATGTTACCTGCAGCTATTTGAACCGGACTTTGGTCTTTGCTTTGGTGGGGCCCACAACGGTCATCTCCATGACCTATTGTATAAATACACATGTATTTGTGTACAGTGGTTCACGGATACAGAATACGAAAGCCGAGCCGCCGACTAACCCTAAAATCGCGAACCAGCTCCGCCTCCGTCGCCGCCGCTTGTGCAGTGGTCACCGTAGCAGATCTCGATCTCCTCCAGATCCCCGGTGACAGAAGCCAAGTCTTGCACAACGTCTCACGCGTCTAACCAGAGATCTTTTGTCTCTTGATTTGAGATAGGGAAATCCATCCCCGTCCGAATCGATCGAGACGATCGATCCTAGTGTGATCGTTGGAAGACCTTGCCGACTTCGCTAAGAAGATTGAATCTCCAGTGCATCGCTGCTGTTTTCAGTTGCCGCCGCCAACACCGAGAGCCTTGCCGCCGCCCTTTTCCGCCGCCGGTCTCAGGGAGATTTTCTCCAAGAAAGATCAAGGGTTGTGGACTTTTCGTTGCCTACAAGAACAAGTAGTCTAACGAAAAGAGACACCTAGATCTTCAAGTTGTTTGTATTTCTTATACACTCCAATTTCTTTTTCATTGTAAAGGAACATTTGGTTCCTAGTTGTAGGGTTGGGTGCAACCCGTGTTGTGGGAGTGTTGACTCCTACGTGTGGAAGGGTTCCTTCCGATAGTGCAAGGATTGGATTTCAATCCTGTTGGTGAAATGACCGAGTCGTCCCTGGTTGGGAGATAGGTTGAAGGGGGAAAGTGGACGTACCCAAATCGGGGAACCACTATAAATTGCCTGTGTTATTTTCTGTGCTGTGTGGTTTGTTTTGATTCTGCAGGTACCGTTTTTAATTCCGCAAAAGCGACAAAAGTCACCTATCCCCCCCATAGGTGAAGGTAGTTGACACTAGGTGAACTTACAAGTGGTATCAGAGGGAGGTTACTCATCAAAAAGGTTCACACCTTGAGTAGAATCCTGCCACCAGTGTCAAGAAGAAGACCGATATCTTCCATGGACGGACTCAAGCACTCCGGCAAAATCCCAGTGTGCACTAGACTGAACTTTCCTATCTGGAAGGAAAGAATCAGATTCTACATGGAAGCAGTCGACCCCCGGCTATTCATGATAGTGGAGGAGGGACCTTACATTCCCACTAAGGCCTCCACCATTGATCCTACCAAGAAAGTGCCCAAGAAACTTTCGGAAATGGACAAGGACGAAATGGTGCTGTTCGGACTCGACAAGAAAGCTCAGAACATCCTGGTAAGCGCAGTTGACGACTCTATGATGCAGAACTTCTGCAACTGCAGGACAGCCAAGGATCTCTAGAGCTGCCTGATTGTATTAATGGAGGGCACGGATGAAGTGAGGGACGATCGAAGATCCCTCCTCAACCAGAAATATGAGGCCTTCAGGCAAGGGCCCATGGAGGAGATCAGAGTTACCTTCAAAAACTTCCTCAAGATCGTCAATGCACTCAAGGGATATGGAAGAGTGTTCACTGACGGTGAGCTCAATGATAAGTTCCTTAGGTCCCTTACTAAGGAATGGGACACGAAGATCTGCGTCATCCGAGAGTTTGGCAGACTTGCGGAAACCGACCCTCAGATTCTGTTCGGGAAGCTCATGTCCTATGAGCTTCAATTGAACATAAGGAAGGTCGAAGAGGAAGCAGAGAAAGCCGCAGCCAAATAAAAGACCGTGGCCCTAAAAGCCATTCATTCCAGAAAGGGCAAGGGTGCTGCTTCTTCCCGTGCGTGGAAGAAGGATGAAGAGGAAGACTCTGAGCCAAGCTCCTCCGGCTCAGAATTGTCTGAGGAAGACTTATCCCTTATCACACGGGAATTCAAGAAGTTCCTCAAGCTGAGGAATCAGAGAAAGAGAAACGGCTCCTCTTCAAGAGATCAGAAGAAGAACTATTCTTCTGACAGGTATGTTTCCAAACCGAACAAACACCGCTCATCTGACATTATTTGCTTTGGTTGCAACAAGCCAGGACACGTCGTGGCCGACTGCCATCAAGGTAAGAGGGAAAAGGGAAAGGGAGAGGAGCACAGGTCCTCAAAAGACAAGAAGAAGGAGAGGAGTTACATCGCAAAAAGCCAAAGACGCTGAGTGAATCTGACACATCAGACACCAGCGATGACGAGGAAGCCTACTTTGGGCTAATGGGTCGCTGTGACTCGGAAGGAGATTGCCCCCCATTTACTGGGAAGGTAAAAGCTCACACCCCTCTCTCCGACTCTGACTCTGATCCTGAGTCTCAGGATGATGACCCTGAGGATAGCCCTTCGGCCCGTGAAGCTGAGCTCCTCGAGAAGTATGAGCTTCTGCTCAATGCTTTCGTGGAATGTCGAAAGAGACTGAAGGCTGAGAAAAAGGAAGTTAAATTCCTTAAAGATGAGAGTGTATCCCTGAGGGAAGAGATCACCAGTTTGATCTCCCTCCGACAGGAGCACTTGGACCTGACTTCAAAGCATTCAGAGTCCCTTAAGCTCCTCGATCTTAAGCAAGAGGAAATCGACAAGTTGGAAAAACAACTTGCGGCAGAAAAGAAGATCGTTAAGAGCTTCTCTATGCCGAAGACAGTTCTTCCACTAGTTGATACCTTCATTGCTCAGACCAAAGGAGCTGGTTTGGGGCATATAGGGGCACCTAGCTCCTCATCCAGGAGAAACAGGAATAAGAGGAAGAATGATAGTTTAACTTTCAAGGCAGCCTAAACACCTAGAGGGGGGGGGGTGAATAGGTTCTGCTTTACTTATAAGAACTTCTAGGCAGAATTCAATTCAATAGCTAACATAATAAACACAGCAATCACAGAAAAACAAAACATCACAGATTGCACTATGTTTTATAGTGGTTCCCCAAGGTTTGGGTACATCCACTTTCCCCCTTCACCTATCTAGCAGTATGCTAGATTCAGCCAAACTTCCACTTATCTCAGATCAATAGATCCTACAACTCAGAACCCAACTGGTTCCTACAACTCAGGCACAACTGCCCTACCTCAGCCTTGCCCCAAGGCCTACAACTCAGAGAATGTCCTTCTCCTACACTCAGGCAAACAGCCCTACCACTCAGAGTTCAACACTCCTACACTCAGCCTTTATAACATAGGCTTACAACTCAGATCTGTGTAAACAAATCCTACAGAAATATAGAAAAGATTATTAATCTGTCTTGCCAAAGTTGAGAGAGAAAAAGGCCAAGACAATTCTTGATCAGCTGATGCAATCAACTGTATCTGAGCCTTCTTCAAGGCTTCTTGAAAATGAACTTAGCTGAGTTGATTCCAAACAACTTCTTGAGAATCCACTGGTGGTTTCTTTCTTCTTCTTCTAATTCAGGCTTGATCTCTCTCTATCCAGCACTTTGAAAGATTCTTCTGAATTCTGATTAGAACTCTTCTTAGATCTATCCTTAGATAGTCTTCTTAGATCTCCCGGAGAAGATCTTCTTAAGTGCCTAGCACTTTCTTGAAATGAATTGGATCGTAATCCTTCTCAACTTTTTGATTCTCAACAATGTTTTTCAACAGTTGCTTTCTCCTTCTGAATCCATCTATTTATAGACATTCTTCATGGTAACCGGCTGATCCGGTTTCTAACCGTTTTCTGACAAGTCTGACAGCTTCAGTTAACCAGTGGTAACCCACAGCTGTCAAGTCCTCAAACAAGTCCTGTGCCTTAGTCTTGAACCACAAGTTGTTGACACAGTCTGTCAGAAAGTGTCGAGACCATCTGTCTAACTGTGTCGACACAATTGACTTTGGTGTCGACACAGTCTTCAGTGATGTCGACTAAGTTGCCTTTGAGTCGACACAGCTTCTTCTGAAAATAACTTGGTCTTGACTCTTCAGTGTGTCGACACAAGTCCTGTGTGTCGACACAGTTGTTGTAGAATCATAACTTAGTAAGTGTCGACACAGTCTTCAGGTGTCGACAAATTCATTTCTTAAATCTGCTTTAATGTGTCGACTTAATCACAATGTGTCGACACATTCTGCTGGTGTCGACAAACTTGAGGTCGACTATTTTCTTCTGTGTCGACACATTCAGCTGATATCGACAAACTTGAGGTCGACTATACTCTTCTGTGTCGACATATTCTCCCAATGTTGAGGTCGACGCTTTTCTTCTGTGTCGACACAAATTCCCAGTGTTGTGTCGACTCTTTTTCTGTGTCGACACTTTTTCCCAGTATAGTTGTAGACTAACTGCTATGTGTCGACACTGCTTCCCAGTGTTGTGTCGACTCTTTTCTCCTGTGTGTCGACACTGCTTCCTCTGTGTCGACACTTGGACTTAGAATTTTTTTTGCATACTTTATCACTTCTTCACCTGCACATGTCAACTTAAAACAACATCAAATACACCTTGATGTATATCATTGAGCTAGGTTGGGCTTCTTCAAATCAGGTACACATTTTCCAATGTACCCAACAATCTCCCCCTATTTGGAGAAGTCATAACCCCTATAGCCAATGATATACACCATTTATAAACAGTACTAAATGATGATTAATGACATAGCAGGAATACTTTAATATAAACAAAACATAACAAAGAATCATTCATCACAGAATGCACATTAAAATATGTCAAACAATATTTTGTTTATAACTGGGTAATGTTTGATTACAATGTTTTACATTTAATGATTACATCACAACATTACAAAATATTTAAAACAAAATCAGGATTGATCAGGCTCTCTAATTATAATCCCTTTGCCAGACTGAATTGTAGCTGTCACAGGAGCTTCTGATTCTTCAGCTATCTTCTTTCCTTTAAGATCAGCTTTCTTCTGAGCTTCTTCCTTGATCCTTTGCCTTTCAAAATAATGAAAAGGCTTTGGAAGTATTTGCTTGGCTCCTTAGCATCTGATGGCAGTCTTCCCAGCTTGGCTTTCCTTCTGAATTGTACTATTGCCTCTTGCCTTGCCTCATACTTCTGCCATTCAATTTCATTGTACCACTTCCCTCTCTCATGAACTTTATCTTGTACAGTTTTCCATGCAGTGAGTATTATGTTCCTTGAAGTAGGACTCCACTGCTCATAATCTGGCTTAAGTACAGCCTGCTCTCTGAATTTCTTCTTTGCCAATAGAGCATCCTGCTGTTCTTTCAGAGTAGCCTCAGGCTTATCAACCTTTCCAAAGACAATATTAGTAACCTCCTTTGGAGGACTATACATTCCTTGAACTTTCTGATCAATCAAGTCAAAATCTGGAGGGGGGTAAATGACTTGGGCAACCTCAGGTTGAGTGCCTTCAAGTAGATTTGATTGTATTCCTGATTCAGCTACCATAGCATCATCACACAATGGGGGATATCCCAAAGTGGCTCGAATGCTATTGGTCACCCATTTGGAGTGCTCTGAGCCTGCATGTATTAGCATCCTCTCCCCCTTTATGGCTTCTCTAGATACATGATCTCTTAGATCTTCCTTTTGAAATCGAATTTGGCCATCCAAATAATTCACTCCCTCTTTGAAAAATGGTCTTAACTTTTGAAGCTTGTCAGATATTTCTTTTTGAGAGATTGTGATGGCAGTCTTAACAGATGCAATGGCAGCTTGAAAATTCTTATCAAATTCTTCCCTTTCTTTGGCTCTATCTGTAGGCAGACCTGGAACAATCTTCTTGACCTCCTTAATGATCTCATTATGAGATTCAGTTAAATTATCATTCATTCTAATCTGATTTTCCAAAACATAACTTTGCTTCAAAGCAATGTCATCCACCTTTGTAGTGATAGCCTCCTGTTGTTTAGCTAGATAAACCACAGCATTGCCACCCTTGTGGAAGCAATCTGTCATTTCAGTTTTATGCAAGTTGACCTGAAACTGGATGGACTTGATATCCTGAGCTAAGTCAAACTGAAGTGACTTGCTATTCTCATCAACATACTTTTCCATAGCCAACCTTTGTTCATCCAATTTTACTTGTAGATCTATCATAAATTTGTTGTAATCAAAGGCTGGAGAAACTTGTGGAGGTGTGGTCTGTAAAGCCTGCTTATAGTTCTTGCTTCTTCTCTTAAAGACAACAAGTTTTCTTTTCTTTGCCACCCTGGCTTCTTCAGTTTCTGTTTCAGATGAAGTATCTACATGAATTCTTTCTTGTGGATGATGAATTGTATCTGTTCCAGGGGGTTGTTGCTCAGCTTCAACATCCACTGGCTCATCCTCAACCTATGGTTCAACTGCAGCTTCCTGATCAATGTCCATTCATATGGACTTCTCAATATCTAGTCCACCTCCTACCTTATCAGCAGTAGTATCAATATCTGGGAATAACTCCTCATAGTAAATTCTAGTTGAGCCTGCCACTTCTGCAGCAGTTAAATCTTGAGATAAGTTTAACTGTGCTTCCTCTTGTACTTGCACTTCAGTATTTGTAGTGTCAGGAGTAGGAGTGGACACTAGCTCCCCCTGAACCTGTGCAGTAATAAGAATATGAGCAATGTCTTTTATAGTAAAATACATTAGCTCCCCCTATACCTGAGCAGGAGTAGATACCTTTGAGCAGGAGTGGAAACTGGCTCCCCCTGCATCTGTGCAGGTGTTGATACTTCCTGGACCACAGTTGAGTCAAGCTGTGTCCTCAGTGGATCTTCTTGTACTTGTTCAGATTCTTGATTTTGTGTAGGGGATTGCACAGGGGTGTCTGGCCTGCTCTCTTCAGGCACATCCTTTGACAGCACCCTATCCCACCTAGAGAATAGTCTCATATCCATTCTTCTCATATGATTAATCTTACTCCCTTGCAGTTGCTGCATCACATCAGGAATCACTCCAGTGAGGTACAGGCTCATGATCCTAGCCATGTTAGGCTTCTTGATTCCTTCTTTGATCTTGTCAAAGATCACTCCTGACCAATCAGTAGGAATAGTAAATACAATCCTGGTCATCAGGCTGAACATATAGGCAGAAATCCTATCATGTCCACCTGTCTTGCAGAGGATTACCTTCCCAACTACTTCTGACAAGAACTTCCCTTGCTGATTCATTCCCTTCCTGTGGAATGCAGCTCCAATTTTCAATCCTGAATCCAGTCCACACCATTGAAGAGCTTCCCTTGTCTTAGATATAGGAACTTCCTCTTCATTCTCAACTACTTGCAATTGGAAGATCTTTCTTAAACTTCTTTGGTTAATCTTTACCTTAGTCCCTTGAACAGTAGACTTAATCTTGAGTCCAGTAGAATGGACTGATGCAGAGATAAAGAACTCGTGCACCTCCTTCTTCCAGATTTTAGTAGGTTCTGAAATGAGAAATTCTAACCCTGATGCAGAGAGGAGGGTGATAACTCCTTGAACATCTGGCGGCGCCTCTGCAAAGGCCTGGCGCACCAACTCATACCCTTCATTGATGTTATCTTCAATCTTTGGCGCCATCGTTTTGTCGAGAAAGCTTGAGAGAAGAGTGAAAGATAGACTGTCGACACAGGGTTTTAGTCTCGAAAACCTTGGAAGCGTGTCGACAGAAAGAGCTTTTGACCTATTTATAGCTTCTGTTGAAAGAAGTTCAAAAGGCGCCAAAAACAGTCAAAATGTGTCGACACAGACGGAATGTGTCGACACAAACTTCTACCGTCTCGACATTACTTCAGCCTACTATGTGTCGACACCATTTTGTGGTTATGTCGACACCTTAGATAAACAGAAATTCTGTGTCGACTCTAAGGATAAGTGTCGACACATATTCTGTAAGTGTCGACACCATTTTCCTGGTTGAGTCGATATTATATTTCTGGTTAAGTCGACAATATAACTCTTAAGTGTCGACACATATTCTCTGTGTCGACACAATATTTCTGACTTGTCGACATAATTTCTCTGAGTCGACACATTACTACTGAATGTGTCGACACATTCTTACTTAGCCAATTTCTGTAACTTCAATGTGTCCTTTTTAACACTTGATTATGTTGTTGTTATTACCTTTACTTATTTATATACCACTTCAATTGCATTGTTAATGATTTTGTTAATACATTAATCAATGGTTAACATACCTAATTCAATTTTGAATTTATTGAATTTGGTTTCATCTAAAGGCTTAGTAAACACATCTGCTATTTGATAATCTGTTTTTACAAATTCCAATGAGATGTCTCCTCTTTCTACATGTTCTCTAAGAAATGGTATTTGATTTCTATATGCTTAGTTCTACTATGAGAAACTGGATTATTAGCAATAGAAATAGCACTCTTTGAATCACATAAAAGGGTATTCTACTTACCTGAATACCATAATCCTTAAGCTGATGTTGCATCCACAATAGCTGTGCACAGCAGCTTCCAGCAGCAACATACTCTGACTCAGCTGTGGAAATTGCCACACTGGTCTGCTTCTTACTACTCCAAGATATTAGTCTTCCCCCCAGGAATTGACAAGTACCTGTAGTACTCTTTCTATCCTCTCTACATCCTGCAAAATCTGCATCTGAATAGCCTGTTAGTAGAAAATCTCTATTCCTAGGGTACCAAAGACCTAGAGTAGGAGTGCCCTTTAGATATCTCAGAATCCTTTTGACTGCAGTATAATGAGATTCTTTAGGGCAGGCTTGGTACCTAGCACAGACACATGTAGCATACATAATGTCAGGTCTACTAGCAGTGAGATATAGTAGAGACCCAACTATTCCTCTATACAATGATTCATCAACAGGTTTACCTGCCTCATCTTTGCATATAGGCATACTTGTTCCCATAGGAGTTCTCATGGAGGAGGATGACTCCATACCATATTTCTTAATTAATTCTTTGGTGAACTTAGACTGGGATATGGACAATCCATCATCAGTCTGTCTTACTTGGAGTCCCAAGAAGAACTTAAGTTCTCCCATACTGCTCATCTCAAACTTCCCTTGCATAAGTTTGGCAAACTTTTTACAAAGGTTGTTTTCAGTAGATCCAAAGATTATGTCATCAACATAGATCTGGACTAAGATGATCTTTCCTTTGGATTCCCTAAGGAATAGAGTTTTGTCTATCTTTCCTCTTGAGAATTTATTCTCAATGAGGAAGGTAGACAGGGTTTCATACCAAGCCCTTGGAGCTTGTTTTAACCCATACAAAGCTTTCCTAAGCTTATACACAGAATCAGGTTTAAGAGATCTACAAAACCTGATGGCTGCTCTACATATACTTCTTCTTTAAGATCACCATTCAGAAATGCTGACTTCACATCCATCTGGTATACTTTGAAGTCTTGGTAGGCTGCATAGGCAAGGAACATTCTGATTGCCTCCAGCCTTGCTACTGGAGCAAAGGTTTGATCAAAGTCAATCCCTTCTTCCTGCCTGTATCCTTTTGCAACCAATCTTGCTTTATTCTTTACTATTATTCCACTTTCATCTAGCTTGTTCCTATAGATCCACTTAGTGCCAATTATGTTGTGGCCTCTTGGTTTAGGAACAAGCTCCCAGACTTTGCACCTTCTGAATTGATTCAGCTCCTCTTGCATAGCATCAATCCAGTGCTGGTCTTGGATAGCTTCTTCAAACTTCTTAGGTTCCATTTGGGACAAGAAACTAGAATGCAAAACTGTGCTTTGATTTCTGCTTCTAGTTTGAACTCCTTGTCTTGGATCACCAATTATCTGATCAGTAGGATGATCTCTTAGATATCTTATAGCTGGAGGTAGATTCCCTTCAGGTTGAGCATCTCCAGCTTCTTCATTCTGCTGTTCCTCTTGGTTTTCATCAGCTTCCATTATCTCTTGTACTCCCCCTGGACAGCAACCTTCATTTTCCAATGCTCCATCTTCCTTTGAAGCTTCAGCAATGGAGAGCTTGTCCATCTTCTTGCTTATACCTGTTGAGTCATTTGATCTACAAGACAACTCACAATTGATTAATCTTGTTTCATCAAATACAACATGCACTGATTCTTCAACAACTTGAGTAGTTAAGTTGAAGACTCTATAGGCCTTACTATTTGTGCTGTACCCAACAAATATCCCATCCTGGGATTTGGCAGCAAACTTAGTCAAATATGACTTGCCATTGTTAAGTATATAGCACTTGCAACCAAAGATCCTAAAATAGGATAGATTTGGTTTTCTGCCTTTCACAATCTCATAGGGAGTCTTTCTGTGGCTTTTGGTGATAGAAGCCCTATTGATGACATGACAAGCAGTGTTAACTGCCTCAGCCCAAAAATATTCTGGGAGAGAGGTGTCACTCAATAGAGTTCTACCAGCTTCAATTAATGTTCTATTCTTTCTTTCAGCAATTCCATTTTGCTGAGGTGTTCTAGGTGAGGAGAACTCTTGGAAAATCCCAAAGTCTATACACAAGTTTGTTATGCTTTCAGATTGAAACTCAGTACCATGGTCACTTCTGATTTTGACCACTGTACTATTCAGTTCATTCTGAATTTGCTTTACAAAATTAAATAATACACTTGGGGTTTCAGATTTTTGTCTCAGAAAGAACACCCATGTAAATCTAGAATAGTCATCTACAACCACTAGAGTGTAGACCTTCCTACCTAGACTGTGAACTGGCATAGGACCAAAAAGATCCATATGCAAGAGGTATAAGCACCTCACAGAATCCTTGTTTTCAAGGCTTTGAAATGAGGTTTTTGTCTGCTTGCCTTTTTGACAAGCTGAGCATACCCCTTCCTTTATACACTTAACTTGAGGCCCATTCCTCACTAGTTCTTTACTAAAGAGTTGGCCAATTGTCTTGTAGTTTAGATGAGCCAATCTCTTGTGCCACTTAACACAAAGAGAAGCATTGTCATCAGCTACAAGACAAATGGGGGAAGCCTTATTCTCACATTCAAAATTAAGGCAATACACATTTCTCTTCCTATACCCAGTCAATATGATCTCTTGATCACTTGACCTTTTGATATGACATCCATCCTTACCAAATGAAATGTCATATCCTAGATCACTCAGCTGGCTTATGCTTATTAGATTATGTTTCAAACCTTTTACATAGGCCACTTGGGTGATAGTAATTAGGTTAGAAGAGATGTTACCAAATCCTTTGATGACTCCTTTTTCAGATCCACCAAAGATCACTTTATGTCCATCTTTGACAGATGAATACTCCTTCAGCAGCCCCTTTGTTCCAGTCATGTGCCTGGAACAACCACTATCCAAGTACCATATAGGGGCATGGTTACTTGGATTCACCTGCAATACAGAATTACTTACCCTTAGAACCCAAGTAAGTCTTGGGTCCTTGGTTCAGGTTAGCATTAATAAAGTTATCATAACCTCTTCTAACAGGTAGACTCTTATTCTTTATAACACTTGTGTTATACCAGCAGTCCAATGCAAAATGGCCCCTCTTGTCACAGCACCAACATTCAAACTTATTGTATCTAGATCTAGATACATCCTTGTCAGAAGAATTTTTGTTCATTGCTGGTGCTGTTGCAACTTCACCTACTGATTTCTTAAAACCATTGGGTTTATGACCATAGGTAGGCCTGCTTGCCTTAACACCCTTGTTCTTCAGAACATTTGTCTTAATATGACCTTGAATATCTTCATGATCATATATGTTAGAAGGCACTTTCTCCTTACTAAACTTTATGGGGACTGAAAGGTTTAGTGGCTGAATAGGGCTTTGCCTTTCCTCTTGAATCTGCCAGCCCTGGAGTTACCTTTAAATCCTAATCCAGCCTTACCCTTCTGAGTGACAAATTCATCTATCAAGGGTAAGACAGATTTTGGCTTAGAGTAACTAGCCACTAAATCCCTTTCAATTCTAAGTCTGGCCTCCAGACTCTTTACTTGATCATTAGTATAATTAATTGTGCCCATCTGAATAATAGTTATATTCTTCAGCTTGGCAATTTCATTTAATTTTTGATCAAGGACTTTTTCTAACTCAGTTGTTGCTACCCTTAGTTCAGCAATTTCCTGAGCCTGTGTTTTAACCAGGTTCTTGCTTTTCTTAAGGGCCTGCAACAAGTCCCCATACTTGTCTATCAATTGATAGACATCTCCTTCAGATCCAGATGCATCTTCATCACTTGATGCAGATGTAGCTGATTCTTCATTTGTACTACAAACAGATGTACAGGAAGGACAGTTTACCTCATTAGGACCAGACTGATTCTGGCATATGTCCTCTTCTGATCTTGTCATCAAACCCATGCATTGATGTTCATTGATGGAGTCTAGCAACTGCATAAACTCTTCTTCCTCAGATGCAGCATATAGTCCAATATATGCTTCAGCTTCAGATCCTGATTCTGAAGTTGACTGGTCTGACAGACTTTTATCTTTCTTTGCTACAAAGGATTTCTCCTTCTTGCCTTTCTGATAAGTCTTCTTCTTTTCTGAAGATTCCTTCCTTTTGTCAGGACAATCAGCCACTACATGTCCAGGCCTATTGCAACAATAGCAGACAATCTTTGAAGTAGTGGCTTTGCTGGGCTTTGATCTACTTTTCTCTTTCCTTGATGACCTTCTCTTCTGATAATAGTCATCAACTTGCTGTGATGTGGAAGGCCTAGACTTCCATTGCTTCTTTTTCAAGAACCTTTGGAATTGCCTAGTGAATGCAGCAAAGTCTGCATCTGACTCACAGCTAACTGAACTCTTATCTGAATTTTCAGAACTATCTTCTTCAACTTCCTTAGGAGGAGATGGTGATTTCCTCCTATTCTTTCTGGTGGCTTCAGCATTAAATGCCACAGTCTTTTCTCTATGCTCTCCTCTTGAGTTTCTTTCCTCCTCCTTCCTTACCATAAGTTGCATTTCATAGGATAGCAACTTTCCAAACAGGGTTGGAGGAGATATCTCTGCCAATTTAGCCACTTCTCTTATGGCACAGATCTTTGTATCCCAATCCTTTGATAAGGATCTTAAGAATTTGTCATTCAGTTCATAGGTACTGAAGACTCTTCCATAGGATATTAGCTCATTCACAATTCTATAGAATTTCTTATAGCACTCAGTTATGCTATCAGATTTTCCTTGTCTAAAGCTTTCATACTCCTGATTTAGCATAGAATTTCTATCCAGCCTTACTTCTTCAGATCCCTCCATGTAGACAATCAATGTGTCCCACATCTCCTTGGAGGTCTTGCAGTGAATCAGATTCTGAAATGTTGAATCATCTATGGCACTGACAATGATGTTCTGTGCCCTTTTATCCATGGTTGCCAAGATGATTTCATCCTTGGTCATTTCTGAATAAGTCTTTGGTATTTGGATATTTGCATCAAGAACAGATATCTTCATTGGAGTGAAGGGCCCTTCCTGTACTGTGATGTAAATCCTTGGGTCAGATGCTTCCATAAACAATCTGACTCTCTCTTTCCAGATCCCAAAGATTTCCTTCTTGCATATGGGTAATTTCATAGACCCTAGCTCCTTATGATTCTCTCCAGAACCCATCTTCTTGAATCTTGAATCTGCCTTTCAGATCTACCTCAGACTGTTAAGTCCTTTTTGAGGAACCTCCCTCTGATACCACTTGATAGTTTAACTTTCAAGGCAGCCTAAACACCTAGAGGGGGGGGTGAATAGGTTCTGCTTTACTTATAAGAACTTCTAGGCAGAATTCAATTCAATAGCTAACATAATAAACACAGCAATCACAGAAAAACAAAACATCACAGATTGCACTATGTTTTATAGTGGTTCCCCAAGGTTTGGGTACATCCACTTTCCCCCTTCACCTATCTAGCAGTATGCTAGATTCGGCCAAACTTCCACTTATCTCAGATCAATAGATCCTACAACTCAGAACCCAACTGGTTCCTACAACTCAGGCACAACTGCCCTACCTCAGCCTTGCCCCAAGGCCTACAACTTAGAGAATGTCCTTCTCCTACACTCAGGTAAACAGCCCTACCACTCAGAGTTCAACACTCCTACACTCAGCCTTTATAACATAGGCTTACAACTCAGATCTGTGTAAACAAATCCTACAGAAATATAGAAAAGATTATTAATCTGTCTTGCCAAAGTTGAGAGAGAAAAAGGCCAAGACAATTCTTGATCAGCTGATGCAATCAACTGTATCTGAGCCTTCTTCAAGGCTTCTTGAAAATGAACTTAGCTGAGTTGATTCCAAACAGCTTCTTGAGAATCCACTGGTGGTTTCTTTCTTCTTCTTCTAATTCAGGCTTGATCTCTCTCTATCCAGCACTTTGAAAGATTCTTCTGAATTCTGATTAGAACTCTTCTTAGATCTATCCTTAGATAGTCTTCTTAGATCTCCCGGAGAAGATCTTCTTAAGTGCCTAGCACTTTCTTGAAATGAATTGGATCGTAATCCTTCTCAACTTTTTGATTCTCAATAATGTTTTTCAACAGTTGCTTTCTCCTTCTGAATCCATCTATTTATAGACATTCTTCATGGTAACCGGCTGATCCGGTTTCTAACCGTTTTCTGACAAGTCTGACAGCTTCAGTTAACCAGTGGTAACCCACAGCTGTCAAGTCCTCAAACAAGTCCTGTGCCTTAGTCTTGAACCACAAGTTGTTGACACAGTCTGTCAGAAAGTGTCGAGACCATCTGTCTAACTGTGTCGACACAATTGACTTTGGTGTCGACACAGTCTTCAGTGATGTCGACTAAGTTGCCTTTGAGTCGACACAGCTTCTTCTGAAAATAACTTGGTCTTGACTCTTTAGTGTGTCGACACAAGTCCTGTGTGTCGACACAGTTGTTGTAGAATCATAACTTAGTAAGTGTCGACATAGTCTTCAGGTGTCGACAAATTCATTTCTTAAATCTGCTTTAATGTGTCGACTTAATCACAATGTGTCGACACATTCTGCTGGTGTCGACAAACTTGAGGTCGACTATTTTCTTCTGTGTCGACACATTCAGCTGATGTCGACAAACTTGAGGTCGACTATACTCTTCTGTGTCGACATATTCTCCCAATGTTGAGGTCGACGCTTTTTCTTCTGTGTCGACACAAATTCCCAGTGTTGTGTCGACTCTTTTTCTGTGTCGACACTTTTTCCCAGTGTAGTTGTAGACTAACTGCTATGTGTCGACACTGCTTCCCAGTGTTGTGTCGACTCTTTTCTCCTGTGTGTCGACACTGCTTCCTTTGTGTCGACACTTGGACTTAGAATTTTTTTTGCATACTTTATCACTTCTTCACCTGCACATGTCAACTTAAAACAACATCAAATACACCTTGATGTATATCATTGAGCTAGGTTGGGCTTCTTCAAATCAGGTACACATTTTCCAATGTACCCAACAAAGAATAAGGCTGCCAAGAAAGCCTCTGCTGCTGAGAAAGGAAAGGCCCCACTCAGCCCAGTTGAGTTCAGAAAGCCTAGCTTTCCCTGTAACCAACATGACTTTGAGTCAACATATGTCCATCACTTCAGGCCCTCGGTTGCAAAGCCGAAGAGCCAGTATGACGGGTGGACCTTTCCCCGTAACTTCAGTGAGAGTGTCTTCAAGGCACCTTTTGAGGAAATCCGCGTGGAACATTATGGTCACTTCTCTAGCGGCCATAATAGGAAGCAGGCACCTAAGGCCAAGCCTGTTACACTGAAAAGCCAAGAGGTGAAGAAGTCATGTGACTGTGGTCATCATGATGCCTCCACCTCCAGGTCTTCGGCCCCAGCTGAACCCCACGTTTCAAGGGTGAAGCAGGCGCCCAAGAGGAGGTATAACAGGTTTGACTGCTGGTGCTGTGGCAAAATTGGTCACTTTGTCATGGATTGTTGGTTTAATCCAAGGAATATCGAGACTCCTCATGTTGGAAATGCGAGGCCGACCTTTCGTAGGGCTAACCAACCGAGGGGGAGTATGCTAACGAAAAATCTAGGACCCAAGTACGATTGGGTTCCTAAGGCAAATTAATTTTGTTTTGCAGGAATGTCCAAAGGCCAACAAAACTCCTATTTGGTATTTGGACAGTGGATGCTCCCGTCACATGACCGGACAAGAAGCCTGCTGCGGGAGTACTCTCCAGTCGAGAATGGACCCAAAGTCATATTTGGGGGATCTGATCGGGGAGTCACCAGAGGTTACGGTACGATTTCCAATGGTATACTCTCTATCACTAACGTAGCTTATGTTGAAGGGTTAAATCATAACCTGATCAGCGTAAGCCAGTTATGTGATAAAGGGTATGACGTTAAGTTCTGCAAGGATAAATGCCTGATAATATCATGTGATTCTTCGGAGACTGTATTAACTGGCATTAGGAGCAGAAATATTTTCTGTTTAGATTTTCTTAGTTTAGATTATTCCACCCCAGTATGCCTCGTTGTAAAAGGCAGTGCATCTCTCTGTGAACAATGGCATAAGAGATTGGCACACATTAATTACAAGACAATTAATATGTTGTTTTCCAAAGACTTAGTAAAGGATGCTCCCATTATTAAGTGCATTAAAGATAGTCCATATCCTGCATGTCAGATGAGCAAGCAGACTCGGGCTACCTTTAAGGGCATCCCAGACAAAGACTCCTCCAGATGTCTTTATCTTCTGCATATGGACCTGTTTGGTCCAATGCAAGTTCATAGCTTGGGAGGGAAGTCTTATACGCTAGTGATTGTAGATGATCACTCTCGATTTACTTGGGTGTTCTTTTTAAAACGCAAGTCTGATACGTTTGACGTCTTCACCAGTTTTGTCAAGCAGATTCAGAACGAACTTAACTGCTCGGTGGTCAAAATCAGAAGTGACCATGGAACAGAGTTCGAGTCTGGAGCTATGACAGAGTTCTGTGAAGAACTTGGTATCTCTCATGAGTTTTCCTCCCCGCGCACTCCTCAACAAAATGGAGTTGCGGAGAGGAGAAATAGGACACTCATAGAAGCCTGCACGACAATGCTGAATGACGCTTCACTCCCAGAATACTACTGGGCCGAGGCTGTCAATACGGCGTGTCATGTTCAAAACCGGGCGTTGATCAACAAAAGTCATCGTAAGACGCCCTAAACGAACTACTGAAAGGCAGGAAACCAACCATATCCTATTTGAGGATCTTTGGTTGCAGATGTTATGTACTGAATAATGGGAAGTACCCGCGTACTAAGTTTGGTGAAAAATGCTTCGAAGGCATATTCATGGGGTATAGTAGCCATAGCCGGGCTTATAGAGTTTTCAACAAGAAAACCCTAGTGGTAGAGGAATCAATAAATGTTGTATTTGATGAAGGAAGTTTGCTTAATTGTAAGACTTCTAGTTGTCTTCCTGAAGATGCAGGTGCCAGACTCGAAAAGTTACAACTGGATGAGCCCGAGAAAGATGCAACTCCAAAATACGTCAAGGTCTCCACATCAACGCCGATCGGAGAAGTTGAAGATCAAAATGGAGCAAATCCTTTAGAAGAAGGAGATGCCCAAGAAGTAGTCGAAGCTCCTGACGCCAGACTTCTTGAGATCAGACACGTGAGGGATCATCCTAGAGATCAGATCATCGGAGATCCTCGTGACGGGGTCAGAACTCGCCAAGGTACTCTTAACGAGATTTTGCATCTTAGCTTTCTATCGCAGGTTGAGCCAAAGAAGTTCGACGAAGCGAACAAAGACGCGTCATGGATTTTGGCCATGCAAGATGAGCTGCATCAATTCGAAAGATGCAAAGTCCTGACGCTGGTTCCCAGACCGAAGACGCAAAATATGATTGGCACCAAGTGGATCTTCAGAAACAAGTTGGATGAACATGGAGTCATCATCAAGAACAAAGCCAGACTGGGGGCTCAAGGATACAGACAGGAGGAGGGGATTGACTTCGACCAGACGTTTGCACCAGTTGCACGGCTCGAGGCAATCCGGCTATTCCTAGCCTATGCCTCTCACAAAGGATTCACAGTCTATCAGATGGACGTGAAATCGGCTTTCTTGAATGGAGACTTGAAAGAGGAAGTATACGTCGCTCAACCTCCAGGTTTTGTCAATCCTACTTATCCTAATCATGTATATTTTCTTAATAAAGCGTTATATGGCTTAAAACAAGCTCCTCGAGCTTGGTATGAGACATTGTCTAGTTTTCTTCTTGAGAACAAGTTCTCTAGAGGAAAAATAGACAAGACATTGTTTCTCAGGGAAGTCAAAGGCAAGATTTTGCTGGTGCAAATCTATGTTGATGACATTATATTCGGCTCAACGGACAACAATCTTTGCAAAAAGTTTTCCAAACTTATGCAAGGAAAGTTTGAAATGAGCAGTATGGGAGAGCTGAAGTATTTCTTGGGACTTCAAGTGAAACAGTCTGAGGAAGGAATCTTCATTTCTCAGACGAAGTTCACAAATGAACTCCTCAAGAAATTCGGAATGGAGAATGCAACCTCTATGAGGACTCCAATGGGATCCACCATCTCTCTGGATAAGGATGAGAAAGGGAAACCTTTTGATGAAACCAAATACAGAAGCATCATTGGATCTCTGCTCTATCTTACTGCGAGTAGACCGGATATCATGTTCTCCACATGTGTTTGTGCCAGATATCAGGTGAACACTAAGGAATCTCATTATGTCGCTGCAAAGCGAATTCTTAGATACCTTAAAGGTACCCCTAATCTTGGCTTATGGTACCCGAGAAGCAATGATGTCGAGCTAATAGGTTTTTCAGATGCTGATTTTACAGGAAGTAGGGATGACAGGAAAAGCACCTCCGGGACGTGTCAATTCCTTGGAAGAAGGCTCATCTCATGGAATAGCAAGAAGCAGAATTGTGTTGCAACCTCCACAACGGAATCAGAATACATTTCGGCTGGGAGCTGTTGCGCACAACTTCTATGGATCAGAAATCAGTTAGCAGACTATGATCTCCAGTTCAAGGAAGTACCGATGTACTGCGACTCCTCCAGTGTAATTGCTATTGCCAACAATCCGGTATCGCACAGCAGAACGAAGCATATTGAAGTGCGTTACCATTTCATTCGGGAGTACGTGGAGAACAAGGACATCTCTCTCTGCTATGTTCCCACTGACAAGCAGATTGCAGACATTTTCACAAAGCTCCTTGACGAGGCCAAGTTCAGTATATTCAAAACTGAATTGGGGATGCTAAACTACGAGGAATGAAGACTACAGAAGCTCAAGGCTCATGCGTCTAGGGGGAGCCTCTGCTAGGAATTTAGTGAAAGCAAAGGTACAAGAACTGAGGGGGAGCATGATGTCTCATGCTTCAGTCCTCGATTTGCAGAAGCCGAAAAGGGGGAGATTACCATTACCCTCTCGGCTAAGGTGCTAAGTTGATATCTCCACAAGCTCTAAAGATAACGGTATGGAATTTCAACTTTTTATTTTAAGTTCTGTTCTTCCAAGCCATTGTATTCACCTTAGCTTGTAGGGTTTAGGCTTCTTCAAATAGGGGGAGATTGTTGGGTATTGTATCCACAATGTACCTGATTTGAAGAAGCCCCTGAACAAGCTAAGGTGAATTCACTATGTATTTGATGAATTTCTTCTAGTTGTGCTTGCAGCTATTCATTGCTAAGTACATACCAATGTCAGGGTGCAGTAGGTCAATATACACGGGTCTGTGCAACGTAATCCCTCGTTGAGCAGATCAGTGTGTTGGCTTACGTGTACTCTCTCTATTGGAGTGTACTTATTTCCAAGCACAGGGTCATGAAATATCATGAGCAGACAAGGAGCAAGGATGGGCCAAAGACCAGCTCACGGGTTGAAAGACAAGAATCGTCTAAGTGTAAATCGTCGAGAATCACTAAGTGATTCTCGCCGATTCGTCGAGAATCACTAGTGATTCTCGATGAGTCATCGAGAATCACTAGATGATTCTCGCCGGGTTGGGTCGGCTGTCTCGACGCAGTCAGAAAATTCTCTAAGGCAGAATCGTCGAGAATCACTAAGTGATTCTCGCCGATTCGTCGAGAATGACTTTGCATTCTCGACGATTCGGCGAGAATCAAATGTGATTCCCGCCGATTCTCCCGGCCTCTCTAACCTGTGCAGCCAAAATTCGCCAAGTAGAATTCGGTGAGAAGCGTAAGTGATTCTCGCCGATTCGTCGAGAATCACCTACAATTCTCGCCGATTTTGCCTTGGGCGATTTTTCCGAATTCCTGGACCGGTCCATATTACCTGCAGCTATTTGAACCGGACTTTGGTCTTTGCTTTGGTGGGGCCCATAACGGTCATCTCCATGACCTATTGTATAAATACACAGGTATTTGTGTATAGTGATTCACGGATACAGAATACGAAAGCCGAGCCGCCGACTAACCCTAAAATCGCGAACCAGCTCCGCCTCCGTCGCCGCCGCTCGTGCAGTGGTCACCGTAGCAGATCTCGATCTCCTCCAGATCCCCGGTGACAGAAGCCAAGTCTTGCACAGCGTCTCACGTGTCTAACCAGAGATCTTTTGTCTCTTGATTTGAGATAGGGAAATCCATCCCCGTCCGAATCGATCGAGACGATCGATCCTAGTGTGACCGTTGGAAGACCTTGCCGACTTCGCTAAGAAGATTGAATCTCCAGTGCATCGCTGCTGTTTTCAGTTGCCGCCGCCAACACCGAGAGCCTTGCCGCCGCCCTTTGCCACCTCCGGTCTCAGGGAGATTTTCTCCAAGAAAGATCAAGGGTTGTGGACTTTTCGTTGCCTACAAGAACAAGTAGTCTAACAAAAAGGGACACCTAGATCTTCAAGTTATTTGTATTTCTTATACACTCCAATTTCTTTTTCATTGTAAAGGAACATTTGGTTCCTAGTTGTAGGGTTGGGTGCAACCCGTGTTGTGGGAGTGTTGACTCCTACGTGTGGAAGGGTTCCTTTCGATAGTGCAAGGATTGGATTTCAATCTTGTTTGTGAAGTGACCGAGTCGTCCCTGGTTAGGAGATAGGTCGAAGGGGGAAAGTGGACGTACCCAAATCGGGGAACCACTATAAATTGCCTGTGTTATTTTCTGTGCTGTGTGGTTTGTTTTGATTCTGCAGGTACCGTTTTTAATTTCGCAAAAGCGACAAAAGTCACCTATCCCCCCCATAGGTGAAGGTAGTTGACACTAGGTGAACTTACAGGGGGGTTGAGAGAACTCTCCTTGGGTGACAGGCCAGCGCTTAGGAGTTCGTGCACTTTGTCGTGCGTCTTTCTTAAGTGCTTGCTCTTCTGGCTTGGGCTCCGCAGAGTGCCTGCACTTTATCCCTCAGGCTATGGGGGGTTGCCTTCACTGGCACTTTGCTCCCTTTCTTCTTCGGGCGGCCCTTAGAGTAGAACCTGCCAAGTTAGTGAGAGAAAGAGGAACGGAGGAGGAGAGTAGAGAGAGGAACTCTGAGGAGAAGTAGGAATGAAGAGAGAGAAAGAGAAGGAGAGAATGAAGCCGAATCCCCAGAAATGAACTATCAGGGGTATTTATATAGGGTTTCTGAGGTGGTTAGGGTGGTTACGGTGGTTAATCGCAGATCGGATGACCGTGATCGCTTGTGGTGATCGGAGGACCGTAATGGCCCACCACGATCGGACGGTGGAGAGAAGGCCGACCCACGATGGTGGTCGGAGGAGGCGCGCCGGTCGGCGGCCGCCAGAGGGAGAGGGAGGACGACCACGAGGAAGCGGCCGACTATGGGCGGCCGGCCATGAGGAGGCCGGCCGCAAGGGGGGCGGCCGGCCTCTGGTGACCGGTCGCGGCCGCCGGCCGTACAAAGGAGGCCGGCCTGGGCCGCCGACCGTAAGGGGGAGGCCGACCACAAGCCGCTGTCCGTACGGAGGGGGCCGGCCAGGGCCGCCGGCCGTAAGGGCGGTCGGCCTCGGGCGGCCGGCCATTACCGCTGGCCGCAAGGGGGGTGGCGGCCAGCCATGGGTGGCCGGCCGTAATAGCAGCGGCGGTTGCGATTCGTCGTGCGGTGGCTACACGATCCGGTGTGCGGGAGTTACGATCCGGTGCACGGGAGTTACGATCTGGTGTGCGGGAGTTATCATAATTATCCATAAATTAGGGGGAACCCATCATTTGCCCCCCAAAATTCCGTCGTCTTGGAGCGAACGACAAGCGCGGGAATTTTCTTCTTTGCGACGGGGCTTGGCGGCGATGGCCAAAACGGGTGCTAACTCCGAGACGGGCGGCGACGGCGACAGTGCTAAGGTAAGATTCCGACCGAAGAAAAGGTAAGGGCACCAGACGAAGCCGAAGCCCCCCCCCCCCCCCCCCCGCGCCACACCGTCTGTAGGCGGTGCGTTCGGGCGTGGGGGATGCGCGGTGCCGAACCCACGGGCGGGTGTGCGGGGGGCAGACCCCGCGCGCGAGTGCGCGCGGGGCTGACCCCGCGCGCGAGTGCGCGCGGGGCTGACCCCGCGCGCGAGTGCGCGCGGGGCTGACCCCGCGCGCGAGTGCGCGCGGGGCTGACCCCGCGCGCGAGTGCGAGCGAGTGCGCGCGGGGCTGACCCCGCGCGCGAGTGCGCGCGGGGCTGCACCCGCACGCGGGTTCGCGCGGGGCTGTACCCCGCGCGCGGGTGCACACGGGGCTTACCCCGCGTGCAGGTGCACGCGGGGCTTAACCCGCGCGCGGGTGCACGCAGGGCTGACCCCGCGCGCAGGTGCTTGTGGGGTTGAATCCGCGCGCAGGGCATGCGCAGTTCGGCCGCTCTGCTTGCGAGGGGTCTGGTAGCGTGCTCATGTGCGGGCTTATTTTGCGCGCGCTTTGTGTGCGTGTATGGCTCGTATGCGTGGGCGCAACGTGTGTTTGGACTTGCTTTTCTGACCTTACTTTTCTGTTTTTTCAGGTTTCCAAGCGGGGTGTGCAGAGCCATCCTATGTGGCTGCGCTCGAGTCTCTCCCTCGAGCACGTGGATATTTGGAGGAGGCGCTTTAACTTGCCCCCCGATTTGGAGGTGCGGATCCCTAGTCCTCAAGAGCGGGTGCAAAACCCTCCGCGCGGCTGGATGACCCTTTGTGAGTCGTCTCTTCGGAGCGGCTTTCGCATTCCGTCTTGCGAGGAAGTGGCTGAGATTTTGAAGTTCTGCGGCGTTCCTGCGTCGCAGTTTACCCCTCTTAGGATGGCGCAGATCATGGGATTGATTGCATTCTTTCGCGAGCATGGATCAATGTTTTCCTTGGATATTTTCAAGAATTGGTGTGAGGTGCGTGCCGACGACGGGGGTCGCGTGGATGTCCTTAGCAACAAGCGGTGGCTGGAGTTTGATACCCGGGCGGATCGTCGCCACGGGAATACCTTGTTCGGATATGTCAGGAACCTAGGTGGATTGCAAGAGGTGTGGAACGCGCTTCCGGACCGTTGCCGGCGTTCTAGAGGACATGAGTGGGAGTTTACTCCCATCCTTGGTTTTGCAGAGCCCCGAGAGTTGGGGAACATCTTGTACAACATCTCTACTTTCATTAACGAGAAGCGCCTGCTGCTATGCGGGCTGTCTGTTGATTCGGGACGTGCTACCGCCATTCCTCTCCCGTGAGAGGAAGAGGAAGCTAGTGTTTGGAGGCCGTAGAGCTGAGGAGGTGGGTCCTAGCCTTCTGCCGCGACAGGATGTTCTTTCGGAGGGGGCTGCCCCTTGCGGCTCTAGAGTTGGAGGCGAGCCGGATGACGCGGATCTTGAGGTCATGGGGTCCTCTACCCCCCAGGCCTCCCCAGCACGAGTTGCGGTGCGGCAGGTGGTGAGAGGAAAGAGGGTCTCCTCTTTCTTGGAGGCGATGAACCATGCGGTATGTATGCTCTCAAGTTTTGAGTAGTGGCTTTAGAGGAAAGCTCTTCTGACTTATCCCTTTTCTTTTGCAGATTGAGACTCAGGCGAATATTGTGCTTACGTGGAATGTCCACTACGTGAGTATGAAGGACGGCTATATAGCCCTTCAGGGTGAGCTCGGGGAGGCGAAGAGTGCCCTTTCAGATCTGAAGGGGCGACGAGAGCGCGATATTTCGCGACTTAGGCAGATTGGGTCCAAGCTGCGGTGCGAACTGGAGGACGCCAAAGCTGCACACAGGGCTGAGAAGACAGCTGCGGAGGAGACTTTGCGTCTTCTAGATGAAGTTCGGGCAAAGCTGGAGCTATCCAGGGCAGAGGTAACGCGCCTTTCCTCCGCAGAGCGGGAGGTTGAGCTGAAGGCGGCTGGTCTGGCAGAGTACCGGGACTCTGTGAATTATATGCGGGACCGGTGCCTGATTTCGGAGGAGGTTCGCGAGGAGGTGTGGACTCAGGAGGTGGAGCCACAGATGGAGGACTTGCGGGAAGTCGCTTTCCACCAGGGGATGGAGAATACCCTTCGGATGGTGTCCCGGATGCGGGGATGCGACGTTGCTGGCCTCGAGCTTGAGGATATGTCAGAGGAGGATGCTGAGGCGGGAGAGGCCGCTGAGTGACAGCTATATCTCTTTGATGCTCTTTATTGATTTGTATGCATATACCTCTTTGTATTGGTAGACATGTCTCCGTCGATTTGTAGCTTTGTACTTTTTAAGTTTGTACCTTTGTACTTTATATGTTTGTTGAGTGGTTGTCACTGCCTTTGCTTCTGACTGTTGTGGCCAATTGTTGTCTTAGCCAAGCACCAACTGCGAGGGACAGGCCCTGAGCAGTGTAAGAGTGTTTGCTCTGGATGGGGGCGAAGAGTTATGGGAGCTCCGGCCTATTGCTGGCGGGAGGCCATGTTTGTTCGAACCCCTGCGAGTTGCGGTGAACCCGGTGGCAATGGGGGGGCGCGGCCCCGAAGACCCTGACGACGTCGTAACTTGGTACAAGGCGAAGGGCGTCCCCTTGTGCCAGGGTAGAGAAGCCGAGACCATCGCGCTGCGGGCTGCGCATGACTGAGGGAGCTGGCTCCCGATGACGTCGCGACCTGCTTCGTAGGAGAAGGGCGAGCCTTGTCACCATGAGAGCGGGGTCGAAGCCGCCGTGCTATAGTCTGCGGGGGACTCAACGTTTTGTCCCTTTGGCGACTCTGTAACCTATTGTTAGGCTGAGGACATCGCGCTATTGGAAGCGCACAACTGGGGGAGCCGGTCCCCGACGATGTCGCAAACCGCTGGGCGGGCGAAGGGTGCACCCCTGAACCGCGCCAAAGAGAGTGAAGCCTTCACGCCACAGTGTGGTTGTTGTTGGTTAAGCTGTGGATTTAGCGGGGCCGGAACCCGATTTAGTTGCGATTGTAGCTTAGTTAGACACCAGTCGCGAGGGGGGCAGACCCTGCGAGGGTGGGGCGTCAAGCTTCGAATGCAGGTGAAGAGTCATAATCCTCAGCCTATTGTCGGCAGGAGGACATGGTCGATTCGAACCCCCGTGAGTAGTTGATGGACCCTGAGGTTGAAATTACACCGATCGTGGGGGCTTTCCCAGGATGACGGGGCATCAAGCTTCGGATGCAGGTGAAGAGTCATAATCCTCAGCCTATTATCGACAGGAGGACATGGTCGATTCGAACCCCCGCGAGCAGCTAATGGACCCTAGTATTTGCTGAGGCGTGGCCCCGAAGACCCAGACGACGTCACAACCTACTACGCAGCGAAGGCCGGTCCTTGCGCCGGTGGAGTGAGGTCGAGGCTATCGCATTGTGGGCTGTGCATGACTGAGGGAACTGGTCCCTGACGATGTCGCGACCCGCTCCGTAGGAGAAGAGTGATTTCCGCCATAAGAGAAAGGTCGAGGCCACCGCGCTACAGTCTGCGTGGGACTTGGTATTCAGTCCCCGGGCGACATCATAACCTGTTGCTAGGTCGAGGCTGTCGCTCTATGGGCTGCGGTCAACCGGGGGTGCTCATTCCCGACGATATCGCAATCCACTGAATGGGTGAAGGGCGAACCTTCGAACCGCGGCAGGGGGATCGAGACAATCGTGTTACAGTTGCTTGCCGGACCTCAGGGGACGGATTCCAAATCGATCCTGCAAGTTTTAGGAGTTAGTGACATCGCAATCACAGTATATAAATGTAAAGAGATAAGTTGTTTTGTCTTTTTCTTTAGCCTGGTCATGCCATTGCACGATGACAAATTCCGAACCGCCAAGAGGATCGCATGTCGATGGATCTAGGACCGCCTTGAGGAACATACGACCCTGGCCTCAGTGGGGGTCTGGGGGATGAGATGTCCTTTTGACGCATTTGATGCATGGCAAGAGTTAGAATGAAAGCAGAAAATGCAGTAAGCAGGATAGTTTGTGCACGAGGGTTTTCCTCGCGACTTTATAGTTGTCTTTAGGTAGTTCGATATGAAGAAATGTTTTTAGGAGGCACGTTCGCCTCGATTCTGGCTCTTCTCAAGAGCGGCCTTCTAAATGCAGCAGATGCTGGTTCCCTAGACGGCCTCCGGCTGTGCTTTGTGCCGATAGCATGAGCGCGCCATGTCCTGGATGCCCCTGACGACCCCAACTCTAGCAGGCGTGATAAACTTCATTGTGAGGTGAGGGATTGCAGAACTGCCTGGAAAGCTGTCTGAAGGGGGAGACCGAAAATCGCGTTGTAGGGCAATTCTATATCGACTGCCACAAATTGCATGTCGTGGGTAACCTGCCTTGGAAATTCCCCTAGTGTCACTGAAGGGTGAGGGTGCCTGCTACGGACACGGGTGCCCTGTTGAAGCTGTAGATGGGGCCTGACGCTGGACAAAGATTCTGTCTTTGGATTCCCATACTGGTTAAAGCAGCCATGAATATAACATTTACCGAGCTACCATTGTCCACTAGAATTCGCTTTACGCAAAAGCTGGGGTTGCCAATTTCTGCTGTAATAACTAACTGGTCCTAATGCAGCGTGAGGAGGCCCTGGAGGTCCTCCTTGCCAAAGCTAATGGTAGGAATGATTCCAGCCGCCATATCTTCATGTGGAGTGGCAATTGAGTTGACCGCGGGAAAGGGAAAGCCGGAGATGACTTCCACAATCCCGACGACCTGCCTGCCCCCTTGCGCCTCTCGGCGCGCAGGTGGCAGTTCCCTCCGTACAGGCGGGCCTCCGTGCTGCTCTTGCACATATCCTTGCAGAAAATGCCTGAGTATTCCCTACCGAACAAGACGCTCTATCTCTTCTTTCAACTTCACACACTCTTCAGTAGTGTGCCCTACCTTGTATTGCCTGGGTCATGTCTAGTAGTCCTAGAGTTTAGGCTAAGTCCATTAGTTCTACCTTCTTGGACCAGCCAATAGAGGACCTCAGAAGACTCAGACTTAGAAGATATCAGAAGATAGTTTGTTTAGTTCGAAATTCTTCGAACTCATCTCGACGAACTCAGAGTTAATTCTCTGAGCTGAGCTAGACGATATTCGAGCTCAGGTCGACGATTAGTTCTCTTCAGACAGATTCTAAGCTCGACGAACTCAGAGTAATCATCTCTAGATGCTGATTCTTTGGTCGACACCATAGCTGGTAGCGCCATCCCTCTCACCCCTGAAATTCTTTCAGAAATTTTCGGCTTAGTGAATGGAGAAGAAGAACTAGAGATATATACTTCTGAATTTGATGAAATGTTGAGTTTAATGGGTTATTCTGGAGACAACCTAATAAGCTGCTAAAGAAACATCTGACTGCTGAGTACAAGTTTCTCGCAGACGTAGTAAGAAAAGTTTTGCTGGGCAAGCATACCGCCCACGATTATATTACTAGACAGCAATTCCTAGTAATGCGTGTTGTGATTAACAAGAAAGCCGTCAATTGAGCTAGGATTCTGTTTGATTTGATAAGGAAGAAAAACACAAATAATGAAGTGTGTTTTGGAAGAATATTGGGAATCTTCCTCCCGGCCAAGGCCGCTGAATCACTGGTCACCCCGACCATATTCATCAATGCCTCCAAGAGGCTAACCTGCGCCTTATTTGGCAGGTGGGAGAGGAACATCCCTAAGACATCCAGGGCTTCCTCCTCCAAAACTTCTGAGAGTACAAGGGCTGTTCCAGCCACTTCCCACCCTGCTGAGGACATTTCCATTCCTCCTCCTCCACCCCTTGATCAAACTCCTTCAACAACCCTCCAACAAACTCCCACAACTCCAGCACATCAACCTACACCTCCTTCTTCCCCCATCCATCCCTCTTCACCAGTTCAATCACCAGTACCTCAAAATTCCCCAATCTCTTCTCTAGTACAACAATCAGTACATCTATCTCTTGAGCATGATGATCGTTCACCAGCACCTGTTACTCCTCCTCTATCCCCTCTTCCTTCTTATCTCACTGATATTCCTCCTCTTCATAATCTAACATCCTTACCTTCATTCAATTTTATTTCATCTCCAAGTCATTCTGATGGAGCTGACTTTCCACGACATGTGGCCAAGGAGCGTCCTCCCTCTAACGATGATGGTGACCCGATAGATTTGAATGGAGACGTTGCTGATGCGGCCGCTATTGATCCCCATCGGAGAGAGTTTGTGGATTGGGACGATCGTTGCCGCAAGCTCGAGAATGGCTTTTCTTCCGCGACGCCACCGCCACCTCCTCCACATGTTTTGCTCGACTTCCGCCGCCATTTTATAAAAATATATAATGATAGTTTAACTTTCAAGGCAGCCTAAACACCTAGAGGGGGGGTGAATAGGTTCTGCTTCTCTTTCTAAAACTTCTAGGCAGAATTCAATTTAATAACTAATATAATAAACACAGCAATCACAGAAAACAAAAAACATCACAGATTGCACTATGTTTTATAGTGGTTCCCCAAGGTCTGGGTACATCCACTTTCCCCCTTCACCTATCTAGCAGTATGCTAGATTCGGCCAAACTTCCACTTATCTCAGATCAATAGATCTTACAACTCAGAACCCAACTGGTTCCTACAACTCAGGCACAACTGCCCTACCTCAGCCTTGCCCCAAGGCCTACAACTCAGAGAATATCCTTCTCCTACACTCAGGCAAACAGCCCTACCACTCAGAGTTCAACACTCTTACACTCAGCCTTTATAACATAGGCTTACAACTCAGATCTGTATAAACAAATCCTACAGAAATATGGAAAAGATTGTTTTAATTGTCTTGCCAAAGTTGAGAGAGAAAAGGCAATGACAATTCTTGATCAGCTGATGCAATCAACTGTTTCTTAGCCTTCTTCAAAGCTTCTTGAAAATGTACTTAGCTGAGTTGATTCCAAACAGCTTCTTGAGAATCCACTGGTGGATTCTTTCTTCTTCTTCAAATTCTGACTTGATCTCTCTCTATCCAGAACTTTGAATGATTCTTCTGAATTCTGATTAGAACTCTTCTTAGATCTATCCTTAGATAGTCTTCTTAGATCTCCCGGAGAAGATCTTCTTAAGTGCCTAGCACTTTCTTGAAATGAGTAGAATTGTAATCCTTCTCCACTTTCTGATCCAATGTATTTCAAAAGGTCAGTTCTATATGTTGTTTTTTTTTTCTTCTGAATCTGTCTATTTATAGACATTCTTCATGGTAACCGGCTGATCCGGTTTCTAACCGTTTTCTGACAACTCTGACAACTTCAGTTAACTGGTGATAACCCACAGCTGTCAAGTCTTCAAACAAGTCCTGTGCCTTAGTCTTGAATCACAAGTTGTTGAAACAGTCTGTCAGAAAGTGTCGAGACAATCTGTCTATTTGTGTCGACATAATTGACTTTGGTGTCGACACAGTCTTCAGTGATGTCGACTAAGTTGCCTTTGAGTCGACACAGCTTCTTCTGCAAATAACTTGATCTTGACTCTTCAGTGTGTCGACACAAGTCCTGTGTGTCGACACAATTGTTGTAGAATCATAACTTTAGTAAGTGTCGACTTAGCCTTCAGGTGTCGACACATTCATTTTTTTAACTCTGCTATTATGTGTCGACTTAATCACAATGTGTCGACACATTCTGCTGGTGTCGACTAACTTGAGGTCGACTATTTTCTTCTGTGTCGACACATTCAGATGATGTCGACAATCTTGAGATCAACTATATTCTTCTGTGTCGACACATTCTCCCAATGTTTGAGGTCGACGCTTTTCTTCTGTGTCGACACAATTTCCCAGTATTGTGTCGACTCTTTTTCTGTGTCGACACAAATTCCCAGTGTTGTGTCGACTTACTTCTTCTGTGTCGACACTTTTTCCCAGTGTAGTTGTAGACTAACTGCTATGTGTCGACACTGCTTCCCAGTGTTGTGTCGACTATTTTCTTCTGTGTGTCGACACTGCTTCCTTTGTGTCGACACTTGGACTTAGAATTTTTCTGCATACTTTATCAATTCTCCACCTGCACATGTCAACTTAAAACAACATCAAATACACCTTGATGTATATCATTGAGCTAAGTTGGGCTTCTTCAAATCAGGTACACATTTTCCAATGTACCCAACAATCTCCCCCTATTTGGAGAAGTCATAACCCCTATAGCCAATGATATACACCATTTATAAACAGTACTAAATGATGATTAATGACATAGCAGGAATACTTTAAATATAAACAAAACATAACATAGAATAATTCATCACAGAATGCACATTATAATATGCCAAACAACATTTTGTTTATAATAGGGTAATGTTTGATTACAAAGTTTTACATTTGATGAGTACATCACAACATTACAAAATATTTAAAACAAAATCAGGATTGATCAGGCTCTCTAATCATAATCCCTTTGCCAGACTGAATTGTAGCTGTCATAGGAGCTTCTGATTCTTCAGCTAACTTCTTTCCTTTAAGATCAGCCTTCTTCTGAGCTTCTTCCTTGATCCTTTGCCTTTCAAAATAATGGAAAGGCTTTGGGAAGTATTTGCTTGGCTCCTTAGCATCTGATGGCAGTCTTCCCAGCTTGGCTTTCCTTCTGAATTGTACAATTGCCTCTTGCCTTGCCTCATACTTCTGCCATTCAATTTCATTGTACCACTTTCCTCTCTCATGAACTTTATCTTGTACAGCTTTCCATGCAGTGAGTATGATGTTCCTTGAAGTAGGACTCCACTGCTCATAATCTGGCTTCAGTACAGCCTGCTCTCTGAATTTCTTCTTTGCCAATAGAGCATCCTGCTGTTCTTTCAGAGTAGCCTCAGGCTTATCAACTTTTCCAAAGACAATATTAGTAACCTCCTTTGGAGGACTATACATTCCTTGAACTTTCTGATCAATCAAGTCAAAATCTGGAGGGGGGTATATGACTTGGGCAACCTCAGGTTGATTGCCTTCAAGTAGATTAGATTGTATTCCTGACTCAGCTACCATAGCATCATCACACAATGGGGGATATCCCAAAGTGGCTCGTATGCTACTGGTCACCCACTTGGTGTGCTCAGAGCCTGCATGAATTAGCATCCTCTCCCCCTTTATGGCTTCTCTTGATACATGATCTCTAAGATCTTCTTTTTGAAATCGAATTTGGCCATCCAAATAATTCACTCCCTCCTTGAAAAATGGTCTTAACTTTTGAAGCTTTTCAGATATTTCCTTTTGAGAGGTTGTGATGGCAGTCTTAACAGATGCAATAGCAGCCTGAAAATTCTTATCAAATTCTTCCATTTCTTTGGCTCTATCTGCAGGCATCCCTGGAACAATCTTCTTCACCTCTTTAATGATCTCATTATGAGATTCAGTTAAATTGTCATTCATTCTGATTTGATTTTCCAGAACATAACTTTGCTTCAAAGCAATATCATCCACCTTTGTAGAGATAGCCTCCTGTTGTTTAGCCAGATAAACTACAGCATTGCCACCCTTGTGGAAGCAATCTGTCATTTTAGTTTTATGCAAGTTTACTTGAAATTGGATGGACTTGATATCCTGAGCTAAGTCAAACTGAACTGACTTGCTATTTTCATCAACATACTTTTCCAGAGCCATCCTTTGGTCATCCAATTTTACTTGAAGATCTACCATAAATTTATTGTAATCAAAGGCTGGAGAAACTTGTGGAGTTGTGGTCTGTAATGCCTGCTTATAGTTCTTGCTTCTTCTCTTAAAGACAACAAGTTTTCTTTTCTTAGCCACCCTGGCTTCTTCAGTTTCTGTGTCAGAGGAAGTATCTACATGAATTCTTTCTTGTGGATGATGAATTGTATCTGTTCCAGGGAGTTGTTGCTCAGCTTCAACATCCACAGGCTCATCCTCAACCTGTGTTTCCACAGCAGCTTCCTGATCAACGTCCATTCCTATGGACTTCTCAATATCTGGTCCACCTCCTTCTTTATCAGCAGCAGTATCAACATCTGGGAATAATTCCTCCATAGTAAATTCCAGTTGAGTGGTCACTTCTGCAGCAGTTAAATCTTGAGATATGTTTAACTGTGCTTCCTCTTGGACTTGCACCTCAATATTTGTAGTGGCAGGAGTAGGTGTGGACACTAGCTCCCCCTGAACCTGTGCAGTAATAAGAATATGAGCAATGTCTTTTATAGTAAAATACATTAGCTCCCCCTATACCTAAGCGGAAGTAGATACCTTTGGAGCTGAAGTGGAAACTGGCTCCCCCTGCATCTGTGCAGGTGTTGATACTTCCTGGACCACAGTTGAGTCAAGCTGTGTCCCTTCTTGTACTTGTTCAGATTCTTGATTTGGTGTAGGGGATTGCACAGGGGTGTCTGGCCTGCTCTCTTCAGGCACATCCTTGGACAGCACCCTATCCCACCTGGAGAATAATCTCATATCCATTCTTCTCATATGGTTAATCTTACTCCCTTGCAGCTGCTGCATCACATCAGGAATCACTCCAGTGAAGTACAGGCTCATAATCCTAGCCATGTTAGGCTTCTTGATTCCCTCTTTGATCTTTTCAAAGAGCACTCCTGACCAATCAGTAGGAATAGTAAAAACTATCCTGGTCATCAGGCTGAACATATAGGCAGAAATCCTATCATGTCCACCTGTCTTGCAGAGGATTACCTTTCCAACTACTTCAGACAAGAACTTCCCTTGCTGATTCATTCCCTTTCTGTTGAATGCAGCTCCAATCTTCAATCCTGAATCCAGGCCACACCATTGAAGGGCTTCCCTTGTCTTAGATATAGGAACTTCCTCTTCATTCTCAACCACTTGTAGTTGGAAGATCTTTCTTAAACTTCTTTGATTAATCTTTACCTTCGTCCCTTGAACAGTGGACTTAATCTTGAGGCCAGTAGAATGGACTGATGCAGAGATAAAGAACTCGTGCACCTCCTTCTTCCAGATCTTAGTTGGTTCTGAAATGAGAAATTCTAACCCTGATGCAGAGAGAAGGGTGATAACTCCTTGAACATCAGGCGGCGCCTCTGCAAAGGCCTGGCGCACTAACTCATATCCTTCATTGATGTTATCTTCAATCCTTGGCGCCATCGTTGTGTCGAGAAAGCTTGAGAGAAGAGAGAAAGAAAGACTGTCGACACAGGGTTTGAGTCTCGAAAACCTTGAAAGCGTGTCGACACAAAGAGCTTTTGACCTATTTATAGCTTCTGTTGAAAGAAGTTCAAAAGGGCGCCAAAAACAGTCTAAATGTGTCGACACAGACGGAATGTGTCGACACAGGCTTCTATTAACTCGACATTTCTTCAGCCTACTATGTGTCGACACCAATTTGTGGTTATGTCGATACCTTGGATACATAGTAGAAAGACAGAAATTCTGTGTCGACACTAAGGACAAGTGTCGACACATATTCTGTAAGTGTCGACACCATAATTCTGGTTGAGTCGACATTACATTTCTGGTTAAGTCGACAATAAAACTCTTAAGTGTCGACACATATTCTCTGTGTCGACACAATATTTCTGACTTGTCGACATAATTTCTCTGAGTCGACACATTATTACTGAATGTGTCGACACATTCTTACTTAGCCAATTTCTGTAACTTCAATGTGTCCTTTTTAACACTTGATTATGTTGTTACTACTTTTACTTACTTATAAACCATTTCAATAGCATTGTTAATGATTTTGTTTAATACATTAATCAATGGTTAACATACCTAATTCAATTTTGAATTTATTGAATTTGGTTTCATCTAAAGGCTTAGTAAATACATCTGCTATTTGATAATCTGTTTTTACAAATTCCAATGAGATGTCACCTTTTTCTACATGTTCTCTAAGAAAATGATATTTGATTTCTATATGCTTAGTTCTACTATGAGAAACTGGATTATTAGCAATAGAAATAGCACTCTTAGAATCACATAAAAGGGGTGTTCTACTTACCTGAATACCATAATCTTTAAGCTGATGCTGCATCCATAATAGCTGTGCACAGCAGCTTCCAGCAGCAATATACTCTGACTCAGCTGTGGAAATTGCCACACTAGTCTGTTTTTTACTACTCCAAGATATTAGTCTTCCTCCCAGGAATTGACAAGTACCTGTAGTACTCTTTCTATCCTCTCTACATCCTGCAAAATCTGCATCTGAATAGCCTGTTAGTTGAAAATCTCTATTCCTAGGGTACCAAAGACCTAGAGTAGGAGTGCCCTTTAGATATCTCAGAATCCTTTTGACTGCAGTATAATGAGATTCTTTAGGGCAGGCTTGGTACCTAGCACAGACACATGTTGCATACATAATGTCAGGTCTACTAGCAGTGAGATATAGTAGAGACCCAACTATTCCTCTATACAATGATTCATCAACAGGTTTACCTGCCTCATCTTTGCATATTGGCATACTTGTCCCCATAGGAGTTCTCATGGAGGAGGATGACTCCATACCATATTTCTTAATTAATTCCTTGGTGAACTTAGACTGGGATATGGACAATCCATCATCAGTCTGTCTTACTTGGAGTCCCAAGAAGAACTTAAGTTCTCCCATACTGCTCATCTCAAACTTCCCTTGCATAAGTTTGGCAAACTTTTTACAAAGGTTGTTTTCAGTAGATCCAAAGATTATGTCATCAACATAGATCTGGACTAAGATGATCTTTCCTTTGGATTCCCTAAGGAATAGAGTTTTGTCTATCTTTCCTCTTGAGAATTTATTCTCAATGAGGAAGGTAGACAGGGTTTCATACCAAGCCCTTGGAGCTTGTTTTAACCCATACAAAGCTTTCCTAAGCTTATACACAGAATCAGGTTTAAGAGGATCTACAAAACCTGATGGCTGCTCTACATGTACTTCTTCTTTAAGATCACCATTCAGAAATGCTGACTTCACATCCATCTGGTATACTTTGAAGTCTTGGTAGGCTGCATAGGCAAGGAACATTCTGATTGCCTCCAGCCTTGCTACTGGAGCAAAGGTTTGATCAAAGTCAATCCCTTCTTCCTGCCTGTATCCTTTTGCAACCAATCTTGCTTTATTCTTTACTATTATTCCACTTTCATCTAGCTTGTTCCTATAGATCCACTTAGTTCCAATTATGTTGTGGCCTCTTGGTTTAGGAACAAGCTCCCAGACTTTGCACCTTCTAAATTGATTCAGCTCCTCTTACATAGCATCAATCCAGTGCTGGTCTTGGATAGCTTCTTCAAACTTCTTAGGTTCCATTTGGGACAAGAAACTAGAATGCAAAACTGTGCTTTGATTTCTGCTTCTAGTTTGCACTCCTTGTCTTGGATCACCAATTATCTGATCAGTAGGATGATCTCTTAGATATCTTATAGCTGGAGGTAGATTCCCTTCAGGTTGTGCATCTCCAGCTTCTTCATTCTGCTGTTCCTCTTGGTTTTCATCAGCTTCCATTATCTCTTGTACTCCCCCCGGACAGCAGCCTTCATTTTCCAATGCTCCCTCTTCCTTTGAAGCTTCAGTAATGGAGAGCTTGTCCATCTTCTTGCTTATACCTGTTGAGTCATTTGATCTACAAGACAACTCACAATTGATTAATCTTGTTTCATCAAATACAACATGCACAGATTCTTCAACAACTTGAGTAGTTAAGTTGAAGACTCTATAGGCCTTACTATTTGTGCTGTACCCAACAAATATCCCATCCTGGGATTTGGCAGCAAACTTAGTCAAATATGACTTGCCATTGTTAAGTATATAGCATTTGCAACCAAAGATCCTAAAATAGGATAGGTTTGGTTTTCTGCCTTTCACAATCTCATAGGGAGTCTTTTTGTGGCCTTTGGTGATAGAAGCCCTATTGATGACATGACAAGCAGTGTTAACTGCCTCAGCCCAAAAATATTCTGGGAGAGAGGTGTCACTCAATAGAGTTCTACCAGCTTCAATTAATGTTCTATTCTTTCTTTCAGCAATACCATTTTGCTGAGGTGTTCTAGGTGAGGAGAACTCTTGAAAAATCCCAAAGTCTACACACAAGTTTGTTATGCTTTCAGATTGAAACTCAGTACCATGGTCACTTCTAATTTTGACCACTGTACTATTCAGTTCATTCTGAATTTGCTTTACAAAATTAAATAATACACTTGGGGTTTCAGATTTTTGTCTCAGAAAGAACACCCATGTAAATCTAGAATAGTCATCTACAACCACTAGAGTGTAGACCTTCCTACCTAGACTGTGAACTGGCATAGGACCAAAAAGATCCATATGCAAGAGGTATAAGCACCTCACAGAATCCTTGTTTTCAAGGCTTTGAAATGAGGTTTTTGTCTGCTTGCCCTTTTGACAAGCTGAGCATACCCCTTCCTTTATACACTTAACTTAGAGGCCCATTCCTCACTAGTTCTTTACTAAAGAGTTGGCCAATTGTCTTGTAGTTTAGATGAGCCTAATCTCTTGTGCCACTTAACACAATGAGAAGCATTGTCATCAGCTACAAGACAAATGGGGGATGCCTTATTCTCACATTCAAAATTAAGGCAATACACATTTCTCTTCCTATACCCAGTCAATATGATCTCTTGATCACTTGACCTTTTGATATGACATCCATCCTTACCAAATGAAATGTCATATTCTAGATCACTCAGCTGGCTTATGCTTATTAGATTATGTTTCAAACCTTTTACATAGGCCACTTGGGTGATAGTAATTAGGTTAGAAGAGATGTTACCAAATCCTTTGATGACTCCTTTTTCAGATCCACCAAAGATCACTTTATGTCCATCTTTGACAGATGAATACTCCTTCAGCAGCCCCTTTGTTCCAGTCATGTGCCTGGAACAACCACTATCCAAGTACCATATAGGGGCATGGTAACTTGGATTCACCTGCAATACAGAATTACTTACCCTTAGAACCCAAGTAAGTCTTGGGTCCTTGGTTCAGGTTAGCCTTAATAAAGTTATCATAACCTCTTCTAACAGGTAGACTCTTATTCTTTATAACACTTGTGTTATACCAGCAGTCCAATGCAAAATGACCCCTCTTGCCACAGCACCAACATTCAAACTTATTGTATCTAGATCTAGATACATCCTTGTCAGAAGCATTTCTGTTCATTGCTGGTGCTGTTGCAACTTCACCTACTGATTTCTTAAAACCATAGGGTTTATGACTATAGGTAGGCCTGCTTGCCTTAACACCCTTGTTCTTCAGAACATTTGTCTTAATATGATCCTGAATGTCTTCATGATCATATATGTTAGAAGGCACTTTCTCCTTACCAAACCTTATGGGGACTGAAAGGTTTAGTGGCTGAATAGGGGCTTTGCCTTTTCTCTTGAATCTGCCAGCCCTGGAGTTACCCTTAAATCCTAATCCAGCCTTACCCTTCTGAGTGACAAATTCATCTATCAAGGGTAAGACAGATTTTGGCTTAGAGTAACTAGCCACTAAATCCCTTTCAATTCTAAGTCTGTCCTCCAGACTCTTTACTTGATCATTAGTATAATTAATTGTGCCCATCTGAATAATAGTTATATTCTTCAGCTTGGCAATTTCAGCTAACTTTTGATCAAGGACTTTTTCTAACTCAGTTGTTGCAACCCTTAGATCAGCAATTTCCTGAGCCTGTGATTTAACCAGGTTCTTGCTTTTCTTAAGGGCCTGCAACAGGTCCCCATACTTGTCTATCAATTGATAGACATCTCCTTCAGATCCAGATACATCTTCATCACTTGATGCAGATGTAGCTAATTCTTCACTTGTATTACAAACAGATGTACAAGAAGGACAGTTTACCTCATTAGAACCAGACTGATTCTGGCATAGGTCCTCTTCTGATCTAGTCATCAAACCCATGCATTGATGTTCATTGATGGAGTCTAGCAACTGCATAAACTCCTCTTCCTCAGATGCAGCATATAATCCAATATATGCTTCAGCTTCAGATCCTGATTCTGAAGTTGACTGGTCTGACAGACTTTTATCTTTCTTTGCTACAAAGGATTTCTCCTTCTTGCCTTTCTGATAAGTCTTCTTCTTTTCTGAAGATTCCTTCCTTTTGTCAGGACAATCAGCCACTACATGTCCAGGCCTATTGCAACAATAGCAGACAATCTTTGAAGTAGTGGCTTTGCTGGGCTTTGACCTGCTTTTCTCTTTCCTTGATGACCTTCTCTTCTGATAATAGTCATCTACTTGCTGTGATGAGGAAGGCCTAGACTTCCATTGCTTCTTTTTCAAGAACCTTTGAAATTGCCTAGTGAATGCAGCAAAGTCTGCATCTGAATCACAGCTGACTGAACCCTTATCTGAATTTTCAGAACTATCTTCTTCAACTTCCTTAGGAGGAGATGGTGATTTCCTCCTGTTCTTTCTAGTGGCTTCAGCATTAAATGCCACAGTCTTTTCTCTATGCTCTCCTCTTGAGTTTCTTTCCTCCTCCTTCCTTACCATAAGTTGCATTTCATAGGATAGCAACTTTCCAAACAGAGTTGGAGGAGATATCTCTGCCAATTTTGCCACTTCTCTTATGGCACAGATCTTTGTATCCCAATCCTTTGATAAGGATCTTAAGAATTTGTCATTCAGTTCATAGGTACTGAAGACTCTTCCATAGGATATTAGCTCATTCACAATTCTATAGAATTTCTTATAGCACTCAGTTATGCTATCAGATTTTCCTTGTCTAAAACTTTCATACTCCTGATTTAGCATAGATTTTCTGTCCAGCCTTACTTCTTCAGATCCCTCCATGTAGACAATCAATGTGTCCCATATCTCCTTGGAGGTCTTGCAGTGAATCAGATTCTGAAATGTTGAATCATCTATGGCACTGACAATGATGTTCTGTGCCCTTTTGTCCATGGTTGCCAAGATGATTTCATCCTTGGTCATTTCAGAATAAGTCTTTGGTGTTTGGATATTTGCATCAAGAACAGATATCTTCATTGGTATGAAGGGGCCTTCCTGTACTGTGATGTAAATCCTTGGGTCAGATGCTTCCATAAACAATCTGACTCTTTCTTTCCAGATCCCAAAGATTTCCTTCTTGCATATGGGTAATTTCATTGACCCTAGCTCCTTATGATTCTCTCCAGAACCCATCTTCTTGATTCTTGAATCTGCCTATCAGATCTTCCTCAGACTGTTAAGTCCTTTTTGAGGAACCTCCCTCTGATACCACTTGATAGTTTAACTTTCAAGGCAGCCTAAACACCTAGAGGGGGGGTGAATAGGTTCTGCTTCTCTTTCTAAAACTTCTAGGCAGAATTCAATTTAATAACTAATATAATAAACACAGCAATCACAGAAAACAAAAAACATCACAGATTGCACTATGTTTTATAGTGGTTCCCCAAGGTCTGGGTACATCCACTTTCCCCCTTCACCTATCTAGCAGTATGCTAGATTCGGCCAAACTTCCACTTATCTCAGATCAATAGATCTTACAACTCAGAACCCAACTGGTTCCTACAACTCAGGCACAACTGCCCTACCTCAGCCTTGCCCCAAGGCCTACAACTCAGAGAATATCCTTCTCCTACACTCAGGCAAACAGCCCTACCACTCAGAGTTCAACACTCTTACACTCAGCCTTTATAACATAGGCTTACAACTCAGATCTGTATAAACAAATCCTACAGAAATATGGAAAAGATTGTTTTAATTGTCTTGCCAAAGTTGAGAGAGAAAAGGCAATGACAATTCTTGATCAGCTGATGCAATCAACTGTTTCTTAGCCTTCTTCAAAGCTTCTTGAAAATGTACTTAGCTGAGTTGATTCCAAACAGCTTCTTGAGAATCCACTGGTGGATTCTTTCTTCTTCTTCAAATTCTGACTTGATCTCTCTCTATCCAGAACTTTGAATGATTCTTCTGAATTCTGATTAGAACTCTTCTTAGATCTATCCTTAGATAGTCTTCTTAGATCTCCCGGAGAAGATCTTCTTAAGTGCCTAGCACTTTCTTGAAATGAGTAGAATTGTAATCCTTCTCCACTTTCTGATCCAATGTATTTCAAAAGGTTAGTTCTATATGTTGTTGTTTTTTTTCTTCTGAATCTGTCTATTTATAGACATTCTTCATGGTAACCGGCTGATCCGGTTTCTAACCGTTTTCTGACAACTCTGACAACTTCAGTTAACTGGTGATAACCCACAGCTGTCAAGTCTTCAAACAAGTCCTGTACCTTAGTCTTGAATCACAAGTTGTTGAAACAGTCTGTCAGAAAGTGTCGAGACAATCTGTCTATTTGTGTCGACATAATTGACTTTGGTGTCGACACAGTCTTCAGTGATGTCGACTAAGTTACCTTTGAGTCGACACAGCTTCTTCTGCAAATAACTTGATCTTGACTCTTCAGTGTGTCGACACAAGTCCTGTGTGTCGACACAATTGTTGTAGAATCATAACTTTAGTAAGTGTCGACTTAGCCTTCAGGTGTCGACACATTCATTTTTTTAACTCTGCTATTATGTGTCGACTTAATCACAATGTGTCGACACATTCTGCTGGTGTCGACTAACTTGAGGTCGACTATTTTCTTCTGTGTCGACACATTCAGATGATGTCGACAATCTTGAGATCAACTATATTCTTCTGTGTCGACACATTCTCCCAATGTTTGAGGTCGACGCTTTTCTTCTGTGTCGACACAATTTCCCAGTATTGTGTCGACTCTTTTTCTGTGTCGACACAAATTCCCAGTGTTGTGTCGACTTACTTCTTCTGTGTCGACACTTTTTCCCAGTGTAGTTGTAGACTAACTGCTATGTGTCGACACTGCTTCCCAGTGTTGTGTCGACTATTTTCTTCTGTGTGTCGACACTGCTTCCTTTGTGTCGACACTTGGACTTAGAATTTTTCTGCATACTTTATCAATTCTCCACCTGCACATGTCAACTTAAAACAACATCAAATACACCTTGATGTATATCATTGAGCTAAGTTGGGCTTCTTCAAATCAGGTACACATTTTCCAATGTACCCAACATATAATTATAAATTAAATAATTATAATTATATATTTTTAATAATTTATTATTTTAAGCAATTTTATTTCAAGCATTTTTATGTTTATTGCATTTAGATAAGTCATGTAATGATGGGGTGCTTATAACCATCATAGGTTATTTTTATTATTTCATTTCTTATATTATGATGGGTGCTTATAACCATCATAATTTTCATTTTGAATTTTGAATGTTGATTGGAGGGAGATTGAGTGGTGTAGGCTATATATAGCCATGTTATGAAGCATTAATTAGTGAATGAATGAAAATTTAAAACCTAATTCCTCTCTAAGAGAAATTTCGGCCAAAGAGAACTCCTCCTTGCCGCCGTCCCTTGGCTTGTGGTGTGAAGCCGCCGCCCACCCCCCCCCCCCCCCCTTGCTCCTTCCATCCGTTCGGTGCGACTCCGGCGCGGCTTCCTTCAGTGCGACTCCTTGGAAGAAGGTTGCAAACCCCTCGGTGTGACGCCGGCGGATTCGTGGAGAGAGTGATTCTTCCACAGTTATCTTGTGTAAAAGCTTTCTGGTTGGCGTGACACGAAGAAGGCGACGAATTTCTCTCCCTCCGGCGTATCTCCGGGTGGTGCCGTTAAGGAACGATTCTAGTCGAGTGAAACCGGACTCATCCCATCCAGTTGGGTAACGAAAATTTCTACTTTATGTGTTTCTCTTCCCTAGATAATTCTTATGGTATTGGCAAATTGCGTGGCTTGTGTAACGCTTGATTTTTCATGATTTAATTTATTTTAGTTATTGTCTTGTTTACTGTATTTTCGTTTAAGTTCGTGAGGCGTGGCGGCCCTCGTATGTATTTTGTGGGGAGAGAACCATCCTTGCCCGAATCGTTTGTTTTCGGTGGTTTCTCTTTTGGTACAACACGATCGAACCGTGTGGGTTCTTTTCGCTTGAGAGAACCTTGGCATATCGCCTTGGTATTATCTTAAGGGGCTTTGCGAACCCAACGTAATTGTTAATCTAATAATAATTTTAATCGATCCGCTGCTACTTTAAATGCTTGAGTGTGACGTGAGAGTTATCAGAGAGCGTCGCGTTAATTTGTCGGCCACCAAAACGCTCGAAAGAGCGGGTCTACATCAATTTGGTATCAGAGGGAGGTTCTCGTCAATTTCCTAATTAGCACTCCTCCCCCTCTTATGTGGCACGTACGTACGCACTCACCAGTTTCGTTGCAGATCAATATTTAGAAGATTAGTTTTCATGAAATGCATTGAAATTCCAAAATTTCAAATTAAAAACAAATAAATTTCAAATTTCAAAATTTCATATTTCAAATTTCAAAATTCAAATTTCAAATTTCAAATTTCAAATTTCAAAAGTTCAAATTTCAAATTTCAAATTTCAAATTTCAAATTTCAAATTTCAAAAATTCAAATTTCAAATAATAAAATTCAAATTTTCAAATTTCAAATAATAAATTTCAAATTTCAAATTCCAAAATTTCAAATTTTTCTCAAAATTACAAAAAAAAAAATAGTGGTCTGCAAATAGCGGCCTAAAAATTTTTTTTTTTCCTCAAAATCTAAAATTTAAAATTTCTTGTATTTCTCCATCTAATTATTAGTAAGAAAACAAAAAAAATTTATTTTTCATTCAGTAATTATTTTTATTAATTAATTTGAAAATTTAGTATTTGGTGTGCTAATAGCCGGCTAAATTTTTTTTTCTGCAATAAAAAATTCTGAAAAAATTTAATTAATAATCCTTATAATTTTCTTGCTCAGAAAATAAAAAAATATGCATATATTATTTTTTGAAACTAGCGGGAACAATTAAATCTTTGAGATTTAATTAGGGCCAGTTTAGTTTTCTTTGCATGTGCACAAGTATCGGATCGAGTTTCCTCTCCGGTTCTCACTAAATGGCATATGAAGTATATGCTTCTCGGTTATACTATTCCTATGCTAAGGATATGGCTAAGCACACCCCTAGGGCACACCACATTTATCCTACTTATGACGGTTTAGAGTATCCCCAAAATTTTAGAGACTGGCTTAAGGGATTAGAACAATATTTTAATTATCACTTATGGGATGACTACGAAAAGGTTAGCTTTGCGCGAGAGCGATTAGTAGGTCGGGCCCGATTATTTTGGTTAAACGAAGAGCGTCGTGTTGGTAGCTATCGTTATGCTTGGCCGCACATGCGTAACCTCCTCTCGGATCAATTTGATCCCGCCTACCTGCGCACTAATAGCACCACACCCGTTAGTAAGAATAGTTACAGCACTAGACCCGTATCATCTTATAGGAGTGACCCTACGCCTCAGGATAGATCCTATCCCCAGAGAGGTCGTATTACCCAGAGTGTGCCTAGTCCCACCTATAGGAAACATAAGCCATTCCGACCCCAAAATTTGAACTCGAAAGAGGTTACTATTAGGGTGCTTGCTTCCTTAGCCTCAACATCTAAGCCCTCTGATATAGTGACTGATACCTCTGAGGAAGCTTATGTGGATATGGAATCTCTGGAAGATAAAGTTAATCAGCTAGGTGAGAGTCTTCCTTCACTTACGATAGTGCCTGACTCTCCTGTTGAACCTGAGGATGTGATTAGGATTGAGCCCGTCACTAAGGACGAGGCAAGTTTCACTGACGCTTTTAGTGACGTTGAGGAGATTGGTTACCCTAGTGACCTAGAAGAGGATTTCTCCCATGAGAAATCATCTCCAATCCCCTTCGACGATAATTTAGTCATGGAATCTTCTGTTGACCCTGAGCAAGTAGACATTCTGGTTGAGTCGGTAGAGTCATCCGATGCTGAGAGCTTACATGTTACTGATTTAGGTGAAGACTTGCTAGGATCCGACGTTATATTGGTTGACCCAGGATTATTAGAGGTTTCTACGGTATTGGTAGAGTCACCTTGGGATGGATGTTCAGTTTGGGATAAGCTTAGTGTGATACATCCGGGAGTTAGTCCTTTGACGTTATTATCGCCGCTTGGAACTCAAGCTAATTATTATACTCCCCTGGATTCGATTTGCCCATCCCCCTATTCTGACTTAGACGATGTCCCCACCTCATGGGAAGAATTATGTTTGGATGACGATAGCACTGAGGGCCCAACTGACTTTTCTTTGATGATAGCCCCTTCGCCTGAGGCCCAAGTTAGTTTGGAAATCTTATCGGATACGAATTTGCCTACTATTGAGACGATCACGGTTTCTGACTTAAGTATAATTTCTAATGATTTGGTGGATTCATTCTGGGGCGAAACGTTAACTGAGGATGAGTTTTCAGTGAGGACGAATCCACTATTCGAGTTTACTTTTGATTTTAAAGGCTTGCAACCAGAGGCGTTCTCTTGGACGCTTAATCCATGCTTTGACGTTGAGTGTGACTTGGTTCCCCCTACGGAGTCAACCCTGTCGACTCTCCCTCTGGTTCCTTTAGCTCGAGTAGATGATTTAGTCATTTCTAGCCCTTCATATTTAGAGAAGTTTATTATTCCCTTCATTCCGTTAAACTTACTTAGAAGGTCGTGGGCGAACGAGTTGATGACGAACGTTTTCCGCTGACTATTTATTATGATATTTTTAAATCAAAATTTAATTTTAAATTTAAAATAAAAACGTTGGAACCCACTACGTTAATTTTTGAATTTAAAGCACATGTGCCCCGGACATAATTCTGTTATTTTATACTATTAATTCAAGTCATGTGGCACATGGGTACTCCCCTCATGGTTTTAATTTAATTAGGCACATTTTTAATTCCTTGACCCTTCTAAATGCGTCCTTTAAATTACTTGCAAGGTTGTTTCGAATAGTCTTCCACCGTTATGTGAATGGTTTGGTTTTGGTTTGTCTCACCCCTAAACGGATGCCCCCGGGCACTTTAGAAATATTAACGAATAGGCTAGTCCATTTTTTATGAATTTTACAGAAGTTTGGTGACATGACATTCCTGATAAAATTTTCCACCGATTAGGGCATAGCTCCTATTTTCATCGTTACAAACTTTACGCTTTATGCTTTAATGCCACCTGAAATGTCTACCTCTTCGTATATATTTTCCACTATGCTTTCTATTGGGTTGGGTGGTGATAGTTTTCTAGGATCGTTCCCCTTCTCGGTCTCCATCGGAGGTACGTTGGTGGATGTTGTTGAAATTCTTTTTCCTTCTTTGGCTAATGCGTTTTTAAGGTCCCTCCAAGACCACCTTTTACCATGCAGGTTCTTCTTCCCCGCTGACGACCTTCCAGGCGAGTACAAACAGGCATACTCATCAGTGATGAGTATTTTTAAGAGGGGGAGGATTGATGGAGCCGACTTCCCACAACATGTGGCCAAGGAGCATCCTCCCTCTGACGATGATGGTCACCCGGTAGATTTGAATGGAGAAGTTGCTGATGCGGCCGCCATTGATCCCCATCGGAGAGAGTTTGTGGATTGGGACAATCACTGCCGCAAGCTCGAGGATGGCTTTTCTTCCGCGACGCCACCGCCACCTCCTCCACATGTTTTGCTCGACGTCCGCCGCAATTTTATAAAAATATATAATTATAAATTAAATAATTATAATTACATATTTTTAATAATTTATTATTTTAAGCAATTTTATTTCAAGCATTTTTATGTTTATTGCATTTAGATAAGTCATGTAATGATGGGGTGCTTATAACCATCATAGGTTATTTTCATTATTTCATTTCTTGTATTATGACGGGTGCTTATAACCATCATAATTTTCATTTTGAATTTTGAATTTTGAATGTTGATTGGAGGGAGATTGAGTGGTGTAGGCTATATATAGCCATGTTATGAAGGATTAATTAGTGAATGAATGAAAATTTAAAACCTAATTCCTCTCTAAGAGAAATTTCGGCCAAACAGAACTCCTCCTTGCCGCCGCCCCTTGGCTTGTGGTGTGAAGCCACCGCCCCCCCCCCCCCCCCTTGCTCCCTCCATCCGTTCGGTGTGACTCTGGCGCGGCTTCCTTCGGTGCGACTCCTTGGAAGAAGGTTGCAAACCCCTCGGTGTGACGCCGGCGGATCCGTGGAGAGAGTGATTCTCCCACAGTTATCTTGTGTAAAAGCTTTCCGGTTGGCGTGACACGAAGAAGGCGACGAATTTCTCTCCCTCCGGCGTATCTCTGGGTGGTGTCGTTAAGGAACGATTCTAGTCGAGTGAAACCGGACTCATCCCATCCGATTGGGTAACGTAAATTTCTACTTTATGTGTTTCTCTTCCCTAGATAATTCTTGTGGCATTGGCAAATTGCGTGGCTTGTGTAACGCTTGATTTTTCGTGGTTTAATTTATTTTAGTTATTGTCTTGTTTACTGTATTTTCTTTTAAGTTCGTGAGGCGTGGCGGCCCTCGTATGTATTTTGTGGGGAGAGAACCATCCTTGCCCGAATCGTTTGTTTTCGGTGGTTTCTCTTTTAGTACAACACGCTCGATCGAACCGTGTGGGTTCTTTTCGCTTGAGAGGACCTTAGCCTATCGCCTTGGTATAATCTTAAGGGGCTTTGTGAACCCCACGTAATTATTAATCTAATAATAATTTTAATCGATCCGATGCTACGTTAAATTCTTGAGTGTGACGTGAGAGTTATCAGAGAGCGTCGCTTTAATTTGTCGGCCACCAAAACGCTCGAAAGAGCGGGCCTACATCACATTCTCCATCCCCTCCAGATGAACAAATGCTAAATTCTCATCCCTACTCTTCCATTTTCAATCCATCTGTCTCTACTCAAACCCCACCAGAATTCATGGACATAACTTCACCCTCCATGTCATCCATTCTACAATCCATCACACCACTTCTTAAACAACTCATAGCAGAGGTCATTTCACCTCTTGCTTCTTCCATCTCTACTCTTGCTGCCCAGCTATCTGTCCTCCCTGTCCCTCCTTCTTCAGTCAGGGGCCTGGCTCTAGTGGTTACTGAAACCAGGCAGGGGGAGATACTTCATGAAGAAGTAGCTCCAGCAGCAGAAAAAGATATTGTTGATACAGATATACCAGATACAGAACTTACTGAATTTTTGGATACTGATATTGAGACAATTGATTCAACTCATTCTTTGGATATTCTTTTTTGAGATTGCTTCATTTCTCCTGCTCTTGAACTGAACTCAGTTCTTGAGTCTTTTGATCTTTTTGTATAGAAACAGTCTTTCTTCTATCTCTTCTCAGTATTGTATAGATATTGTTTCTTATATAACTCCTTATAGCTCAGAGGTTTTACCTAGCTCCAGAGCCTGAACTTGTTCTAGTTCCAGAGGCTGAGCTTGTTAAGGTTGCTGAGGATAAATTCTCTGAGCCCAAGGCTTTTCCCCTCCAACTTTTGTTTTCTCTACCTCTCAATTACCAGATATGGATGAGATTTTTGCTGTAGATATGGCTCATTAAGTTGAAATGGTTTCAGATGCAGTGGTTCCTCCTCAAGATGATCTTCCTCCAGTTGTTCCTCCTCAAGCTGACAAGCAAGTTCCACAAGAAATAATTGAGGAAATAGATGCTTTATATGACAATCCTCAAGGTTCCTCTGAATATGACTAATAAAATGATTCAGAAGATTCTGATAATTCCAAATCCAAGAAGAAATCTATCAAAAAGAGAAAGGTTGCTCCTAAGGCCTCTCCTAAGCCAAATCCAAACAATGATACTCCTTATTACATTCTGCAGAAAATAACCCCTTATCCAGGAATGCCCCAGTGGATGTGGTTGTCCAAAAATGAACAGAAATAAAGGAAGAAGAAGAGAAAGTACAGGTCACCTCCAAGACAATTCAGGAAAGACCCTTCTCCTCCTCCTCCACCCTCTTCAGGATTTTCAGGTAATGTCACTCAGAGACCTGCTCCAGTGACTAAGACCTATCAGAGACAACCAAAGCACATCAGTCAGCAGACTTCTGCAAGTCATCCTTCTCCAGCTACTTCCAAGAAAGCTCCTACAGATGAACAAACGCAGGACACTAGTCCAAAAAGGCCAGAGTCTCCTCCCATTCCATTTTGGATCCAGAACAGGAGACTTCTGCCAGGATGGCTAGATATCATGAGCTTATAAGACTTTCTCTGATCAACAAAGCAAAGGCTGAAGGCAAAGATATTTCTCAATATTCTACAATGTCAACTTTCAGGAAAGAAGAACTGAAAAGGTATGCAAAAACAAATAAATTCTTTGATGTTGATGATTACATGAAACTTCATCCAGAGGCTGTAGTACCCAGAACATCTTCTCAGACTGTTATTTGTGCATCTGACATGTATATGTCAAAGAAAGAAGCTGCTAATACCAATAGAGAAATCAAATTCAGACAGCCTGCTGAGGAATCAGACAAAGATAATGCTAAATAGAGAAAATGAGTTTATCATTGTGTTGTTCTTATTTCTTTTGAACTCTATTTTTGCTTATATCATGAAGCATGTGCTGTAAATATCTGCTGAATGTGTTATTTTTATCAGATATATTTTTTCTTGCTTTGTGATTGTTTATTTTGCTTTGTATTAGTGACCTCACCCAAATAGGGAGAGATTGTTGGATCCCTAGTTGGATTTGGGCTAGGTTCACTAATTTAGGCTGAGTCTGACCCACCTTGTATAGCCCGGGTCATGTCTAGTAGTCCTAGAGTTTAGGCTAAGTCCTTTAGTTCTACCTTCTAGGACCAGCCAACAGAGGACCTTAGAAGACTCAAACTTAGAAGATATCAGAAGACAGTTTATTTAGTTCGAAATTCTTCGAACTTAGCTCGACGATCGTCGATCTCCGATCGATGAACTCAGAGTTAATTCTCTGAGCTGAGCTAGACGATATTCGAGCTCAGGTCGATGATTAGTTCTCTTCAGACAGATTCTCAGCTCGACGAACTCAGAGTGCAGTTTTGGCAAGTATTTCTCAGTACGCAGTTCGCAGAGCTCAGGTCGACAAACATGCATTCTTTAGTCGACGATCTTGGATCTTAGGTCAATGAATTCTGTTCAGAGTTCGATGATTTCTGTCCTGATTCCAGATTGAGTTTTTCCCCTCCTTCTGTTCTTTTATCTTCATATTAATTAGCAGTATTATTCTGAGTATTTAATGCATATATTCCTCTAAATATAGCTGTTATTGGCTGCATTAAATATGGTATTCATAAGGATATTTACTTCCTTATTCTATCAAGGACAGTTGGGGAAACTCATAAATGAATTATTCCAGCCGTTTTCTATCTCCAGATCAGTCAGCATTTAAGGCAGTAATTCAAACTTCAAAGAAGAATAATAATTGGCTGAGAATATTAAAAAGACATCTATCTCTTTTCAAGGACACAGACAAGAAAATAAAAGGATATAATACAAAGAACTCACAATCATCCAGAACTCTCTCATTTTCTCTCAATGCTATCATCCCTGTCAATACTCAAGAATGAAGAAGAACATTCATCAAATATCAAGAGTCTTCTTCATCTTCAGATTTGGGAATCTTCAGAAACATTCTTTTAAACATCTGTCTACTGGATTCTGGAACATTGACAAATCAAAATTGAAGACCTACACCCTGAATCAAAGCTCCAGTCTTCCTGAACCTTCAACATCTCAGGGGGATCTTTGGCACCATCAAGGATCCACAAAGTCTTCTTAAGTTGTTTTTGAGAAAAGAGAATACTAACATCATCTTCTTTCCCACCCCATTGTACAGAGTTTTAACTCCCTTCAAAAGTTAGCCTGGTTCACAAGTCACCTTCCAAAAGACTTGAGATTGGTTTTTGAGCACCTGATCAAAAGCTCAAAGGTAGAAGTCACCTGATCAAAACCTGTTGGTGGATTCCTACCAGGGTGGTAGAAGATTGGATGTACCAAGATTGGGGAACCATTATAAAAGTTCTTGTGTTGTCTGGTTGCCCTTTCTCTTTGTTCTTGTTGTGGCTGTGATAGATTAGATCTATGTTCTGTGTTAGATTAGTTTTACTTAGGTTGTTTTCTTGCTTACTGATAATCTTGGTATTCATTAGTCTTTCTACTATAATTATTTTTGAACAGCATAAGTTTTTAACTACTCTATTCACCCCTCCCCCCCCCCCCCTCTAGAGTAAATCAGGTCTAACCCTCTCTTTCAATGCCCCTAGTGGATGAGGCATTATATCTCCTCTTTCAGTTAGGTATAATACTCTGTGTTGTGCTCGTTCCTTCAGTGAAAATTGCAATCCTGGGTTTGGTCTCCCCGGTTCGAGGGTAACATCTTGGGTCGATGGAACATGTTGGAGTCCTGGATGGTCGTGAGCACTTGCATCTGAGCGGTGTTCAAAAGGGTGTAATTCTGGTGCAAGTGAGAGCCTTGATCCCTGTGAGGGTTGTTGTGATGGTCGTCACTTTTGCGGTGTTCCTGGGGTGCGGGCTTTGGCTCCCTATTCTATTTGGAGATCCCTTCGAACTGCTGGTGATGTGCCTTGATGGCCTTGTCTGTTGTGATTCATGCCTCGATCCTATAAATGAGATCTGCGTAGCTCGACACCTTTTCCAGCATTAAAGCTTAGTAGACTCCACTTGGGCGAAGCCCTCCAAGGAAGACGTCGCAAAGAAGCTCTAGTTCGACTCCCGAGATTTGTTGTGCCTTGGAAGTGGAATGGTGTAAGAACTCCTTGAGTGACTCTCCCTTATTCTTATGAATGCCTGAGAGGTGAGAGGGGTCCCTAATGATCCGTCAATTTGCTATGAACTGGTCAATGAAGAGGCGTGCGAGCTCCTTGAAGTTACTGATCTCCTTCTCCCATAGGGATTGGAATCATATACGTGATTGCCCCTTCAAAGTTGTGAGAACACTTGGCACAAAGTTGATGTGGCCCGTTGAAGAGGTGCATGATTATCTCAAAGTGAATTACGTGCTCTAGGGGGTCCTCTATCCCATAGAAGGCCCCAAAGTGTGGCAGCTTAAACCCGTACGGTATTGGGTGCGATAGGACCTGAGGAGCGAGCGGGGCCCCATGATGGAACAGGCATCACACATTTATGGGGAGGTGTCGTCCCTATGTGTACTCCTCCTTGATCATATCACTTACTTTTTGGTGAATGAGCCTCCTATCATCATGCCTTGCGCCCACCTCCATTGGGCGAGGTTTGGGTTGAGAGTTTGTCGGTGGTTCAGGCCTTTAAGTGGTGTGCGTAGATCTTGCTTCATCGGAAAGCTTATCAGAGGGGGGATTCTCTGGGGGGCCAAGTTTTGAGGCAGAAAGCACTCCTGCGCGACTGCTATTTGGGGGATTGAAGACTCCCAGATCTTGCAGAAGGGTGAGCACTTCTATTTGACGTTGCTCCGTCAGTCGGACGTGTTACTCCACTGAGCTTGCAGGCACCACAATAGTGGTTCCTTCCAGTAGCAGAGCATTGCTTGCAGGCAAGTTGGAGGGTCCAGTCTGGTGTGCTCTTCCGGAACCGTGCCATTAGCAGTTCATGCACTTCTCATTGTCATTGTTGTCCGGTAAGGGTGCTTACGTGAGGCAAGCGAAAGTTGTTATATAGTTTGGGAACACTTTCCCACAGACAACGTCAAACTATTGCGGGCCACCTGGTTTTCCTCTGATCCAGTGAATTGGACCGCCTTAGCTCGGAGTCAGACCAGGCAAGCAATCAGTCAATGAAAATCCACCAGCTGTAACATCCCCCAGATAGCTAGACCCCCCAGGTGAATTTGTCATGATAAGGTCATGACTATGCCCTGGTAATGTAAGGACTCCTTTAACTTAGGCAAAAATTAGGGTTGAAAGCACCTTGGTCTGCAAATAATAAATTGCAGATACCCTATCTAGGGTTTTACCTAGGGGCCTTAACTTGACCCAGTGACTCCACAACAACATTACTAGGCCATTTAGGAGCCCATGGGGGACATTCAGAACCCATTGGGGCCTGTCAAACAGGTCCAGTTGACCAAAGTCAACCCTAGCCCTAATTGGGTCAAAATAGTCATCTCTCCAAAAATTGACCTAACAAATCATCAACATGTGAAATTGATCTCACTTCTAGGTCTAAAACATGATAAGAGACCAACTGGACCAAAAATCCCCACCCTAGGGCCTCCACATGGCCAAATGACCAAAATACCCCTTTTAGGTCAAAATGGCAATTCTTCCCTAAGTGTCCTAATTGACCACCACCATATTAAATTGACTTTACCCATAGTGTTATAATATCATAGGGGACCTAGTGGAGCAAAAATCCCCATGACTGGGTCAACCCTAGGGCTCAATTTGACCAAAAGGCAACTTTGTCCAAATTGGGTCAAATCACCTAACCTAGCCCAATTCTCTTGGGCTAGACCCAAATGGGGTGGCCAACTAGCCTAATTGATTAATAATTAAGATGGGGAGAGAATGAGAATTCGGCCATGGTGAGTAGGAGAGAGAAAATTCAATTTTTTGGAGGAGAGAGAAGGTGGTGTTCATGGCCATTAAGGGGATACACCCTTGGAATCCCCCATTGATGGCTCCATTCATCTCCCCTGATGAATTAGAGGGAATTCCAGGAGTTTCCTGGAGGAATTGAAGGCAGGGGGAGGTATAAGGGTGGCCGACCATGGGGGAGAGGAGGGGTCACATGGTGCCTCTTAATGGAGCCCTCCTCCCCTTAAATTAAGGCCACCATCAGCTTTAGAGGGGTTCAAGGAGTTGGAACCCCCACTTACCCAAGTGAATTGAGTTCTCTGTGCAAGGAATACCATGGCTCCCAAAGATCCAAGGAGGAACAATGGCGGCCGCCGATCGGAGCAAGGAGAGGCTCCAAATGAGGTCCATTCCTTCTCCCCTATGCCTGTGCATAGATCTAAGATTGTTAGTTGGTGAAATCGGGCTCGAATCGAGCCCGATTTGGAGAAAAAAATTCCATAAAAATCACAAATTTTGGTCCTTACGGGTCGCTGGAAAACGCCCCCTCCGGCGGCTTGGTCGCCGCCAAAGGCCGGCCACCACCTCGACGGAGGTGGTGGCGGTGGTGGTTGGCCGGGGTGGTGGCCGGTTGGCCGGCAAAATGAGGAGAAAGGCCTACAGGATCGGGCAATCGGGGCCGTCTGCTCAAGGAAGAAGACGACCCCTCTGCCGCCCGATCCTGCTTTAGGATTCGTGCAAGGATTTGTAATTATCCTGATTATTGTATTTTTCTGTCCTTGTATTAGGGTTGCTTTAGGAATAATTTTTAAATATATTCAAAGGCTCCTACAGAAATAGTTGTCAACACCAATATTGTAGCCCTATGAGTCTAGGAAATTTTAAAATTTGTTTCAAGTGATTTGGACAACTGGATAAACCTCAGCACTCATTTTGGTGAGGTCTATCCATAGGGCTGTCCGGACCTTAGAAAAATTCCCCACTCCAATCCAGTCATCAAAATGACTTGAAATTTGGGGTGTGGCCTAATCTTACCTATATCTAGGTGCTGTCCAAAATTTAGGATTTTTGGAAAACTTTTTTCTAAAGTTTTTAGAAAAATTTAATAAATCATGTGTATTCTAGTTAAGTATCCTAAACACCACAAAGTCCCCCCAAATTTGGGTGGGTGGCCTTAGAGGACATAATAGGACACTGGAAAAATTTTCACCTCATTTGGAGGTGGTTTGACTAGGGTTTTACTCAACCCTAGTTGGCCCCATAAAGGGCTATATAGGGTAAATCACCCCCTTGGTAATATGAGTGGTCATATCACCTCAACAGAGGCTGATATTTTGGCCACTGACTTTTTATGGCATGACACACCCTCCAAGGGAGTTTGGGGTGGTTTGGTGTAGGGTAGCCCTAGAAGCCTAGGGTAGGTCCCTTAATGGGGATTTGTAGGGTTGTGAAGGTCATGGGGTAAAATGACCTTGGACTGACTTGAAATTTGGTGTAAAGGACCATAGGGCCATTATAGTTCTCTGGACAAAATCTTAGGGGATTTGGAGACAGTTAGGCCACCTAAAATCTTAACCCTAGTTTAGGGCACCAATCTTATTTTGAACTATTATGCTGACAAATGAACTTAAAATCAAATAAAATTTGGGCAAGGTGATTTTCTGGTATAAATGGACATAATATAATTTTGTTGAGATTTTTGGTTTAATTTATACAGTACTTCATTCACAACCCTAGTTGTGCCCTAGATATTTATTTTGATGCTTATGGAATTTCTGTTCATTGGAATGTTATGAAATCTTGTATTAGGGCATCTTATAGCATGTTTACCTTCTGTATTTTTATTGGGAGTGTTATCTGATTATTTTGGGTACTTACTTCTTTAACTTACCATTTGTGATATGTAGTTAAAAATACAAATAATGCCCGATTATTATTTGGAAAATTATAAAATTTAGTCAGAGGAAGTTTCAAACCTCTATAGTCACCCTGTAATTTTCTCTGGATTTTTAGATAATTAAAGATAGTACCTCCTTCACTAAGCTAGGAAAATTAATATTTTACATTAGAATAAATTCAGAGCCCAAATATTAGAGAAAAATCATGGAACTTTGTTTCTGATAGTTTTAGGTCACCATAAAGCTTCTGTAATTTTCTTGCAATTCTTGGGTACATATTTACATTACTTGCTTCATAATATAGTAAAAGTGGCCTAAAATGGTAAATTAGGAAATATAGGCTTAAACACCTCTGAAATTTCTCAAAATTTGGAATTGCTGCTTAAATGCCTCATAGAATTTTTTACTGATTTTATGATGATTTATTGTTGGCTCATTAGTGCACTTCATGTTCATACTAGGGCATTGAGAGGCTTAAAATAAATAAATTAAATGCCTGATAAATAGGAAAAATTTGGAAATCTTGGGCTTAGTTATATTAGGTCATGGTAGACTCCCAGTATTGATTTTTGGGCATTTGGATGAGAAAATTGGAGTACCCCCCCTAACGGGAGCACCGTGTAGCTTAGTGTGGTCTGCATATAGTGATAGGACTGGAGTAGGCTAGCTCGGAGGTTAAAGTCACCTAGGAGTAGAGCTACTTAATATAAAGAGGGTTTGGCTCAAGGGTAGAAATTAATAGCAATAAGTGCCTTGGAAAGGAAGCTTTGGGATTCACCCCATCGTAGCTCCCAGTACCGCTGCGAGCCCTTCACCGTGTAGACCTCGGGAAGTCCAAGGTTAACCTTAAATCGTAGGGATAAATGATCAAGAGTAACCCTAACAGTAGTTACACCTCACACTTACGCTTGTTCACTTAGCAAGAAGAATGGATATTGATTGGTTAGAGTAGGTCCGTGGTTTAAGGGTCTGCTGGAGGTAGTAATTTGTTTGGTTTATGATTGGGGAGTCCGGGGAGCTGGATGCTCAGGGACTTGGTTGAATGAGACTCGGTGAGTCTGGGGAGTCGTGGGCTCGGGAAGTTTGGTAGCATGTAGTCTAGTGAACTGGAGACTCGGTGTTATGTAGATATGGTTATAGTTATCATAATTGCATGTGCATAAAAGTGGTGGGTCATCGGTACTTGACGATCGATCACACCGTCGTCAGTACGATGACTCGGTGTAGACTAACTGGCTTGCTAGGAATAGTACGGAAATGTACGAAAGGGGCTAGGCTGGGTAGTGTGATTACCAGCCTAGGAGTGGACGGCCCAACCCACTGTCTCCGTCCGGCCACGTCGGAGGCTCCTGTGGAGTTTAGCTCACTCCAGAAAAGGGGAACTAAAGGTCTGTGCGCATAGAGTCGTGTGGATGAGTTGAATTTTCTTGTACACATCATAGCATAATTGCATGTCATAGCATAAACACTGCATATAACCCCTGACACCTATCGTATGAAATGGTATGGGACGTTTTATACGATAGGCCCTGCAAAACGATCCCTTGGTTTATAGGGGTAATCCCTATAAATCAATGGTTATTTTCCTTTTACTTTACTTACTATTTTATCAGTTTACTACTCTTACTGTTTACTTTGATGCATTCATTTTGTTACACTCAGATTATTTATACCCTGTCATTCGTTATATTGTACTCCTTAGGATAGTTGTCACCTGCTTGATTCCACCCTGCTTTTGGTCCTCCTCTTTACTCCTTTCCGCCCGGTGCCTAGGAGCCACGGGTATAGGGGTGGAGGAATGTTTGACTGAGTCTAGTTTGACTGACGGTCGTTTGACCACCATATTTTAGGTGCTCCGGAAGGGAGGCAGGGAGCAGCCGCTGGAGATGCAGCATCAGAGGACTACGATGCAGTTGGAGACGGGCCAGTGTAGTTCGGGTGGACAGGCATCCGGATCAGTGAGTGGAGCTCATTAGATTGAGTGGTTTTATATTTCTGAGCGGATTGTAGTGAGGCATTTATATACCGGGCATAAGCCCGTATTTACTTTCTGTTTACGTACTTAGACATTATTCTGGTGATGATTTACTTACCACATGTTTTCCTCCTTTGGTTACTGTGGACTTGAGTACTTAGCATTTTCACTCTATGTACTTCCTGGCGATGGTGATTGAGATGGCCGGCAGGATCAGCATTTTGTGGTGTCGACCGTCCCGAAGGATGGTGTCACCGCAAAACGGCGGTTCTGGGCCTAAGACCCTGGTGGATGTTGCAAAAAAATGGGGTCTTACAAGTGGTATCAGAGCGAAACCTCGATCCGACAGAACGTAGTCCACAAAACCTAGGACACCCTGCGCGGGCATAGTTTGAGGACAAACTAACAGCGGAAGCAATGGTGTGCCCATGGAAGGAATCATGTGCAAGTTCCACCAATGACAAGCGTTTTAGGACGATATACTAAATAAGATTTTCTTTGTAGGGTGCGACGAATCCTACCCCGCCGCAGGGGACACCACCGGTCTCGAATGTGGTTCCCCCTCCGCCGGCTCCGATTCCTTTGCAGCAGACAGTGTTGGGACAAGCTTTTACGGCCATTTTGGAGGCCTTCAGGGCACAGTAGGCCCCGGCTCCTCAGCCGAACCCCGGAGCGAATTGGCTGAGTGCATTCAGGGGACTTGCCCCACCATCGTATCTGGGGACGAAGACGGCGGTGCGTACGGAGGAGTGGTTGGACATCATGTACGAGATGTTGGTGGGCATCCAATGCCCAGTAGATCAGGCAGTATCTTTGGTGGTTTCATGCTTGGAGTCACATGCAAAGAGGTGGTGGAAGTCGGTGAGGGACACCACATATGCTGGAGTAGAGTTGACTGATATTACTTGGGAGGAGTTCAGGGCGGCACTACTAGAGCATTTTATGCCGCAGTCGGCAAGGGATGAGCTAGAGGATAGATTCTTGTAACTGAGGCAAGGAAGTAGGACGGTGATAGAGTATCACTGAGAGTTCACACATTTGGCCCAGTTCGCGGACTCGTACAAGCTGGATGAGGCGGGCTACGCCAAGAGATTCTACAAGGGCCTCCGTGATAATCTGAGGCAGGCCCTTCTATTTGTATCTGATGGCACCATGGACAGGATCTTGGAGATGGCCAAGAAGCTGGAGGCAGACCAGCTTGCAGTTCGGGGCAGGAAGAGGCATGGTGATGATGTTGTGATGGGAGGAAGAAGGGACCCGCAGAGGGGTCGGGTCATGGGGGAGAGAAGGAACGGGGATCAGCCCCGTCAGGAGGACAGGCAGGAGCCAAGGGAGCAGGCAGTGCTGGCTCTGCAGCCATTACAGGAGAGGGAGGTGCCCAGGATAGGGCAAGGACCACCCCCACCAGAGGTTTGCTATTACTGCCATCAGGCTGGGCACATTCGCAGGAATTGCCCTACGAGAAATGGGGCCGCACCTGCAGCACGGGGTGGGACACCGGCTCACCAGATGGGAGGTCGAGGGTGTGGACGTGGTCACGGATTTCAGGGCGGTGACCGCAGGCAGGATGGGCAGCAGATATATGCTCTGGACTTAGCACAGCCCCGACACCCGGACAGGGTGATTGCAGGTATGAGTGTAATTTTAGCTATAAAACTTGTTTCCTGCCCATAATAAGTATTGGTAGTTCTACTATACAACTCAGGTTAGAAAACTTTAGACCTAAGATATTTCCATTCAATTGGTTTAGGAATAGTGATGGTGTGCAGCAAACCTGCACATACCTTGTTCGACACAGGGGCATCAAACAATTTTGTGTCGGAGGAGTTCGTCAAAGATCTGGAGCAGATCCGATATTATACGGGAGTCGCCAGGAGAGTGCATCTCCCTAATGGGATGGAGATCCAATCCACAGAGAAATGCCTCCTGAAGGTCATTATTGACGGATTGACGCTCGAGGCTCCGACGACAATTCTGAGAATGCCGGACTTCGACCTAGTCTTAGGCATGACATGGCTGGTCTGGAATCATGCCCAGATTGATTGCCCAGCAAGGAGGGTCGTACTGCGATACGGCGACACGTACGCGACATTCGAAGGTACTACCTCGGTCTCCCGCCCCTTCCTTTCATCTATTCAGGCCGTCAAGGCCCATCTGCAGGGAGACGAGGTATATCAGGTGTTGTTTGGGATGGTAGAGGAGAAGGATTGGATTGCTAGTATACCGGTGGTCCGTGACTATGCCGATGTGTTTCCGGAGAAGCTGCCAGGATTGCCTCCACACAGGGAGAAGGATTTCCAGATCCAGTTGATGTCGAGGGCTAAGCCGGTATCCAGGGATCCCTATCGGATGGCCCCGAAGGAGTTGGCAGAGTTTCGGACTCAGCTGCAGGAGTTGGTGGAGGCGGGATTTGTTAGACCGAGTTCCTCTCCATGGAGAGCTCCGGTCTTATTCGTGAAGAAGAAGGATGGTACACTTCGCCTGTGCATCGACTATCGAGCACTAAACAGGCTGACTGTCCGGAATACCTATCCGCTCCCACGGATAGACGAGTTGTTCGACCAGCTGGAGGGAGCCCATTATTTTTCGAAGTTGGATTTGAGGTCAGGCTACTACAAGATGCGGATCCAGGAGGAGGATATCCCGAAGACGGCCTTCAGCAGTAGATATGGCCTGTATTAGTTTACCGTGATGCCCTTCGGGCTCACGAATGCTCCGTCGGCATTCATGAGCCTCATGAATCGGGTTTTTGAGGCCTACTTGGATGTGTTCATCATTGTATTCATAGACGACATCCTAATCTATTTGAGGACGGAGGAGGAGCATACTCGGCATCTGGCACTGACTCTGGAGAGATTGCGGGAGCATCGCCTTTACGCGAAGTTCAGTAAATGTCAATTTTGGCTGAAGGAGGTGGCTTTCTTAGGCCACATTATCAGTGGAGCTGGGTTGGCAGTGGACCCGGCCAAGATTCAGGCAGTCAGGGACTGGCCGCCACTGAAGACGGCCACAGATGTGAGGAGCTTCTTGGGACTAGCCGGTTATTACCGGAAATTCATGGAGGGGTTCTCTCGGATCGCCCTTCCACTCACATCCCTGACGAAGAAGGACGTGTCATTTGTATGGACGCCGCAGTGCGAGGCAGCATTCCAGGAGCTGAAGGACCGACTTATCTCAGCCCCTATTCTGGCCCTTCCATCTAGGAAGGAAGGATTCCAAGTATACACTGACGCATCATATCAGGGGATGGGTGCGGTGCTGATGCAGAATGGGCACGTCATTGCCTACGCCTCCCGCCAGTTGAAGACTCATGAGAAGAACTACCCAGTGCACAACCTGGAGATGGGAGCAGTAGTATTCGCCCTGAAGATATGGCGACACTACCTCTACGGTGTCCACTGTGATATCTACTCAGATCACAAGAACCTGAAGTATGTGGACACGCAGAAGGAGCTGAACATCAGGTAAAGGCGGTGGGTGGAGTTTCTCTATGACTACCAGTATGAGATGCACAACCACCCAGGGAAGGCTAACATGGTAGTGGATGCACTGAGCAGGAGAGCCGCTACAATAGGAGCAGAGCCGCAGTTGATGTCCATGGAGTTGCTGCAAAGGCTGGAGGACATGCAGATTACCCTGGTATCGTCGGACGACCCCGAGCTCTATGATGAGTATCTAGCAATGATGAGCATCACCGATGATATCAGAGACTGAGTCAGGGAGGGGCAGAGGCAGGATGCCCAGTTAGAGCTTATCTTTCAGGCCTTGGAGGCAGGCACTGCAGGAGATTACACACTGAGAGACGGCCTGGTATGCTTTAGAGGACGGGTGTACATACCGGAGGGAGGCCAGATCCGGGAGGATATTATGATGGAGGCGTATTGCAGCCGGTACTCTGTGCACCCGGGGATCACGAAGATGACCGCTGATCAAAAGAAGACGATGTTTTGGCCGGGCATGAAGAAGGACATCACTTACTTCGTGACCCACTGTGAGACATGCAAGCTGGTGAAGGCGGAGTGCAGGAACCCCGCAGGACTGTTGCAGCCACTCCCAGTACCGGAGTGGAAGTTTGATGATATATCCATGGATTTTATACATGGGCTTCCCCGGTCTCGGATGGGGAATGACTCGATCTAAGTGATTGTTGATCGGTTGACGAAGGTGGCCCGCTTTATACCAATCAGGAAGGATGACTCGGTGGGAGTGCTGGTACGGAAGTTCGTGGAGCAGTATATCCGATATCATGGCGTGCCCAGGACGATAGTGTCGGACCGCGATGGACGGTTTACGTCCAGAGAGTGGCGGTCAGTGCAGGCATATCTGGGCACCCGATTGACTTTTAGCACAGCCTTCCACCCTCAGATGGATGGGCAGACAGATCGCACCAACTGGACGTTAGAGGATCTATTACGACTGTGTACACTGGACCGAGGGGAGCCGTGGGAGAAGATATTGTCGTTGGTGGAGTTCTCCTACAACAATAGTCATCAGGCCAGCATAGGCATGGCTCCCTACGAGGCTCTATACGGACGGAGGTGCAGGACTCCCCTGTCATGGCTATAGGATGAGGACCCCAAGGTCCTGGGCTCGGAGTTTGTGGATGACACCGAGGCCTAGGTGAGACTGATACGAGACCAGATGCTGGAGGCGCAGAGCAGGCAGGCCAAATATTACGATGCGCGACATCATCAGGTAAAGTTTCAGGTAGGAGACCGAGTATTCCTGAAGATACGGCCAATCCACGGGGTCTCTCGAGTTCGCGGACGGAGGAAGAAGCTCAACCCAAGGTATATGTGGCCCTATAGGATCCTGGAGCGGATCGGCCCCTTAGCATATAGGTTAGAGCTGCCACCGGAGCTAGAGGGCTTGCACGACGTCTTCCATGTCTCCTCTCTCAAGAGGGCTCTGTTATGGTCGGAGCAACGGATAGACACTACGGACGGGCCGGTAGCATCGGATCAGTCAGTGCACATGGAGCCGGTCCGGATAGACGATACGGGTATGCGGGTCTTGCGCCGCAAAAAGGTCCTGCTGGTCAAGGTTTTGTGGAGAAACCACGGCCAGGAGGAGCACACCTGGGAGCCACAAGACTTGATGCAGTAGAGATACCCAAAGCTCTTCGTCTCAAGTACAATCTAATCTGAATGTTGGGATGTTACAATTCATTTACTTCAGTAGAACCCCGCAGGCCTAACCTGAATTTCGGGGACGAAATTTTTTTTATTATGTGTTGGGATTTGTAACATCCCCCAGACAGCTAGACCCCCCAGGTGAATTTGTCAAGATAAGGTCATGACTAGGCCCTGGTAATGTAAGGACTCCTTTAACTTAGGCAAAAATTAGGGTTGAAAGCACCTTGGTCTGCAAATAGTAAATTGCAGATACCCTATCTAGGGTTTGACCTATGGGCCTTAACTTGACCCAGTGACCCCACCACAACATTCCTAGGCCATTTAGGAGCCCATGGGGGACATTCAGAACCCATTGGGGCCTGTCAAACAGGTCCAGTTGACCAAAGTCAACCCTAGCCCTAATTGGGCCAAAATGGTCATCACTCCAGAAAAGGGGAACTAAAGGTCTGTGCGCATAGAGTCGTGTGGGTGAGTTGCATTTTCCTGTGCACATTATAGCATAATTGCATGTCATAGCATAAACACTGCATATAACCCCTGACACCTATCGTATGAAATGGTATGGGACGTTTTATACGATAGGCCCTACAAAACGACCCCTTGGTCTATAGGGGTAATCCCTATAAATCAATGGTTATTTTACTTTTACTTTACTTACTGTTTTATCAGTTTACTACTCTTACTGTTTACTTTGATGCATTCATTTTGCTACACTCAGTTTATTTATACCCTGTCATTCGTTATATTGTACTCCTTAGGATAGTTGTCACCTACTTGATTCTACCCTGCTTTTGGTCCTCCTCTTCACTCCTTTCCGCCCGGTGCCTAGGAGCCACGGGTATAGGGGTGGAGGAATGTTTGACTGAGTCTAGTTTGACTGACGGTCGTTTGACCACCATATTTTAGGTGCTCCGGATGGGAGGCAGGGAGCAGCCGCTTGAGATGCAACACCAGAGGCCTACGGTGCAGTTGGAGACGGGCCAGTGTAGTTCGGGTGGACAGGCATTCGGATCAATGAGTGGAGCTCACTAGATTGAGTGGTTTTATATTTCTGAGCGGATTGTAGTGAGGCATTTATGTACCGGGCATAAGCCCGTATTTACTTTCTGTTTACGTACTTAGACATTATTCTGGTGATGATTTACTTACTACATGTTTTCCTCCTTTGGTTACTGTGGACTTGAGTACTTAGCATTTTCACTCTATGTACTTCCTGGCAATGGTGATTGAGAGGGCCGGCAGGATCGGCATTTTGTGGTGTCGACCGTCCGGGAGGATGGTGTCACCGCAAAATGGCGGTTCTGGGCCTAAGACCCCGGTGGATGTTGCAAAAAAAAATGGGGTCTTACACCAGCAATGACAAATAGTTTTTTTACCGTAAAATCCAGAAAGGGTGAAAAACCACATGACTGGATCGGTGTCGAGCCAAATCCACTATTTAGGTTTGAATTTATAAATATTGGGTGTTTCCTCGGAGGGTGACATGCCACCGCTCTGTTACAAGCTCTTAGTATAGGAAAAATGGAAAATAAACCAAGTCTGCGAAGCTTGGATGAGAGCATCCACGAAGCTTGGATGAGAGCATCCACGAACCTTGAATGAGAGCGTGCCTGATACGTGCAAATATAACATAGATTTAAGAGCAAGTGCACTCGTCGATCAAGTAATAAAATGATGAGTAAAAGTATCGTCACACGAGGATTGAGTTAAACAAGTATTAAAATGTTCATCAATTCTAATTTTATTTGGAAAAATTGATTATTTTTTTTCCTGGAGGTGATTTAAAAGTAAGAAAATTTGACAAATTAATTAAAAATAATAATCAAGAGCACACACACCAATGAATTCAGGAGAGAGAATTGATAGGGTATTTGGTTTCACTGATAGTTTTTAATATAAAAAATTATATTTTTTAGAGTAATTACTATTTCATGTAAATGCGCAACAAATACTCGATATCCCTTGGTCTGAGTAAATCCGGTCTCCTCTTATCTACTTAATATTCTTTGATCCAAAAATATTAAGATATAAAGAGGAGTTGTTTTGTAAAGTTTGAAATTTTGCGTGTATTAATTGTACAACCTCATATTTGCTGAGTAAGATCTAAAGGCCTGAGGTCCAGTTTTGTGTGGGATTTAAGCTAATCGGGCCAAACAAGAAGAATAGGCGGAAGGGTTACCTCCTGGGGCATGCAAGAAGGCTTGCGCCCGGGTTAGCGGGAGGCCCTCATAGTTGGCGTTGAGTGAAGTCTTTCCACTCAACGCTCTCAACGCTCTTTAGCCTTTGGCGTTGAGTGAACTCTTTCCACTCAACGCTCTCAATGTTATTTATCCTCTGACATTGAGTGAAGTCTTTCCACTCAACGCTCTCAACGATATTTAGCCTCTAGTGTTGAGTGAAGTCTTTCCACTCAATGATCTCAACGCTATTTAGCCTCTAGCGTTGAGTGAAGTCTTTCCACTCAACACTCTCAACGCTGTTTAGCCTTTGGCGTTGAGTGAAGTCTTTCCACTCAATGCTCTAAACGCTTTTGGACTTGGTCGTGTCTCCTATAAGAGTAGGCAAGCGGGGTAGGAAAACTCGCACTCAGCCGAGTATTTGCCTTTCGGCAGGGCATGCGGAAGGGTTTCCGCCGGGAAGAGCGAGAAGCCCACGGGGATCAGCAGAAAGATTTCCGCCCAGTAGGGTCCAGAGGTAAAGTTACCTGGATACCCTTGGAGGTCTGCATTTAGCTCTCAACGCCTAAGATGCTTCAGAGGCAAAAAATTGTTTAAGGCAAAAAGCGTTGAGTGATGAAGACACACTCAACGCCAGAGAAGCAGGAAGTTTTTGTTAAGGCAAAAATATTGAGTGAGGCTTGTTCACTCAACGCTCTCAACGCATAGACAAGATTTTGTCTAAGTGTTTTGGCGTTGTGTGAAGCTCATCCACTCAACGCCTATTCTACTGATGCTCGATTTTGGCTAAGTCCACAGGTGCTGACGTCAGCAAAATCGACAAAGTCAACCAAGTTCAAATCAGGTACGGGGAAGCTACAGAACACAACAAACCATGTCTTGAAGCTACTGTACGTCTTCTTCCGTTAAAGCAAGGTGCATCTGGAAGCTACAAGTGGGGCCCACCGATCTCTAAGAGTCGTTGATCGGCAAACTACACAAGGAAGAGATGGGCCAAGACAGAGATAACTTTTAGGGCTTTTATCAAATTCAAAAGTGAGCATCCGTCTTCATCTTCCTCACCATTGCTGCATATGAAAAGCTTGAAGCCCTCTAGCAAGAAAAGTTCAGATAGATGTGTTGTCTCCATCTAGCACATCAGGATCAGAAATCATTCTGAAGAAAGAAGAACCTTCAGCTTTTGGCTGGTTAAGTCAGCTGCTTGAAGACTCTAGATCAACAAATCTGTAGTCTTCTACAGCAAGTTCAGGAGTAAGCTTCTGAGTTCTCCCAACAAAGTTTTCTCTACTGTGTGGAGAGTTAGAGCAGAAATTTTCTCAGCTCTAGTTGTTGACACAGAGAAATTTCTCGGTGTCAAAGTTAATTAAAATATTTCTTCTTGTAGGATCTTTTGTGGATCTAAGTGGTAGAAGCAAACTTGCTATGAGGTAGGATCCAGAAGTGGATCTGAGTTGTAGGGCAAATTTGCCTGAGCTGTAGGAGAGGGTTCCTCTCTGAGTGTAGGATCCTACTGGGATCTGAGGTAGGTGAGTTTTACTCACTGAGAAGTAGGGCACTTGTGCCTGAGGCAGATTCTGGGTGCAGATCTGTGGTAGAGCTATCCTCCATAGCTTGAGTGGTAGGCTTAATTGCCTGAGGTAGGTGATAGTTGTATCACTAAGTGTAGGTCCTTGTGGCTGAGGTGTAAGTCTTGGCAGAGACTGAGAGATCCTGAGGGATCTGAGGTGTAAGCTCCTTGGTGCATTGTTTTGGAGAAGTGCCTTGACTAACAGGAAGTTAGCAAGGTGGGAGGAGAGTGGATGTACCCATAATTTTGGGGAACCACTATAAAATACTTGTGTGTTTTTTTTGTGTTTGCCTTTTTCTTTTCTTGATTGAAGGTGTTAAGGACAAGCTCTAGACCACCCTAAGCTGAAAACAAAAAGGAAACAACAAGATAGTAAAAAGGTTACTCAAAAGACCTAGACAAACCTATTCACCCTCCCCCCCCCCCCCTCTAGGTTGCTACCTACCTTGAAAATAAGATCTTTCAAGTGGTATCAGAGGGAGGTTGCTCAAAAGGGATTTAACAATCTGAGTGATCTCCAAAGGTAGCTGGAGTTAAGTGATCATGGGCTCTGGAGAGAGCCAGAGAGAGCTGAGTTCCATGAAACTCCCCATCTGCAAGGAGTATTTTGGAATATGGAAAGAGAGGGTGAGGCTATTAATGGAAGCCTATGATCCAAGGATCTTTGCAACAGTCAGGGAAGGACCTGTCATTCCTTTGAAGGTCTCTACTCTGGATGCCAACATCAAGACTCCTAAGACATACTCTGAGATGATAAATGATGAGGTCATCTTAGTTAGCTTGGACAAAAGAGCACATAATATCATTGCTAGTGTTGTAGATGACTCAACCTTTCAGAACTTGGTTCACTGTCAGACCTCCAAGGAGATATGGGAAACACGTGTTGTCTATATGGAGGGTTCTAAAGAGGTAAGGTATGGCAGGAAGTCTCTTCTCAACCAAGAGTATGAGGCTTTCAGGCAAAACTTGAAGGAGAACATAACTGCTTGTTATGAAAGATTCTTCAGGATCATAAATGAGTTGAAGACCTATGGTGGGGTTTTCAATAATTATGAAATAAATGACAAGTTTCTTAGGTCTCTCACTGGATACTGGGATACTAAGATTTGTGTCATAAGAGAGGTGGCTAAGCTTGCTGACACTCCTCCCCAAATATTGTTTGGGAAACTGCTCTCCTATGAGATGCAGCTAGCTGCCAGGAAGGAGGAGGAGGCCACCATTGGCCATGGAAAAGTACCTGGCTTTCAGAGCAGAAAGCACAAGGAAGGGCAAGGAGAGGATTCCATCTCTACTAAGAAGACCAGCTAAGTCAGATAGCTCAGACTCAGTGACATCAGACAGCAGCATGTCTGATAAAGACTTTGCAGCCTTCTCCAGACAACTCTAGAGGCTGATGAAGAAGAAGCATTGGAAGAAGAGGCATTCCAATTCCACTCATCACAGGAAGAATCAGTCCAAGACTGACAGGTATGGGTCCAAACCTAATAAATATAATTCTTCTAAAGTAGTTTGTTACTGTTGCAGTAAGCCTGGGCACATGATAGCTGACTGCCCAGAGAAGAGGAAGCATCATTATAAAGGGAAGAAGGAGAAGTCCTTCATTGATAAGAAGAAAAAGAGTTGGACAGATCTTCTTTGTCTGAAGAAGAGGAAGCCTACATTGGGCTAGTTGCTGTTGCTGTTAAAGATGAAGCGATTGCAGCAAGAGAAGTCAATCCTCCAGTGAGGATAGGAATCAGGGCCCCTCTTACACTGTCAAACAGTGATTCAAAGGTGGATGAAGATGATGACCACAGCTGCAGAGGGCTGATGGAAATGATAGATGAAGAAGCCAGTCAAGATCAGCCTGGTTCCAGCAAGGTACACTCTTTATCTGATTCTGCTTCTGTGTCTGGGTATGAGACCAATCCTTGTGCAGAAACCTCTTCACCAAGTGGTGAAGATGATTATGGATCTGAAGGAGATGTCAATCAACTGATTGATAAGTATGGAGAACTTCTGAATGCCTTCAAGAAGGTCAAGAAGTTGTCTAAGAAGAAAGCCAAAGAAATTTCATCTCTTAAGCTTGCAGTTATCCAGCAAACTGTAACAGCAAATCTGCTGGATTAGAAAGCTCGAGAAATGAGCCAACTGAAGTCTCTCTTAGACATTCAGATAAGCTCTATCAAGATCAAGAACTGTCTCATTAGGGATCTTGAAGAGAGGCTTGAGAAGGAGAAAAGAATAATGGTTAGCTATTCTAAGCCAAGAATTGTCCTCCCCTTGATAGACACCTTCTCCTCTCAAAAGGGCAAGAAGGGGTTAGGATTCAAGGGAAGCACAAGAGTTGCTCCTTCCAAAAGGAAGGGCAAAGCTCTAACTCCATCTCAACCTATTGCTTCTAAGCCTCCCATTCTTTTTAGAAAAGTTCTGTTACCTTCCAACAGGTATGACCAGGAAATCTCCTGTGGTCACTGGGAGAAAGGTTGTTCATCTGGAGTGAACAAAGATGTTCACTGTCATGGTGAAAATGTTAGCAGGGTGTGTACCTTCAAGGCTGCCAATGAGAAATTTCAAATAACCCAATCTGGACCATTTTTTTTGTGCTTCTGCCCCAACTCTCAAGAATGTTGCTACAGTCAAGACTCAGAATCTGACAGTTAAAATTCATGCTAAAGGCAAGTCTAGAAATCAGGCTGATCTGGGCATATCTGAAGCCATAAGAAGCATGCTCTCTAAAAAGAAGCTTGTTGTTGCTGGCACTCAGGGCAGATCAAACCAGCCAGCTAAAAGACTTACCTTCAATCAAATTTTAGCTGGAAGAAATCAGAAAAAGGCTGCAACACAACTTCCTCTTATTAAGGCTGCTGCTAACCAAGCCACATGGCCTACACAGAAGAGAAGATATAACATACATAAGTGTTGCTGCTGTGGTAAGATAGGGAATTTTGCCATTGATTGTTGGCACAATCCCAATGTGGCCGAATCTAGGGTTAGTTGTAACGCCCCCGGTTTTTTTTGTGATTGTTTAATCTTTGTTTGGCGTTGCGTTGATGCATTTTCGGCTTGTGCCGTTGTTAGAGAGGGGTTTAGCTCCCAAGGTTTTTCTGAGTGGCTTGTTTGTAGCCTATTTGCAAGATTCCCCAGCGAGCCGGAGTTTGTTTTCGTGACTCAGTGGAGCCTCTTCGGGAATGCTTGTGTTTTGTTTTCGGGAGGTGTTAGCTCGAGTTTTGTTGGTCGGATGATAATTCCGACTTTGCCATTGGATTTGTAGCGTGGGTATTTAGCTACGGTGTGAATTTCATCAAATTCCGAGGTCATTAGGTTTTCACGCCGTTTTGGACGTTTTATATAATTAATTAATATAATATAATATTATATTAATTGTAAGTGATTAGAAGGTACAAATAGCACTTTTGTTTAGAAAACCCTATTCCACTTCCCCAAACCCGACGGTTAGCTTCCAGTGGAAGGAGACGGGCGATGAAAAACCTGGAGCTTCTGGCCGCCGATTTCTTGCTAGTTAGAGCCCGAATTTCTCTGTTGGGTACACTAAAAACTATGTACCAGATTTGGAGAAGTCTCATCTTACTCAATGATATACATCAATTTGTATTTGATGGATGTTTGAGTTTTATTGTGTAGGTGTAAGGTTTGCAAGAAATTTTTCTAAGTACAAGTGTCAACACTTGTGAAGAATTGTGTCGACACCCAGAAGTTGTGTCGACACTAGAAGAAAGGCTTGTGTCGACACCTAGGCATTGTGTCAATACCTGAAGAAGAATTGTGTCGACACCCAGAATTGTGTCGATACCTAAGGCAGGAATTGTGTCGACACCTAAAGAAGAAGCTGTGCCAACACCCAGGAGTTATGTCGACACCAGAAGAAAGGCATGTGTCGACACTCAGGAATTGTGTCGACACCTGAAAAAAGGTTTGTGTCGGCACACAGTACTTGTGTCGACACACACTCAATGCCATTTGTCTACATCAGTTATGTCAAGACCAGAAGCAGTTGTGTCAACACACAAGACTTGTGTTTACACACACTCAACGACATCTGGATGATACTCAACGTCATCTAACAGCAACAACTATACTGAGTCTTAAGACTTGTGTTGACACAAAGGACTTGTGTCGACACACACTCAATGATGTATCAACACACACTCAATGATAGCTGTACATACACTCAACGCCATCTACCAGCATCAGTTATGTTGAGACCAGGAGCACTTGTGTCGATACACAGGACTTGTGTCGACACATACAAACAGAAGTTGTGTTGAGTAGCAAAAGAATGAATATGTAGACACATGGAGTATTGTGTCGACATCATCAAGACTTGTGTCGACACTTAGTCTATTTGTGTCGACACATGTGAAGCAGTTTGCTGAGTGGTTCATGCTGAGTTGTAAAGTCTTTGAGGAATCAACTGTCATGACTGGTGACTCGACAGCTGTCATAACCAATAGGTCTGACACCATTGTCAGAACTGTCAGAAAGTTGTTATAAACCGGATCAGCCAGTAATCATGAGGAAACTCTATATAAGGGACTAATCCTTGACAACCAGAACAAGAACAGAACTAAGGAAGTAATCAAGCTATTATAGGAAAGATAATCTGATAATAAGAAAAGGGGAAATCCTTAAGAAGGCAGATCCAGAGCAGTCTACAAGAGAAGATTCAGATCTTATTCTGAATTCAAGGAAGGAGCTGACAGTAAATCAACTTCTACATCAAGTAAAGTTCAACCTTATTTTGTTCTATCAAGAAGCTTTGAAATAGCTAAGTCAGGTTGGATCTGTAGATTCAGTTTATTCAAGAACTGATCAAGAAGCTCACACCTATAGAGAGTTCTATCTAGTGATATCTTCATATCTCTTAAACAATTAATTTCTTGTATAATCTTTTGTAAGATCTGAGTTGTAAGCCTGTAATTATAAAGGCTGAGGTAGGGCTGAGTGCCTGAGGTGTAGAACTGGTAATAGTCTGAGTTGTAAGCCTAGTGATAAAGGCTGAGATGGGGTTGAGGCCTGAGGTAGGATTCTTGGGAAGAATCTGAGGTAAGACTTGTATAAGTCTGATCTATAGGGACCAATCTGGTTCTGAGTTATAAGATCTGTGGATCTGAGCAAATGGAAGGAAGTTGGGCTGAATCCAGTTCTCTACTGGATAGGCGAAGGGGGAAAGTGTATGTACCCATACCTTGGGGAACCACTATAAATCTGGTGTATACTGTGCTGTGTTTTCTGTATTGTGATTTGCTTTTTTTGTGCTAAGTAAGAACTAGTTAATTGCCTAAATTATTAAAGAAAATTAGAACCTATTCACCCCCCCCCCCTCTAGGTGTCTAGGCTCTTGAAATAAGTCTTTCAAGTGGTATCAGAGGGAGGTTGCTCAAAGATAGACCTAACAGTCTGAGTGAATCCCCAAGATAATTAACAGATTTCAAGAATGGATTCAAATGAGAATCAAAAGGAGTTTGGATCTATGAAACTGCCTATTTGCAGGAAAGAATGTTTTGGCATATGGAAGGAAAGGGTCAGGTTGTTTATGGAAGCTTCTGATCCAAGAATCTACATCACTATACAAGAAGGACCCTTCTTTCTAATGAAGGTATTAGCTCTGGATGCAAATATTAAAACCCCTAATAACTATTCTGAAATGACAAAGGATGAGATCATCCTGGCAACACTAGACAAAAGAGCACAGAACATTATTATAAGTTCTATAGATGATGCCACATTTCAGAATCTGGTGCATTGTAAAACCTCCAAGGAAATGTGGGACACCCTGATTGTCTACATTGAGGGAACAGAAGAAGTTAGAGAGGACAGGAAATCTATGCTGAATCAAGAATATGAGAGCTTCAGACAAGACAAAACTGACAGTATAGTTGAATGCTACAAAAAGTTCTTCAGGATAGTTAATGAGCTGATGATATATGGAAGAGTCTTCAGCACAAATGAACTGAATGACAAGTTTCTCAGGTCTCTAACAAAGGACTGGGACACAAAGATTTGTGTCATCATAGAGGTGGCCAAGCTTGCTGATACACCTCCTCCCATACTGTTTGGAAAGCTGCTATAATATGAAATGTTGCTCACTACTAGAAAGGAGGAAGAGAAAAATAGTAGGTCTGAGTACAAAGATAAGTCAGTTGTCTTCAAGGATGAAGGCATAAGAAAGGGTAGGAGAAAATCTCCTTCTCCACCCAGAAGGAGTGCTGAGGCAGAAGAAGGAATTCCTGACAACAACACATCAGATAGCCACACCTTTTATGAGGGCTTTGTTGCCTTTACAAGGTAGTTCCAAAGGTTCATGAAAAAGAAGAAGTGGAGAACCAGACCATCATCATCCTTTTCCAAGGATGAGTATTACAAGAAAAAGAAGACTCCCAAGGAGGACAGGTATGCCTCAAAACCTAGTAAATAAACTAATTCTAAGATTATTTTCTATTATTGCAACAGGCCAGGACATGTCATAGCTGACTGTCCAGACAAGAGAACTGAATCTAAGGATAAGAAGAAGCATCAACTGAAGGGAAAGAAGGAGAAATCTTGTATTGCTCAGAAATAGAAGAGTTGGACAAACTCTTCATCTTAAGGATCAGGAGAAGAAGATGATGCAGAAGCATATATTTGGTTGTTCTCAAAAGAAGAGGATTTTAGGGAACTAGAGTTCCTACAAATACTGGACTCCATAAATGGAGTAGAAGACCATTGCTGTAGAGGGCTGATGGCCCTGTCAGAAAATGATCAGTGTCAGGATCAGTCTGGTCCAAACAAGGTATATAATTCTCCCTCAGCTTCTGATTATTTCACTGGATCAGAATCTGAAGCATCTACATCAAGAGATGTGGATGGTTCTGAGTCTGAAGGGGATGTACACCAACTCATTGATGAGTATGGTGGGTTATTACAAGCTCTAAAGAGAAGCAAGCTTCTTGTCAAGGAGTAGGCCAAAGAGATTGAATCTCTTAAGCATGCAGCATCAGAATCAGCCAAGCTGATTGATTTGAAATTGAAAGAGGTTGCCAAACTGAAGAACATAACTGTCATTCAAATGGGCACAATCTCTTTCAAGGAAAATCATATCAAGAATCTGGAAGCAAAAATTCATAAAGAAAACGAGTTAGTGGCTAAATATCTAAGCCAAAATCAGTCTTGCCTTTAATAGACAACTTCATTTCTCAAAAAGGTAAGACTGGTCTAGGCTTTAAGGGAAGAACAAGGGCCACCAATTTACATTGAAAAGGTAAGGCCCAAGTTCAGCCACTAGCCTCTAAGCCCCCTATTTTCTTTAGGAAGGTGATGCAACCTACAAACAGGTATGATTATGAAATTACTCAAGGTCACTGTGAGTATGGAGATCACATTGGCAAGTGTGCAAATGCTAGTAGGCCACTCTATAGGCAAGCCCATCAGGTTCAAAAGGAATTCTTGGGGTTTGCTGCTCCAGCACCAATACTTAAAAGGACTGCTGGCAACAAGGTTTTGAAGTCTATACCTAAGAGAAGGTACAACAGATTTGAGTGTTGGTGTTGTGGCAAGGTAGGCCACTTTGCTATGGATTGCTGGTTTAACACAAGTGTTAAAACCAAGAATAGTTTACCTTTCAGAAAAGCTGTAGGTAAATATGATAATTTTCAAACTAACAAGAACCTAGGACCCAAAACTAATTTGGGTTCTAAGGATGAGTGATTCCTTATTTAATGCAGGTGAATCCAAGTGGACATACCCCTATATGGTACTTGGATAGTGGATATTCCAGACACATGACTGGAACAAGAAGAATGTTGAGGGACTATGTACCCATAGAGAATGGACCCAAAGTAATCTTTGGTGGATCAGAAAAAGGAATCATCAAAGGATTTGGTAACATTTCTAGTGATTCAATTACCATCACTAAAGTGGCTTATGTGAAGGGTCTAAAACATAACCTGATTAGCATAAGTCAACTTAGTGATCTAGGTTATGACATCTCTTTCCTCAAAGGGGAGTGCCAAATAAGGAGGTCAAGTTATCAAGAGATCATTTTGACTGCCACTAGGAAAGGGAATGTATATTATCTTAACCTAGATTGTGAGTTTAACAACTCACCCATTTGCCTAGTTACAGGTGAGAAAGCTTCACTTTATATCAAATGGCACAAGAGGCTAGCTCATCTGAACTATAAGTCTATAGGATAACTATTTAGCATGGGATTAGTGAGGAATGGTCCTCAAGTTAAGTGCATTAAAGAGGGTGTGTGTTCAGCTTGCCAAAAGGGCAAATAGACTAAGTCCTCTTTCCATGCACTAGATACCAAAGATTCAATGAGATGTTTATATCTCTTGCATATGGATTTGTTTGGTCCTATGCCAATTCATAGTCTTGGTAGGAAAGTATACACTTTTGTTATTGTGGATGACTATTCTAGATTCACATGGGTTTTCTTCTTGAGACAAAAATCTGAAACTCCTACTAATTTCCAGACCTTTGTTAGACAAATTCAGAATGAATTTAACAATTCAGTAGTCAAAATCAGAAGTGACCATGGAACTGAATTTCAGTTTGAATGTATGATAAAGTTCTGTGAAGAAATGGAGATCCATCAGGAGTTCTCCTCACCTAGAACACCCCAGCAAAATGGTGTTGCTGAAAGGAAGAATATGACTCTAATTGAGGCAAGTAGAATACTACTTAGTGACACTACTCTCCCTAAGTACTTCTGGGCAGAGGCAGTAAATACTGCATGTCATGTACTCAAAAGAGCCTCCATCAATAAGAAACATAAGATGATTCCCTATCAGGTTTTGAAAGGCAGAAAACTAAACATTTCCTACCTCAGAATCTTTGGTAGCAAGTGTTATGTCCTAGTTAATGGTAAGCAATACCAAACTAAGTTTGATGCCAAATCCCTATAAGGGATATTTATTGGGTACATCAATAACAGTAGGATATACATGATCTACAACTTGACTACACAAGTTGTAGAAGAATCTGTCCATATTATATTTGATGAGTCTAAATTGATTAATAGTGAATTGTCTAGTTCTTCAGTTAGTTCTACAGTTCTAACAGCAGGCTGGACAAGCTGACTATCAATGAAGAAGCACCTGCTAGGCTAGATGAAGAAAAGGATGCATGCTGTCCAGGGGGAGAACAAGACTCACTGGATGAATAAGATAATGAGGAGCATTAGGTTGAGGAAAATGAAGAAGGCCAAGAGGTTGGCAGATTTCCTCCAGCAAAAAGACACCTAAAGGATCATCCAACTCATCAAATCATTGGTGATGCAAGTCAAGGTGTACTAACCAGGAGCAAGAATATGAACACAGTTTTATGTTCAAGTTTCTTGTCACAGATAAAACCCAGGAAGTTTGAAGAAGCCATGTTAGACAAAAACTGGATTGATGTTATGCAAGAAGAGCTGAATCAATTCAGAAGGTATAAATTCTGGGAACTGGTTCCTAAACCAAAGGATCATAATACTATAGGAACCAAGTGGATCTACAGAAACAAACTTGATGAGAATGACACTATAATCAAGAACAAGGCCAGACTGGTAGCAAAAGGCTACAGGCAAGAGGAAGGAAATGACTTTTATCAAACCTTTGCCCCAGTGGCAAGGCTGGAGGCTATAAGATTGTTCTTGGCCTATACTACCTATCAAGGGTTCAAGGTATATCAGATGGATATAAAGTCAGCATTTCTGAATGGTGACTTAAAAGAGGAAGTCTATGTTGAGCAACCCTCAGGTTTTGTAGATTCTCATTATCTTGATTATGTATATAGGCTTAGGAAGGCTCTATATGGTTTGAAACAAGCCTCTAGGGCTTGGTATAAAACCTTGTCTGCTTTTCTTATTGAGAATAAATTCTCTAGAGGAAAGATAGACAAAACTCTATTCTTTAGGGAATCTAAAGGCAAGATAATCCTAGTCCAAATATATGTTGATGACATTATCTTTGAATCTACTGAAAATAACCTTTGTAGAAAGTTTGCCAAACTTATGCAAGAGAAGTTTGAGATGAGCAGTATGGGTGAGCTGAAGTTCTTCTTAGGACTTCAAGTAAGACAGACTGATGATGGACTGTCCATATCTCAGTCTAAGTTCACCAAGAAGTTGATTAAGAAATATGGAATGGACTCAGCCTCCACCATGAAAACTCCAATGGGAACAAGTATGCCTATAGGCAAAGATGAGACAGGGAAACCTGTTGATGAGTCTTTATATAGAGGGATAATTGGCTCCCTACTCTACTTGACTGCTAGTAGACCTGACATCATGTATTCTACATGTGTCTGTGCTAGGTACCAAGCTTGCCCAAATGAATCTCATTATACTGCAGTTAAAAAAATTTTGAGATATCTTAAGGGCACACCTAATCTAGGTCTTTGGTACCCTAAGAATAGAGATTTCTTACTAACAGGCTTCTCAGATGCAGACTTTGCAGGATGCAAAGAAGACAGGAAAAGTACTACAGGAACTTATCAATTTCTAGGTGCAAGGCTAGTGTCATGGTGCAGCAAAAAGCAAACAAGTGTAGCTATCTCAACTACTGAGTCAGAATATATAGCTGCAGGCAGCTGCTGTGCACAATTGATGTGGATAAAGCATCAACTTGAAGACTATGACATCAAGGTAAGTAGAATTCCACTATTCCGTGATTTTACTAGTGTTATTTCTATTTGCTAAGAACCTTGTATCTCACGGTAGAACCAAGCATATAGAAATTAAGTTTCATTTTATAAGAGAACATGTGGAGAAGGAAGATATTACTCTAAAATTTGTAAAGACAAATAATCAAATTGCTGATATTTTTACAAAACCTCTAGATGAAACTAAATTCAATCATTTTAAAATTGAATTAGGTATGTTGAACCTAGAGTAGGTCAGCACAAGCATTCCTAAGTAGATTATGTAAGCACAATATTTCTCAGGAAATTTGTCTAAGTAAAAAGTTTGTGTCGACACAAACAAATTGTGTCGACACACTCAGTATGTTGTGTCGACAAAGGAAAAGGATGTGTCGATACAGAAATAGTATCTGTGTCGACAGAAGAATATGTGTCGACACAACTATGTCGAGACATGACCAGCCCTTGTCGACACTAACACAAGTATGTCGACACATAAATATGTCGACACATAGACATTTCGACTAAATTTAAGTCTTGTCGTGACCTAAGTCTTTTATGACGACACATGTACACCTATGTTGACTTGTAAGGTGCGTCCTTTGACCTACCCTTTACCAATAGACTATAAATAGGGGAAGCCAAAATCTGGCCGACTACGCCTTCAGATTTCTCGACTCTAGACCTTGTGTCGACATAGATATTCACTTCTCTTCTCTCTCCCTCTCGTCAATGGCGCCCCTCAAGGATGACAAGGTGAATGAAGGGTATGAGCTTGTTCGTGGTGGATTCACGACAGTATCGCAAGACATCCAAGGAATAATTACCCTAATTTCAAAAAAATGTTTGGAATTCTTGGTCTCAGAACCGACTAAGATCTGGAAGAAGGAAGTCATGGAATTTTATTCATTAGCCACTGTGGACATAGACGGGAAGAAGATCCAAGCCACAGTACAAGATTTCCGAGTGAAACTTACACTAAAGACGATTAGGAAATCACTCCAACTTCCTAAGGTTAAGGATGACGATGACATCATTCCATAAATGACAAAAATGCATTAAGCTGGTGTGGGCTAAACCCTAATACCAAGGTTGGATCATCCATCACCAAGAAAGGGATGAATTCACAAGGGAAGTTCCTGTCTGAAATAGTAGGCAAGGTGATGTTATGTAAAATAGGTGGACATGATAGAATTTCAGCCTCTATGTTCCATCTAATGACAAGAATAATTTTCAGGCTAAAAATAGACTGGGCATCAATAGTCTTTGACAAAATACAAGAAGGTATAAAGAAACCAAATCTAGGAAGGATTCTGAGTTTATGTTTATCTTCAGCAATACCAGATGTAATGAGCCAACTTTCAGGAACAAAAATCAACCATATGAGGAGAATGGACACCAGAATTTTGTCTAGGTGGGATAGAGTATTAACCAAGGAGGTTTCTACTCCACAAAAATAGACCAAGAAAGAAAAGAAGAAGAAGGAAGTTGTTCAGCAAGCAAAATCCTCTAATGATTTTGAAGAGGAAGTGATCTTCAGTTTAGATGAAGACAGGCCACAAAAAGATGCTCAAGATCAAGTAGAGAGCAGTGTTCTCCTAGAGCAACAGGTAGTCACTACTCCAGGGGGAGAAAATCCTGCACCAGCAGCACAAGATACTATACTTTCTGAGCTACCTGCTCAAGGGGGAGGAATTGATGCAGCTACTCTAGAGAGTGAGTATGCAGCTGATACAGTAATGGATATTATATCAGATATAAATAAAGAAGCACAAAATGTGTAGATAACAGATGCAGCTCAAGATGAGCAAGTAAGTATCTCTTTATAGAGAAGGGCATGGACAACAATCTGGATGTCTAGGGAGAACCTTTTGTTTTCCAAACTAACCTTGTTCCTCCTGTACAGATGCAGCATGAGGTAACTATGGAAGAGCTATTTCCTGATTTACCAGCTACAAGGACTGAGGGGGAGCAATCACAGGTAGAAAAGGAAACAGTTGATATAGAAAGCTCATCAAAACCCTCTGATGATGAGAAAGCCTCTATGGCTAAGAGAGGAAGATGGTTGCAATTAATAAAAAGAGCACAGACTATAAAAAGGCCTTATAAACAGTCACTCAACCACCTGCTCCAAGCTTGGACTTCAGTTCATTACTGGTCCAACTGCAAGTAAAATTGGATGAACAAAGACAGTCTTTAGAGAAGTATGTGGATGAGTCAAATAAGAACTGCAGTTTCAGCTGGCTCAGGACATAAAATCAATCATATTTGAAGTCAATCTGCATAAGAAAGAGATGACAGATTGCTTCCATTAGGGAGGCAATATTGTAGTATATTTGGCTGAACAACAACAGCTACTAAAGACTGAGGTTGAGGACATTGCCACCAAGCAAGGATATGTGTTAGAAAATCAATTCAGGTCCAATGAAAATCTCAAAGACTCCCATGAAAAAATACTCAAAAAACTGGGAAGTGTTTCAACTGATTTGAAAACTGAGATATCAAAGCAAATACAAGGAGATCTAACTGCTGTCAAACAGCTATTGAAGCCTCTCAAAAGACTATTTTTGATTACCTGGCTAAGTTCAAAACCTACTATCAAGAAGGTACAGAATATCTAGCTGATCAAACAAGGTTTCAAAAGAATGATTTGAGGGATCATATAACTAGAGAAGTCATAAATGGGGAGAGATTATTAGTCAAAGCTAGCTTTGATCTTGCAAAATGGGTCTCCAATACCATCAGAGCTATACTTGGCTTTCCTCCTTTGTGTGATGATGACATTGTTGCTGAGTCTGGAGTACAACCTGCTAATATTGAAGGAGATCAGCCTGAAGTTGCACAGGTTATTTACCCTCCTGCTGACTTTGACATGGTTCAACAAGGAGTGCAGACAATGTACAACTCTCAACAGGAGGCACCAAATGTGATCATTGAAAAAGTAGACATGTCAGAGGCTGCCAAGGAAGCTCAGAAGCAAGCACAGCTATCCAAGAAAAGGTTCAGAGAACAGGCTGAGTTGAAGCCAGATTTTGAGTAATGGAGCCCTACTTCCAAGAATATTATTTTGAATGCCTGGAAGGCTGTAAAGGATAAGACCTATGATATGGGTAAATGGTATTCTGAATAATAATGGAACAAGTATCAAGCAAGGTAAGAAGCCATTCTTCAGTACTGAAGGAGTGCAAAAGCTGAGAAGTTAACTACTAATGCTCTGGAGCCTAGCAGGTACCTCCCCAAGCCTTCTCACTATTTTGAAAGGCAAAGGATAAAGGCTGAAGAACTAAAGAAAAGGATTTGAAAGGGAAGAAACCTACTGATGATACAGAACCTACTGTGCATGCAAAGATTAAATCTAGAAAAGGCATTGTAATTAAGGAGCCTAGTCAATCATAGGATAGATAGGCTTATGTGTAGAACAATGTAACTTTTTGCTTTTGTTCTAAGGAAAAACATGTAAACCCAGAATTTTCTGATTATTAAATAAAATCAACTTCACTATTGATTTTAGTTGTTTACATTGTTTATCTGCAATCTTGCACTGAAATGTATGTACATATATTTTTATGTGCTTTATTATGAGTGATGTATATCTTTGACTAAGAGTTATGACTTCTCCAAATAGGGGGAGATTATTGGGTACACTGAAAAATATGTACTAGATTTGGAGAAGCCTCATCTTACTCAATGATATACATCAATTTGTATTTGATGGATATTTGAGTTTCATTGTGCAGGTGTAAGGTTTGCAAGAAATTTTTCTAAGTACAAGTGTCGACACTTGTAAAGAATTGTGTCGACACCCAGAAGTTGTGTCGACACTAGAAGCAAGGCTTATGTTGAAACCCAGGCATTGTGTCGACACTTGAAGAAGAATTGTGTCGACACCCAGAATTGTGTCGACACCTAAGGCAGGAATTGTGTTGACACCTAAAGAAGAAGCTGTGTCGACACCCAGGAGTTATGTCGATACCAGAAGAAAGGCATGTGTCGACACTCAGGAATTGTGTCGACACCTGAAGAAGGTTTGTATCGACACACAGGACTTGTGTCGACACACACTCAACGCCATTTGTCTACATTAGTTATGTCAAGACCATAAGCAGTTGTGTCAACACACAGGACTTGTGTTGACACACACTCAATGACATCTGGATGACACTCAATGCCATCTAACAGCAACAGCTCTACTGAGTCTGAAGACTTGTGTCGACACACAGAACTTGTGTCAACACACACTCAATGGCGTCTCAACACACACTCAACGATAGCTGGACATACACTCAACGCCATCTGCCAGCATCAGTTATGTCGAGACCAGGAGCAGTTGTGTCGACAGACAGGACTTGTGTCGACACATACTAACAGAAGTTGTATCGAGTAGTAAAAGAATGACTATGTCAACACATGGAGTATTATGTCGACATTATCAAGACTTGTGTCGACACTTAGTCTATTTGTGTCGACACATGTGAAGTAGTTTTCTGAGTAGTTCATGCTGAGTTGTAAAGTCTTTGAGGAATCAACTGTCATGACTGGTGACTCGACAGCTGTCTTAACTAACAGGTCTGACACCTTTGTCAGAATTGTCAGAAGGTAGTTATGAACTAGATCAGCCGATAATCATGAGGAAACTCTATATAAGGGACTGATCCTTGACAACCAGAACAAGAACAGAGCTAAGGAAGTAATCAAGCTATTATAGGAACAAGAATCTTACAACAAGAAAAAGGGAAACCCTAAAGAAGGCAGATCCAGAGCAGTCTGCAAGAGAAGATTTATATCTTATTCTGAATTCAAGGAATGAGCTAACAGGAGATCAACTTCTACATCAAGTAAAGTTCAACCTTATTTTGTTTTATCAAGAAGCTTTGAAACAGCTAAGTCAGGTTGGATCTGTAGATTCAGTTTATTCAAGAACTGATCAAGAAGCTCACACCTATAGAGAGTTCTATCTAACAATATCTTCATATCTCTTAAACAATTAATTTCTTGTAGGATCTTTTGTAAGATCTGAGTTGTAAGCCTGTAATTATAAAGGCTGAGGTAGGGCTGAGTGCCTGAGGTGTAGGACTGCTAATAGTCTGAGTTGTAAGCTTAGTGATAAAGGCTGAGGTAGGGTTGAGGCCTGAGGTAGGATTCTTGGGAAGAATATGAGGTAAGACTTGTATAAGTCTGAGCTGTATGGACCAATCTGGTTCTGAGTAGTAAGATCTGTTAATCTGAGCAAGTGGAAGGAAGTTGGGCTGAATCCACTTCTCTACTGGATAGGCGAAGGGGGAAAGTGGATGTACCCATACTTTGGGGAACCACTATAAATCTGGTGTATGTTGTGCTGTATTTTCTGTACTGTGATTTGCTTTTTCTGTTCTAAGTAAGAACTAGTTAATTGCCTAAATTATTAAAGAAAATTAGAACCTATTCACCCCCCCCCCCCCTCTAGGTGTCTAGGCTCTTGAAATAAGTCTTTAATTCTAGTTTGAAGGCATATTTAGATTGCTCTCGCCCGGATCTATCTCCCTAGGGTAAGTATTTCAAGTTCTAGGTTGGTCTTTGTAGTTAAGGTTTTGCGGGTTGGCTTGTCTTCCCTCTAAAAGCTTCAGATTTCATGGCTAGGTGTTTTTGCTGCAAAATCCGAGAGAAGGAGAGGAACTGGCCGAGTTTTTTTTTCTTGAATTGAGGCAAGTGGTGCTTTTCCCGTCCTTGCCAAGTAGTTTCTTGTTTTCCTTGTAGCATTTACTGTCATAGATCTTGGGTATGATGTAGGTTTTGGCCAGATTTGGCTTGTTGTAGGTAGAAAATGTTTGGTTGGGTTGGTTTTGGTATGGCTCTGGCTGGATAGGATTAGTCTGTATCAGGATAGTAAGCAATAACAGGTTTTCATTCCAAGGGAATATTTTGATTTTGGGCTAGTTGTTGAGGTCTAGCATGGTCGGTTTGAGTAGAGCAATGTTTCTGCCAGGTCTCTGCCCCTTGGCGTCAAGTGTATCTTAGCACAGAAGTCCAGTTTTTAGGCTAAGTGTAAAAGCGTTGAGTGTGGTGGACACACTCAACGCCTAGCTATTTTGGTCTGGATACTAAGTTAAAAGCGTTGACAGTGTTGAGTGAGGTGAACCCACTCAACGCCGTCTAATTAGGTTGTTTAGCTAAGTCAGAAGCATTGACAGTATTGAGTGAGTTGAACTCACTCAACGCCATCGGTTAAGCCAGTATTCTAAGAAAAAAGCGTTGACAACATTGAGTGAGGTGAGCTCACTCAATGTCGTCTGCCTTGATAGATTTTTTATAAGTCTTTTGGCGTTGAGTGAGTTGAGCTCACTCAACGCCGTCTAGTCAGGCTGACTTTTATAAGTCAAAAGCGTTGAGTGTGGTTAACTCACTCAATGTCGTTAGTTGTTTAGTGTTAACAACATTGAGTGAGCTGAACTCACTACACGTCGTCGGCCTTGTTTAGCTCTAAGTCAAAAGCATTGAGTGTGGTGAACTCACTCAACGTCGTTGGCCGTTTAGCATTGACAGCGTTGATTGAGCTGAACTCACTTAACACCGTCGTCTAGTGAGGGTTTTTGCGGCTAAGTCTTTTAACATTGAGTGAGTGGAGCTCACTCAACGCGACGTCGAGTAAACTCAACGCCTTCCCTGCTTAGTGTTTGGCATTGATTGAGTGGTACTCACTCAACGCGACGTCGAGTGGACTCAATGCTTTTTTTCCTTAGGCTGGTGTTTTCTCCCGAGTTTGTTAGTGTGGGTTTTATTTTAGTTTGGTGATGTTTTCGGCTAGTAGTTTGAATGTCATATCGTGGATCATTGCACGTGGTTATTTTGGGTCTCTAAGAGGGGCAGCTTTAGGTGTACTAGACCCTGTGGCCGCCATCGTGTTGCCTTTGAGACAGGTTGGGTCTCTATAAGAGGTTGTTTTGGTGCGTCGGACCCCGTGGCTGCCACCCGTGTGTCCTTGAGACAATTGGATCTGGTGGCTCAGTTTGGGACTGATTTTGTCGCCGACACAGATCTGGGGTTTTACCAGTGCGGGTGATCCATGGGTGCAGGGCTGTCGGTTCCTTCTCTCCTTTTTGGTTGGCATATGTTGCCTTTCCTTTTGCTTCTGCAAGTTTGAGCGAAGCTTGGTAAATTTTAGCACTTGGTGCAATTCTCTTACTTTAATGATAAGTATTATACTTACTCACAGTTTCTTTTGGTTTCTTTGGCTGAGGTTGTCAGCATTACTCTTGCAAGGTTTGGTAACTCTTTTTGTTCTTTCATTGATTACCATCTAATGTTCCTTTGCCACTTGCATTGTTAATTCTTTGTTGAGGTGTTCTTTCTTTGAATGCCTCAGGTTCAGGGCAGTAGCCGGTTTTGCGGCTGAGTTGGCCTTGCTGTGGTCATGGTGTTGCTGAGGTTTCCCTCATTCTAGTGAGGTAGTTTTTTTATTGCTTTTGTTAGTGCAGACATGCATACTTGCTAGCGGGTTCATGTCAGGTTGTTGATGCCCGCTGGTGGTTTTCTTTTGTGATACTAAGTACTGTGCTTAAACTGCTAGTTTGCCTATTTTGGAGGTTATTTTACTTACTCTCTGGGAATGTTTTATGCTAGGTTGCATGTTATATATTTTAACTTATAAAACCCCTACTACTATTACTTTATATATGATATATTTCTAAAACTAAAATACTATCTTCTAAACTAACGTAAACATTATCTTCATACTATACTAAATTTAGAGTCTTGCATACCATGAGTTGTCCTTCGGGGACGTTTACGCTCATGTAGGATGTCAAATCATCTTAACCGAAGTATTTTCCGCAACGTATAAATATATTTTACTCGTGGACTAGTTGATCCACTGTGCTGAGGGATATGACCATCTAACTTAATTGGATTTCATTCATAATAACTTATTATTTTATTTTAAACTATAGAGGTTGGAGTCTTGCCTGAGCGTATGCAGTTATCCCCTGCATGGCGTGGCATCACAACACATATTTTATCTTACTCTGATATAATTTAATTGTTGAGAAAATGCAGGTCGTGATAGTTGGTATTAGAGGGAGGTTGCTTGACAATTGGTCGGGCAACCTTCCATTGTTAGTGTTAGTTGTCTAGTGTCATATCATACACACACGTATATGCCATTAGTACGTCTTGGCTAAAGCATGAACACTACAATCATAGCATGATAAGAAGTATACGGGGCATATTATGTAGTATAAGATGTATAATATGTGTTTGTATATATATGGATCCACCATAGGAGGCAACATGTGAGGGTTATGTAGTATGGGATGCATAACCTCACCACATGAATGCCCATTAACACGTTTTCTTTTTCATTGCATGCAATATTATGTAGTATGGGATGAATAACATTGCATGTGTACGCCGCTCATAAAATACATTAAGCCCTTTTTAGAATGCATAACACAACATGCATAGCATAACATAGCATAAGCACAACGTGCCAAGCTAAAGATATATATGATGATATATGTACACACATGGTTTTGAGTCAAAAGGAATATAAATTCATGCATTCATGGTCTAAGAACATGAGTTAGTGTGATGATGGTGAATCATCCTAGGTTAAGCATAACATCATTATTGAAAATTCTCAGAGCAAGTTAGCAATTGAAGCTCATACTTAAGTATGTTTTGTCTGTACTATATTATCTAGTTCTAGCGGTTGGACTAGGTTCTGACTAGTTATTTATATGTTAATAGAATGTCGAGGCATCCTTCGACGAGGTTGACTCCCCAGTCTGAGGGCGAGTCTTCAGGAGCGCAAAATGATGCGATGGTGGAAAGTCTGCAGCAGAGTAATGAAGCTTTGTCGAGGCAAATGGTGGATGTGCAGTCCTAGATCCAGTCTCTGTTATCAGTTATGTCCGGGATAGCTCCGAGAGTGCAGGACCCTGCCGAGAGTCGAGCTATTCCTGCCCCTCCTGCTCCTCTGGTGCCTCCGATAGGGGTTCCACCAGAGATGACGTTTATCTCGCAGTTTCAGCGATTAGGGCCGCCTACGTATGATGGTAAAGCTGATTTCATGGTCTTGGATGATTGGCTGATAGCAATTGAGGAGATGTTTTCTTACTCTGGAGTCACTGACAATCAAAGAGTAATGAAAGCCACTTACCATCTCAAAGGCCTGGCAAAGAGTTGGTGGCTAAGAAAAAAGGAGGGATTAAAGGATGGATGTTCTTGGGGGTCCTTCAAGGAGTTTCTTCTAAAGAAGTTCTTGCCCTCAGTCGAGCGAGACCGCTTGATGAATGATTTACTGCATTTAAAACAAAGACAGCTCACAGTGAGTGAGTATGAAGTGGAATTTAGTAAGTTAAGTTGGTTCGCCCCTGACTTGGTAAGCTCGGAGGAGAATCAGATCAAACGATTTTTGGGTGGATTGAGAAGCGACATTTAGCAGTTTGTCAGTGCTTATGGATCATCAAGTTATGCTGTTATAGTGGAGGCCGCCTTGAAGGTCGAGGCGATCGAAAATAAGAAGAACAGATGCCAGCAGATGAGAAAGGATAAAAGGAAATCCTTTGAAGGCAAGGGCACCCAGCCATTCGATACTACTTCAAGGAAGAAGGGTAAGGAAGTGTGTAGTTTTTGTGACTGACCGGGCCACCCTTTGGAAAGATGTTACCAGAGAATTAGAGCTCAGAAGAAAGAGCAGGTTCATGCGATACAAGGCATTTCCAGGAAAGATTTAGTCTGTTTTGCATGTAAACGGATAGGGCATGATGTTGCCCATTGCTGGGGAAATAATAAGACAAGAGGTTTTTTTTCTATGTGGTCAAGAAGGGCATATCAAGGCTCAGTGCCCGCAGCTCCAGCCTGCGCTTCAACTAGTCCCACTTCAGGCATTGCCACCGCCTCAGCGATTGGATAAAGGAAAAGGAAAGTTGAACGTTATTTCCTCAGAGGAAGCTCAGACTTCTACTCAGGTTATTTCAGGTTAGAATTTCTCCCTAGTTTTAATGTATTAGTTCGTAGTTATAGTTTTAGCAATTATTTCCTTAGATGCGTGCGCAATTTCTATAGGAAGATTTAAGGTAAAGAACCGCTGGGCGCGTGTTCCCTTTGACTCTAGCGCTACCCACTCGTTTGTGGCTAGAGCCTTCGTGGAGCGGTATCGTTTGGATCTAGATCGAGTTGGAGGCGCATTTTGTGTCAAATTTCCTTCCTGGGATTCTGTGGTTTCGGACCAGGGCATTCAGAGTTGTCCGATTGTTTTAGGGGATTTTTTAGCAAAGGCAGATCTGAAGGTGATCGACTTGGAGGACTTTGATGTTATCTTAGGCATGGACTGGTTGTCCATGTATGATGTTGTTTTCCAGTGCAAGGGTAAGCGCTTGGACTTCAAAAAGGACAACGGTAAGCCTGGGAGTGTTTACGGTGATCCGCGCCTATGATTCTCCAGTTATTTCTACGGTATGTGCTCGGAAGCTACTAGTTTCCGGCTGCTTTGCTTGTTTGGTCTCAGTTTTTGGGATCGTTGGTAGTTTGCCGCGTTTAGAAGAGATTCCTGTTGTGCGTGAGTTTTTAGATGTGTTTCCATATGATCTTCCTGGTCTTCTACCTGATAGAGATGTTTAGTTTATGATAGATTTGGAGTCGGGTACGCATCCTATTGCAAAGACGTCGTACCGGATGGCCCCGTGAGAGCTGGAGGAGTTGCGTATCCAGCTGGATGAGTTGTTAGAGAAGGGTTTTATAAGGCCGAGTTCGTTGCCTTGGGGTACTCCTGTTCTATTTATTAAGAACAAAGATGGATCAATGTGCCTTTGCATCGATTATAGAGAGTTGAACAAGGTCACGATTAAGAACAGGTATCCCCTGCCGAGAATTGATGACTTGTTTGATCAGTTACATGGTAGCGTTGTGTTTCAAAGATAGATCTTCGTTCTAGCTACCATCAGCTCAGGATCCGTGAGTCAGATATCCCACGGACTGCTTTTCGATCTAGGCATGGGCATTTTCAAAGATAGATCTTCGTTCTAGCTACCATCAGCTCAGGATCCGTGAGTCAGATATTCTGGTAATGTCGTTTGGTTTGACCAATGCGCCCTCAGCCTTTATGGACATGATGAACCGTGTGTTCAATGATTTTCTAGACAAATTCGTAGTCGTGTTTATAGACGACGTTCTGGTATATTTCCGCAATGTTGAGGAGCATAACCAGCATCTACGATTAGTTTTATCTGCTTTGAGGGATCACAAGTTGTTCGCTAAGTTGAGCAGTACGAGTTTTGGCTGCCTCAGATTTCGATTCTAGGCCATGTGGTTAATAAGAATGGGATTTCAGTCTACCCAAAGAAAATAGCTGTTGTGATGGAATAGAGTAGGCCTGGCACACCCAAAGATATTAGGAGCTTCTTAGGGTTGGTCAACTATTACATGAGATTTGTGGAGGGTTTCTCTACCTTGGCTACGCCATTGACTAAATTGACACAGAAGAATGCAGCATTTGTTTGGAGCGAGAAGTGTGAGGAAGCCTTTCTAGAGCTCAAGAATAGATTGAGCACTACTCCCGTGTTGACATTCCCTACGGAGGGCATGGATTATGATGTTTATGTGGATGCATCGCATGTTGGGCTTGGATGTGTGCTGATGCAAGAAGGGAAAGTGATTGCGTACGGGTCAAGGCAACTGAAGACCCATGAAAGGAACTACCTGACGCATGATTTAGAGTTCGCAGTTGTGATTTATGCCCTGAAGCTGTGGAGACATCTGCTTTATGGCGTGAAGTGCAAGATTTTTACCAATCATAAGAGCTTAAAGTATGTATTCACCCAGAAAGAATTGAATTTGCGCCAGCAGCGATGGTTGGAATATGTTTCCGATTATGAGGTTGAGATCCAATACCATCCGGGCAAGGCTAATGTGGTAGCTGACGCCCTAAGTCGGAAGACGGGGAAGATTTTTAATCTCTTCGTCGAGCGATTAGTAGAAGAATTCCTCTTGATGAATATTTCTGTAGGGAGCTGTGACTTGCAAAATAGTTTGGTGGTAGCAGAGCCTTCTTGGGTTGCACTTACAAGGCTACATCAAAAGGATGATCCGGATCTACTGCACTTGTACCTTAGAACCGAAAAAGGAGAGTTACCAGATTTCTCTATTGATGATGCGGGTACTTTGAGGTACCGCAACAGATTTTGTATCCCCGCCATTATGGATATCCGAGTTAAGTTGTGCAGAGAAGCACATGGTTCTAGTGTTGCCTACCATCCAGACTCTACCAAGATATATCAAGACTTAAAGCAAATTGCCTGGTAGTATGGAATGAAAGGTGATATAGCCAAATTTGTTTCCGAATACTTCACCTACAAGTGTGTTAAGGCCGATCATGGAAGGCATGGTGGCAAGTTGACTCCCTTAGAGATTCCAACCTGGAAATGGGATAGTATTTCAATGGACTTTATTACTAGGTTACCGAGATCTCCTCGAGGACATTATTCAGTCTGGGTTATTGTTTGCAGATTAACGAAGTGTGCTCACTTCGTCCCTTATAAGATCGATTACCCCATGAAGAAGATTGCTGAGCTATATCTGAATGAAGTCATCCGGTTGCATGGAGTTCCTGTAAGTATCATATCAGACCGAGACTCCAGGTTTACGTCTCGCTTCTGGAAGAGTTTGCAAGAAGGTTTGGGTACAGATTTGAGGTATTCTACCGCATACCACCCGCAGACCAATGGTCAGACAGAGCGAGTTAATCAAATAGTGGATGACATGATCAGATGCAATATTTTAGACCATAGAGGAGCGTGGGATGAGCGTTTGAGGCTTATGGAGTTTGCTTATAATAACAGCTATCAAGAAATCTTGCAAATGGCTCCTTTCGAAGCTCTGTATGGAAGACGCTGCAGAACTCCCCTATTTTGGGCTGAGGATGGCGAGAGATCTTTATTGGGTCCGGATGCGCTTGAAGAAATGGAAGTTGATGTGAAGCTTATTCAAGAGAAGCTTCAGATAGCCCAAGAACGTTATGAGAAGAATGCCAACCGGCGTAGATCTGATTTGGAGTTTGCTGTAGGGGACTTGGTATTTCTTAAAGTTTCCCCGATGGTTGGAGTCAAGAGGTTTGGTAAGAACCGGAAGTTGGACCCAAGGTATGTGGGACCATTTAAGATTGTTGAGCGGACTGGTGTGTCAGCTTACAGGCTGGATTTACCCGCAACCTTTCCTAGCGTGCACGATGTTTTTCACGTAAGCCAATTGCGGAAGGGTGTGCTAAGCGACATGCAAGTTTTGAATTCTGGGCCTCAGTTAGAGCCAAATCTTTCTTATGTTGAGATGCCTGTCCGCATTCTGGATGCTCAAGATCGAGTGTTGCGGAGGAAGTCGTTCCCGATGGTTAAAGTTTTGTGGAGAAATCAGGGCGTGGAAAGCGCGACTTGGGAATTAGAATCAGCTATGAGGGAGGCTCACCCTCATCTATTTCCCTGATTTTGCTTGGTGCGTATTCTTCTGTATAACTCTTGGTTTGTTATTTCCCTTCTCTAGTAGAAGTGTTGTGCGTAAAGTTTTGGGGAGAAACTTTCTTTTAGGGGGAGTGACTGTAATGCCCCCAGTTTTTTTGTGATTGTTTAATCTTTGTTTGGCGTTACATTGGCATATTTTTGGCTTATGCCGTTGTTGGAGAGGGGTTTAGCTCTCTAGGTTTTTCTGAGTGGCTTGTTTGTAGCCTGTTTGCAAGATTCCCCAGCGAGCCGGAGTCTGTTTTTGTGACTCGGTGGAGCCTCTTAGAGAAAGCTTGTGTTTTATCTTCGGGAGGTGTTAGCCCGAGTTTTGTTGGTCGGATGATAATTCTGACTTCGCCAATTGATTCATAGCATGGGTATTTAGCTACTGTGTGAATTTTGTCAAATTCCAAGGTCGTTGGTTTTTCATGTCGTTTTGGACGTTTTATGTAATTAATTAATATAATATTATATTATATTAATTGTAAGTGGTTAGAAGGTATAAATAGCACTTTTATTTAGAAAACCCTATTCCTCTTCCCCAAACCCGACGATTAGCTACCAGCGAAAGGAGACAGACGACGGAAAACCTGGAGCTTCTGGCCGTAGATTTCTTGCTAGTTAGAGACCGGATTTCTAGTTTGAAGGCAGATCTGGACTGCTCTCGCCCGGATCTACCTCCCTAGGGTAAGTATTTCAAGTTTTAGGTTGGTCTTTGTAGTTAGGGTTTGCGGGTTGGCTTGTCTTCCCTCTAAAAGCTTCAAATTTCATGGCTAGGTGTTTTTGCTGCCAGATCCAAGAGAAGGAGAGGAGCTAACCAAGTTTTTTTTTCTTGAATTGAGGCAAGTGGTGCTTTTCCCATCCTTGCCAAGTAGTTTCTTGTTTTCCTTGTAGCATTTACTGCCATAGATCTTGGGTATGCTGTAGGTTTTGGCCAGATTTGGCTTGTTGTAGGTAGAAAATGTCTGGCTGGGTTGGTTTTTGTATGGCTCTGGCTAGATAGGATAGGATAAGTCTGTATCAGGATAGTTAGCAATAACAGGTTTTCATTCCAAGGGAATATTTTGATTTTGGGCTAGTTGTTGAGGTCTAGCATGGTCGGTTTGAGTAGAGCAATGTTTCTGCCAGGTCTATGCCCCTTGGTGTCGAGTGTATCTTAGCACAGAAGTCCAGTTTTTGGGCTAAGTGTAAAAGCGTTGAGTGTGGTGGACACACTAAACGCCTAGCTATTTTGTTCTGGATACTAAGTTAAAAGCGTTGACAGCATTGAGTGAGGTGAACTCACTCAACGCCGTCTAATTAGGTTGTTTAGCTAAGTCAAAAGCGTTGACAGTATTGAGTGAGTTGAACTCACTCAATGCCGTCGGTTAAGCCAGTATTCTAAGTAAAAAAGCATTGACAGCATTGAGTAAGGTGATCTCACTCAATGTCGTCTGCCTTGATAGATTTTTTCTAAGTCTTTTGGCGTTGAGTTAGTTGAGTTCATTCAACGCCGTCTAGTTAGGCTGATTTTTCTAAGTAAAAAGCGTTGAGTATGGTAAACTCACTCAACGCTGTTAGCTGTTTAGTGTTGACAGCATTGAGTGAGCTGAACTCACTCAACGTCGTCGGCCTTTTTTAGCTCTAAGTCAAAAGCATTGAGTGTGGTGAACTCACTCAATGTCGTTGGCCGTTTAGCGTTGACAGCGTTGAGTGAGCTGAACTCACTCAACGTCGTCGTCCAGTGAGGGTTTTTGCGGCTAAGTCTTTTGGCATTGAGTGAGTGGAGCTCACTCAACGCGGCGTCGAGTAAACTCGACGCCTTCCTTGCTTAGTGTTTGGCGTTGAGTGAGTGGTACTCACTCAATGCGGCGTCGAGTGGAATCGACGCTTTTTTCCTTAGGCTGGCGTTTTATCCCGAGTTTGTTAGTGTGGGTTTTATTTTAGTTTGGTGATGTTTTCAGCTATTTGTTTGAATGTCATATCGTGGATCATTGGACGTGGTTGTTTTGGGTCTCTGAGAGGGGCCGCTTTAGGTTGCTAGACCCTGTGGCCGCCACCTTGTCTCCTTTGAGACAGGTTGGGTCTCTATAAGAGGTTGTTTTGGTACGTCGGACCCCGTGGCTGCCACCTGCGTGTCCTTTAGACAATTGGATCTGGTGGCTCGATTTGGGACTGATTTTGTCGCCGACACAGATCTGGGGTTTTACTAGTGCGGGTGATCCACAGGTGTTGGGCTGTTGGTTCCTTCTCTCCTTTTTGGTTGGCATATGTTGACTTTCCTTTTGCTTCTACAGGTTTGAGCGAAGCTTGGTAAATTTTAGCACTTGGTGCAATTCTCTTACTTTAATGATAAGTGTTATACTTACTCACAGTTTCTTTTGGTTTCTTTGGCTGAGGTTGTCAGCATTACTCTTGCAAGGTTTGGTAACCCTTTTTATTCTTTCATTGATTACCATCTAATGTTCCTTTGCTACTTGCATTGTTAATTCTTTGTTGTGGTGTTCTTTCTTTGAATGCCTCAGGTTTAGGGAAGTAACCGGTTTTACGGTTGAATTGGCCTCGCTGTAGTCGTGGTGTTGCTGAGGTTTCCCTCATTCTAGTGAGGTAGTTTTTTTGTTGCTTTTGTTAGTACATACATACATACTCGCCAGCGGGTTCGTGTCAGGTTGTTGACGCCCGCTGGTGGTTTTCTTTTGTGATACTAAGTACTGTGCTTAAACTGCTAGTTTACCTATTTTGGAGGTTGTTTTACTTGCTCTCTGGGAATGTTTTATGCTAGGTTGCATGTTAGATATTTTAACTTATAAAACCTCTACAACTTTTACTTCATACATGACATATTTCTAAAACTAAAATATTATCTTCTAAACTAACGTAAAGACTATCTTCATACTATACTAAATTTAGAGTCTTGCATACCATGAGTTGTCCTTCGGGGATGTTTACGCTAATGTAGGATGTCAAATCATCTTAACCGAAGTATTTTCCGCAGTGTATAAATATATTTTACTCGTGGACTAGTTGATCCACTGTGCCGAGGGATACGACCATCTAACTTAACTGGATTTCATTCATAATAACTTATGATTTTCTTTTAAACTGTAGAGTTTAGAGTCTTGCATGAGCGTCTGCAGTTATCCCCTGCATGATGTAGCATCACAACGCGTATTTTCTCTTACTCTGATATAATTTAATTGTTGAGAAAATGCGGGTCGTGACATCAGTCCCCCAGTCTTAAATTCTTCTGGTGGACATGTTCAATTTCATGCTAATATGCACCTAGGACCCAATAGATATTGGGGTCCTAAGGTTAAGTAAACTTTATATTGCAAGATAGTCCAAGATGTCATACCCCTATATGGTACTTGGACAGTGGTTCTCCAGGCACATGACTGGAACAAGGAACAACTTGAAGGAGTTTACTCCAGTAAAATATGGACCCAAAGTCATCTTTTGTGGGTCAGTTAGAGGGATAACCAGAGGATATGGTAAGATTACCAATGACATAGTCACCATCACCAAGGTGGATTTTGTTGAAGGGTTGCAACATAACCTAATAAGCATAAGTCAGCTCTCTGATCTTGGATATGTTATTGTCTTCCACAAGAATGGGTTCCTAATTAGGAGGTCAAGTGACCAAGAGGTCATCTTGACAGGCACTAAGAGTGGAAATGTTTATTGCTTAAACTTTCTTTGTTTGGATATAGATTCTCCTATCTGTTTAGTGGCAAATGAGAAAGTCTCCTACTGTGTCCAGTGGCACAAGAGGCTAGCCCATTTGAATTTCAAGACTATTGATAAGCTCTTCAGTTAAGAGCTAGTTACGAATGGGCCAAATGTGAAGTGCTCCAAGGAGGGCATTTGCTCAGCTTGCCAAAAGGGTAAGCAGACAAAAGTCTCCTTCAAGGGCATTCAGACCAAATACTCTGTGAGGTGCTTATACCTTTTGCACATGGACCTATTTAGTCTTATGCCAATTCACAGTCTTGGTAGGAAAGTCTACACCCTTATGGTAGTTGATGACTATTCCAAGTTTACCTAGGTGTTCTTTCTTAAGAAAAAGAATGAAACCCTTAATGTCTTCATGAGGTTTGTAAAGCAAGTTCAGAATGATCTTGACAGTTCTGTGGTCAAAATTAGAAGTGACCATGGGACTGAATTCCAATCTGATGGCATGACAAGGTTCTATAAAGAGAATGAGATTCATTAAGAATTCTCTTCTCCTTGAACACCCCAGCAAAATGGGATCGTTGAGAGGAAAAACAGGACTCTCATAGAGGCTGGTAGAACACTGTTGAGTGATACATATCTCCTAGAATATTTCTGGGCTGAGGCAGTGAATACTGCATGTCATGTCCTCAATAGGGCCTCTATCACCAAAAGCCACAAGAAGACTCCCTATGAGATCTTAAAGGGCAGAAAACCAAATCTGGGCTATCTCAGAATCTTTGGTAGTAAGTGTTTTGTGCTTCATAATGGCAAGTCACAAGAAGACTCCAAATGAGATCTTGAAGGGCAGAAAACCAAATCTGGGCTATGCCACAAGAAGACTCCCTATGAGATCTTGAAGGGCAGAAAACCAAATCTGGGCTATCTCAGAATCTTTGGTAGTAAGTGTTTTGTGCTTCAGAATAGCAAGTCCTATGTGACTAAGTTTGCTGCCAAATCCTATGATAGAATATTTGTTGGGTACAACAATCATAGCAAAGCCTATAGGATCTATAACTTGAAAAGCCAAGTTGTAGAAGAATCAGTTCATGTAGTATTTGATGAGTCTACTATGATTGACAGTGGGCTTCCTAGCTCCTCTTATAGTATTGTAGGTACAGAACAGATGATGGACAAGCTGACCATCAAGGAAGCATCACCTGTTATATAAGATGAAGTGGATACTCTAGAAAATCTACCAGATACACTGGGAATGGATAAAGATCAACTAGAGGCTACACTTGAAGTTGAAGCTGGTGCTGAAAGAAGACTGCCACCAGCAGTCAGACACATAAGAGATCATCCAGCACACCAGATCATTGGTGAGGCAAGCCATGGAGTAATAACAAGGAGTAGAAGTCTGAACACAACCATGTACTCAAGCTTTCTGTCACAAGTAGAGCCCAAGAAGTTTAAAGAGGCCAAGATAGACCAGTATTAAATTGGATCTATGCAGGAGGAACTGAACCAGTTCAAGAGGTGCAAGGTCTGGAAGCTAGTTCCTAGACCACATAGTCATAATATCATTGGAGTCAAGTGGATCTACAGGAACAAGATTAATGAAAATGGTATTATAGTTAAAAACAAATCCAGACTAGTAGCTAAGGGATACAGGCAGGAAGAAGGTATTAATTTTGATCAAACCTTTGCCCCTATAGCAAGATTAGAGGCCATCAGATTATTCCTTGTATATGCTGCTCACAACGGATTCAAGGTCTACCAGATGGATGTGAAGTCAGCCTTCCTGAATGGTGACTTAAATGAAGAAGTCTATGTTAAGCAGCCTCCAGATTTTTTAGTTCCTAACTCACCTGATTATGTTTATATACTTAGGAAAGATTTGTATGGGCTGAAGAAAGCCCCTAGAGCATGGTATGAGATTTTATCTAGTTTCCTCATTGAGAACGAATTCTCAAGAGGGAAAATAAGCAAGACCCTATTCCTAAGGGAATTGTTGTTGTATGGAGACCAGGCGATCTTGCACTGGCAGATTAGAGACCGGGCGGTCTGGAAGTTTGTCTCCAGCGGCTTGGTAGCTGGACTGTTGCTGCTTGGTGTCCGGGCGATCTGACGGTTTGTCTCAGTCGACTTGGAGATCTGGCGATCTGGCGGTCTCCTTTGGCGGCTTGTTCTCTCCTTCTGGTGGTAGCTGTGCGGTTAGCCTATTCGTCTAACCACGCGGCCTATTCGGCTTGTTTCTATTAAACTTGTAATTATTTAGTCCCACATTGTTCATTTGTAATCTCTCTTATCTCCTTCATTCTATAAAAGGGAGGTCATACCTTTGTAAGACTCATCTTTTTGGATACTAAAAATTTTTGTTATTCCAATTTTCGGTTTCTACTTATCTGTTTGCACATGGTATCAGAAGACTCGATCTTTTCCACCTGATTCGGTGCCTTCTTCTGACTGCGTGGTTTGCCCTTCTTCGTGCAGTCTGTTCGCGCGGCTTCTCTTCTCTTTGTCGCTGCCCTTTGTGTGCGAGACCTCTCTTTTCTTCTATCCGCGACCTATTTTTGCGGTTGCTCTACTTCTTTTCTCATCACGATCTCCTTTGATTCGCGCGGCCCGTTTCTGTCCATGTGGTCTCTGCTCTGTTCGCACGACCTTCTTGCCTTTCTCACGAACTCCTTCCAGTTCGCGCGGTCCTCTCTATCTCCTGTTTGTGCGACCTTCTCTCTAACCGTGCGACTTCTTTCCCTCTGCTTTGCTCTGCTTCTTTGTTATGGCCTTCCTTGCCGCTAGTGTGTTGACACCGTGACCGCTGCAGAATCTTATCTTTGTCCGTTGCGGCCTTCCTAGCCGTACGTCCTGCTTGCTGTTCGCACGGCTTGTTGTTTCTTCTCGCACCGCTTCTTGTCTGTTCTTTGTCCTCTGTAGCCTTCCTAGCCGCACTCCCTGCTCGTTGTTCGCGCGGCTTGTTGCTTCTTCTCCTGTGGCTTCTTATCTTCCCTCCATGGATCTTTCCAGTACCTCAACCACCACCACTACTCCCGTGGCCAATCCGTCTCCTCCTCCTACTCCTTCCGGGAATCTTGGCACCATCTCCAAACCCATCGGTCCCAACTACCTGGATTGGAGTGTCTCCTTCACCTTCCTTCTCCGCTCACAACGCAAACGCCACCATCTCACTGATGACCCACCCCCTCTCAATTCCGCTGAGTTTGACGACTGGGATGTTAGTGACGCGCTTGTGTGCACTTGGCTAGCTAACAACCTTTCGAATGAATGTCTTCCCATCATCCGTCATAATGAAACGGTCAAGACAACTTGGCTTCATCTTGCTGCTCTGTACTCGAAGGGGCCTCAGACGTCCTGTATCTATACTTTATATGCGAACCTCTTTGCCCGTCCTTCCATGTCTCCTGCTGTCGTTTATCAACAGGTTCAGGCTCTCGAGGCTGAGATTATTCAGAATCGCCCCTTCTCTGCGGATTTGACCGAGCATCACAAGAACTTCCAGGAACTTCTGGTTGTATGTTGTCTTCTACGACTTCCTGAGTCCTATGACATGATCCTCCTGCAAATTCTAGGCGAGGTGGACTCTCCTACCTTAAATGCCACTGTTGCATGCATTGCCGAAGTTACCTCTCTACTTCAGCGTCCCCTTCTGTCCTCTCCTTTATCACCAGACATTTATGCTCACCAGACTCAATGAAGTGGCTCTGTTAGCCGCAATCACCAGTCTGGCAGGCGTGGCCCTTCCCGCTTCCTCTGCTCTCACTGTGGCCACCGGGCATACCGTGGAACGATGTTGGATGAAACATCTATATCTTCGCCCCTTTGGTGACTGTTCCACCTCCTCCTCAAAGCCGTCCGCCTCGGTGGTCACATAATCAGGTAGTGCCCACGTGGTTACTAAAGGTCCACTATGATTTTGAATTTAACCGTTGTTGTCTTCGCTGACAGCTCTCCCAGGCCGCTTTTGGGCCCGTCAAGGACTTGACCCTAGGAAACTATGATGTCTCCACTCCCTCACGAGGAGGGGGTCACGAAACTCCTTTGGGTAACGCGAAGTTTGACTTGTCCACCTCAGTGCTTTTCTCTCCTAGAAAAACATGATCGGTTGCCCCCGGTTCTCGTTGTTGATGGCTCTCCCTCCCTGGTCCATTGAACAGGAGTGGTTCATGTCACTCCATCTCTTCGCTTGGCAGAAACTCTCTATGTGCCAAAGTTTCCGTGCAATTTATTATCAGTTACCTCTTTATGCAAGAAACTCCAGTACTCCGTCACATTCACTCCAACTTCTTGTTCTTTCAGGATCCGAGCTCCCAACGGACGATTGCTACTGGGACTGAGATCGGCGGTCTCTACTTACTTAACAATATTTCTGCTTTGTCCGCCTTCTCGTCCTCCTCTACAGATCTTCTACAGTGGCACATTTGCCTTGGTCTTCCTCCTATACGGCTTCTTTGTCAGCTTTTGCCCCACCTCCCTCTACACAGTTCTCCTCTCAACCGCGATGTCTGTCAGCTTGGCAAGCATCACTGTTCCTCCTTCCCTCCGAAGAAAGGTCGTGGCTCTACACGTCTATTTGATCTCATTCACTCTGATGTCTGGGGTCCTGCTCCTACCCTCATCATTGGTCGGGGTAGTTCTTATTTTGTAACCTTTATTGATGACTTTTCTAGATGTACTTGGGTGTATCTCTTATGAGATCACTCTGAATTATTCAATGTATGGACATCCTTTTATCATTTAATTCAAAATCAGTTTGGTGTTTCAATTAAAGTCTTTCGCTATGATAATGCTAAAGAGTATATTAGTCAAGCTTTTTCATCTTTCTGTATGCAATATAGGATTGTCCATCAAACTAGTTGTGTGTATACCTCACAACAAAATGGAGTGGCGGAACACAAAAACCGTCACCTCCTTGATGTCGCTCACACTCTAATGACGCATATGCAGGTCCCTCGCTCCTATTGGGGCTATGCGTTTCTCATTTCCTGCTATCTCATCAATCGCATTCCCTCCACAGTTCTCCACGGTCAAACCCCATTCTCCATTCTCTATCCAGGCAAGGAACCTTTTCCTCTCCCTCTATGTATCTTTGGGTGCACAACCTTTGTGCATGCTCCCTCCGCCACCCGTGACAAACTCTCCCCTCGCTCTACCAAATGTGTCTTTCTGGGGTACTCTACCACCCAGAAGGGCTATTATTGTTTTGACCCCGTTCTTAGCAAGCAGTTTGTCTCCGCCGACATTACCTTCTTCGAGAATGCTCCTTATTTCTCTGACGACTCCTCTCCTCTTCCCGAGGCTTCTGATTCTCCTATTATTCCCTCCAACCCATCGACCCCTACCAAGGTTTTTCCACCTCCACCATCTCCATCGTCTCCTCCTCTCTCCTCTCCTCTGTTATGTCCCTCTTCTCCATCGTCGTCGCTCTCTACTCTCGGGCCAGCTCTCTCCGCCACGGATGCTCCGGATACTGAGGAACCCGCTGACCTGGATCTTCCCATTTCTCTTTGCAAAGGGGTTCGGGCATGTACCCAACACTCGCTTGCTGCTGTTGATTCCTATGATCGTCTTACCCCTTCTCGCAGGGCTTTTACACTGGCTATCTCTGCCACTGCCACCCCCCCCCCCCATTCCTACCAGGAGGCCCTTACTATTCCTTATTGGAAGGTTGTCATGGATGAGGAAATTGCTACTCTCACTGAATGGGGTACGTGGACCCTTATTCCTCCTCCCTTCGGTGCAGATGTTGTTGGTTGTCGCTGGGTCTTTATGGTGAAGTTCTGTCTAGACAGCAGTATGGATTGTTATAAGGCCCGTCTTGTTGCCAAAGGCTTTACCCATACTTATTGTGTTGACTATTTTGACACCTTCTCTCCAGTTGCTCATCTCAGCACTATCAGGGTCCTCCTCTCTGTGGATGTCAACAGGGATTGGCCCATTTCCCAAATGGATGTTAAGAATGCCTTTTTATATGGGGATCTTCAGAAGGTGTCTACATGGAGCAACCTCCAGGGTATGCTGCTCAGGGGAGAAACATGTATACAGGCTAAAGAAGGCTATCTATGTCCTAATGCAAAGCCCTCAGGCTTGGTTTGACAAGTTTAGTGGGATTGTGGCAGCCGTGGGCTTTACGAGAAGTTCTACGGATCACTCTTTGTTCGTTCGTAAAACCTCCCTGGGTCTGGTAATTCTTGCGGTTTATGTGGATGATATTCTTCTCACTGGAGATGACCAGGCTGAGATAACCTTGACAAAGAAGCATATTCGTCAACACCTGGTCACAAAGGATATGGGATCTCCAAAATACTTGCTGGGGATAGAGATCTCTTGGAAGCCCAATTTCTTAGTCATCTCCTAACGCAAGTATGCTCTTGATTTGCTAAAAGAGACAGGGTTGACTGGGGCTAAACCTGCCCGATTCCCCATGGCGACTAGAGAATATAAAACCTGGACGGATGACTCTCCTCCTCTTTCAGATGTTACGAGGTACAGACGTCTGGTTGGTAAACTCATATATCTCACGGTGATGAGACCCGACATCTCCTATACTGTAGGAAAGGTTAGCCAGTTCATGCAAGCTCCAAGAGAGTGTCATCTACAGTCTGCCTTAAGGATTTTGGAGTATGTTAAATCCATTCCTGGGAAAGGACTACTCGTTCAGAAGAATGGTCATTTGAGGGTTGAAGCGTACTGAGATTCGAGTTATGCTGATGACAATGGAGACTGCAAGTCAACATCGGGCTTTTGCACCTTTGTGGGGGGAATCCTTGTGAGCTGGAAGTGCAAGAAACAGTCTATAGTCTCCAGGTCCAGTGTAGAAGCAGAATAATGAAGTATGGCGTCGACCACATGTGAGTTGAAGAGGTTACGGTCTCTCATGCTTGACCTAGGAGAGTTATACAACCATCCTCTACCTATGTTTTGTGATAACAAGGCCGCTATATACATCTTCAAAAATCCGGTCTTCCATGAAAGAACAAATCACATTGAAGTCAACTGCCATTTTATTCGGGAAGAGATTTTGAAGGAACAAATTTGAACTCTGTTCGTCACCTCCGATAAAGAGTTGACTAATATTTTCACCAAGTCGGTGTCCGCCTCCTTTCTTCACATTTGCGACAAGCTGGGCATGATCAATATATATGCTCCAGCTTGAGGGGGAGTGTTGTTGTATGGAGACCGGGCAGTCTGGCGGTCTGGCACTTGCGGATTAGAGACCGGGCGGTCGGGCGGTTTGTCTCTAGTGGCTTGGTAGCTGGACTGTTGCTGTTTGGTGTCCGGGCGATCTGACGATTTGTCTCAGGTGACTTGGAGATCGGGCGGTCTGGCGGTCTCCTATGGCGGCTTGTTCTCTCCTTCTGGTGGTTGTCGGGTGGTTAGCCTATTCATCTAACTGTACGGCCTGTTCGGCTTGTTTCTATTAAACCTGTAATTATTTAGTCCTACATTACTTATTTTTAATCTCTCTAATCTCCTCCATTCTATAAAAGGGAGGTCATACCTTTGTAATACTCATCTTTTTGAATAATAAAAATTTCTGTTATTCCAACTTTTGGTTTCTACTTGTCTGTTCACATAGGAATCTAATTGTAAGATCATCCTAGTTAAGATCTATGTATATGACATCATCTTTGGATCTACTGATGACAACCTCTGCAAAAAGTTTGCTAAACTTATGCAGGGGAAGTTTGAGATGAGCAGTATGGGTGAACTTAAGTTCTTCTTGGGCCTCCAAGTAAGATAGACTGATGATGGCTTGTCCATTTCCCAGTCTAAGTTCACTAGGGGGTTAATAAATAAATTTGGCATGGAGAACTCCTCCACCATGAGAACTCCCATAGGGTCAAGTATACATGTAGGTAAAGATGAGGCAGGGAAACCTATTGATGAAACTTTGTATAGAGGGATAATTGGCTTCCTTTTATATATGACTGTAAGTAGGCCAGACATCATATATGCTACATGTGTTTGTACTAGGTATCAGGATTGCCCTAAAGAATCTCACTACTCTGCAGCTAAGAGAATTTTGAGGTATCTTAAGGGCACTCCAGATCTTGACCTATGGTACCCTAGGAATGGGGAGTTTGAACTAATTGGCTATTCAGATGTAGATTTTATAGGCTGCAAAGAGGACAGGAAGAGCATATCTGGCACCTATCAGTTCTTGGGAGGGAGACTGATATCTTGTAGCAGCAAGAAATAAACCAGTGTTGCAATGTCAACTGTAGAGTCAGAGTACATCTCAGCAGGTAGTTGTTGTGCTCAGTTGTTGTGAATCCAACACCAGCTTCAAGACTACAACCTCCAGATAAGTAGAACTCCTCTATTTTGTGATTCTACTAGTGAATTCTCAATTACTAGGAATCCTGTCTCCCATAGCAGGACTAATCACATAGAGATTAGATATCGTTTCATTAAGGAGCATGTGGAATGTGAAGACATCACCCTTGAGTTTGTTCCAATAGACAGGCTAGTGGCTGACATCTTCACTAAGCCACTAGATGAAGCCATATTTAACACCTTCAAATTGTAATTGGGAATGTTAAACTCATTATAGCATCAACTGATCCTCATCTGGTTGCAAGTTATGTGATATTTTGTAGATGGAACTGTTCTTTAAAGAAATAAAGGTTCTACAATTGAGGGGGAGCATGTACAACATAATTCCAACAATTCACTACTGCCTAATTGAAGGGGAGCAGATGATAAGATGATCAGATGAATCCTACCAACTATTTGCTGAAGTCAAAAAGGGGGAGGAAAAAGATGATCAGATGATCAGATTTATGTTCAAGTGTGATATCAGCAATTTAGGGGAAGCGGGTGCAGTGATGTTCCACTCTGTAGGCAGGGAAGTTCACTTCTCAATTATATAGTTTTTATGCTTATTGCTGCATGGTTTTGTGTATGTCATTGACTCACTTGCTTGAGAGTTTTTACTTCCTCAAATAGGGGAAGATTGTTGGGTCCATTGCCCATAATGTCCTAGATTTGAGGAAGTCAATCATGTCAATGATATACATATATCAGTAGATAGAAGTGATGGGACATGTAGTCTAAGTGGCTAAGTCAGGTAAACACTTACCTATGATGTGGGCTGACAGAAATCTGTCTAAGTCCACAGGCATTGAGTCAAGGTAACTCACTCAACGCCAGATGACTTATAGCATTGAGTGAAGCCTATACAGTCAAAGCCAAAGCAGTGGCAAGCTAAGAAAATGGCCAAGTCCACAGACGTTGAGTGAAGTCAACTCACTCAATGCCATACAGCAAAAAACTGTGAGACGGGCTAAAGCAGTAAAAGCCTAAGTTGAAATGAGCTGAAAGTGGATAAGTCCACAGGCGTTGAGTGAAGTCAACTCACTCAACGCCATGCAGCTAAAGGCAGAAATATGGCTATGTAGTTTGGCGTTGAGTGATGAAGACACACACAATACTATACAGCAAAAAGGCTGTAAGTTGAACTAATTGAACTTAGTTCAGAATTCGTCGAACTCAATTCATAGTTCGTCGAGCAATGCTCAGCATTCGTCGAGCTACTCTCAGAGTTTGAGATTCTGAGTTAGTCAAACTTAGTTCAAAATTCATCGAACTAAGTTCAGAGTTCGTCGAGCTAAGCTCTCCATTCGTCAAACTAAGTTTTGTTCGTCGAACTAAGTTCAGAAATTTGGCTAAGGCGAAAAGCGTTGTGAGAGGCATGCTCACTCAATGCTCTCAACGCCTAAGATGCTTTAGAGGCAGAAAATTGTTTAAGGCAAAAAGCGTTGAGTGATAAAGACACGTTCAACGCTCTCAACGCTAGAGAAGTAGGAAGTTTTTGCGAAGACAAAAAGCGTTGAGTGAGGCTTGTTCACTCAACGCTCTCAATGCATAGACAAAATTTTGTCTAAGTGTTTTGGCATTGAGTGAAGCTCATCCACTCAATGCCTATTCTACTGATGCTCTATTTTGGCTAAGTCCACAGGTGCTGACATCAGCAAAATCGACAAAGTCAACCAAGTTCAAATCAGGTACGGGGAAGCTACAAAACACGACAAACCTTGCCGTGAAGCTACTATACGTCTTCTTCCGTTAAAGCAAGGTGCAGCTGGAAGCTGCAAGTGGGGCCCACCGATCTCTAAGAGTCGTTGATCGGCGAACTACAAAAGGAAGAGATGGGCCAAGACAGAGATAACTTTTAGGGCTTTTATCAACTTCAAAAGTGAGCAGCCTTCTTCATCTTCTTCACTATTGCTGCATGTGAAAAGCTTGAAACTCTCCAGCATGAAAAGTTCAGATAGCTGCACCATCTCCATTTAGCACAGCAGGATCAGAAATCATTCTGAAGAAAGAAGAACCTTTAACTTTTGGCTGGTTCAGTTAGCTGCTTGAAGACTTTAGATCAAAAGATCTGTAGTCATCTACAGCAAGTTCAGGAGTAAGCTTCTGAGTTCTCCCAGCAAAGTTTTCTCTGTTGTGTGGAGAGTTAGAGCAGAAATTTTCTCAGCTCTAGTTGTTGACACAGAGAAATTTCTCGGTGTCAAAGTTAATTAAAATATTTCTGCTTGTAGGATCCTTTGTGGATCTGAGTAATAGGAGCAAACTTGCTCTAAGGTAGGCTCCAGAAGTGGATTTGAGTTGTAGGGAAAATTTGCCTGAGCTATATGAGAGGGTTCCTCTCTGAGTGTAGGATCCTGCTGGGATCTGAGGTAGGTGAGTTTTACTCACTGAGAAGTAGGGAACTTGTGCTTGAGGCAGATTTTGGGTGCAGATCTGTGGTAGGGCTATCCTCCATAGTTTGAGTGGTAGGGCTTAATTGCCTGAGGTAGGTGATAGTTGTATCACTGAGTGTATGCCCTTGTGGCTACGGTGTAAGTCTTGGAGGAGACTGAGAGATCTTGAGGGATCTGAGGTGTAAGCTCCTTGGAGAATTGTTTTGGAGAAGTGTCTTGACTAACAGGAAGTTAGCAAGGTGGGAGGAGAGTGGATGTACCCATAATTTTGGGGAACCACTATAAAATACTTGTGTGCTTTTTGTGTGTTTGCCTTTTTCTTTTCTTAATTGGAAGTGTTAAGGACAAGCTCTAGATCACTCTAAGCTGAAAACTAAAAGGAAACAACAAGATAGTAAAAAGGTTACTCAAAAGACCTAGACAAACCTATTCACCTCCCCCCCCCCCCTCTAGGTTACTAGCTACCTTGAAAATAATATCTTTCACTTATCGGCAGTGCTCTCGACATGTCTTTTCCAGCGGGGTTCTCGGCATGTCCCTTATGGCAGGGTTCTCAGCATGTCGCTCTCGGCATGGTTTTCGGCGTGTCCCTCTCGGCAGAATTTACTTAGTCTATTCTTCGAACGGGTGGCGGTCATCACTTCTGATCCTAAGGCTTACGCAAACGTGCGGATTCGTGCGCAGATAATAAAATGTGAGATACAGAAAAAAGTATGAAAAATAATAGCCATTCCGACAGAAAGAAAGATAATTTATATATGAAAAAAATTGTTACATTTTGCTTGGGAGATCTCGTCCCTTACAGATTCATGAAGGAAAAAATAACAAGTTAAAAACAAAAATGCGAAAGCTCTTTAGGGGGAGTCGCTGGACGTCTCGCTGGACGATTCATCAGTGGACTCGTCGCTCTCACCGAGGATTATCTCATCATCCTCACCCGGGGAGTCATCCTCTCCCACGGGCCTAGGAATGGGATCAAAAAACCAGGGGAGGATCCTACACGGCATGAGCGTCTCGCCACCCTCATTCAGAAAGCCGGACTCCCGTAGCACCTTGTTCACACACTTGGATATCGCTTGTGCATTCACCTGCATCATCACCTTTATCTCATAGTTTGAGTATTGGTGATGTTTGACCTTCTCGACCGGCAGCGGCGGAACTGGTGCCTTGGCCTCCTGCGCTTGCTTGAGGTCGGCCTTCAGCAATGCGATCTCTCCCCTGAGAGCATCCTTGCGCGCACGCGATAGTTGGGCTTGGGCGGAATCCTATAAGAAATTCGTATGAATTAAATGTAGTAAATGGAGGGAAGTCAAAAGGCGGAAGGCCTCTAAAGATTTACATACCTCAATCGATGGGCAGAGGGCGATAAGTTTCTGCGAGGCCTCCAGGTCGGCCTTTAGGGTGATGACCTCAGCGGTAGCGAGATCATCTCTTCATCTGCATCGGGCGATTCCGCAGTCTCCCTAGGACCTGGGGAGGGACGGTGTCAGAGTAGACAAAGAGGCGAAAAAGGAAATCAAGTTTTGTCTTACCTGAAGATCGACGAGAGCTCTCAGGACGCCCTTCAAAATGCATTCTGAAAAGCAGGAGGGTGGCTTTCCCCGTCTCGAGGGGTATAGGGTCTGCTCGAATATATGGGTCTCAGCTGGAGGGGGGATAGATTCTTCCCCGGTAGAAGAGCGAGAACTTGGCACGAGAGTAGGATGTTTATCAGTGATCCACTTGGGCGAGAGGGGAGGATAAAGCGCAGGAATGACGGGGCTCTCAGTAGCGGGAGTCCTAGGACTCGGGTGAATATTGCCCAGGGTTCCAAAGGTAGAGCCTGTGGAAAACCAAGTGAGCAGAGGAATGCATAAGCTAGATAGAAGTGAAAACCAAAACAAGAGTATTATTAGGTGCAATCGAGGGCTCGGTCGGAAGTTTCAGAGGGACTACCGTCGAGACCATCTGAATATCTTCACCATCAGGCTAGACCGACTCGGTATTCGTTGGAGGATCGCTGACAACGCCTTCCGGGATCGTCACCTGCAAGAAGGATAGCAAATCAGTTTGACGAGCCCGCTTTGGGGTGTTTCGCGTCAAAACCTGGAGGAAGAAAAATACCTCCAATAGAGGAGGAGGGTTCTTGTAGGTCAAGGTCGGAGTCAGCGAAGCCGGTTCACCCTTGGAACGGTCCCGCCAGACTAACTTGGCCTTTTTTCGGCAGTAGGAGGAGTTAGCCGGTCTCTTGCCCGTGAGCCAGGGCACGAACCCAGCACAATCGGCGAGGCCCCTTTCCTGAGCGCCGGCGAGATGGTCCTGGACCTCTTGCGAGAGTAGCCTCGCGACCCATTTAGCATACATCTTCGAAGTTGTGCGTAAGCTCAGGTGGAAGGCGGTGTCAACAATGATGATCTGAGGACATCCTCAGTGGCATGTATATATAAGGCCGTGGTGGGGCCCACAAAAGATTCTCCTCCAGGTTAGCAGGCACTCACCAAATATTGGGGGTTAGATGTTTCTTTCCGAGCATTGAACTAGCTCACAAATGGTGGGAATTGTGTACAACCCCATATTCGACGAGTAGGATCTAAGGGCCTGGGGTCCAGGTTTGAGTGGGCTTTAAGCTAATCAGGCCAGGCAAGAAGAATAAGCGGAAGGGTTTCCGTCCAAGGCATGCTAGAAGGCTTGCGCCCTGGTAAGCGGGAGGCCCTCAGAGTTGGCGTTGAGTGAAGTCCTTCCACTCAACGCTCTCAATGCTATTTAGCCTCTAGCATTAAGTGAAGTCTTTCCACTCAACACTCTCAACGCCATTTAGCCTCTGGCATTGAGTGAAGTCTTTCCACTCAACGCTCTCAACTCTATTTAGCTTTTGGCGTTGAGTGAAGTCTTTTCATTCAACGCTCTCAACACTATTTAGCCTCTGGCGTTAAGTGAAGTCTTTCCACTCAACGCTCTCAACGATGTTTAGCCTCTGGCGTTGAGTGAAGTCTTTTCACTCAACACTCTCAATGCTTTTGGACTTGGTCGTGTCTCTTATAAGAGCAGGCGAGTGGGGTAGGCAAACTCACACTCAGCCGAGTATTGGCCTTTCGGCAGGGCTTGCAGAAGGGTTTCCTCCTGGATGAGCGGGAAGCCCACGAGGATCTGCGGAAGGGTTTCCGCCCAGTAGGTTCTAGTGGTAAAATTACTTGGATACCCTTGGAGGTCTGCATTTAGCTCTTCAGAACAGTGGAGTTTGGCTATTAGCAGACTATTTTGGGCTGCATATAGCCTTTTTGAGCATCGGAATTACGTTGTTGGCAGACTAGATACTGGAAATCTATAAATGGACCCACAGGATACCTCAGAAGGCAAGTTTTCTCATTTTTACGAAGTCTTGCAGCGCTTTTTGAGGTATCCTTAGCTCAGCACTTGGCTAAGGAGGGGAAGAGCTCTGAGATCTTCCGGGTTAGTGGAGGGACCTTCGTGCTGTGGCTTAGGGTCGGTTTCTTTGTTCCTTGTGTTTGGTCAGGGGTCTGGGCTTGGGAGAAGTAGGCGTTAGCTACACACCAAGATCTGAACTCTCGTTGGGGCAAGTTTTTGGTTCCAACATTAACAAATATTGATCCTATTTTGTTAAACTCACAAAATAATTTGCGTAAATATTAACTTAGAAATCATGATCCGATTTTCTAAGTGTACAAGATCTTTTTAGCATAAAGTGTACTTACAGAAATAATAATTATTTAAAATATTAAAAACTTTAGGCTACACCATAACCCTAGCAAAGTTAAACTTAGCTCTTCATAATAATAATAATAGTTAGAGATAAATAAACATTAAAGTAGTTTAAATGAAATATAACATTATTAAAAGAACCCTAAATATTATCCATGTTCTGCCAGAGGTTCTGGCTGATAGAGGCGTCATCTTCGGCTCACACTGCATGATCGAGCGACTCCAACGACCGAAGGAGAAGATGAAGCGTCCCCTTGGGTCCGGATAAATACCTGCAGCAAACTACCTGACAACAAGCACCAGAAATAGGGAAACAGGGTACCAACTGCAATAGCTCAGGAAGACAAACAGTACACACACCACAGATACAAACACCACCTAAGAGACAAGCTCTGAATAGTGGAGACAACTCCGGTGAAGTTCCTAGTAGCAGTCGATCTCCTCCTCCAGATCACAACAAGCATAAAAAACATCCAACCCTAACTCCAGCTATTTATATATCATAGCCTGAGTAATTACAACCACTAAGCTTACTTAACATAAACATAATAACATAAACCCAATACTAACCCAGCACCCAACATAACCCCCCAACCCGGTCCAATCGGCACGCAATAATACCCCCCTCCTTAACAAGTTTCGTGTCCTCATAGAACGAAATCCGGAAATCTGCGCCGCAATGCCTCCAGGTCTTCCCAAGTAGCCTCCTCCTGGATGCCATTGGTCATTGAATCAGAAGTTGGGTGGCTACCTTCCCATTCTTTGGGGTGATCCGCCTATCCAGCACCACCCACGACTCCACCAACAAATTACCCTCTTCATTTACGACCTCCGGTAAAGCCACCACCGTCGGTGGGGGTGCTCCCTTGTGTGCCTTGAGTTGAGAAATATGGAAGGTCGGGTGAATCTTTGCTGTCTTTGGAAGCTGCAGCTTGTACGCGACTTCGCCCACCTTCGCCACCACCAAGAACGGTCCAAAGTATTTTTGCGCTAACTTCTGAGCCCCGTGGCTCCGTAAGCTGGTTTGGTGATATGGTTGCACCCGCACATACGCCCATGTGCCCACCTCAAGGTGACGCTCCTGTCGCCCTTTATCTGCGAGCACCTTCATCCGATTCTGTGCTTGTGCCAAGCTTTGTTTTAGTAACCCGATGATCTTCTCCCAAGCAGCTAGTGAGCGATCCACCCCGCCCACCCGAACCGACCCCTCCAAATAGGGTATGTGCAGCACCGGTTCCTGGTCGTATATCACCTCGTATGGAGTCATGCGAATAGCGCTATGGAATGTGGTGTTGTACCACCATTCTGCCAACGATAACCACTCCGCCCAACCTCGCGGTCGATCAAAGCACATACAGCGCAGGTAGCTCTCAATACACCGGTTAACGACTTCTGTTTGCCCGCCAGTTTGCGGGTGGTAGGCTGACGATAGCTTCAACTGAACCTTCAGGGAGCGGAACAAAGCTTGCCAAAAGTCGCTCACAAAGACCTCACCATGATCACTGACGATAGACGTCGGCAGCCCATGTAGGCGAAAAACGCCATCCATGAACACTTGGGCGACCCCCTCCGTCGTGTAAGGATGAGCCATCGCCATGAAATGCACATTTTTACTCAACCGGTCCACCACCACAAAGATGGTAGATTTCCCTTTACTCTTGGGATGGCCATCAATAAAATCCATGGAGATGTCTTGCCAAATGCGCTCGGGGATGGGGAGGGGTTGTAGCAACCTGACCGGTCGTTGATTGATAGACTTGCACTGCTGACACACCGTGCATTGCTGCATATAAGTAAGGACATCCGCCTTCATCCACTTCCAATAGAACATCTTTTTCAACCATTGATGGGTCGTCGTAACACCCGAGTGACCGCCAACCACGCCATCATGATATAACTGCAACAAGTGTTGTTTGAGGGCTGCATCATTACCCACTACCAATTTTCCCTTCTGTCGAAGAATGTCGTGTTGCCATGTGTAGTCGGGTTTGGCGTTACTATCATACTCTTTTTGCTCCAATATTTTCTGAATCCACACATGTCCTTGCCACGATAGTTTAACCCGCTGTAATAGGTCTAAAGTCACCGCGGACAACCCAAATGCCGCACTCTCCGGTCCGTTGGTTTCCTCGGTGTGGCCCTCAAACTGACGGGACAAGGCATCATCACAAATATTCTCCTTCGCCTGACGGTAGTGAATGATGTAATCATACCCCATGAGCTTATAAAAATATTTTTGTTGGGCCGAGGTCACCAACTTTTGATCCGTCAAGAAGCGAAGGCTTTGGTGATCCGTTTTTATGATGAACTTCCCCCCTACAAGGTAGTGCCGCCAATAAAATGGCGAGCATTTCTTTCTCATAGGCCGGTAGCAATGTGTTCTTCTTCCCCAATGCCTTACTAAAGAATGCAAGGGGTCGATTTGCTTGGGTAAGGACCGCCCCCACTCCACTGTTATACGCATCCGTCTCAACCGTAAAGGTGGTTGCAAAATTAGGGAGTGCCAAGATGGGTGGTGTAGAAACAGCCCGCTTCAGTTGTTCAAATGCTTGCTCCGCCTCGTCGTTCCAAGAGAAGGTGAGCTCCTTCAAAAGCCGCGTGAGGGGCCATGCCATGGTCCCGTAATCTTTAATAAAGCGGCGGTAATACCCGGTAAGCCCCAAAAACTCGCGCAACTTCTTCAAGGATGATGGAGGTGGCCAATCCAACATGGCTCGGATCTTGATGGGATCGGTGGTGACCCCCTTGTCAGAAATGATATGGCCCAAATAATGTACCTCCTGAAGACCAAACCCACACTTTGACTTCTTCAAGAACAAGTGTTGTTGTCGTAGCACCGTCAATGTATCAGTTAGATGTTCCAAATGCGCCTGCCAAGAGGAACTAAATACCAAGATGTCATCGAAGAACACCAAAATGGACTTCTGTAGTTACGGCTGAAATAATTTGTTCATCAGACTTTGAAATGTGGACGGAGCAATCTTCAACCCAAATGGCATAACGAGGAACTCGAAATGCCCATGATGTGTCCGGAAGGCTGTATTGTACACGTTGCCCTCCGCCATACAAACTTGGTGATAACCTGCTCGCAAGTCAAGTTTAGAGAAAAAAAAACAGCACCATGTAATTCATCAATGAGTTTGTCAAAAAGTGGAATTGGAAAGTTATCTTTGACGGTATTTTGATTAAGTTTTCAGTAGTCTACGCACAAGCGTCAACTACCATCCATTTTCTTTACCAAGACCACGGGTGAGGCGAACGGGCTGCCGCTCGGCCGAACCGTCCCCACTTCCAACATCTCCTTGACCAACCCTTCGATCTCCGTCTTCTGTAAGGGCGAGTAGCGGTACGGCCATACGTTGATATCCGCCTTGTCATCCTTCAAACGAATGTGGTGTTCATGGTCGCAGCTTGGTGGAAGCTTGGTAGGTTCGCAAAACACATCATCAAACTCCTAGAGGACTGCTGTTAATTGCCACCCCCTAATTTCTCCCAGGTCGGAGCCCATCCCTGCTCCGTCAGTGCGTAACTCACAGCCGTCCGCCATCGGTGCGCGTTGAGGTTCAATGCTACAAACTTCCATCATACTACACTGTCCGCCCCCTTTCAAAATCAATTTATGCATGCGTTGTTGCTTTGTCCACGTCCCCGTCGTACTTTGGGAGCCCCGCAAAGAGATTTTCCGCCCTTGACTGACAAATTCCATCTGGAGATTCTTAAAGTCCCAATGCACCACCCCCAATGTGATAAGCCATTGGACTCCAAGCAAAACCTCGCAGCCCCCCAATGGTAATATTAGCATCTCTGATGTAAAATAGACCCTTGCATGCACCACTGAAACTCCTCCACCTTATGAGAACTGGCCAACGTCCGACCATTTGCAATTGCGACATTAAACATAGGGATAGGGGTGAGCTTACATTGCAACCTTGCGGCGGCGTGGATATCAATGAAATTGTGAGTGCTCCCCGAATCAATGAGGATGCAAATAGGCTTTCCATGGTACGAAGCAATGACCCGCATGGTGTGGAAGTGCGTTAACCCTGTTAACGCGTTGAATGAAACTTGTGGCACTGCGCCTCCGGCTGGTTCCTCCGCCATAATACAAAGGTCCTCGGGTTCTTCAGTGCTGAACTCTACGCCCCCGTCCCCCAACACCGGGTCATCATCCTCGTCAGGAATGAGTTCCAATGTATAAGATTGTTGCTTGTCCGCACACCGATGTCCCGGTGTAAATTTGCTCTCACACCAAAAGCACATGCCTTTACTCCGCTTCTCCTCCATCTCCCGTTGTGTCAAACGCGGGTGGCTGCGATGGCCCGGTAACGGATTTGGGGTATTGCCCATGTGAGTGGGCTGCGGCTGCCAGTTGACTGGGGCGGGTGGCTGATCACGGCTAGGCCCCCCAAACCCGAGTTGCTCCCACTTCCCCATCGATGTGCTGCGGTGAGTTGATGTTCCTGCAACCGTGCCAAGGAGCAAACATCTCGCAGCATTTTGGGCTGAAACATGCGCACCGCGAACTCAATTTTTGCCTTGAGGCCGGCCAAGAACAAGCTGATAGCATAGTCTTAGGAGATATCGACCCTGTAGTAGAGAACATTGAATGAATCCACATACGACTGCACACCCCCCCCCCCCCGGTCTGTCGCAAATTCTTCAATTCCCTCATGGGGTCATCCATTAAGAGAGAACCAAACCGCTCTGCAATCGCTTGTGCGTACTCCTCCCAGTGCGGCCCTTGGCGTGTAATACGGGCTTTCATGTAAGCTTGGTGCCAAAAGAGTGCCTTCCCCTCCACATGGGTTATCGCAATCTTCACCCGGTGATCCTCCGACATGCCATCAATATCAAAAAACTACTCACACCTATAGATCCATTCCATGACCGCCTCCCCCAAAAATTGTGGAAACTCCAGCCGAGAGAAGCGCGTGGTAAGTGCCCCGGCGGAGCTGTGATTGTGGGGCGATTTCCCGGCGGAGCCTAGCGTGCTAGTGCCCCCCGGACGGCTGCTCTGCGCTACCTCGCAGAACACCCGCAGCTGCTCGGTGAGGGCCTAGATCGACTGCACCATGTCGTCCTGCATGCGCGCCATGGCCTCTTGCGATGCCTTCAACGATTCCACATCATTCACCAGGTCCTTTGACGATGCCATCAGAAGGAGTGCCGGTGGTCTGGCTCTGATACCAGTGAAGCGTCCCCTTGGGTCCAGCGAAATACCTGCAACAAACTACCCGGCAACAAGCACCAGAAACAGGGAAACCGAGTACCAACTGCAATAGCTCAGGAAGACAAACAGTACACACACCACAGATACAAACACCACCTAAGATACAAGCTCTGAACAATGGAGACAACTCCGGTGAAGTTCCCAGCAGCAGCCGGTCTCCTCCTCCAGATCACAACAAGCGTAAAAACATCCAACCCTAACTCCAGCTATTTATATATCATAGCCTGAGTAATTACAACCACTAAGCTTACTTAACAAAAACATAATAACATAAACATAATACTAACCCAACACCCAACATAACCCCCAACCCGGTCCAACCGGCACGCAACAGAAGAGTTCCTCAATGGTGCGTGTACTCTCTCCCTTAGGACGCCTCTCTGGTAAGAGCTTGCAAATTCTTGATTTCCTTTTGATCTGAAGCTCTTGATGCCCTTGGATGCTGGTTTCCTCCCGTATTTATTGATTCAAGCCCTCCTCTTTTTCTCCCAACCGCACAAACCACGTGCTCCAATGATGCTTGCGTTTATCTTCTTCATTATTGGTGGAAACCCCTTTTCTTGACCGATGATCAACTCTCATGAAACACGAGCTCATCCATTGTCAAAAGTTGCGGCTGCTAATGCTTCTAGTCATGATTTGTGGCTGCCACGATTTTTCCAAAACTGAAGGTTATTTCCACTGGATTTGTACGATAAACTTTCAATTCCTTACGCTTTTACTTCAGTCCTGCATCAAAGCATAAACTTTTTGTAAATATTGTTTAAATAAGCTTCAAGTGGCATAGTTTAGCTAAAAATATATATAATAATAAGTGTTATCAAACACCTCCGAACTTAAGTTTTGCTAGTCCTCGAGCAAAATTCAATAGAGACTAAAGTCTTTAAGATATTATGTGGATTTTCAAGTTCGTTCCCCAAAAGCTCACTTTTATTTGAAAAGATTGAAATACATATGCTACTAGAATGCAAACTCATTCAAAACTAAATTTAGAATATTGCATCATCAAAATCTTGATCTCATTCTGTTAAAATCACATATGATTATGTATTAATTCAATAGTTTCAATCCCAGATAGGATTATGCAAACATGATTATAATAATGAGTATTACAAAATATTCATAGACTTACTTATCAGTACTTTCTCTACTAGTCGTACGCCAAACAATAGGGCTTTTTTCGGTTTTTAGTGTAATGTTCATGCTATGGTAGGGTAATATATCACAAACTTAAACAAAAAACATCCCAACTTTTATTTTGTTAAATGTTTTTATAGTTTCAAAAATATACTTCAGAGTTTTTTTTTCAGTGGAGCCTCTAGAAAAAGAGTTTCATAATGAACGGTATGAGCATCTCCATATAATACTAATTTGCAGCATCATTGTGTCTCCTTTTTTCCTCTTTTCAATTATGTATTTTGTTTACTCGTATTTATTTATTTATTTACTGCAGGGACTTAAAACAAATGACAATCAAAACTAGTAAAGCTATCTTATGCTCAATATGTGATGGAAGGATATGAAATATGAGCTTGTAATTTTGTGGTGTATCAAAGAAATGACTTTATAAAAGCTCAAGATATGATATATGTGTGATAATATATGTAGGATAAAGCCCAAAGGATCCAAAGAAGGCATAAATCATTTCCTTGATATAATGTTACCTATGATTTGCTTTGAAAGTACTTCAAGCAAGTTTTAGAGTTTGTGAGTGCTTATAAATCAATATGTAAACATATATTTTTCTGAAAATTAACTTCATTAGTATCACATAATTGTATGTTCATACTTCAGAAACGAACAAAACATGATTTATCAATCACTATTTTTAGCAAGAATTCATTTATATTTTCATAGCTATATGTTTTCAAACAAAACAAATAATTATGCACTCAAGAGAGTTTACCATCAAACATCACATAACACTCTAAATTATATTTCTAAAATATTTTACTTGATTCTTAGCAAAAAAAAAAAATTAAGATTTCAATAGTTTTTATCATATATTCAATTATTGTTCCCCCAAACATTGTCCTCAATGTAAGGGAAACAACAATATGGAGAGGAAAGGATACTACCAGGTTTTTGTACAACAAAAGAGAACTTGTTGATGAGCATAACGTAGGATATTATAGCAATTCCTTCTTCATACTCTTATATACCTACAATATAAATATAAAAAGGTAAAATGCATAAACAAAATAAAGATAAGCATGGATTGCCTCCAATGAAGTGCTTAATTTATGGTCTTTAGCTTGACTCATAAATCTTCTCAATTTGGATTATTCAAAGAAATGGTAGTTTTGATATTGCTCCAATCACCATCCTCACACTGCTTTAATCTGTGCCATTCACTTTGAAATTTTCATTTTTATCATTAGAAATTTCTACCGCTCCATAAGGGACTACTCGAGTTACCATGAATGGTCCATACCACCTTAATTTTAATTTTTCTGGAAATAATTTCAACCTTGAATTGTAGAGGAGGACTTTCTCTCCCTCTTGAAATTTGTGTTGTGCAATATGCTTGTCACGACACTTCTTTGTTCGATCCTTGTATATTTTTGCATTTTTCATATGCCTGATTATGGAACTCATCTAATTCATTTATTTGTAATAACATGTTCTTCCCTGCATCCTGCATATCAAAGTTTAGAAATTTAATTGCCCAATAAGCCTTATGTTCGAGCTCTACAAGTAATTGACAAGCTTTGCCAAAATCTAATCGAAAAGGTGACATACCAATAGGCGTTTAAAATGTTGTCCTATAAGCTCATAATGCATCATCAAGTCTCAATGACCAATCTTTCCTATTAGCATGTATATATTTCTCTAAGATTCTTTTTAACCAGCAGTTAGACACTTCAACTTGCCCACTTGTTTGTGGTGATATGTGAGAGCAATCTTGTGTGTGACCTCGTACTTATGCAATAATGTTTAAAATGATTTATCACAGAAATGTGTTCCTCCATCACTAATGATTGTTCGAGGAGTGCCAAAATGTGTGAAAATATGATGCTTTAAAAATTTAATGACAACTCTAGAATCATTAGTGGGGAATGCTTCTGCTTCTACCCACTTTGAAATATAATCTACGACCACTAAAATATATTGCTTAGAAAATGAGGTAGGAAACGAACCCATAAAATCGATGCCCCAGACATCAAATAACTCACATACTAGCATGTTGTTTAAGGGCATTTCATTTTTTCTCGATATGTTTCCCGCTCTGACATTTATCGCAAGAAGTGATATAATTAAGAATAACTGTATTTGAATAAAGATGACCAATAAAATCCCGATTGCAAAACCTTTGCAGCAGTCCTTGTTGGTTCAAAGTGCCCTCCTACCTCATGATCATGATAATGATATAGAATCGATGACATATCTTGCTCAGATACACATTTTCTGATTAGCTGATCTGCACAAATCTTAAACAAATATGATTCATCCTAAAAATAGTATTCGACATCGGAATAGAAAAAAAAATTCTATTGAAAAGATAGATTTGGGGGTAAAAATTTACCAAATATTCATACCATGGAGTTATTGTTGTTGTCTTAAGAGCATAAAGATGCTCATCTAGGAATTATTCTTTGATTTCAAAATCATTTGTATTCTTGAAGTTATGATTCTCAATCCTCGATAAATGATCGGCTACAACATTTTCTATACCCATTTTATCTCGAATCTCGATATCAAATTCTTGAAGTAAGAGAACCCACCGAATCAATATGGACTTAACATCTTTTTTTTGCAAATAAGTACTTCAAGGCAGAGTGATCATTATAAACTATTACTTTAGACATAACCAAATATGAATGAAACTTATCAAACACAAAACCATTGCCAAAACTTCTTTTTTCAGTGCTTGCATAATTAATTTGTGCTTTATTAAGAGTGCGACTAGCATAGTAAATGGTTTGGAATACTTTATTTTTTTCTTTGGCATAATACAACTCCTATGGACAAATTGCTAACATCACACATAAGCTCGATGGGTAATGACCAGTCAGGTGATGTCATTATAGGAGCAATGATTAGCTTCTATTTCAATGATTTAAAAGCCTGCACACATTCATTGTCAAATATAAATGGAGCATCTTTAACCAAAAGATTTGAAAGAGGTTTTGAAATTTTGGAAAAATCTTTAATGAATCATCGGTAGAAACCGGCATGGCCTAGAAAACTTTGAATAGTCTTTATTGAATTAGGTGGAGGTAATTTTTCAAGAGAATTGTTAACCGCAGATCGAATATGGCTATTCGCAAACCAAAATAGCACTTTTAAAGGCATTAAATATTCTCCTTGCTTTTTCAAACTCTTTATTCACAAACCAAACCCTAATTCCTTTTCCCCTTCCCAGCCACCTGCCGGATCCCGCACTCCGCATATTCCCCTCTCTCGCTCTCCTAACTCTCGATTGCACATCTCCCGCTCGCCAGCTACGACGACATCGCTCGCCTGCTCGTCGATGAAGAATTTCAGAAAAGGCATTGCCCTTGTTGCCGCTGGTGTAGACGGCAAAGGTGGTGCCCTCTAGGTCACCGACGAAGAAGAATCCTCCTGTTCGAAGCCCCTGATCCTTAACTTCTTCACTTTGTTTGAAGGAGCAAACTGTTCGTTGCGCCTCCCCCGCTGTGAGTACATTAAGCTTTTTCACTTTGTTCGAAGGAGCCAACCGTTTCTTTTGGATTGTAGTTAGCATTGAGATATGCCCATGCTTGTACTTGTGGTACTGGTGCTTTTTTTATACTTTTTTTACTTTTAATGTTGGTCTGCGAATAACAATAATTTCTGTGAATAACAATTTTAAGTATCTTTGGATCTACGAATAGTAATAATCTACGAATAGCCATTTTCGATCTGTGGATAACAATCCCCTTTTTCAATCACTTTAATCTTAGTATGATCTACCTCTATTCCATTACGAGAGATTTTATGGCCGAGCACAATTCCTTCATGTATCATAAAATGATATTTTTCCCAAATCAAAATTAAATTTGCTTCCTCACATCTTTTAAAAGAAGAGATAAGTTATGTAGGCAGTTATCAAAGGATGTACCAAAAAATGAGAAATCATCCATAAAAATCTCTAAAAAGTTTTCTACCATGCCATGAAAAATTGCAATCATACATCTTTGGCGTTACATAAGTCAAATGGCATTCTTCTAAAGACAAAGGTTTCGTAAGGACATGTAAATATAGTCTTTTCCTGATCCTCTGGTGTAACACCCCTAATTTTTCGGTGTTTATTTTAATTCTCGTAGTGACGTATTTTTGACGTCAGGGTGTTACGTTGACGCATGGTTAATGAGTGTCATTTGTTAGAGCATGGGTTTGCTCAGTGGGTTTTCCTGTGTAGTTGGTTTTGGCTTGGTTGTGCACCTTCCCTCGCGAATCGGGTCTGTTTTGGTGACTCGGTGGAGCTTTTTATAGGGATGTGGTGGCGTTTTATCTTCGAGTGGTGTTTTACCCGAGTTTACTTTGTCTTATTTTGATTTCGACTTCGTCGTTGGATTCGTTGCGTCGGTATTTATCTATGGTGCGATTTTCGTAAGATTCCGAGTTAGTTTTAGTTCGGGTCGTTTTGGGGTTATTTATTATTAATTGTAATATAATATTAAGATTATATATATATATATATAATCGGTTATAAGGGTCATGTCAAAACCCTATTCATCCTCTTCCCTACCTAGCCGTCGTCTGTTTCGCGAAAGAGGAGGATTTCGGCGTCCCGCGTGTTTTTGGCCGACGTTTTCTAGTGATTCGGTGGTCAGTTTTGTCAATAGATTAGAGATTTGGAAAACTCTCGTCGAGATCTACGCGTTCGTGGTAAGCTTTCCCCATTTCTCCGTCTTTTGTGTGTTAGGGTTTGTGATTTTGACCTCCTTCTTCCCCCAAAAGTTTCAGGAAACATTGCCTGGGTCTTCTTACGACCGATCCTTGTCATGGAGCGTTGGAGGTGGATTTTCGAAGTTTTGAGGCAAGTGGTGATTTTCTTCTTATAACAGTTTCTTGCTTTTCTTTTGTTCATTTCTTCTCCTTAGAGCGTAGGAGTAGTGTAGGTATTAAGCTTGAGGAATCCATAAGAGAGTTAGAAGATTTCAGCCATTATCCATCGAGTTTAGGCATAGTGGTCTGACCGAAATTCGTCAAGTATCGGTAGTAGATTCGTCGAGTATTATAGTTTAGCTTAAGGACAATTCGACGTATATAGTGGGAAGAATTCGTCGAGTATGAACTAGGTGTAGAAATCCGTTAAGGTAGATTCATCGAGTTCGTCGAGTATCGGCTGGCGTGGCGTTGAGTGAAGTTAGATTCGTCGAGTATCTAGGCATTGAGTTCGTCGAGTATCGGTGGGCGTGGCGTTAAGTGAAGATAAAAGGCATTGAGTGCACTCGGCGATTCATCGAATATGTCCTAGAGTAGGAAGCGTTGAGTGCATTCGACGAATTTTTCGTGTTTGGCTTAGGCTTAGAAAGCGTTGAGTGACCGGGCCGCCAAGTCAAAATCGTCGAGTATCGGAAGTCAATTCGTCATGTATCGGCAGTGTTCGTCGGGTATACTCGCCGAATTGTAGCTGGACTTAGTGTTTTTTGTCGATTTGTGTCTGATTCGTCGTGTATGGTCCTTAGAGTGATTTTAGGGCTTGTCAAGGGATTTCTTTAGGTTTAGGCTTGGGTTTGGTGTGGGGAGTTTGGGTATAATGTTTTCTTCGGCTAGGATGGTTGTTAGTGGATAAAGGACCACCAACTGGACGCCGGTTTGTGAATCATTGCACTTGGTGGTTTGTTTGGTCTCTATTTTGTGGACTGTTGGGTTGTGTTGGGCCAGGTGTCCACCAATGCAGTGCCTTTTTGTGAGACATTTGGGTCTGGTAGTTCAGTTTTGGACGTTTTGGTCACTGACTCTGGCCTAGTTGTTTTCACCAGTGTTAATGATTCTCGTTTTTCGAGCTGTTTTGTGCCCATTTGTTTCTTATAGTTCAGTTTATGCTATTTTATGCTTATCCTTGCAGATTTTGTCGAAGCATGGCTTCGTTCCGCACTTGGTGCAAATTTCTTTTACTCCATTATTGCAAACTTTTCAATTTACCTGTTTCTATTTGGCTAATCAGTTGGGGTTTCAGCTTTTCTTATGGTCGGGTTTGGTAAACCCTTTCTTGCCTTTTTCTACTTATTACCTGCTTATTTCTATTGCCACATGCAAATTTTGTGCGGAGGTGTTCTTTCTTTGAATGCCTCGGGTTCAGGGCTGTAGCTGGTGGAGTAGTTGTGTTGGGTGGTAGCTTGTGGACTGCAGTTGTTGCAGTGTTTTTCCTCACCGTCGTGAGGTAGTTTGTTGTTTTCGATTTTAGTTCAGATATGCATACTTTCAGTGGGTTCGTGTTAGGTTGTTGACACTCACTGGTAGTTTTCTTTTGTAATGTTGAATACTTTTCTAGCTGTAAGTTTACATTTTTGGCTGGTTGTACTTGCTCTCTGGGAAGGTTTTATGCTAGGTTACACGTTAGATAATTTAAATTATAAAAATTATCATTACTATTACTTCATGCATGCCATATTTGAAATCTAAATCACTATATTTAATGGTCGTAAAAGCTACTTTTATAATTATTATAAATCTAGAGTCTTGCATACCATGAGTTGTCCCTTTGGGATGTTTATACTTATGTAGTACGTCTAATATTATTAATAAAATATTTTTTGTAGCGTATAATTATCTTTTTCCCGTAGACTAGATGAGCCACTGAGCCGAAGGATACGGCTAACCGCCTAAACTTTAACTAGATTTTCCTCTTAATAACTTACGGATCTTTCATAAAAATATTATGTTAGAGTTTTGCTTGAGCGTCTGCAGTTATCCCCTGCTAATGTGGCATCATGACGCACGTTTTCTCTTACTTGATATATCGTTAATTGTGGAGAAAATGCGGGTTGTGATAGTTGGTATCAGAGGGATAGGTTGTTTGACAATTGGTCGAACATCTATCTCAGCTTTGTGTAAGTTATCTAGTTTCATTTCATACACACACCGATGTGTCATCAGTAATTCTTGGCCAAAGCATGAACACTACACTCATAAGCATGACAAGAAGTATACAGGGCATATTATATAGTATGGGATGCATAATATATGTTTGTATATGGATCCTCATAGGAGGCAACATGTGACTATTATGTAGTATAAGATGCATAACAATCATCACATGAATGCATATTAGATTTTTATTTTCATTGCATGCGATATTATGTAGTATGAGATGCATAATATTTCATGTGTACGCCGCTCATAACATGCATTAAAGCCTTTTTAGAATGCATAGAACGTCATATATGGCATAACATAGCATTAGCACACGTGCCAAGCTAAAGACTGACATGATGACATATGTACACACATGGTTTTGTGTCAAAGGGAAGAATGAGAATTCATGCATTCATGGTTTAGGCACATGAGTCAGTAGGATGACGGTATATCATCCTAAGTTTAGGCATGACATCATAAATGAAAATCCCAGATCAAGTTAGCAGCATGAGCAAGTATTTAAGCATGTTTTTGGTCTGAACTAAGTTGTTTGGTTCTAGCGGTTAAGCTAGGTTTTGATTAGATATTCGTTGTTTGGTTAGATGCCGCCTAAGAGTCCAATGACGAGGTCGACTCCCCAGTCAGAGGGGGAATCGTTTGGTGCCCAGAGTGAGGTCGTGATAGAAGGATTGTGGCAGGGCAATGAGGCTTTGTCGAGGCAAAAGTTAGAGATGCAGTCACAGATCCAGGCATTGTTGTCAGTTGTTTCTAGTCAGCCGCTTAGAGCGCAGGACCCGGCTATGGGTCAAACTATTCCTATTCCCCTTGCCCCTCTGGTGCCCCCAGTTTTGTTGCCACTAGAGATGAATTGTATTTCGCATTTCCAGTAATTAGGATCCCCTACCTACGATGGTAGAGCAGATTTTATGGCTTTGGACGATTAGATTATAGCCATCGAGGAGTTGTTTGCATACTTAGGAGTTTCAGCGGACCAGAGAGTGATGGTCGCTGCTTATCAGCTCAAGGGACTTGCAAAGAGTTGGTGGTTGAGAGAAAAGGAAAATCTTAAGGATGGGTGCTTCTGGGAATCCTTCAATGAATTGCTATTGAAATAGTTTCTACCATCGGTCGAGAGGGACCGTTTGATGAATGATTTTCTATACCTCAAGAAAAGACAGCTCATCGTTAGCGAGTACGAGGTAGAGTTCAACAAACTATGCCAATTTTCCCCTGATATGGTGTCCTCAGAATCTAGTCGAGTTAAACATTTTCTAGGTGGTCTTAGGAATGACATCCAGCAGCTGGCTAGTGCTTATGGATCTAAAAGCTATGCTGAAGTTGTGGAGGCTGCTCTGAAGGTCGAGGCGATCGACAATACCAAGAACCGAGGTCAATAAATGAGAATAGACAAGAGGAAGACTGGTGAGGGTAAGAGTTCCCAGGAATCAGGTGTCGCTTCGAGGAAAAGGAGCAAAGAAATATGCAGTTTCTGTGGCCGGCCAGGCCATCCATTTGAAAGATGTCACCAGAGATTAGGAGCTCAGAAGCAGGAGCAGGTTCATGCGATTCAGAGTGCTCCTAAAGGAGATTTAGTTTGTTCTGCATGTAAGTGGAGGGGGCATGATGCTTCCCATTATTGGGGAAAGGAAAGGGTCTGCTACCAATGCGGACAGAAAGGATATTTCAAGTCGAAGTGCCTGTAGGCTCAGCCCCTATTGCAACCAGTTCCACTTCAGGCCTTGCCACCACCGCAGCAATTAGACAAGAGGAAGGGCAAGCTGAACGTGGTGTCTTTGGAGGAAGCTCAGACGTCTACTCAAGTAATTTCAGGTAGATCCTAACCTAGTTCTAGCTTTTGGTTCGTAGTTGTAGTTTCGACGTTCGTTCCCTTAGTTCCGTATGCGATTTATAGGGAAGTTTAAGGTAAAGAACCACTAGGCGCGCGTTCTTTTCGATTCCGGTGCTACCCACTCATTCGTGGCTAGGACCTTTGTAGAGCGTCACCGTTTGACCCTCGATCTTGTTGGCAACGCATTTTGTTTCAAGTTTCCCTCAAGCGATTCAGTGGTATCAGACCAAGGCATTCAGAGTTGTCCGATTCTGTTAGGTGACTATCTAGCCGTTGCTGATCTGAAGGTGATAGACTTGGAAGATTTCGACGTGATCTTGGGAATGGACTGGTTGTCCAAGTATGATACGGTCATCCAATACAAGGTCAAGCGTTTGGACTTCAAGATGGACAACGGTCAACCCCGGAGTGTTTATGGTTTTTCGCGCCATGTTTCTCTGATTATTTCTGCGGTATGTGCTCGGAAGCTTTTAGATTACGGATGTTTTGCCTGTTTGTAATCAGTGTTGGAGATCGGTGGTAATTTGCTGCGTGTAGAGGAGATTCTTATAGTGCGCAAGTTTCCTTATGTATTTCCTGATAACCTTCCTAGTCTTCCACCTGAGGGAGATATGGAGTTCGTCATAGATTTGGAGTCGGTTACCCATCCTATTGATAAAGCGTCGTACCGTATGGCCCCGCGTGAGCTAGAGGAGTTGCATACCTAGCTAGATGAGTTATTGTGGAATGGATTTATTAGGCCAAGTTATTCATCGTGGGGGTGCTCCCGTGCTGTTTGTGAAGAAAAAGGATGGATCGATGGGGCTATGCATTGATTATAGAGAACTGAATAAGGTAACCATCAAGAACAGGTATCCCTTGCCGAGAATAGATGACTTGATTGATCAGTTGCGTGGTAGCACTGTGTTTTCAAAGATTGACCTTCGATCGGGATACCATGAGTTAAAAATTTGTGAGACCGATATTCCACAGACCGATTTTCGTTCACGGCATGGACATTTTGAGTTTTTGTTAATGTCCTTTGGTTTGACCAATGCACCCTCTGCCTTCATGGACATGATGAACAGAGTGTTTAAGGATTTCCTGAACTGTTTTGTGGTCGTATTTATAAATGATGTGTTGGTTTATTCCCGCAGTGCTGAGGAGCATGCCCAACACTTGCGTTTGGTTTTGTCTGCCTTGAGATAGCATAAGTTGCCAAGTTAAGCAAGTGCGAGTTTTGGATTCCTCAGGTCTTCTTTCTAGGTCATGTGGTTAATAAGGATGGAATTTTTGTGAACCCCGAAAAGATAGTTGTTATAATGGATTGGAACAGACCTACCACACCCAAAGAGATAAGAAGTTTCCTAGGGTTGGCAAGATATTATAGGAGGTTTATGGAAGGTTTCTCTTCGTTGTCTTTGTCGCTGACTAAGCTTACGCAGAAGAACGCAGCTTTTGTTTTGAGCGATAAGTGCAAAGAGGCTTTTCAAGAATTAAAAAGGAGATTGTGCACTACTCCAGTGTTGGCCTTGCCTACCGAAGGGATAGAGTATGTTGTGTGTGTGGACGCATCGCACGTGGGACTTGGTTGCGTGTGGATGCAAGAAGTCAAAGTGATTGCATATGGGTCGCGACAGTTAAAGATACATGAGTGGAATTACCCTATGCATGATCTAGAGTTCGCAGCCGTGATTTATGCCCTGAAGCTGTGGAGACACCTATTATATCGCGCATAGTGCAAGATTTAAACAGATTATAAGAGTTTGAAGTATGTCTTCACTCAAAAGGAATTGAACTTGCGCCAGTGGATATGGTTAGAGTATGTTGCAGATTATGATGTTGAGATCCAATACCATCCGGGCAAAGCTAATGTGGTAGTCGACGCCCTGAGTAGAAAGACAGCGAATTTTTTTAACCTTTCTGTAGATTCACTGGTAGAGGAATTTCTCTTGATGGATATATCGATTGGGAGTAGCGACTCGCCCAGTAGTTTGGAAGTAATAGAGTCTTCATGGATTATACTTACAAGGCTACATCAAAAGGATGATCCTGATTTGTTGCACCTTTATAATAAAACTGAGAAAGGGGAATTACCAAACTTTTCAATTGATGAAGCGGGTACCTTGAAGTATCGCGACAGATTTTGTATCCCCGCTGTTGAGGATATTCGAGCTAAGTTGTGCAAAGAGGTCCATGGTTCTAGTGTTGCCTATCACCTCAGTTCAACTAAAATGTATAAGGATCTGAAGCAGATCGTTTGATGGTCTGGTATGAAGGGCGATATAGCTAAGTTTGTATCTAAATGCTTTACTTGTAAGCGAGTTAAGGCTGATCATGGAAGGCCTGGAGGCAAGTTATCGCTTTTAGAAATTCCAAGTTGGAAGTGAGAGAGTATTTCGATAGATTTTATTACTGTATTGCCGAGATCTCCCCGAGGATATTATTTAGTTTGGGTTATAGTGGACTGACTGACGAAGTGTGCTCACTTCGTGTCGTTCAGAATTGATTACTACACGAAGAAAATAGCTGAGTTATACTTGGATGAGGTCATCAGATTATATGGAGTACCTGTTAGTTTTCTATCAGATTGATACTCCAGGTTAACGTCTCGCTTTTGGAAAAGTTTACATGAAGGGTTGGGTACTGATTTGAGGTATTTCATCGCCTATTATCCGCAGACAAATGTTCAAACGGAGAGAGTTAATTAGATCGTGGAGGATATGATCAGATATTATATTTTGGACCACGGAGGAGCGTGGGACGAGAGTTTGAGGTTAATGGAATTTGCTTACAACAATAGTTATAAAGAGAGTTTGCAGATGACCCCATTTGAGGCTTTGTATGGGAGATGTTGCAAAACTCCCTTGTTTTGGGCCGAGGTTGGTGAGAGACCGTTGTTGGGTCCGGAGGCCTTGGAAGAAATGGATATCTTTGTTAGGCATATTCGAGAGAAGCTTCGAATAGCTCAGGAGCGTTATGAAAAGAACGCTAATCGTCGAAGGACTGAATTGGAATTTGTTGTTGGGAACATGATTTTTCTTAAGGTTTCCTCGATGTCTGACGTTAAGAGGTTTGACAAGAACCATAAGTTGGATCCTAGGTATGTGGGACCTTTTAAAGTTGTTGAACGGATTGGTGTATCAGCATACAGGCTGGATTTGCCTGCAAATTTTCCTGGTGTGCATGATGTCTTTCACGTGAGCCAGTTGCGGAAGTGTGTTGTTAGCGACCGACAGATTCTTGATGTTGTGCCCCCGTTTGAGCCTAACCTTTTCTATGTGGAAGTGTCTATTCGTGTTTTGGATACTCAAGATCGGGTATTGCGATGGAAGACAATCTCATGGTTAAAGTTTTGTGGAGGAACCAAGACGTGGAGAGCGCGACTTGGGAGTTGGAGTCATCTATAAGGGAGGCTCATCCTCATCTATTCTGCTGATGCTTTTGATAAGTGTTTTCTTTGATAGCCTTCAGTTACTTTTCTTCTGTTTTGGATTTGATCTTTTTTATGTCAAGTTTCGGGACGAAACTTCTTTTTAATGGGGGGTGCTGTAATGCCCCTAATTTTTTGGTGTTTATTTTAATTCCAGTAGTGATGTATTTTTGACGTCAGGGAGTTACGTTGACACATGGTTAATGTGTGCCGTTTGTTAGAGCATGGGTTTGCTCAGTGGGTTTTCCTTTGTGGTTGGTTTTGGCTTGGTTGTGCACCTTCCCTTATGAACCGGGTCTGTTTTGGTGACTCGGTGAAGCTTTTTATAGGGGTGTGGTGGCATTTTATCTTCGGGTGATATTTTACCCGGGTTTGGTTTGTTAGATTTTGATTTCGACTTCGTCGTAGGACTCGTAGCTTCGGTATTTAGCTACGATGCGATTTTCGTAAGATTCCGAATTAATTTGAGTTTGGGTCGTTTTGGGGTTATTTATTATTAATTGTAATATAATATTAAGATTATTTATATTTATATTTATATTTATATATAACCAGTTATAAGGGTCACGTTAAAACCCTATTCATCCTCTTCCCTACCCGGTCGTCATCTGTTTCGCGAGAGAGGAGGAGTTCGGCGTCCCGCGTGCTTTCGGCCGACGTTTGATTCGGTGGTCGGTTTTGTCAATAGATTAGAGATTTGGAAAGCTCTCGCCGAGATCTACTCGTTTGTGGTAAGCTTTACCCGTTTATCCGTCTTTTGTGTGTTAGGGTTTGTGATTTTGACCTCCTTCTTCCCCCCAAAAGTTTCAGGAAACGTTGTCTGGGTCTTCTTACGGCCGATCCTTGTCGTGGAGCATTGCAGGAGGCAGATTTTCGGAGTTTTGAGGCAAGTGGCGATTTTCTTCTTGTAACCATTTCTTGTTTTTCTTTTGTTCATTTCTTCTCCTTAGAGCGTAGGAGTAGTGTAGGGATTAAGCTTGAGGAATCCATAAGAGAGTTAGAAGATTTCAGCCATTATCCGTCGAGTTTAGGCGTCGTGGTCTGACCGAAATTCGTCAAGTATCGGTAGTAGATTCGTCGAGTATTATAGTTTAGCTTAAGGAAAATTTGGCGTATATAGTGGGAAGAATTTGTCGAGTATGAACTAGGTGTAGAAATCCGTTAAGGTAGATTCGTCGAGTATCTAGGCGTCGAGTTCGTCGAGTATTGGTTGGCGTGGCGTTGAGTGAAGTTAGATACGTCGAGTATCTAGGCTTCGAGTTCGTCGAGTATCGGCGGGCGTGGCGTTGAGTGAAGGTAAAAGGCATTGAGTGCACTCGACAAATCGTTGAGTATGACCTAGAGTAGGAAGCGTTGAGTGCATTCGACGAATTCGTCGTGTTTGGCTTAGGCTTAGAAATCATTGAGTGACCAAGCCGCAAAGTCAAAATCATCGAGTATCGGAAGTCAATTTGTCGAGTATCGGTAGTGTTCGTCGGGTATACTTGCCAAATTGTAGCTGGACTTAGTGTTTTTCGCTGATTTGTGTCTGATTCATCGTGTATGGTCCTTAGAGTGATTTTAGGGCTTGTCAATGGTTTTCTTTGGGTTTTGGCTTGGGTTTGGTGTGGGGAGTTTGGGTATGATGTTTTATTCGGCTAGGAAGGTTGGCAGTGGATAAATGACCACCAACTGGACGCCGGTTTGTGAATCATTACACTTGGTGGTTTGTTTTGTCTCTGTGTTTGTGGACTGTTGGGTTGTGTTGGGTCAGGTGGCCACCACCGCAATACCTTTTTGTGAGACGTTTGGGTCTGGTAGTTCGGTTTTGGACGTTTTAGTCACCAACTCCGGCCCGGTTGTTTTCACCAGTGTTAATTATTCACGTATTTCGAGCTGTTTTGTGCTTTTTTGTTTCTTATAGTTCATTTTATGCTATTTTATGTTTATCCTTGCAGATTTTGTCGAAGCATGGCTTCGTTCTGCACTTGGTGCAAATTTCTTTTACTCAATTTGCAAACTTTTCACTTTACCTGTTTCTATTTGGCTAATCAGCTGGGGTTTCAGCTTTTCTTATGGTCGGATTTGGTAAACCCTTTCTTGCCTTTTTCTACTTATTACCTACTTATTTCCATTGCCACTTGCAAATTTCTTACTGAGGTTTTCTTTCTTTGAATGCCTCGGGTTCAGGGTAGTAGCCGGTGGAGCGGCTGTGTTGGGTGGTAGCTTGTTGACTGCAGTTGTTGCAGTGGTTTTTCCTCACCGTCGTGAGGTAGTTTGTTGTTTTCGGTTTTAGTTCAGACATGCATACTTTCAGTGGGTTCGTGTCAGGTTATTGACGCTCATTGGTAGTTTTCTTTTGGAATGTTGAATACTTTGATACGTGCTAGTTTACCTTTTTGGTTGGTTGTACTTGCTCTCTATGAAGATTTTATGCTAGTTTGCACGTCAGATATTTTAAATTATAAAAATCATTATTACTATTACTTCATACATGGCATATTTGAAATTTAAATCACTATATTTAACAGTTGTAAAAACTACTTTCATAATTATTATAAATCGAGAGTCTTTCATACCATGAGTTGTCCTCTAGAGATGTTTATACTCATGTAGGACGTCTAATATTGTAAATAAAGTATTTTGCGCAGCGTATAATTGTATTTTTCCAGTGGACTAGATGAACCACTGAGCCGAGGGTACAGCTAACCGCTTAAACTTTAACTGGATTTTCCTCTTAATAACTTACGGATCTTTCATAAAAGTTTTAAGTTAGAGTTTTGCCTGAACGTCTGCAGTTATCCCCTGCTGACGTGGCATCATGACGCGCGTTTTCTCTTACTCTAATATATCGTTAATTGCGGAGAAAATGCGGGTTGTAACATATGGAGTTATGACTATCTAGTTATACCCTGAATATCCATCCAAAAAATAATAATATTCATGTCGAGCTAATTATTACAACATTTGATCAATAAATGGTAAGACGTAATAGTTTTTTCTGGTGGCATCATTCAATTTTTTATAGTCTACACAAACTTTCCACCTCGTAATAGTGTGAATTGGAATTAGTTCATTATTACTATTACTAACAATAGTTATACCACCTTTTCTTTGGTACTACTTGTATCGGGCTTACCTATGTGCTATCAAAAATTGGGTAGATTATTCCCGCATCAAGTAGTTTTGTTACCTCATCTTTCACTACTTCTTGCATCATTGGATTTAATTTTGCTGAGGTTGAACAATTGGCTTATAGCTTTCTTCCATCAGTATTTTATGCATACAAACAGACGACCATATCCCCTGGATATCTGTGATTGTCCATCCACAATTTTTTTCAAGTTTCATCAGTATTTACAATAACTTTTCTTCATTTGTAGTTGTTAGCAATATAGATATGATAACAAGTAAGCAAGATGGTTCTTCTGAATATGCATATTTCAAATGTGAAGGTAGAACTTTTAGTTCAAGTGTGGGTGGCGTCTCAGTTGATGGTTGTGGTGTATCCACAGTTACTCTTTCTATAGCTAAATATTTTTTTCTTCTTTGATACAATGGATTTACTTCCAATACATGTTCTATATTAGCTATGATTTCACTTTGATTATAGTTTTCTTCTTCAGCTTCTGCCATGCATTCTTCTAGTGAATCCAAAACCACACGTTCTAAAATATTCTTATAAAGTGAAAAATTATCAATCATAAAATATGTATGATTTTCAAATGAATGTTTCATAGCTTCAAAGACATTAAATGTAACTTTTTCATCTCCTATTCTCAGCATTACATTACCTTGTTTTACATCAATTATAGCTCTTGATGTAGCTAGAAAGGGTCTCCCTAAAATCAAGGGCACCTCAAAGTCTTCCTCCATATCCAAAATAATGAAATCAACAGGAAATATAAACTTTTTTACTTTAACAAGAATGTCCTCAACTATGCCTCTTGGATGTTTGATGGAGTGATCTACTAGTTGTAGTGATATAGTTGTTGGTCCAGGCTCCTCCAATCCAAGTTTCCTGAGAAAAGCAAGATGCATAAGATTGATGAAAGCTCCTAAATCACAAAGTCCCTTTTTAAATTCAAAATTACTAATAGTGCATGGAATTGTGAAACTTCCTGGATCTTTAACTTTGGTGGTAATTTGTTTTACAGGATGGCAGAACACTCTTCCATTAGATTAATAGTCTCAAATTCTTCAAGTTTCCTTTTCTTAGATAAAATTTCTGTAAGGAATTTGGCATAGCTTGGCATTTGGATCAATGCCTCAATCAACGGAATGTTAATGCGTACCTTTTGTATTACCTCTAAAAAATGAGAAAAGTGTTGTTCTGCTTTATGTTATTTTAACCTTTGTGGAAATGGAACCTTGGGGATGTATGATGCAACTTTAGGTTGATTTGCTTCTTCCGAAGAAGCTTTGTCAGTTTTGAGTTCTCCCGGTGAATCAACTCTTTTCTCTCGTCTGACATACACCACAGTCATTTGCTCCTTAGGATTTCTTTCTGTGTTGTTTGGTAAGGATCCTTGTGTTCTTCCAGATATGATGTTGGCAAGTTGTCTAATTTGGGCTTCCAATTTTTTATCGATGCTTCATGATTTTGAAATCTCTTTCAGAAGTTGTAATATATTTTGTCAACAACTTCTCCAAATTGGACTTCTTTTCATGCTGCGGAAATTCCGGTGGTTGTTGTCTTGGAGCCACAATCTTATTATTCATATTTTGGATATTACCTTGACTCCAAGAGAAGTTAGGGTGATTACGCTACCCCGAATTGTAAGTGTTTGAATAAGGATTGTTTTATCTTTTCTGGAAGTTTCCTATAAAATTAATATTTTCAGATGATAAAGAGAAAGCAAATGGATTACCTGTCTGACATTCTACACTAGAATGATCTCCCACTCCACATAAATCACATGTAATAGACCTCACTTGCATGTCTGCAACACTCATATTGTCAATGTTTTTATTAAGTGCATGTAGTTGAGCATTAATGGACGTTGCGCCATCAATTTCATACAAACCTGCCACTTTTTTGGGTGGAAGTCCTTTTGTTTGTCATTGATAGCTATTAGATATTTCTCATTCAATAGAGAGTATGCTTCTTCAGGTATCTTTTTCATTAGTGTGCCACCTACAGCTGCATCAATCGTAGCTCTTGTATTTTGTAATAATCCATCATAAAATGTTTGTGCCTGCAATCAAATAGGCAGCTGATGATGTGGACATTTTCTCAATAGTTCTTTGAATCTTTCCCATGAGTCGTAAATAGTCTCATGATCAAACTGTGTAAAAGTAGCAATGTCATTGCGCATTTTAGCATTTTTTGAAAGAGGAAAGTACTAGGCCAAAACATTTTGAGTCATTTCGTTCCATGTGGTGATGGATCCAACAGGTAAGGAATGAAGCCATCCCTTTGCTTTATCTCTTAAAGAGAATGGGAACAATCTCAATCTGATAACATCATTACTAACACCATTATATTTGAATGTGTCACATATTTCTAAGAAGTTGGCAATATGATTGTTTGGGTCATCATTAGGTAGGCCACCAATTTGTACTGATGATTGAATCATCTAGATGATGGTTGGCTTGATCTCAAAATTATTTGCAGCAATGGAGGGTCTTTGAATACTAGATGTAGTATCATTAACTGAAGGTGTTGCAGAGTCCATTAAAGCCCGAGGTTGTGGGTCAGTCACGATCTCGTCCATTTGATCAGCTATTGAGACACTATTAGTTTTTCCGTGTCTGTGAAAAGTTCTTTCCATTTTTGGGTCAAATGGTATAAATTTTTCAACCCTAATGTTTAGCATGTACTAAGAGATTGATATAGAGGAGCAAGTAAAACAATAATAATAAGAAGAAGAAGAAAAATTGTTGTTTGTTTTTTTTTGTTTTGGAAAATAATAAAATCCTAATTAAAATTAAAACCAATAAATTTCAATATTGCTTAGAAACGCAATAACCGATAACGACGTCAAATATTTGATACGTGCAAATAGAACACAGATTTAAGAGTAAGTGCACTCGTCGATCAAGTAATAAAATGATGAGTAAAAGTATCGTCACACGAGAATTGAGGTAAACAAGTATTGAAATGTTCATCAATTCTAATTTTATTTGGAAAAATTGATTTTTTTTTTTTTCTGGAGGTGATTTAAAAGTAAGAAAATTTGACAAATTAATTAAAAATAATAATCAAGAGCACACAAACACAAATGAATTCAGGAGAGAGAATTGCTAGGGTATTTGGTTTCACTGATAGTTTTTAATATAAAGAAATTATATTTTTTAGAGTAATTATTATTTCATGTAAATGCGGAGCAAATACTCAATATCCCTTGGTCTGGGTATATCCAGTCTCCTCTTATCTACTTAATATTCTTTGATCCAGAAATATTAAGATAAAAAGAAGAGTTGTTTTGTAAAGTTTGGAATGTTGCGTGTATTAACGAATATTGATCCTATTTTGTTAAACTCACAAAATAATTTGCGTAAATATTAACTTAGAAATCATGGCCCGATTTTCTAAGTATACGAGATCTTTTTAACACAAAGTGTACTTACTGAAATAATAATTATTTAAAATACTAAAAACTTTAGGCTACACCATAACCCTAGCAAAGTTAAACTTGACTCATAATAATAATAATAATAATAATAATAATAATAGTCAGATATAAATAAACTTTAAAGAAGTTTTAATGAAATATAACATTATTAAAAGAAACCCTAAATATCGTCCTTGTTCCGCCGGAGGTTCCGCCCGATAGAGGCGTCTTCTTCGGCTCGCACTGCTGGATTGAGCGACTCCAACGACCGAAGGAGAAGAGTTCCTTAATGGCGCATGTACACTCTCCCTTAGGACGCCTCTCTGATAAGAGCATGCAAATCCTCGATTTCCTTTTGATCTGAAGCTCTTGATGCCCTTGGATGCTGGTTTCCTCCGATATTTATAGATCTGAGCCATCCTCTTTTTCTCTCAACCACACAAATCATATGCTCCAACGATGCTTGTGTTTATCTTCTTCATTAATGGTCGGCGCCCCTTTTCTTGACCGACGATCAGCTCTCGTAGAACACAATCCATTGTCAAAAGCTGTGGCTGCTAATGCTTTTAGTAGTGATTTGGCGCGGCTGCTTCAATTTTTCCAAAACTGAAGGTTATTTCCTCTGGATTTGTACCATAAACTTTCAATTCCTTGCACTTTTACTTCAGTCATGCATCAAAGCATATATTTTTTTAAATATTGTTTAAATAAGCTTCAAGTGGCATAGTTTAGGGAGATTTGATAGGTAGTTTTAGCTAAAAATATATATGATAACAAGTGTTATCAGTGCACGAAGTTTGGATGAGAGCGTCCACACGAGCGTTCCTCTGCAGGAGCGTTTTCAGTGCCTTTCCCGAGCTCACAGAAGTGTCCAAGTGGGCGTCGGGAATTGTGCAAGCTAGAGAGGAAGCGAAGCGAGTTTCAAACAGAGAAACGATCTAAGTCCGGTGTTCTCATCAGAAAACCCCGGAGCTCTCTCTAGTCCTTGGAGTTGCTTGTCTTCAAATGAAGCTTTGTGGGCATTTTTATTGTTTTTTGGAAAGACGCGATGGTAACCGCGTCAGACTGAATTTTGAGTTGGGGAATAACATTGCTCTGTTTTGGTGAATCACCAATTTTCATGAAATGACGGAAGTGCACCTCGAGCGAATCCGGCGGCCCGTGCAGGTTGCGGGAAGGTAGGGCCGGCCTCGGACGCGTTCAAGGGGCACGCGTTCCGCGCGCGTGCTGGTTGTACGTGCGTGCTTGGGCCGCTTTCGCTTGCGCGCTTCTTCTTGAGTGGGTGCTTGGCACCTTTGGCTAAGTTCAGAAAACCCGGGGGGAACCCCATCAGAACTTTTAAGAAAATGAAATTCCTAATATTACACACATCATGTCATCATTTAAGCAATGGTTGAGTTTTTAAGTGAATATGGAAGTCGGAAAAGATACATAACTTTGAGTTCTATGGAATCATGTGTTCCAGTAATAATAAATATTATGAGAAATAATAATCGCCTTTGAAGACTGCGCACCACAATCGTGCATGGTTCGTCCTCATTGGATCCTTGGAAGATTGCACGCCGTCAAGGTGGCGTTGGGCGAGAGGGAGGCGAGTCGCAGGAGTCTGGAGAAACTAATGGCCCGTTCGGCCGGCCAGAATTGGAATTCGGTTTTGGAATTGGGTTAGACAGAATTCAATTCAAGTGTTCGGCGGCTTGGAATTAGAGCGGACTTGGAATTGGTCCAATTCCACGATAGTCAAAATAGGCGCGGACTAATTCTTGGGGGTAAACCGCGGATTTCCTGGTTTTGGCGTTGATGTACGTCGCCGACGTTCGTTTTGATGCGCGTGACTTCCGCTTTGTGATCTTCCCTGATATCGAGCACCGATTCGAGAAATTTCGTTGATCGCCAACCACGGCGGCGTCCGTGGGCGGCACGACAACATAGGAAAGGGTTTCAGAGGCGGGGGAGTCGTCGGTGAGCAATGTTCTGCCATGGATTTGCACGATCGATTGCTAGTACCGGAAAGAATTGGATTGGTTATGCTTCCAAGCCTCTCAATAATGGTCTGTGTCAGTCGGAGGTTGTCGGAGAAGGCATCGTCGGTGGACGGGAGGAGTGGCGGAAGCACTGATCTGTCGAGCTCCGGTGGGGATAATGGGGGATTTGGGCCGGAAGCACTGATCAGTCGAGCTCTGGTGGATGGGAGGAGTGACGGAAGCACTGATCAGTCCAATTCCAATGTCAATTCCTCAATTCTGCACAGCTGCCAAACAATAAAATTGGAATTCAATCAATTTCAATTCCTGTTGGTTTTGGAATTGGCTGAATTCAAATTCAAGAATTCCAATTCCAAGAGGCCGAACGGAAGAGTGAGTGTGGATAGTAGTTTTAGAAATTCCTAAAAATTTAAATTAAATGAGGTATAATAGTCATATGTATAATATGAATAACAATGGTATTTTTAAAAAAAAAATCAAGAACAAAAGAGTAATAATTTCGTCCCTTAATCAAAATTAGTGGTAAGTGTAATGTATTTTCAAGTTGAGATGAGAGGTATGTTTGACGTGATGTTTTTGCTCAAGTGAATTTGGAGAAAAACCTCAACGTCATAGAATGCAAGTTGGTTATGACAATGGTTATGAACTGTCGTTCGCAAACACTCTACCTACCCTTAAGAATTTCATATATTTTTAAATTTTATGTTCAAAATCATTGTCATGTCAAACATACATTTTATGATGATGATTTTTTTGTTCAAACTCTGTAGCAAAAAATTGAACCAAATAAAGCCTTAGTTGTTGAAAACACAATCCAATATTTACTATGTTATTCTTCATAGATCAATAGTATGTGGTTAATTAAATTTAATTGGTTAAAAAGAATTAAGAAATAAAGTACTTATAATTACCAAATATTTGCTATATTATGCTGAGATCTCACTAGGGCTATGTTTTGCACGGCGATGGTGTTCAAAACTAGTTTTATTTTCTTGTTGGCGTTCACAACGATTGTTTAGGCTCTGTTTGGCATGGTGGTGGCAGTCATGAACATGGGAGGTTAAATTATCATTCGTTAACGCCCACCTAAGGAACTTCATCCACTTTTATGTTCAAACGAATGATGTTTGTTAGGTGATCCTTAACAAATGACAGTTTAACCCATGCGCTTACGACCGTCACAACCATGCCAAAGAGAGCCTTAAATTATGACGCAGTAGGGTTTCGCCGGCCGCGAGAGAGAGTTCGGCGGGAGAGCGTTTCGCAGGAAAATTTGGGGGAGAGGGGAGAGTGGGGTCCACTAATAGAAAGCTATTTATTCTCCCACCTATAATTAGGTGAGAGAAACACATGCAAAATCTTTTCACACTAAAGAGATCCCAGATTAGGGGTGCAAATTTAGCCTGGGCCCGGTTGCCCGGCCCGGGTATGCTCAGGCCCGTGTCTGCCCCGACCCAAGCCTGATTAGGGGTGTTTGGGTATGCTCGGCTTGAGGAATTAAAGCTTATTTGGGTGCACGTAGCTAAAAAAACGCTCAACGAAAAAAATGATCTCAAAAATGCTGGTAGCAGTCTTGATCATGCATCTGTTAATTACTAGACTGCGCCCAGCAATCATGCTGCCTTTGGCAGCAAGTCTCTCTTTTGAGGGCCTGCTTGGGCCCGGTCTTATGGGCTCAGGCAGGACCCTTAAATCTAAGGTTTGGGCCTGGTCTGGGCCGGAATTAAGCAGAGCCTGGCCTGGGCCTGGTAGGAAAAGAGCCAAGTCCCAGAGGGCCTTTTTGCACCCCCTCGACCCAGATCAATATTATGATTGATTAAATTTAATTAGTAAATCAAAAAGTGACGTAAGTAAATAGTAATAATTGCACAATGGTTAGTAATTAATAGTTATTTGACAATAAAAATAAATATCAGTTAGCAGTGTTATTTATTCTCCCACCTATTATTATCAGTTAGGGGTGTTATTTATTCTCCCACCTATAATTATCAGTTAAACACACTTAAATTTATACACTGCTCTTCGTTGATTGTGGCTTCAACATTGTGATGAAAGGACTGGAGCACGAAGCATTTGGCCATCTTAGTAAACTTGCTCAGCTCGAGGAATTAAAGCTTATTTTGGAGTACGTAGCTAAAAAATCACTCAGGGAAAAAATGATCCCAAAAATGATGGTAGCAATCTTGATCATGCATTTGTTAATTGCTAGGCGCAGCCTAGCAATCCTACTGCATTTGGCAGCAAGTCTCTCTTTTGAGGTCCTGCTTGAGCCCGGTCTTGTGGGCTTAGGCAGGCCCCCTTAAATCTAAGGTTTGTGCCTGGTCTGGACCCAGATTAAGCATAGCCTGGCCTGGGCCTGGTAGAAAAAGAGCCCGGTCCCAGAAGGCCTGAGCCCAGCTGACCTTTTTGCACCCCTGGATCACGATCAATATTATGATTGATTAAATTTAATTGGTAAATCAAAAAGTGACATAAGTAAATAGTAATAATTACACAATGGTTAGTAATTAATAGTTATTTGACAATAAAAATAAATATCAGTTAGGAGTGTTATTTATTCTCCCACCAATAATTATCAGTTAGGGGTGTTATTTTTTCTACCACCTATAATTATCAGTTAAACACACTTAAATTTGTAAAGTGCCCTCCGTTGATTGTGGCTTCGAGAGTGTGATGAAAGAACTGGAGCACGAAGCATTTGGCCATCTTAGTAAACCTGTTCGGCTCGAGGAATTAAAGCTTATTTTGGAGCACGTAGCTAAAAAATCACTCAGCGAAAAAAATGATCTCAAAAATGCTGGTAGCAATCTTGATCATGCATTTGTTAATTGCTAGGCACAACATAGCAATTATGTTGCATTTGAGAGCAAGTCTCTCTTTTGAGGGCCTACTTGAGCTCGGTCTTGTGGGCTCAGGCAGGCCCCCTTAAATCTAAGGTTTGGGCCTGGCTGGGCCCGGATTAAGCAAGCCTGGCCTGGGCCTGATAGGAAAAGAGCCCGGTCCCAGAGGGCCTGAGCCCAGCCATCAATATTATGATTGATAAAATTTAATTGATAAATCAAAAAGTGACATAAGTAAATAGTAATAATAATAGTTATTTGACAATAAAAATAAATATTAATTATTTAGTTCAATTTATAAAATGTTAGGGGCAATCTAGCAATCGTGTTGTATTTGGCAGCAAGTCTCTCTTTTGAGGGCATACTTGAGCCCGGTCTTGTGGGCTCAGGCAGACCCCCTTAAATCTAAGATTTGGGCCTGGCTGGGCCCGGATTAAGCAAGCCTGGCCTGGGCCTGATAGGAAAAGAGCCCGGTCCCAGAGGGCCTGAGCCCAGCCATCAATATTATGATTGATTAAATTTAATTTAGTTCAATTTATAAAATGCTAGGCGCAACCTAGCAATCCTGTTGCATTTGGCAGCAAGTCTCTCTTTTGAGGGCCTACTTGAGCCCGGTCTTGTGAGCTCAGGCAGGCCCCCTTAAATCTAAGGTTTGGGCCTAGCTAGGCCCGGATTAAGCAAGCATGACCTGGGCCTGATAGGAAAAGAGCCCGGTCCCAGAGGGCCTGAGCCCAGCCATCAATATTATGATTGATTAAATTTAATTGATAAATCAAGAAGTGACATAAGTAAATAGTAATAAAAATAGTTATTTGACAATAAAAATAAATATCAATTATTTAGTTCAATTTATAAAATGCGCCCACCGTGGGTTCGAGCCCACGACCACAAGGTTAAGAGCCTTGCGCTCTACCGACCGAGCTAGATGGGCGGATTATTATACCAAAAAACTGGCGGTCATAGTTTCCGTGACAATAAGAAAAGGAGGGGCATAAACACGACTCATATATAATTTATGAGAGCAGCCTCGGATCCAAAAATTGTCTAATCCGGCCACTAATTAGTAAGTATTAGGACTTACCCCAAAATGTCAAAAAATTTATTCTACATCTAGAATTTTCTACCCAATCCAAAGTGAAAGAAATTTTGGCTCCGTTTGGGTGGACTTATTTTCACCGGCCAAGCGATCACGACCGCATGAACCGGACCTTTAATCGACCGCATGAACCGGACGTTAATAAAGGTCCGGTTCATGCGGTCGTAACTGCTTGACCGGTGAAAATAAGTCCCCCCAAACAGAGCCTTTATCACGCATTCCTACTAATTGAAAACAAAATTATATTTTTTCTATCAATTCTCATAAAAGATAAATAAATGAAATCTTCGCTTTTTCCCCCAAACAAGTATTTAACATTGGAGATTGGCCATCTAATGTCCTGAACCAATTTCTATTAATTCATTAACATTTAACACTCAAGCTCAGGCAGATTAGCAAGAAGAAGCGATGAGCTGAAGAGGAGAATACCTTGATCTTCATTAGCAGAATAGTACATCAGCAGATTAGCAAGAAAAGGGCAAGAACTTTCCTATTCATTATTGAATCAAAGCCCTAAATCACTAAATAGTCAAGCTCAACTCAAGCATATTAGCATTTAGCAGGACAGGAGTATTCGAGATTTGGAGGAATACAGGCTTGAAGTAGAACTGTAAAAGCAGAGTCGCAGGCGATCTTGGTCCTTGATCATTAAAGGATGAAGCATCACACGTCGTTGTCCATCGATCGCCCATCGCCTTCCAACGTCGTAGAAGAAGGGAAGTGTCATCGACCATCGTAGTAGAAGGGAAATGGTCGTTGATCGCGAGCTTGGCTTGTCGTCTAATCGTCTTGTTGCTTTGATAGTTCAAAAAATGAATTAGGGCACACCAAATGTGGGAAGTCGGAAGAGAGAAAGAGGAGTTTTAGGAGAATCGAATTTCTGCGGGATAACAGTGGCTGATCATTGTGCAAAGGTTCAAAATTTTTAACCCAGGCACGTGCCTGAATATGCCTGCATGTGGGTCCGCCCCTGTATGAGAGATAGTGCACCCACCGTGCCACCCTGCCACTGCAATAGTATCTTGGTCAGACAAGTGTCACTGCGCTATGGCGCTTCCGCGCTTCCCGCCCTTGTAGGTTATCACTCAACTTTCTATTGCGCACCAGGGACTGCGAGCGCGAGAACGTTGTCACACCGCGACATTGTTGTGGACTGGGTACTATTGCGGCATCACGGAGGGACCCTCTGCATCAGGGGTGAGCTCAGGAAATCTCGCTCAACTGGGGCGAGTTTAGAAGATCTCGTCGAGATGGGACGAGCTCAGATCATTTTGTTGGATCTACTGTCGTTCTTAGAGGGGGTGAATAAGAGTTTTCAAGAATTTAATTCTAAATTGAAATATTATTGTAAATAAAAGTAATTTCAGAAATATTAAATATAAAGTTTTATTTTTTACTTTGATAATATCGAAGATTACTTTTAGTATGATGATAAAGACGGAGTTTAATATCTATTCATTTTCGCCGGCGGAAGATGCTACCGCGTGACATTAACTTGCAGATATTGTGACTTCTGATTTGTTGAAGACAAAAGTTATAATAAAAAAATATTTTGCTTTAAAGTTTTAAGAGAAAATATTATTTAAAACATTTTAATAGAAAATAAAATGAGGAACATGATATTATTTCAAAAAGGAGTTTTATTACAAAAATGTTGATTTCTATAACACTAGAAATCAAAGCGGAGAGTGAAAACCCTTTTTCGATTTTTATACCTACCCTTCTCCTAAGAACCGGTTGACTTTAGCATATCACTCCCTAGATAAGACATCAAATCGCCCCTAGATCTAGTCGCCAACACAAGTAACGAATTTCTCCCTAAGTCATGCAAAGGCCTAGTTGCCAATAATCGTGTCAAATTCTCTCTAAGCAGCACAAGGACCTAGCGTCCAACATAGGCGAATTTCTCTACCGATACAAAAAAAATACTAAGAGAAAAGAGAATACAAGATAATATGTAAAAATAGAAAATAAACTTCCTATGAGAAAACGTGAAGGTGATGACGAAGGCATGTTGTAGATCGGAGTTATTGCATCCTCCTTCGTGTAGAATAACCGTTGTTGGCATCCCCCTTCAAGTTTCTCTTTTGTTCTTCAAGGTTGTCCAAGGGTGTGCTCTGGACGTCTGGTATGAGGTCTCTCACGAAAGGTTCAGAGTGTTAACTATGGTGGATGATTAATTGGTACAATGGAAGGAGCGAGTATGGTCTTTATATAGAACTAGAGAGCTACCGCGGGCGGTAATGTTACCGTCGCGTGGTATCAGTCATGGAAACCGAGAGACGCACGGATCATGACAAACATTATATTAGGTGTACGTTCTTCATTTTAGGCATTGTCATTTTAGGCAACACCTACCGCATCGCGCTAGTGCTACTGTGTCGCGCTAGCTCTATATACACTACTTTATCGATTTCTTGCTCCATTTACTCCTCATTTCAGTTGCTAATTGACCGACATTCCATAAGTTACCATTGGTCGTTAGCATTACCGTGTCTCAGTAAGAACTTGCTAAAGATGGACTTGCTCTCGTCATTCCTTGTGTTAAAATGCATTTTGCCGGCTGCACCAGAGTATTCAGACCTACCACCAGTGGTAGCACCTATTATTGGGCTCCTGCCCCTAAAGAGTCGATGGACTTAGGATAAATCAGATCAGGTCTATAGTTGTGTTGGAAACAGAATTTGAGCTCTATGTTTTCAGGCGTCGAGTGGAGTAGGTACCAGCCAAGCGTCGAGTACAACAACTGGCATCGAGTGCGTTAAGTGCTGCAGCTGGCGTCGAGTGCGTCGAGTGCAGTAGCTGGCATTGAGTGCGTCGAGTGCAACAGCTAGGCGTCGAGTTTGTTCTGACAGAAACTGTTCTGTGAAATCACGAATTTCTCTATCGTCTAATGGTTAGGCTTTGATCTAAGGGTTGAGATAGTTTTGCCCTTTGCCCTAAATAGACCTCGACGTATTCCAGAACAGTACACAATAGTTATTTTCAGTCGTCAGAATGTGAAGACCGTTGTTCTCGGGTTTGGCTTTCAGTCATTTTTGCTTCCGGGGTTCTTCTTCAAGAAGAAGAACCGAAGTTTCTCAGATTGGTGCCTTGTCTTCGTTGTAAGGGTATTTTTGCTTTTTATCTTGTCTTCGTTTTTCCTTGGGGTTTGAAGACAGATTGTTAGAGTTTTGTGATCCTTTCTTGAAGAAATGATTTTTTGTAATCTGAGAGGGGGATTCAATCTGTGAATCCAAGGGGGATCTAGGTTGGGCAAACCTAGTGTCTTTTTTCTATAATCCTTATTTTCTATAGTGGATTTCGGTGTGCCCTGCCCCGTGGTTTTTCCCTCGTTGATTTGGAGAGGGTTTTTCACGTAAAATCTGTGTTCTCTAGTTGCTCTATGTTTCTGTGTGTGTTTGCTATTTTTATCTTCTAAGTGTCCGGTGGCGCAAACGCGGTGGGATATTTGTTTCCCAACAAAGTGATATTATAGCCAGGTTGATCTATGTATGATTGATCATTCCATTCTATATTTGGGTCAACGGTAGGTGACGACATTGGTCTACTCCCCACCTTCCTAAATCTGATTTATGAATTAATCTGATTTGTCTTGGACCGTCGAGCTATTTGAGAAGATGGATCAAAACACAAGAATGATTAGCATGAATGACAAGAACTGGAGCATTTGGAAGTCACAGGTGGAGGATCTTTCATATTGTAAAGATCTCCACACGCCATTATTAGGAAGGCCGACTACTATACTAGATGGTGAAGAGTAGAAGAAGATGGATCAGAATGTGGTGAGTTTCATTCGGCAATGGCTTGATGATTCTGTCTTCCACCATGTATCTACATAATCATCGGCCTAAGATTTATGTAGGAAGCTGGAAGCGATGTACGAGCAAAAGACAGCGGGAAACAAAGTTTTCTTGATTAGGAAGCTTGTGAACTTGAAGTATAGAGAAGGTTTTCAGATGATTAAGCAGTTGAAGCTCGCTTAAAGCATCATCAACCAGTTGGAGGCCATGAATATCACCTTAGGGGACGTGCTGAAAGCATTGATGGTCCTTAGTTCTTTGCTAGAGAGTTGGGAAACTCTTATGGTGTCCTTGAGCAACTCGGCGTCGAATGGCGTTGTGTCGATGGAGATGGTGACGAGCTGTCTCTTGAATGAGGAGCTAAGGAGGAAGGATTCTGGAGTCTAATCATCAGATTCCCTTCTTATGAAGGGAAGAGCCAGGTTGATGAAGAAGAAGAGTAAGTTATGGGCTAACTCCAGAAGCAAGTCCAGGTTGAAGTACAAGAAGGAGATTGAGTGCTATTACTGCAAGAAGAAGGGTCACTTCAAGAAGGACTACTTCAAGTTACAAAGAGATCGGAAGGGGAAGTCAAAGGAGACTGACTGGAGAATCAAGTGAGGGTGCAAGTGCAACCTCGATTGCAGAGGATGAGTCACTGTGCTTATATTACAGTGGGGTTGCTTGGCAGGAGTGTATTGACATAGATTTGGTAGTGGACGGTGGAGCATCCTACCATTGCACTCCTCATAGAGATTACTTCTACGCATATGTTGTTGGAGATCTTTGCACTATCTGGATGGCAAATGTCAGGGTGTCAAAGATTGTTGGTAGTGGATACGTCCACTTGGAGATTGATCTAGAAGGGTTATCGTCAAGGATGTTAGACATATTCCTGAATTGAGGATGAACATCATTTCTATTGGCAGACTAGATGATGGAGGTTTCATGAGCATTGAAGGCGGAGGTGCCTGGAGGCTAGTGAAGGGGTCATTGGTGGTGGCCCGGGGCAAGAAGTGTTATGGTTTATACCGAGCAAAGGCCAAGATCTGCAACCCGAGTGTGAATGCAGTTATAGACAACTCTAGCATCGCATACTTGGTCACATTAGCGAGAAGAACTTGAAGATCTTGATGAAGAACAAGGTTCTTCCAGAGTTGTTAGGGGAGCTTCCTAACACGTGTGTTCACTGCTCGACTGGCAAGCAGAGACGAGTTTCCTCGCACATATTGAACCGAAGAGGAAGTCAGAGCTACTAAACTTAATACACACTGATGTGTGTGGTCCAATCGAGCCCAATTCTATGGGTGAAGAAGCCTACTTTGTTACGTTTATAGACGATCACTCAAGAAAGGTATTAGCATATTTTCTGAAGCAGAAGAGTGAAGTACAGACAAAGTTATTGGAGTTCAGGGAAAAGGTGGAGAAGATGACCGGGAAGGTGATCAAGAGGGTTTGATCTGACAATGGGGGTGAGTACATTGGAGCCTTTGATACCTACTATAGTATGCATGACATCATGCATGAGAAGACAGTTCTGAGGACGCCACAACAGAATGGGTTGGCGGAGAGGATAAATAGGATGATTGTGGACAAGATCAAGTGTATGATCTCTCAGGCAGGTATTGTAACATCCTGTTTCGCGCTAGACCACTCGCACGTGTTTTTGAGTCAAGGGAGTTGACTCGGGCTCGGGGTGCACCAGACTCGACAAGTAAAATTCGTCGGATATCGTCGCGGATATCCAACGAATTCGTCGAGTATAACTTGGGAGTTGAGACCAATACTATTCGTCGAATATTGTCATGAATACCTGACGAATTCGTCGAATATATAAGACGAACTGGACATAGAATATTTCCTGGACCCATGGTGTCGAGTGCGTCGAGTGCACTCGACGTCATTCGACGAATTAGGCTTAGGCGTTGAGTGGACTCAACACCACTCGACAATGTGGACTTGGAGGATTTTCTAGAAACGGGGCGTTGAGTGCGTTAAGTGCACTCAACGCGGCGTTGAGTGCGTTGAGTGCACTCAACGTGGCGTTGAGTGCACTCAATGCCATTTGACGACCTATGCTGAGGCGTTGAGTGGACTCGACACCACTCAACGACATTTGACTTAGAAAGATATCTGGGATGATTGGCATCGAGTGCGTTGAGTGTACTCGATGCCATTAGCTAAAAGGAGTCGAGTGCACTGAGTCGACTCGACGCCACTTAACGCTTTTACTCAGGATTATTCGGGGAGCTGTGGCGTCGAGTGCATTGAGTGCACTCGATGCCACTCGACGATTTGTCGAGTAAAGAAGTTGCACTCGACGAATTTTACTTGGAAAGTGTTGTGCTTACACATGGCGTTGAGTGGTGTCGACGAATCTCGATGATTCGTCGAGTGAGAGTATAATACTTGACGATTCATCGAGTAAGGATTGCTTACTCGACGAATCTGACTTAGCAGATTTTTTGGCGCAATCTACTTATTGTCACTTGGCCGGTCTGAACTGGACTTCGGGATTCGTGTCGAATGATCCCTTGGACCGGTCATTTCAAATAAGACTTAATTTGGGCGGTCCAATCAGAAATTGACACATGGCGAAGTGACATAACCCTAATATGTAATATAAAAAGGAAGTAAACTGAACCCTAACCGTCACATCCATTCATTCTTGTTGAACCGTCACTGTGCAACACCGATGGGAGCGGAAGAGAAGAATATCGCGGGTCGCCGGAGCCGGATTTTGGAGGAAAAGCTTTGTCGTTTCCGTGGAAGAACACCGCCAACGAAGGAGAGGATGTCGCAATGAAGAGTAACGAGGTCCATGGCCGGAAATGTCGGAACCGTCGGAAACGAGGTGAGATTCCTACCCTCTCCCTTGGTGTTAGTTCTCTAGTTATTCCTAAAAGAGATATCGACTCAAAAGAGTCTCGATTTGGGAGAAGAAGTTTCCTAGGAGAAGGCCATGCTAGGACTTGTGTCCTAGAGATAAGATGTCTTCGACCACTTCCCCCTTCTATGTGGAGATGAGGACTTGGTTTCGTGAAGAGAGTTGGTCTAATGAGGGTGAATAAGGGAGGAGGAATGCTGGATGTAATTTTTGGAATATTGGTCAGAGGAGAAAGACGAACCGATGCCGTTCGTTTCGCTTTAAGATGCGTGCAAAAATCTATTTTCTGCATGCAACAAACTTCGAGGCCATTTTCGGGCATGATACGTCCATATCTGGGTTTTTGGTTTCTTCATGCAGCGAACTTCGAGGCCATTTTCGGGCATGATACGTCCAGATCTAGGTTTTCGACTAAACACGAGTGACGTAGCCCCTAGAGATACCTTTCTAACGGATGGTTACACGTCTTAATATGAGTCCTGTAGGCTCGTTAATGTCCTGTCGAAGTGGTTGTACAGTCAAGTTCATGTACTCAATACTCTCGGGTTAGTATAACATTGGACTTGGTTTGAGTAAAGAGATTGTAAGAATAGATGTTGGGGTTTTAGTGAATTTGTCCTTACGTGGACGTGATAAGCAAATGGTTGGGAAACATGATTGGACATGGTCGTGGAATAGGTTTGGAAGAGGATGTGGCGCTTGGTAATTGAACGAGTAAATCGTGTATTTATATTAATGAAAGGGGTGAACTATCTTATGCGGATGTGATTACCGTGATGGAAGCATAATGGTTGGTGGATGCTTGATCCTTAAATGAAATTGGAAGAGGTTGATGTATGGCCAAGGGATGCGTTAAATAAGGGAAGGTGTAAAGCGGTCCACTACTTAGAGTCGTGACTCCCTTCGGGTAGCTGTGTGAGTTTGGTAAATTGTATAAGGTGGCTTGCCACTCGAGTAAACAATAAACCCTAGTGGGGTATGGATAAGTGGTAGGCTTGGATGTGTGAGGGTGTGCCTTACTGGATTAACATGTTGATAATGGACTTGGTATGGAGCCCTTGCGTGTTGTTGAGCACAGGTTGTGAAATAAAAAAGGGACTCACTGTGGAGCCCTATATGTGAAATGCATGCAGTGTGAGTTGACACGCAGTGTCATAATCCTAGGTTAAGTATAGTGTGGCAGGTCTACGGGCTTGCCGGTCGTCACACCAACGGGAGCTGACCGATAGACTTGCACGGTTGGGCCTTGGTCCTTGGTGTTTACTTCTCGAGGCGCTCTCCGTGTTAGTGGACGGTTGGCCTTGGTCCTTTGATGATGCGTTCATAGAGGCACCTTCCGTGCCACAATAATAGGCTAGTTTGGGCTGTGTTCTTGGTGCACATCTACCCGAGACCCCTCTGAGCCGTAGTACGCTTATGTGCTCCGATGTTGTGTTCTTAGCGTTGAGGCGTACGGAGGCCTAGGCTTAGTAGTGTGGATGCCCACCTTGTAGTTGAGAAGCCCACTCTACTATCACCGTCTGGCCACGACAGATGACGTCGTAGAGGTTAGCTACCTGCTCAAAAAGTGGGAACTATAAGTCTGTGTCGACATAACAGTTGCATGCGCATGATCATGGGTGAGTCATTGCATTGCATTCATATCATTACATATATTACATACACAAGATCCACATCGTATAAGTTTGTATGAGCACTCCTAAACGATGAGTTACTTTACAGTTGAGCTGATCCTTAACTTATATGTTTGTATGAGCATTCATATAAGTTATGTTACTGTCGTAGATTTATACGTATATATTGTTGTTGATTATAGAACTGCTAAAGTAGATGGATATAATTAATTGTTGTAGTTCCTTGATATACACTATTGTTGATTAATCCTTTACCACATATTTGTACTACTGTTTATATATATATTTATATTTATATATATATATATTGTACCCTTGTTCTTTTCTCTGCTCGATGTCGAGGAGTCGTCGGGGGAGCGGATGTGATAGCCACTTAGTCTTTATGACTAACGATTGCTACGTCTTCCTTTTTAGAAGAAAATCTCGCAGACATAGCAGCAACAGGTTATATAGGAGGGCAGCCAGGCCAGGATGATAGGGCCTGAAGTGACGATACCATCTCTACCGTCAATGACTGATGTGTGTTCTGAGAGACACATCTTATAGCCTTTTTGGCTTTTACTCTGATATTATAGATGCTTTATTGCTTCTCTTATTTGATGTATTTGTTTTGGACTCATATACTAGTGTGTTATTTTGACTTCTGTTTTATATTCTTTATGTTGGGTTGGTAGGAATGATATGTTTAGCCGGTAGGATAGGTGTCTTATAGTACAGGTTAGTCTGTGTGCTAACGTTATCGCAAGGCGGCTGTTCTGAGCATAAGACTCCCCTCGTGCCATGTTTTGTGTTCCGGAAGGGGAGTCTTAAAATGGTATCAGCTTGCTACGATCCTGAATTAAAGAAGTCATTGAACAATGGAGCCATGCCCGTTCGATTAATCAGTTGGGGACAATTTGACTTAGCGGAATCAGTTGTGTGCCCATATGTAATTCATACTAAGTATGTCCAACCTTGACCTTACGATTAGCCAACCTGACCATAGGTTTATGCTTTACGTGTAGATCCTAGCACAAGTAGAGTCAGTAAGGGGCACTCCTGCCCCTTCCGTACCTACTCAGTTCCAACAATCAAAGTTGGGACAGACGCTCACGGCCATCGTGTACGCCTTTAGGTCTCAACAAGCCCCAGTGCAGCAACAGGCTTCGAGCTCAAACTGGTTGAGCACTTTTCGAGCTCTCTCCCCTCCTGCCTACCTTAGGATAGAGTCAGTTGTGCGTATAGAAGAATGGCTCGATATAGTATAGGAGCTGTTGGCAGGAATCCGTTGTCCAACCAACATGGCTATGACATTAGTAGTTTCTGTCCTGGAACTGCACGCCAAGAGGTGGTGGAAGTCTCTCATGGGCTCCACCTTCCAGGGCCGAATTTATACGGAAATCAGTTGGACTTAAATCTCGGGAACTTTCTTGGAGCATTTCATCCCGTCGACCACTAAAGATGAACTTGAGGAAAGATTCTTGTAGCTAAAACAGGGATCGAAGTCGGTTACAGAATACCAGATGGAGTTTCAGCATCTGGCAAAGTTTGTGGACTCCTATGATTTGGATGACCGAGGTTACGCTAAACGATTCTACAAAGGCTTGCGGGATCCCCTGAGGCAAGCCCTTTTGTTTATAGCGTACTCAAGTTTAGCCGAGATCATCGACATGGCAAAAAGGCTGGAGGCAGATCATTTGGGGAGTAATAAGAGACCCGCTGAGGGTGTGATAGAGGCCGGTCCTAGTTATAGAAGGAGGCAGGACAACCGGGGAAGAGGAAATAATAGAGGCGGAGGTCGCTTCCGTCAGAACTTTAGAATGGAGCGTCCCCCCGTAGCCAACACTACCTCCACCACAACAAATGTATCTGCAGCCAAGGGAGCAGTATGAGTGAGTCTGCTTCCAATGCAACTAACCGGGCCACATCCGACATCACTGCCCGCAGCTAGGTAGGAATGCTCCTCCTGCTCTCCCTCTGATGGCTCCACGAGGACGGGGGCATGTGCGTGGTCGAGGACGAGGACCACAAGGAATAAACCCCGGGCTTGCTCGAGATCAGGTGTTTGCGCTGGACATGGCGCAAGATAAGAATCCTCAGGAGGTGATTGCAGGTATATCGTGATTTGGTTAATATGTTATAAGCATTTCCTTTCGATTGCCTAGGATATGCTAGGAGTCTAGATTTGAGTCGTTATAATTGATACCTAGGCACCATGATGGTTGGTGGGAAACCGGCCTATACTCTATTCGACACCGGTGCAACACACTTGTTTGTGTCGACAGACTTCATTGAAGTCCTAGAAGGAGTGCAATACTTCACTGGTATTGCTCGGAGAGTACGCCTCCCAGATGGCTCTGAGATGACTGCAACCGCTAAGTGCGAATTGGAGGTACTTCTTGGAGGAAAGACATTTGAAACCCCTGCCACAGTATTGAGAATGTCGGAATTCGACCTCATTCTGGGCATGACATGGTTGGATTGGCACCGCGCCATAATTTATTGTGCGGAGAAACAAATTTTCTTAAGATATGGGGACTCTGAAGTCATCTTTCAAAGTATTAGATTCGCACCTCGTGAGTTGTTATCTTCAATCCAGGCCTTAAAAGCCCACATGAAGGGGGATGGTGTCTACATGATTTATTTCGAGTTGAAAGAGATGACAATAGATATGAAAGACGTGTGAGTGGTACGGGATTTCCTTTTGGTATTTCCCGAGAAGCTACTGAGATTAACCCCTCATCGAGAAGTGGACTTCCAAATTAAGTTAGTACCGGGTGCCAAGCCCGTCTTCAGGATCCCTTATCATATAGCCCCGAAGGAACTCGCCGAGTTTATAGTTCAGTTGTAGGAATTAGTAGAGTCAGGGTTCGTTCGCCCCAGTTCATCACCTTGGGGAGCCCCTATTCTATTCGTTAAGATGAAGGACAGAACGCTATGGTTATGTATAGATTACCGAGAACTCAACCGTTTGACGGTGTGGAACACCTACCCTCTACCCCGGATAGATGAGTTATTCTATCAACCGGTAGGAGCACACTGGTTTTCCAAGTTGGAACTGCGCTCGAGGTATTACCAACTGAGGATAAAAGAGGAGGATATCCAGAAAATGGCATTTAGCTCAAGGTATGGGCTATATGAGTTCACCGTGATGCCTTTTGGACTCACGAACGCTCCTTCGGCGTTCATGAGTCTGATGAACAAAATATTTGAGCCGTACCTTGATGTTTTCATCATTGTTTTCATCGATGACATTTTGGTCTATTTGAAGACAGAAGAAGATCATGTGGAACACTTGACGTTGGTGCTGAAGAAGCTAAAAGAACATACCTTGTTTGCCAAGTTCAGCAAGTGTGAATTTTAACTTCGAGAGGTTGCCTTTTTAGGCCACGTGATCAGTGGTGTTGGGTTAGTTGTGGATCCGGCCAAGGTGCGTGCTGTGAAGGAATGGTCGTCTCTGAAGTCGGCAGCCGATGTGTGTAGTTTCCTTAGACTTGCTGGGTATTATCGTAAGTTCGTGAAAGGATTCTCAAAGCTAGCCCTCCCTCTCACAGCTCTAACAAAGAAAGGTGTGTCGTATGGGTGGACACCCCAGTGCGAAGCCGCATTCCAAGAGCTGAAGGATAGACTTACCTCCGCACCTATCCTAGCCCTTCCAACTGGGAAGGAAGGATTCCAGGTCTACACTGACACATCATATCAAGGGATGGGGGCAGTGCTGATGCAGCACGGGCATGTGATCACTTATTCTTCGAGACAACTAAAGAAACATGAAGCCAATTACCCAGTTCATAATCTGGAGTTGGGGGCAGTGGTGTTCGCCTTGAAGGTTTGGAGACACTATCTATATGGCATCCACTATGAGATATTTTTGGACTATAAGAATTTAGGGTATGTTCATACTCAAAAGGAGCTGAACCTGAGACATCGGCAGTGGTTAGAATTTTTATGTGATTATGAATTTACTTTGAACTACCACCCCGAAAAAGCAAACTCCGTGGTTGATGCCTTGAGCAGAAAGGTACCAGAATCGAACCTTGAGTCTCGGTTGATGAGTATGAAATTAGCTCGAATACTTGAGGAGATGGAGATCACCTTGGTGTATAAGGACCATTCTGAAGAGTATACAGAGTATCTAACCGCAATGAGCATAGTCTGTGACATTCGGGATCGAATCAGGGCAGAGCAAGGGAAGGATGTTGCTCTGTCCCTAGTATTTAAGTCACTTGAAGATGGGTCTACTAATGAATATTCCTTGAAAGACGACCTCATTCATTTTCTTGGTCGGCTCTACATTCCCGAAGGCGGCAAAATTCTGGAAGATATTTTGAGAGAAGCACATTGCTCTCAATATTCAGTGCTTCCTAGGATTGCCAAAATGTACGCTGACTTGCGGAAGAACATGTGTTGGCCAGAAATGAAGAGAGACGTCAGGTATTTTGTTATGCACTGTGAGGTCTGTCAAAAGGTGAAGGCAGAATGCAAGAGCCCCGGAGGATTATTACAGTCATTGCCCGTCCCCGAGTGGAAGTTCGAGGGTATCTCCATGGATTTCATTTACGGGTTGCCTCTCTCATGCTCTGGGAATGACTCAGTTTGGGTAATCGTGGATCGCCTGACGAAGGTAGCAAGGTTTATTCCAATGAGGAAGGAGGCACATGCGGGCATTTTGGTACTCTTTTTGTGGAACAATTTGTACGGTATCATGGTGTGCCAAGGACAATTGTTTCTAACCGAGATGGTCGTTTCACTTCTAAAGAATGGAAGGCAGTACAAGCGTATTTGGGTTCACGCCTTACCTTTAACGCAGCCTTTCATCCTCAGACGGATGGTCAGTTAGAGAGGACCATCAGAACTTTAGAAGATCTATTAAGATTGTGTGTGCTAGATAGAGGAGAGCCGTGGGAAAGGCTCTTACCCCCGGTAGAATTTTCACACAACAACAGTCATCAGGCCAGTATCGGGATGACACACCATGAAGCCCTTTTATGGAAGAAGGTGTAGGACTACCTTGTCATGGGTGCAAGATGAAGACCCGAAGGTTTTGGGAATTGAGTACATTGATGATACTGATGTTGTTGTTAGACTAATACGGGACCACATGCTTGAGGCTCAAAGTTGGCAGGCTAAATATTATAATGCAAAGCACCGGATGGTAGAATTTTAATTGGGTGACAAGGTGTTCCTGAAGATCCGGCCGATGCATGTAGTTTCACAGGTGCGTGGTATGAAGAAGCTCAGTCCAAGATACATTGGGCATTATGCTGTATTGGAAAGGATTGGCTCTTTAGCCTATCAGTTGGAGCTACCACCAACACTAGAGAATTTACACGACATGTTCCATGTGTCATCACTCCGAAAGGCACTATTGCAGCCCGATCAATATGTCCTCACCACATACGGAGCAGTAGCAACTGATAGATCCGTCCGACTAGAGCCGGTGCGGATAGTGTACACTGAAACAAGGAGCTTGCAGTGGAAAAGTGTCCTGTTGGTAAAAAGTCTTTGTGGTCTAACCATGGAAAAGAAGAATACACTTGGGAACTGGTGGATTTGATGCAAAATCGCTACCTGGAGTTATCTCCTCAAGGTAATTTTAAAAGCATACTATATTTTCTTGCTTTATTTCCCCCACAACCTTAGCCTGCTTTCGGGGACGAAATCTTTTATTTTGTTTATAGGATTTATAACATCCCGTTTCGCGCTAGACCCCTCGCACGTGTTTTTGAGTCAAGGGAGTTGACTCGGTCTCGGGGTGCGCCAGACTCGACAAATAAAATTCGTCGGATATCGTCGTAGATATCCGACTAATTCTTCGAGTATAACTTGGGAGTTGAGACCAATACTATTCATCGAATATCGTCATGAATACCCGACGAATTCGTCGAATATATAAGACGAACTGGACTTAGAATATTTCCTGGACCCATAGCGTCGAGTGCGTTGAGTGCACTTGATGCCATTCGACGAATTAGGATTAGGCATTGAGTGGACTCAACACCACTCGACGAATGTGGACTTGGAGGATTTTCTGGAAACGGGGCGTTGAGTGCGTTGAGTGCACTCAACGTGACGTTGAGTGCGTTGAGTGCACTCAACGCCATTCGACGACCTATGCTGAGGCGTTTAGTGGACTCGACACCACTCAACGCCATTTGACTTAGAAAGATATTTGGGATGATTGGCGTCGAGTGTGTTGAGTGCACTCGACGCCATTAGCTGAAAGGCGTCGAGTGCGCTGTGTCGACTCGACGCCACTCAATGCTTTTACTCATGATTATTCGAGGAGCTGTGGCGTCGAGTGCATTGAGTGCACTAGACGCCACTCGACGATTCGTCGAGTAAAAAAGTTGCACCCGACAGATTTTACTTGGAAAATGTTGTGCTTACACATGACGTTGAGTGGTGTCGACGAATCTCGACGATTCGTCAAGTGAGAGTATAATACTCAATGATTCGTCGAGTAAGGATTGCTTACTCGACGAATCTGACTTAGCAGATTTTCTAGCGCAGTCTAGTTGTTGTCACTTGGCCGGTCTGAACAGGACTTCGGGATTCGTGTTGAATGATCCCTTGGACCGGTCATTTTAAATAAGACTTAATTTGGGAGGTCCAATCAGAAATTGATGCATGGCGAAGTGACATAACCCTAATATGTAATATAAAAAGGAAGTAAACTGAACCCTAGCTGTCGCATCCGTTCAGTCTTGTCGAGCCGTCACTATGCAAAACTGACGGGAGTGGAAGAGAAGAATATCGCGGGTCGTCGGAGCCGGATTCTAGAGGAAAAGCTTGCCATTTCCGTGGAAGAACACCACCAACAAAGGAGAGGATGCCACAACGAAGAGTAACGAGGTCCATGACCGAAAATGTTAGAACCACCGGAAACGAGGTGAGCTTCCTACCCTCTCCCTTAGTTCTAGTTCTCTAGTTATTCCTAGAAGATATATCGACTCAAAGGAGTCTTGATTTGGGAGAAGAAGTTTCCTAGAAGAAGGCCATGCTAGGACTTATGTCCTAGTGATAAGACGTCTTCGACCACTTCCCCCTTCTATGTGAAGACGAGGACTTGGTTTTGTAAAGAGAGTTGGCCTAATGACGGTGAATAAGGGAGGAGGAATGCTGGATGTAATTTTGGGAATATTGGTCGAAGGAGGAAGACGAACCGATGCCGTTCATTTCACTTTAAGATGCATGCAAAAATCTGTTTTTTGCGCGCAGCGAACTTCGAGGCCGTTTTCGGGCGTGATACATCAGGATCTGGGTTTTCGGCTAAACATGAGAGACGTAGCCCCTGGAAATACCTTTCTAACGGATGGTTACACGCCTTCATACATGTCTTGTAGGCTCAGGAATGTCCGATCGAAGTGGCTGTACAGTCAAGTCCTTGTACTCAATATTCTCGGGTTAGTATAGCATTGGACTTGGTTTGAGTAAAGAGAGTGTAAGAATAGATGTTGGGGTTTTAGTGAATTTGGCCCTACGTGGACGTGATAAGCAAATGGTTGGGAAACATGATTGAGAATGGTCGTAATTTGTGAAATGGTCAAGAGTATTTTATTACTCATCAAATCATGTGTTGCAAAGTAAGCTCCGAAATTCAGTCAAGCACAACTATCAACGGCCTGACTTTAGGCATTCCTTACATATATTGATACTCTTGACCATTTCACAAATTACGACCATGCCCACCCCATATATGAATGGTCAATAGTATTTTATTACTTTTATTGATGATTTTATAAGGTACATATATATATATTTTCTGAATGACAAATCTGAAGCACTAGATGCTTTCAAAGTCTATAAGACAAAGATAAAGAAACAATCTGGTTTGAGTATCAAAATTGTAAGATTTGATAAAGATGATGAGTATTATGGTAGGTTCACGAATGGAGGCCAAAGACCTGGTCCATTCGTTAAATTCATTAGGGAATATGAAATCATAGCTCAATATACGATGCTTGGCACACCAAAACAAAATGGTATAGCTGAAAGGAGGAATCGTACACTGATGGACATAGTAAGAAGCATGACAAGTGTCTCAACTCTCCCTCCTCATATGTGGAGTGAAGCCTTAAAAACAATCGTATATTCTAAATAGGATTCCATCTAAGTCGGTTCCTAAAACACCCTTTGAGTTATGGAATGGATGGAAGCCCAGTTTGAACCATGTGCACATATGGGGCTGTCAAGTAGAGGTTAGGGTGTACAACCCACATGAAAGAAACTAGACCCAAGGATAGTCAGTGATTTTTTTATTGGCTATACAGAAAAATCCAAGAGTTATAAGCTTTATTGTCTCTCTCACATTCCTAAAGTCATAGAAGCAAGGAATGCCAGATTTTTTGAGGATTATAACACTGATGAGAGTTGTGTTTGACTGAATTTCGGAGCTTGCTTTGCAACACATAATTTGATGTGTAGCACGAGTGTGGAGTTTCTGGCCACCGTCAACAACTTTGAACAATGCCGATATTTTACTTTGAATTCATTGTTGATTTTAACTTTGTCGAAATGCTTCTAGATTTGAGCACAATGCTTGTGCTCGACAATCTCAAGAACGACACCAAACGGAGACGTCAGTGATCAAAGCGGGCGAAGTATTGAATTGCTATGAGTTTGAGTATCACAAGTGAATGTAGGATTTTAGACAATGCTATCTCTCCTATTTATAACTCCTAAAAAGTTACATTAAATTTGATTAAATTGTATTTTTTAAAAATAATAATAATTTTATTTCTATAGATTTGGCTGCCATTTGCCACTTGACAAATGACATTAATGCCAAATAATCAAATAGTGCTCAACGTCAAAAGTGATGTTGGGCACTTGAGCTGCTTGGAAACTTGGGCTGCAGCAGCCCAAGTTTCCAAGCGCTACTGGCAAATGGCACATTGCCATTTGCCAGCTGCCACAACAATGTTTCTATGAAGAGACATTGCCAACTGCAATGTCTCTCAATAGAGACGTTGGGCAACTTGCAAACTTGCAGTGGAAACTTGGGCTGCAAGTTGCAGCCCGTACCAGTCTTAGTCCAGGTCCAGGCCCAAGTAAGGCATGGGAGCAGGCCCAGGCAAGGCATGGGAGCAGGCCCAGGCAAGGCCTGGGAATGGGCCAAGACTAGGCCTAGCCTGGGCCGGCCACTGGGCAAGGCAAATCATTTATTTGAAGGTCTTGTTAAGCCCCTCAGGACTGGCCTAGGCCTGGACCAGTCCTGCCCGGGCCCAGGCCTAACCAGACTTTTGCCAAGCCTGACCCAGACAGGCTTTCCAGACCCAGTCTTTTTGTTCACCACTACTCTTGTCCCGTTCCTTGATTCCTCCCCTAATTTATTTATTTTTAGTCAAGAAAACTTTTTGACTTTCAATCTTATCTCTTCTGGCATTCATAAATGAGAGTATAAAAAAAAGATAAAAAATTTATCTTCTCGGCTTGCACGTCTTCTCCGGGGAGAAGACCTTCCTGTACATCACCTTTTTGCCGCCAAACAGCTCGTTACCTCGCCGTATGTTCTGTTGCACACTTGCACCTTCACATGCCCTTTTGCATGTGCCTAAGAACAGCAACATCGCCAGATCAGGAGCTTGTGACTCCGGCGAGCATGGAGGAGATAGTCCGTGAGAGAAAAAGGGCGTGAGAGATTGGATTCAGATCAAGAACAAGGGGTTGTTTGTTGCCTCTTATATAACATGCCCAAACTCCAACAATAAATTACATCATATATGAAAAAATATTACATTCCAGCATAGGGAGGCAACAACAACACCAAACGAGAAGAAAAAATCCATTACAGATCATCCAATGTAAAGCCATCACAGGTTTTGGAAGAAATCGCCACATAAATTTTTGGGAAGAAATCATCACAGGTTTTCGTTATTTTAAAACGAGATCTATCCTCTATTTTGCTCTGATACTAAGTGTAAACTTTTTACCAGAGCACAGTGGAAGGAGGATCGATGATAGAATAATCATGAGAAGTTATACCTCCGACCATTGGAGCTTGATATGGACGGTCGACTTCAGTACTGAGTGGAGGAAGAATAGAGGCAGTGATCCTGTTGCCCTCCTGGTTCCACGTGCTCACTACTTTTAGGGAAAGAAGAAGACGGAAGTATCTCTTATAAAAGATAATACCGGATCACTAGAGAGCTTCTTGTTTGGCATGAGAAAACCGAACGGGAATACAAGATGTGTTTTAATTCCCTTTTATTGCAAAACAGGATCTCTACGGTTTACCTTAAACGATCTGGATCCTCCATCCTCCCATCTAGAGGATAATGACTAAAGGCTCAGATCTCACTATACCACTTATCACACATGGGCTTAATTGGTCATTACCATATACTATCACCCTACATGACTCTTACACTTTGAACCATTATAGAAAATCTAACATTAGCACCATTTGATGTTATATATTGCTAGGTTTCACCTTGTACGCACTGAGTTCACAAATCATTGACGTGGCATTGCGATGACATAATGTGTCGTGTATGTCTATTTTTAATTCTATTTAATTTATTGTCTAATTTATGTTTTTATCTCATTCAATTATATTTTATTATTATTATTATTTAATTATGTAATAAATATAATGAGTATATTTAAATAGGAAATCCGATGTTCACAAATTACCATTACAACCAGTAAAATCGGGAAAAAGAAGTGCTTTTATGAATGTGAATCTGATTTGAAATATCGAATATTTTAGGACAATAAGTTCTCATCGAATTTGTGATAGTATATTATTGCTAAATATAAAATTCACCACCACTTAGGATCTGTTTAACTTTACTACAACAACTGAAGTAATAATGGTGTGATGCGGTAGTGAGAGGAGCAACAATTTCGTAGAATGTTGAGAAAAGCAGTGAAAATGTTTGAAATATCTATTTTTAAGTGTTGTTTGAATAAAGAAGCAGACTATAATGTTTGTCATAATAGATGGGTGGTGACTAATTAAAAATTAAAATTATCGTAAATATAATTAAAATGCTTGTAATACGAATTATTCTAGACACTTGTATATATATCATAAATGGTGTTCAAAGTTCAAACTATAATTACCAAATCCCATAAAATGTTTATATATGAAAATTTAAAGAGTAATATTATATAATCAGAGTATGTAAACATCAAAAAATTAAATTACAGCATATTTTTCTTATTCGAGTGCATTAGTGGACCCCTCACATCTCTTCCTACGACTTTTAGCTACATAATAGAGAAATATACGATTAGTAATTATGATATAAATTATTGATTGTTTTTTAGCAACTAAAAATATAGTACCTGCGAGCACTTTGTAAGTGGTCGACTATTAAATCTCATAATGTAGACATTTCATTTGTTCTTGTCCCTTCAATTGCAATAAACTCAATGTTTTGATCTACATTAGTGGTTGTTTGGCTGCGAGTTGTCCTATGCCCATATGCCTATGAGTGTACAAAATTATCATCAATATCACATGTAATAAACTTTGGATCCACATATGATGGGTGACTTTAAATAAAATTATGCGGTGTCATTGTCACCACAACAATGACAAATTGTTTTGCAAATATGTATTGCTATCAATTTGAAAAGATGAAGAGACTCAACATCTATATAAAATGCATAAGATTACATATTTTTCAAAATAAGACTATATTCGGGTCGTCAAATGCAAACACATCAATTGTTATTTTATTGATTCACAAAATATGATCAAAACTATGAGCCATTCTACTAGAAAATGGTAAATAAAAATATATAAGAGTATTTTGATGAAGGAAAACATACTCACACAAATCCTAGAATTTACTTTACAACAACAACAGTAACACTCAAGTCTTTATCCAACTACAATGTGGTCGGCTATATGGATCCTTTGTCGTCATTGTGCCCAATCTTTTGTCATAATCTTACTAATGCCTAAGCACATCATGTTTTTCCTTACAGTTTCATTATAGGTCTTTATTGGTCTACCCCTCCCTCGTTTAACATGCCTAGTGACTAGACTCTCACAACGCCTAACAGGTGCCTCTAATAGTCTCCTTTGTACGTGTCCAAACCATCCTAGAATTTACTTTAGATGTAATAATTATGACTTTCTATAACATAAAATGCTCAAAAAAAATATAAAGTTATGTTTTGGAGTAGTTGTAATGTTTGAATGGATGCAACATAAATATGTGATAACAAACTGTTGGGCTAGAGACTGCGTAAGTCCGATCAGAGTATCCACAAATTAAATCAAGCTACTACTTACATGACGCTTCGTACTATGCCGATACAAAACAAAAAATCTAACACAAGATAACAACAATAAAAGTGTCACACATATTTAATGCGAAAAGTCCAACCCGAAAGCCGCAACTAAAAATATATGAAAAATAAATAGTTAATTACAAGATTTTTCCTCCTCGATCTATGCATGATCTTACCAACTTCGCACAACACAATTTTACACAGTAAGTAGTAACAAAAATTGCAAGCTACCGACAATGGTGGACGAGACAGATTACACAAATCCTCTACAAGTTTCCTCTTTGAATCCTTGCTCAAATCTGCTCCAGATCAATCAGTGTAGGCGAAGTATTCTTCGTCAACGTCATAGAATGACGTCCAAAAATCTTTCCCAAACTAATATGATTGTCGCAAAGGCTTTTCTACAAAATCTTCCAATGTTTTAGTTTGGAGAGAAGTGGTTGCCTTCCTCATCCTCCATGGCTATTTATACGGTCAAATTCATGGAGGTAGTAGTGGTAGATAACATGAGGTAGAGGTGGATGAAGTTTTATTTTGTCTTTTTCCTGGAAGCTTCCCTCGGTCAAAAACACACGTCATCTTTCGTGGTCAAAGACGACTACCCCTTTTTCCACTTGACTTGTAACACATGCTTGAAATATATAGTCAAAAGATGGCTATCCGCTTTCACATTTGAGAGAAAAAAAATCATGACAACATATCAATCCCAAACTCAAATTATAGAGGTTTGGGCATTCAGAATCGCAAACATTTGAGTGCATCCAGATAAAAATGGCGGTATTTTGGACAATATTCATGAACAAAACCCACCAAACACTAACTCCAATTTTAATCATTGTGTTTATAACTATCATCACTCTCTCAAACAAAATCTTGTTAGATAATATAAATATTAAGAGCAAGTGAATAAAAAATAATATACAATTCAGACATCCCTAAACTAAATACATAAACAAAGATATGAGACTTAAAAATCTCTAAAACTTAACTAACCCCCAGTAAAAATAGCACACAAATCAATAAATTTAAAATCCTATACAATTTACCTCTCAAACTAGATATAGGCTCTGTTTGGGGAGACTTTTTTTCACCGATCAAGCGGCTAAATATTAAGAGCAAGTGAATAAAAGTTAATATACAATTCAGACATCTCTAAATTAAATACATAAACAAAGATATGAGACTTAAAAATCTCTAAAACTTAACTAACCCCCAGTAAAAATAGCACACACATCAATAAATTTAAAACCCTATACAATTTACCTCTCAAACTAGATATAGGCTCCGTTTGGGGGGACTTTTTTTCATCGGTCAAGCGGCTACGACCGCATGAACCAAACCTTAATTATAGTCCGATTCATGCGGTCGTAACCGATTGACCGGTGAAAATAAGTCCTCCCAAATCGAGCCGTAGTTTTCAAGTCTTAAGAAGCCTCCTTTTGAAAACATCACTTCACTTTATGAAAGATGTATTCACCACTATAAATTGATAGCTAGCTTGCTGAGAAGCCATTATTTGCACAAATTTGTCTTGGGCTACTTCTATTGAGGGAGAGCATAACAGTGGTGAAAACGACAATCAAAGTCAATTGAAACATCGACAAAGAGAAGATGCAGATCCACCAACGATGTTAACGACTAAAAACAACAAAACAATTACAAAAGGCACGAGAAATGGAGAGGAGAAAAGTCGGCCACCGGGAGGAGTTGTTGCGCAATACAATGAGAGGGGAAAATCTATTTTCTAGCAGTGTGCGGTGTCCAGTGTCCCGTCATACGAAAAGAGCCCTAAAATTCGAAAATGGTGGTGGGCAATGCACTGATGTTACTGTTTGGCGCGGTTATTCAAATAGCTGCTGGATGCAGTTCCAAATAATCTTAAATCAAATGGGCCCTTTGTTACACCCGTTAATGTTCTCGGGCAATTACTGATGGTTGCCCTGATTTTGGGCCAACACGGCCCATGTATTTGCTATAAAACTCGACGGTCCGACGAGTTCGCCCGAGAGCCGCGTTTCGAGAAGAGAGAAGCTGTGCTGCCGCTACGCCAAACAGGGCCATAGTATTGGGGCAACAACGCCAGCTCCCAGCATCACATGCGTCGCACGTCACCTCACGCCTCTACGGACCCACTCACCGCTCTTTTTCCTTCTTCCGTCTTCTCCCATGATCGGGATCCTCTCCATTTCAAATGAAATGGAGGGGATCCATTTCATCATTAGTGGATAGGATTAGTCCCAAAAAATTTAGTGGATAAGATTTTTTGAATTAAAAAAAATATAAAAAATTGAGAAAAACAGAACCCATTAAATCAAAAATTAAAAGATTCTGCCTTGAAATGGATCCCGCAGATCGGATCCGGATCCCCTGGAGTTCCCGGATCCACTCATTTGCGCAATAATGGAGCGAAATTATGAAAAGTGGTTAATATGAAAGTTGTAGATATCCCCGAGACGAATAACTTTCATGCTGAACATTTTTTGATTTGAAGTCGTTTAGACCCCCGATTTGGGCCCCGAAAAAAATCAGTCCGAAATTAATTATTTTCGGATATTAATTTCGGACTGATTTTTTTCGGGGCCCAAATCGGGGGTCTAAACGACTTCAAATCAAAAAATATTCAGCATAAAAGTTATTCGTCTCGGGTATATCTATAACTTTCATGTTAATCATTTTTCGTAATTCCGCTCCGTTATTGCGCAAATGAGAAACTCCACCCCCTAAAATTCCAACTCCAGGGGATCCGGATCCCTATTTGAGAGGATCCTGTCCAAATAGCAAGGCAAGAACAAGACGACAGAAATAGAGAGGGAGAGAGGGAGAGAGCCAGAGAGAGAGAAGGGGAACGAAAAGACAGGAAAAAGCCGTGCATCGATCAGGTATCTAGATTCCGATGCCGCAGCAGGCTTACAACCGTTTAGGGAGCATCGGCAGCGGGGGTGCCGGCGCCGCTGTGGCGAATGGCGGAGGGGGGACACAGTCGCCGCCGGTGTCACCGAGGAGGTCTCCTAGGATGCACCGGCGTGGGGCGAAGGATGGTGGTGGTTTTTCCGGTAGGAGGTTGCCGGCGGGTGCGCCGAGGACGCTGGCGCAGAAGTTGGCGTGGATGTTTCTCTCGCTGCTTCTCCGGAGGCAGGCCATCTTTCTCTTTGCCCCGCTGATATACGTTTCCGGGATGCTCCTCTACATGGGTACCGTCTCGCTCGACAGTGTGCCCGCGATCATCTCCCGTCCCTCCCCAGGCTCAGTTTACCGGAGCCCGCAGCTCTACGAGCGCCTCCACGCCGATATGGACGCTGATAACACCTCCGACGGGGTTAGTTCCTTCTGCTTCTTTAGTCATTCCTTCCTGCCCGAATCTGAAGTACTTCAGATTTCTTGTTTTGTATCCAATTTTTGCTGCTTTTGTTGTTGTACTTTAGAGGTTTTGCATTGTATAGATCGACAGCAAGGAGGGGACCTTCAGTTGGGGAAATTAGTTGATTGGTGAGGATCGAGCTTGGTGGAGATTCTTTTTCTTTCATTTTGTTGATGGTTGTTGTTGATGATGATCGTTGCATTTGTGCATTTATTGTTAAAGTTAATGAAACTAGGGTTAATGCTTCAACTATGTTTAAACAATCTTCTTTATGGAGTGTGATTTTCAATTACTAACAGAGGGCAGTGTTTTTTTAATTCCAAATTATGGTGTTTTAGGCTGGTTTAGAATAACTTGTAGGCTATGCCATGTAAAAAATCAATACACCTTATGTGATTATGATGGAAGTTGTTTCTAATAGCTGGCTAGCTGCTGGAGGAGATTTTCTTTAAGAATTAGGAGAATAATCAACATGAACAAGGAAGTGATAGAACTTTCAACAGTTTAGCAGTTCCAAAGAAAAAAAGGGTCATTCCAATAGTGCTATTGAAGCAATGTGATACCACCATTAACCAGAGGGCCCGGTTGATGCTACTTTTCTTGGGTTGTCAAAAGTCATACATCACAAGTAATTTTCTAAACGGCAATTAACTACTACCTCTGTTCAAGCTTTCGTTCGAAGATGATATGATGAAGAGAGCAACTAAAACTTATAGAGCCAATTTTTTTGTCAAAAGTGCGGAAAATTACATCTCTGTCACTTACAGTTGTGGCCGACATGCCTTGTAATTGGAACGTGGAGTCCATTGATCATGGATGACTATGCTACCATTGGTGTTGAATAGGGGTGGTGCTGGCTGTTAGGACAATAAAATGAGCACATTCACTCAATTTATCTACTTCCGCAAATATGATTTCCTCCCCCATTAGATTCCAGCTGTTCTGTACAACTTCTGTTGTTGTCACCCATGCAACTTTTCTTTTACGTTTTCTCTTACAGCCTAGCTGGGGGGCCAAAGCTTCTCAGACCTACATTATATTTAGCTCTTTTTTACTCGACCTACTCTTGCATCGGAGGCCGCCTATTTTGAGGTCTAATCATTGGGTGCCAAACATCTATTACATCACCCTTTCCCTGCTGACATTGCAATTCAATAGAAGCACTTTTAGGAGCTACTAGTTATTTACCCCCAATGTTTATCAGATTCCTACGAGATGATCCACCAATAAAATTTAGGGGAATCTACTATCTCATGTTGGATGCTACTGCCTCTCCTCTCAACCGTGACACATATTCCGAGCAGGACCGTGGCCGTTATTACCCCTTCCTCTGAGAGCTTTGCTCATGTCGTTGGTCTAGGGGTATGCTGTGCAAGGGAGGAGTGCATTGGAGAACGTGGTGAGCATCGTCCCACTTGTTCTCATTGTGGCAAGATTGGTCATCCTACTGATTGTTACATCTCAAACACCCTCATCTCTGTTCTAAGATTTATGTTAGGGTTGTTGATTATGATGTGAGGATTTCTTAGGATGATATAGAGGCCCATGTTGCTCCTCCAAGATGTTATGCCATAGTTGCTTATGTACTATCCTCTTTAAGTAGCTGTTGCGTTGCCTCTTATGGTAAGTGGCTCATTGATTATTCTGGTACTAGCCATATGATTCTGACAGTGCACGGGGGGCCCTTCATGCCCTGCGCGACAGTACCCGACCCGCAGGACGACGGACATCGCCCGCCTCCCGGCAGTACGACGGGCATCACCCGCTTCCCGGCGGGCTCTGCCCGCCCCCAACGGACATATTTAAAATGTTTTGGTTATTTTTTTTTGAATTAACTGTACTTTTATTTAAATCATTCAAATTAAATAAACAATGAAAAATTAAAATTAACAATAATAATAAATTAATAAAAAAGAAGCAGTAAATAGAAAAGTTAAAAAAAAATCAATGCGTGGCCCGCGTTGTTAAGGCCACGCGTTGGTTTTTAATTTTTTAGTTATTAATTATTTTTTAGTTTTAATTAATCCTAACATCTTTTAATTTTAGACATTAATTAAGGCCATGCATGACCTTAATTTCTTTGTTAAGGCCCGCACTGTTAAGGTTAATTTTTTTTTGTTTTTTTGTCCCACATCGTGGGTTTGACATCATTGTGGAGGTTTAAATAACAGGACACAGACATGTTGTTTAAACAGTTACAAAGAGCGGGCGGGCTATGCAGAGATTGCGCCGGGCTATAACGGGCCGGCTATGCATTTCGGGTTCTGAATTTTAGGACCGTTTGATTTAATGTTTTTCAGAAATTGAAGGGTGATAACTTTCTATTGTAGGGTATGCTCTACTAAAATTATAGGTTTAGGACCCCCTGCTATCCTAGGTGTAGGAGCCCTATTAAAATCTAGACAGACGGTATTGATTGATCGGATGGTATGTCAGTGATCGAACGGTCAAGATATTATGATCTAACCAGATCGGACATTCCAAATTGATTGGATGGTATTCCAAGATTACATGGTCTGCCATGAAAGTATTTCTTTATATAGTAGAGATATATATACATCCGCGCTTAGTTGATGTATTTGCTCCAGCTGGAGGGAGATATTGAAGTTGACCGTATTTATGTTCTTTGTATTTTCTTTTCTCATATTGTCTGTGGACGTTTGTATCAATCTCTCTATTTATATATATAGAAGGCTGCTTTCACCAATGAATATCAAGCATTTAGTTTTCTTTTCTACAGTGATCAAGATTTGCCCAATCTAAAAAATATCCACAGCTGGTGGTACATTACTTTATTTATTTATTTCTTCATCCTCTAAGAATCAAATTTTTGAAAAATATGGAATAAGATTCCTTTAAACCATCATAACGTATAAATATCCAACAGTCTTTTTTGAGTAATGTATATATATATGTCTATGTCTATATATATATGTGTGTATATATATATATATATATATAGGCGTATCCTGTGCGGGCAAGACTTAATGCGGGCAAGACTTAATGCGGGCGTGCGGGCGCGAAGTATCCGCCATCTAATTAATCGCGAATCCCTTGATTAATCATACTGTTCCAGCTTTTACCGTTCATGCCTTTTATCCAGCGGTGGCCGGCGGCTGCGGGCTCACCGGCCACCGACCGCCCTGGACTCGCCGGTGTACGCCGACGAGTCCAGGGCGATCGATGGCCGGCGAGCCCGCAGTCGCCGGCCACCACTGGGTAATAGCCGCCCGATTAAACAATCGCCGGTCGCCGCGATTGATTAATCGGGCGGCTGAGTTTGGATGCCCGTACTCCCGCATTAATTGAATCCCGTATATGATATATTCTCATATATATATATATGTATATATATCCGCCCTTAGTTGATGTATTTGCTCCAGCTGGAGGGAGATGTTGAAGGTAACTCTATTTATGTTCTTTGTATTTTTATTTTTGTTTCATATTGTCTGTGGATGTTTGTATCGATCTCTCTATTTATATATATAGAAGGCTGCTTTCACCAATGAATATGAAGAATTTAGTTTTCTTTTCTATAGTGATGAAGATTTTCCCAATCTAAAAAATATCCACAGATGGTGGTACATTACTCTTTTTATTTATTTCTGCATCCTCTAAGAATCTCCATGGCTCCATTTGGTAATCTATTGAAGAATCTTGACTAAATAGCTTTTTGTGAACCTTCTTGCTTCGTCTTAGTGACATTTATGAACCTTGATTTTTCGTTCTTTAATGTAATTTTTCAAGTTTATTCTATTTGTTATTAAGCCAGACCTTGATTATTCTCAACTTGAAGTTAATGTTGTCAGTGCTTTTCAGGAACTTAAGTTCTTCATTTCTTCATTCTATTTTTTTGCAGCTGTCAAGTGTATGGAAACATGCTAGCAAAAATGGTGGCTGGAAACCTTGTATAAACACGAACACAAGTGGTATTGACTTCTTTTGGGGTGAATTATTACCCTGGTTATAACTATATTAATATGTATGTACATACCCCCACTCTCCCCCCCCCACCCACACACACACACCCACACACACACACACACACACACACATATATATAAAACGTATGCTTATAGATATTATTGCACTTTAGTATGAAGTTAGTATTGGTTCAATAACTTCTACATGCTAATTGAAATGCAATGTTTGTTTTACAAACTGTAGTTCCCTTCCATAATCTAATAGTTTGTATTGTTTTCCAACGGGTTACTTTTTTATGCTAGATATCTTATGCTCTTACATTCATATGTCTATCATCTGATTTCTTGTAGATAATATTTTAAGACCTTTCGTAGCATTATTATGAATGCATTTGTTTGGTAGATATATTGTCGTTTGCGTTATTTATTGATTATTAACTGATGCTGGGTTTTGCTTTATCATTTAGAACATGCAGAAAGCAGTAAGTAATATGATGATCATGGTCATCTTGATGTATGAGACGTGAAGTGTTTTTTGCCAATTTGGGAGGAGCCCTTAATTTAGTTAATTATATTTCATGATTTTCATTTTATTATGCGGTGCCAAGACAGAATTTTTTGAAGTTTTCATTCACTAGCTTTTGTTGGCTGGCAGGTACTCAGATTTGTAAAATTATGTATTTGACAATTTTCTCTCTATGAAATCTCAATCATATATGCGGATACCCACTTCTATTTTTTTAAATCATATTGATGGAGATCACCATGCGCAAGGAGATCGGTGGCGCCGATTAGGGGTGCAAGTTGAGTTGAGCCGGCTCGAAAGCTCGATGAGCCGGCTCGAAAAAAGCTCGACTCAAGCTCGACCCTGTGGAGCTCGATTACGAGTCGAGCTCGAATATTAATGTTCATGAGCTCGCAAGCTTTTTATTCCTAATTTTTTTAAATATATATATAAACAATATGAAAAAAAATATAAAAAAATAACAAAAAAAAGCTCATGAGCTAAAAAGCTCGCGAGCAGCTCGAGCTCGAGCTCGCGAGCTCGAGCTCGATAATTTGGCATTGAGCTCGAGCTCGAGCTTGGATAAATGAGCTCGTCGAGCTCGAAATGAAAAGCTCGAGCTTGGAAATTTTGCCAAGCTCGACTCGTTTGCACCCCTAGCCCCGATGGACCACTTGTGTTTATTTCCGGAGGAGGCATTGATTGTTTCGCTGTTGTCCTGGATCATCTCCTTCACTCACGACGACATCCATCCGCCGATGATCATTTTACTTAACCTAATCATCTAACTTAACCCTAAGTCCCCTTCTCCAGCCGCGGCCACACTTGACCATCTAACCCCTTCCTGATCCCCTCCTACTGCAGCCATGCCCAGCCACCACCTCCTCTCTCCACAACCCCATCCTTCGTCGTTTGGGGCTGTCCAGATAAGGACAATCCTTCCAGTTGCCCCAAACTTGTAACGGCCCAGAGACCATCACATTATATCAGTATTCATTTAAAAGTAATGTTTTTAAACTTGATCTTTTGGCGCAGTAAAATATCATATACCACATTGAGTACCAAATATGTACATTATCACATAACTTGTCTTTGCATTGAAAGAAATACATGCCTATCTTTTGGAAATATTTCTCACATAAATGTAAAAACAAGTAGCACCTTGTCTTCATTAAACCTTCACATTGCAAACCCGTAAGAAAGTATGTGCATCAAATGTGACATATTAAGACTGAATAGTTACATCAAAGGTTAAGTAAATCTTGCATGTAATACATGTCTACCTTTTGGATAAAAGAGAAGCCGAAAGAAAGATAAGGTTGTGTGAAGGGAGACGTATGTCAATAAGTTCTATAAACATATTACAATGAATGAAATGAGATTTTTTTGGGTTTAATTGAATTTAAAAAAGGATATTTTAATTGATGAGAAAAGATGTTACCTTAGGTGGAATGATAGATATCAACATGTAATTGAGAACTAGATGGAAAAGTAGTTGAAGGAAAAACTAATAAATTTTGTTCTTGTAGCATCATCGGGAACATATGGATGATAGAGAAACCTTGACCCATGATATGAGGCTTATAGTGTAGTGTTTGTGATGAAATGAAGATATGCATGATATCTAATATGAAACTCCAACAAAACTTAAAGTATATTTTTACCCAGACCGACATATGACAGTAGTGGTCGACTCCAAACCAAGCTTTAATGTGAACTCAATCAACCCCAACATGAAATCAACACCAATTTCTGCATGCTAAATCAAGCAGGATAATATATCCAAATAAAATTTATCCACATCATACAAGATTACAATAGCTAGCTCTCTTTTCCTCCATCAATCTCAATCATTTTCTTCATAAGGAGGCTTCTTAACCTTATATGCAAACTAAAATACGGCAATCTATCCAAATCAACATGTATGTAGCTATCCAGTGAGGAAATTAAAGCCCAAAATTGGGGAAATCCACGACATGTCACTATGCAGGGTTGAAATCCCTCTTCCCACATGAAATTCACATCAATAAACATTATTTTCAAATTTCATCAAGTACCTAAATCATTTTTTTGATTCCAAGTGAAGTAAACCGCCTTCTAACCTTAAGGAAAGGAAAGAGAGGAAAGATGGCTTACAGTGAAAGAGGAGGGGAGAATCCTTCTTCAGTTGTTATAGAACCTTCCCAAAACCGGCCACCACCAAGAGGAGGGGTTGGTATCAAGTTGAAGAGAGTCAATCCTACCTCCTTTCTACTGAGAGGGAGAGAAATCAAAGGAGGAAGGAGGAGAAAGAGCGATCGGCGTGAGCCCTAGGCTAGGCGAGAGTGGCGAGACCGGGAAGTGCGGACAGTGCCAAATTTTTGCCGATAAAAAAGGCTCGGTTTTACTATTAAAGTATGGAGCCGGTCGAAGTGCACCACCTAAACCCTATTGGAATTAAATTAGGTTCAATTGGTTCATTGGTTCTTAATTCTAAGTAATCCAGTCATTTTACTATCCGCACACCAAAATCTTTTATTAGCACACTAATGTGCATAAATTTTGTTATTTACACTTTAAATTAAAATGGTATACATAATAATCTCAAAGAAACAATTTCATTAAAACGATAAATTAAAAATCGTTGAGGCGATATTTCACCAATGTCTTTCTTATTTTTCTCGTGAATATCTTTATTTAAAAGTTATTGGTTTCATGTAGTTACACGAGATTCGGGTGTTACAAAACTCCCCCACCATCATCTTCCCCGAGTGCCACCGTTACCGGGACATCGTCACTGCAAATCTACGTCCTTACGTGCGTGCAAATTTGAGTACTTATTTTTTATTGTATGCCTGGACCATATTATTATGGATATCATGGTATACATGTTTGCTCTTGATTTCGTGTTAATTTGTAAGGCTTATTCTCCTTGCATTTGAAATTAATAGCGCTCCAATCGTGGGCAATCAATAGCCTAATTTCTAAAATCAAGGTTCATTTATTTGCTTGTGTTTGCTGCGCAAGCCCACAGTTCTTTAATTATTCACTTGCAGTTTAATTCAGAATCATTTTTGTGTGTGTGCGTAATTTAGAATTGATTAGGACCTTTTCCCGACACAGCACCTAGGGCTGCATCTATTTATATTCCTTCTTACTCTTGTAATGTGTTCACTTTAATATCTTTTGACATTGTTTTCACAATTTTTGCATTTAAATTTGTCAATTTAAAATATGTATGCGTTTATAATGTATACGTGCACACATTAGAACATGTAGTCCCTTTTATTGATTTTTCTCCATTTTCTTTCTTTTCCCTATTAATTAATAACTTAGCTTACATAAAATGATCAAATTTATAGAGAAATGCGTCTGAAGAGAGGGAAAAAATTATTTTATTAATTTCTCAAATATCTTCCATGAATACAACACAAATATTTGTACATATATATAGGAGAAGAGAGGAGAGCTTAAACACCTTCCTAAGGTGTGAGACTAACCCCTAAGAGGACTTTACACGAGCCTATTAAATGAGCCTTTCTTTACAAGTTATTCATTACTCCCCCACAAGCTGGAGCATACAAGTCATTGGAACCAAGCTTGGACAAGAACTTAAAATATAGTGGTCGCGGTAAGGATTTGGTAAGAATATTAGCGATTTGCTCTGGAACAGGAACATATCGTAAGTTTAATTTCCTTAGTTGAACCTTTTCCGGAATAAAGTTACAATCGAACTCGATATGCTTGTTTTGTTCATGGAACACAAAATTTTTGGCAATATGAATAGCAGCTTGGCTGTTATCGTACAAGGTGGCAGGAGAGGAGAGTTTGACACCCAAGTCTCCCAGGAGGCTTTTTAACCATGTGAGTTCAGAGATGACAGGGGCCATTGATCGATACCCAACTTCTGTCGATGAGCGTGCGACGACAAATTGCTTTTTTTCTTTGTCAGGTAACAAGATGTTCATTGAAGTATGTGTAAAAGCCATTTGTGGAATAGATATCTTCCAGGGATCCGACGTAATCATTATCAGAGTAGGCAATGCGAGATAGAGATGAGGAGGGCTTATATACGAGCCATTGTCCAGGGGCAGACTTCAGGTATTGGAGAATGCACTTATCTGCCTAGGGATGAGACGTTCGTGGAGCATGCATAAATTGACTGACAACCCTAATAATAAAGGATATGTCAGGTCTTTTAACTGTCAAATTGATCAACTTTCTCACAAGACGGTGATAGTAATCTTGATTTGGTAGGAGCGTATCAGAGTCGAAGGAATATGCACAGTGTTTGTGGTTGACATCCATAGGTGTGTCAGCTGGCTTGCAGCCAGTGTAGCTAGCGTCATGACGAAGATCAAGACAATACTTTCTTCAAGATAGGACAAGACCATCGGGGCGACGAGCTACCTCGATCCCATGAAAGTATAGGAGATTCCCCAAATCTTTGGTCTGAAACATGGAGGCCAAGTGTTCCTTGATCATGTGGATGCCTTTTGAGTAATCTTGGTTTGGTAGGAGCGTATCAGAGTCGGAGTAACATGCACAGAGCTTGTGGTTGACATCCATAGGTGTGACAACTGACTTGCAACCAGAGTAGCCACCGTCACGACGAAGATCAAGACAATACTTTCTTCAAGATAGGACAAGACCATCAAGACGATGAGCTACCTCGATGCCATAAAAGTATAGTAGATTCCCCAAATCTTTGGTCCGAAATATGGAGGCCAAGTGTTCCTTGATCATGTGGAGGCCTTTTGAATCATCGCGCGTAATTAAAATGTCATCAACATAAACCAGAAGTATCACGGTGCTTGTTGGACAATGAATGGTGAATAAAGAGAAGTCAGCCGAGATTCGAATAAACCCAACATCACTAACAACCTGACTGAACTTGTCAAACCATGCTCGAGGGGACGTTTTGAGACCATAGAAAGATTTCTTGAGGTGACATACAAGTGACTCCCCCGTGGTCTCAAAGTTGGGAGGTTGATGCATGCAGACAGTCTCAACAAGATTACCATTGAGAAAAACATTTTGACATCCAACTGATGCAACAACCAATGACGATGAACAACCAGAGAAATTAAGACACGAGCAGTGTTTAGCTTTGCAACATGGGAGAAGGTCTCTTCATAGCCAAGACCGTGTTGTTGAGTAAAAGTACGGGCGACAAGACGAGCTTTTAAGCGCCATCCCATTTGGAGTATATTGATAGTAAATACTCATTTACATCTCACAAATGTCTATCCAGGAGGGAGAGGGACAAGATCTTAGGTGTGATTGGCTTAGAGGGCATCCATTTCCTCTTCCATAGCCCTTGCAAAGAAGTAGGGGTTGAAACAAACGACAACGATGTGGCAAAGGTGTGAAGTATCGGAGATAATCAATGTAAAGAAACAAATTATTGATGGGGTGAGCTGTAGAAGGCATGTCAACATTAACAAAGTGCAGAATGCCATCGGTAGGAGGTAACGACCTCAAGGCATCGAAGCGAGGAGGACGACGATTGTATACATAAAGAAGAGGAGGTGGGTTGTTGGGTCTGGTGGAGGGCATGGGAAGAGGTGGTTCATGAGAGGTGACAGGAATGACACGACGTGGTTGGAGAGGTGCATGAGAGGCCAAAGGTGACAAGTGAAAAGACTGATCTTCAAGAAAGGTACATCCACACTCGTTACTAATTTGCGAGTGGAAGGAGAATAACAAACAATCTTTTTGGGTGCAGGAGTAACCAACAAACATATACTTAGTTAGCGTGAAGATCATGCTTGTTAGTAGCAGAGCCATGAGAATGAACATAACAGGTGCAACCAAAGACACGATGCGTTATGGGAAATGGAGTGGTGGAGGGGAAGAGAAGACTGAATGGAGTGACAAAATTGAGAACAAAAGAGGGCATGCTATTGATGAGATAGCAGACAATGGACACCGCAAAATGCCAATAGTTCTTGGGCACCTGCATTCGAAACGTGAGTGAACAAGCAACATCCAGGAGATGACGGTTCTTGCGCTCAACAATGCTATCTTGTTGTGGTGTGTAAGCACATACAATTTGATGGAGGATACCGAACTCAGTACAAAGGTTTTGAAATGCATGACTTGTATACTTGCACGCATTATCGGTCCAAAGAGTCTTAGTGATAACAGAGAATTGAGTGCATATCTCAACATTAAAGGCTTGAAAGACACAAACTAATTCAAAGCGATTGCGAAGTAAGTACAACCAGGTCATGTGAGAGTGATCATTAATAAATGTAAGAAAATAGCGATAACCAAAACACTAACTATTTTATAGGGACCTCAAATGTTCGAATGAACTAAAACAGAAGGAGCATTGCTCCCAGTACAATGAGAAGAAAAAGAAGAGTGACACTGATTATCGAAGATGCAGGATTAGCAGATGCCCTCACATCTAGAAGAGCTTTCTTCAGAATGAGGAGAGGAGCATGTCAACAATGTCGATGCCAGTCAACAAAGGTAACAGAAGAGAGAGCAGTGGGGGAAATATCCAAGGTGTACAACCCATTAGACAATCATCCTCTACCAATGATCCCGCACAACAAAAGATGAGTTAGAAAATGTTACAGAGTAGTCGAGGTCCTGAGTAAGACGACTGACAAAGAAAATTAAAATGAGAACTTGGAACATGAAGAACCGAGCGAAGAGAGAGATGAAGTCAGATCCATGTAGCTAGAACCATGAACGGGATTAGTGTCACCATTGGCCACAATGATGAACTTAGGACAAACAATGTCCAAGTACCGAGGAGGCTTCTGCGGAGTAATATGATTGTTTGACCCAGAGTTCATAATTCAAGTTGGACTATGGGATAAGCAAGAGATACCTTCATTAGAGATGGTCACAACAGAGCCCGAAGACCGACTAAGCAGGCCCTGAAGATTCTGGAGCTGAGTTCGTAATGTAACAATGTCAGGGGAAGTAGTAGTGGGAGAAGCAGTCACCAAAGATGCAAGTTGTGTTGAGGGACACCATGCTTACGATAGTAAGTAGCCTCATGATGACATTCCCTACCACAATATGACCACTTCGAACGTGGACTACCAGATCGACCTTTCCCCCGAGGGCCGGTGTGACCTCCACGAGCCGGCGGAGGAGGTAGGTGAGTAGTAAAGATTGTTGAAGAAGAGCTAGAGAGAGTGAGAGACAGTGTCAGAAGTATCAAGAAGCGGTGTCACCTTCAAGAGCATGGAAAACACATCAGAGAAAGGGCAGGGTGGATGATAAGAGGATATTTGCACGGAAACTATGGAGATGTAGGGGAATACAGGTCATCATCATGGGTATGCCGACAACTTCTTTCTGGGCTCGTTGGGTAGCGAGATCTGTTGTGGGAGGCTGATGTTGAATCCATGCTACAATAAGTGTCTTGGACCGTGCAACAAAGGGAGTCAGGTCACCATCTACTCATAGATCAAGAGACTGGAGATCGGTGAAAATGTCAAACAGGTGTTGCAAACTGTCCTTGCCAAAGTATATGGAGTGCAGTTTATCTCACATAGCTTTGGCCATTTCATGATACATAGCCATACAGTAGGGTTCGTTGTTCATAGAATTATGAAGCCACGTCTGTACGCTCCCATCAACGCTGAGCCAATCCTCGGTGGGGGTAGATGGTTGTGCTTGGTAAGGTGATGTAGAAGCCCTTTGGTCTATAGGACACGACACATAGAGTGGCCCACCCCACAAAATTTTTCCGACCACGAAGAGAGTGGTGATTCGGAGTTCATCCTGAACTTCAGGAGTAGTAGTCACTGCACGTGCCAAAATAGACGAGACATCATTCAAGGCTTGCGGGCAGACGCGGCCAACGCGAAGAACTACCGGCCAGGAGGAGCAACAAACAGATCTGTCAGACAGGGAAACACCAATCTGAGCAGCTAAACTGGAGTGGCGACCAGAACTGTCAGACAGGGAAACAACGATCTGAGTGGCTAAACAGCCAGGACACGAGCAAAGCTCGACAACACCTAGAAATGATGGTTAGAGAAGACAGGGACCGACATCGTCCAGAAGAAGCAAGATAGCCGAGGCGAGGGCTGGCGGCGTGGGCGGTCTGGCGGCGCTAGTGATTTGACGACGCGATCCCGACGACACGGTCAAGAGATAGAAGCGAGCAGAGGGCAACACGAGCCAAGCGATGTGAAGACCAGCGAGCAGAAGAGGGAAGCGAGCCCAACGATGTGGAGATCGCAGAAGATAGAGCCAAGCGGTCAGAAGGAGGAGATCGCGTCAACCACTCTTCATGTGGGGTCGGGTTGGCAGCAGGGAAAGTCTATAAAACCGGAGAAAAAAACGTATAGGGAGTAGGAGGAGGGAGTCTTCATAAAACAGATCTGCGGTTAGAAGAAAGCTGACTGCAGAGACGCGAACTTTGAGGAAGACGAGGAACTCAGGAGACACATGAAATCTGAGGATCGGGTAGCTTTGATATCATGTAGAGGAATACGACATAAGAGAGAGAGAGAACAATATTTTATTAATTTCTCAAATATCATCCATGAATACAACACAAATATTTGTACATATATACATGAGGAGAGAGGAGAGCCAAAACACCATCCTAAGGTGCGGTACTAATCCCTAAGAGGGCTTGGGCCTGTTAAATGAGTTTTTCTTTACAAGTTATTCAACAAAATTAATTTTTTTTCTTTCCATCTGTTGTGGTTTTCTACAATGCAATCTTCACATGTACTGATGTACATGTGCACTTAAAGGCCTTGGTTTGACGGGATGGCTTTCACTAGAGCGTGAACGGTGTAGTTAACTAAAGCACGCCGCTGCCCTGCAAAACGTATTCAAACAATCAGAGGCAGCATCAATGGATTTTCATGGGTTTTTTTGGGGGAATTCAAAGTAATAGGCATTTAATAGTATTAGATGTTTTTCCGGTATTATTGTAATTGTACTTGATCACTCCTATATATAAAGGAGCAACCCTTGGGTTACATTTATTATTGAAGTTTCCGTTCAACATGGTATCAGAGGGACGATAACCCTAATCGGGTGTGTCCGCTCGCCGTCGCTCGCCAGTCCGCCTTCTTCCGCTCGCCACTATCTTCCACGCGTCCGCCCCTTCGCCTTCTTCCGCGCGTCCCGTCCACTTCTCCAACTTCTTTCGCTCGCTAGTACGCCGTCAACCCGCTCGCCAGTCCGCGGTTCACCCGTCTCCCGCTCGTCAGACCCGCTCAGATCCTGCCGCCTTCACCTTCCACTAGCCTCTAACAACCCTTCCTTCTTTCCGCTAGCCCTCTTCCGGATGCAGGAAGCATGAGACAATACTATTCTACTTCCTGACGTCCGGTGTTCCTTTTCTTGCTTGAGGGGATGAATCCTCCTTTGTTTTCCTCCGTGTGCTCTGGACTCGGCTTCTTCGCCGAAATTGTTGGGGTTCTTTTCTTTCTATGAGACGCTTTTAGGGCTTTGCACTGTTCCTCCGGTTGTCTTCTTCTCGTGGTCTCTATCCTCGGGTTTGCTATGGACGAGAGTGTTGATTCTCCAAACATGTCCTCCGGTGTGCTTGTTGAGTCCTCTTCTATGTTGGCATTCGGCTCCGGCCACGCTATTCATGATCACAAGTCTCCTCAAATTACCAGCATGAAACTTGACGGCACCAATTATCTCTCATGGGTTCGTTCCATCACTCTTGCCTTAATGAGTCATCGTATGTTTGGATATGTTACCGACACTACGCAGCCTCCAACTCAGACCTCTACTGAGTGGTCTCAATGGGAATCTGACAACTCCCTGGTGATGTCGTGACTGCTCAACTCTATGCAGGAGTCCGTTTCTCGGAATTACCTGTTCCTAGACACGACTGCTGATATTTGGAAGCCTGTCGTGGTTACTTATTCTTCTCGTGATAATGCAACTCAATTTTTCTAGCTCCGACGACGGATCTTCCTCCTGAGGCAAGTCGATCGTTCTCCTTCATCCTATTACCTGAAGTTTACCCAGTTATACTAGGAGTACGATCACTTTGACGCTCCCACACTTGTCTCTCTTGAACATGAAGTGCTTGTTCAGGCTCGCAAAGAACGCAACTGGATCTTCGAGTTTCTCCATGGTCTGCATCGAGACATTGACCCCATCAGTGTCCAGATCCTTGGGCGATCGCCCCCTCTCTGTCGGAAGTCTACAGTCTTGTTCAACAAGAATTTGATCGCTGCCAGACATTACATCCAGACTCTGCCACAGAGGGCTCTACCCTAGCTGCTCAGTTTAGCCTCGCTGGGCGTCCTTCTCGGGACTTCAGGTCCAAGTCGGGTGAGATGGATCAGTTGCTGTGTGATTATTGCGGGAAGACCTGTCATACCAGGGACACTTGTTTCAAGCTTCATGGGTTTCCTCCTCCCAGGGGGGTCCTGTCTCTCGTGGTGTCCGTGGCCATGGTCGCTCTTAAGGCCGTCATCCTTCGGTCCGATTTGCTCCTCTCTCAGATTCTGCTGACGATCTTCCTCCGGCTGCTACTCCTGCTTTCTCTTCAGACGAGATTCTCGTATTCCAACGTCTGATGCATAGCCAACCTACCGAGTCCTCTACTTCCTCCTTCTATGCCCACCAAGGGCCCCGAGGTGCTCATTCTGCTACCAGCCGCTCCTCCACCCAGTGGATCATCGACATCATGGTCACTGATAATATGACTGGATCTGCCTTAGGTTTTGTATCCTACTCTCCCCCTCTGGTTGAGACAAAATGAGTGTTACTGATGGTTCTTTTTCCTCCATTGCTGGAAAAAGGAACCATTTCCTACCATTTTCTCACTCTATCTTCCGTTCTTCATGTTCCTAATTTCACTCGAAACCATCTTTCTATTAGTCACTTGACTAACTCTATGGACTGCTCAGTGTCTTTTTTTCCCTCTTCCTGCATCTCTCAGGACCTGAAAACGGGGAAGGTGATTGACTCTAGTAGCATGTGCGATGGTCTATACCTGTTTGACCCCTCCAGCTCGGCTCCTTCTCCGCGTGCTCTTCATGTGGCGTCGTCCTCTGATTTAGATTTCTGGCATTGTCTCCTAGGACATCCCTCTATCTCTGCTATGAAAATTTTATTTCCTGCTATGTCCAACTCTGTTTTTCAAACATTTATTTCTGATGTGTGTGAACTGAGTAAGCACAAACGAGCCTCTCTTACTCATATGTCCCCTCCCAGTGCTACTTCTTTTGCGGTAATTCATTCTAATGTTTGAGGCCCTTGCCCTCTTGCTTCCATTTCGGGTTGTAAATAGTTTGTCACGTTTATAAACTGTTTTTCTCGTTGCACTTGAGTTTTCTTTTTGAAAAGCAAAGCTGAAGTTTTTCCTCTGTTTCAATGATTCCTCCAAATGATAGCCACTCAGTTCAATGCCACCGTCAAGGTGTTGCGAAGTGAAATGGTCGTGCGTACATTGACTCTCACTTTGAGAGTTATCTTAATGATCTGGGTATCATCCACCAAACTTCCTGTGTTTACACCCCGAATCAGAATGGGATCGCTGAGCGTAAGAATCGGCACCTTGAAGTTGCTCGATGTCTCTTACTTAAGATGCACCTCCCCAAATACTACTAGGGGAACGCCATCCTCACAGTTGCGCATCTCATCAATCACATGCCTACTTGTATCCTTCACCACAAAACCCAGTTAAATCTTACTTCTACTGAGCTTCCTCTACGTATATCTGGGTGCGTGTGCTTTGTTCACGTGCACCACACCTCCAAGCTTGATTCCTGTGCGCTTCGATGTGTCTTCATTGGCTACTCTCCCACCCAAAAGGGTTATAAGTGTTTTGATTCGGTAACTCGAAGGACTTTTGTGACCATGGATGTCACGTTTCATGAATCAAGGTCTTATTATGGGATCTCACTTCAGGGGGTGTCTGGTACCATGGAAGTGTGTTCTCCCTCCTTCCTCTTCTTATTTCTCCTTCATATCACCCTGTTCTTCCTCCTAATGTACTGCCTCCGGCATTGGCCCCCCCGTCCAACTCCTCCTTCAGGTTTATACTCGTCGACGAAGGAGCACAAACAATCAGACTTCACACACTATACCAGAGTCACCGCCTGATCCATCTACTGGTCTCCAAGGTAACCATGCTTCCACTCACCGTCCTCTATCTCGTTATGTGACTTATGCATCATTGTCGTCTGTGCATAAATCATTTGTCACTTCTCTGTCTTCCATGTCCATCCCCTCCTCGTGGCAGGAAGCTCTGGGGAACCAAAAATGAAAAAAAGCTATGCTGGAAGAGATGATGACACTTGAAGAATTCCACGTGGGATCTTGTTGATCTCCCTTAAAGCAAGACAATTGTTGGATGTAAATGGATTTTTTTTGTAAAGAAAAACTCCCAAGGCATTGTGGACCGTTATAAAGCGAAATTGGTAGCCAGATGATACACCAAGACGGCTGAGATTGACTATCAGGAAACCTTTGCGCCTGTAGCAAAGATGAATTATCAGAATTCTACTATCTTGTGCTGCCTACAAAGGGTGGAGTCTCAGCCAATTGGACGTGAAGAATGCCTTCCTCCATAGAGATTTGGAGGAGGAAGTTTATATGTATCTACCTCCAGGTCTTATCTCTGAGGGATCTGAGGGAAAGATATACAGATTAAAAAAAGCTATATACGACCTAAAACAATCTTTGAGGGCTTGGTTCGGAAGGTTCCAAAGAGGCATGATGACATTTGGGTATACTTAGAGCAATGTTGATCACACACTGTTTGTAAGACACAAGCAAGGAAAATTGACCGCGCTGATTGTCTATGTGGATGACATTGTCATAACTAGGGATGACATGGAGGAGATCAAAGATCTGAAGACTTGATTGACTGGTGAGTTTGAGGTAAAGGATTTCGAGAACCTCAAGTACTTTCTAGGCATTGAAGTCGCAAGATTCAGGTACAATATCTTTATCTCCCAGAGGAAGTACATTCTTGACCTGTTGGAGATTATAGGAATGAGTGGGTGTAGACCCGCTGACACCCCCATTGAAGCCAACCATAGATTGGAGATGGATGATGGAGAAGCTATTGCAGATGTCAATGGTTTTCAACGACTGGTAGGGAGGCTCATCTACCTATCCCATACTCGCCGAGATATTCTTATGTTGTTGGAGTTATTAGCCAATACATGCATGCTCCCAATCTCACCACTTGGATGCGGCCCACTGGATTCTCCGATATCCGAGAACCTCTCCTGGACGGGGTATCTTGTTTTCTCCCAACAAAGAGTTGACCATCGAAGTATTCACAGATGCTGACTGGGCAGGATCTGTTGATGACTGTAGATCCATTTCTAGATACTGCACTCCGGACGAGAGAAATCTGGTAACCTGGAGAAGCAAAAACATGTTGTTGCCAGGTCCTGTACAGAAGTTGAATTTAGAGCTATGATCCATGAAATATGTTAAGGAATATGGATTCGATACCTTTTGAATGAACTTGAGATCCATGCCAAGGGTCCCATCCGTCTATATTGTGATAACAAGACATCAATCAAAATCGTGCACAATCCTGTTCTACATGACCGCACTAAACATGTTGAGGTCGATCGTCATTTTATCAAGGAGAACATTGTAAGTGGAGTTGTGAGTACTCTATTTGTACCCTCGGGGCAACAGCTGGCTGATGCTTTTACTAAGGGGTTGAGTTATAGAGTGTTTGAAAACATTATGTCCAAGTTGTGTTTGACGGATATCACAAGCCCAACTTGAGGGGGAATGTTAGATATTTTTCTGGTATTATTGTAATTGTACTTGACCACTCCTATAGAAAGAAGCAACCCTAGGTTACATTTTATTATTGAACTTTCCGTTCAACAAATAGTTTAACTTTTGTTTTAAATTTGAATTTTTTTTCCTTGTTTATTCTGATCCGGCTCTCATAGTATTACCCTGCTTTTATTCTCAGTTATGTTTATTTGCTGACTGTATTCTTACTTTCCTCTATCTTCTACCTTTGCGCATCATCTTTAGGTCTGCCTGAATCTAGTGGTTACATATTTGTTGAAGCAAATGGTGGCTTGAATCAGCAACGCACATCGGTTATTCCTCTTTTAAAATCTGTATTTTTGAGTTATTTTTTCAATTCTTTGTTTTTATTATTAATGTGTCTAATTTATACATATATATTATATCTATGAATTTGTTTCTCTAGATATGCAATGCTGTGGCAGTGGCAGGCTACCTTAATGCTACACTTATAATCCCAAATTTTCACTATCACAGTGTTTGGAGAGATCCTAGGTTTGTGCATATCGAACTGGTATCTTCTTCATTATCCTTTTTGATAGTAAACTGATTTCACATTCGTTTAAAAATTTCAAAGTTGTCTAAGCTTGGTTGTTCTTTAAAATGAGCAATGGTAATTTTAGCTTTATTTTTTACTGATGAGGATTAACTAGTGTTACGGTGAAACACGATGGGCATTAAATGTGTCATCTTTGGATATGTTTTATGGATGCTTCTTTGGAGGCATCAACTTTATATTACTTACATACAACCTTCTAATTTACTTGGGTATTCTTTTGGTAATCATAGATTCGTAATAAAGACCCCATACCTTTATTTAAATATACTAGCGGTCTTGCATGGATTTCGTCCGTGCTCGATAGTATTCCACCTCTTGCAGTCTCTCCACGCAGTATAGGAGATCGAGTGACAGTCGGACTATAGTTGTAACACCAAGCACTAGGGGATTGCGAGCGATGAGAGTACTATTAAGCACGGGCAAAGCCTAGTGCTCGAGGGCAGTCGAGCACTAGTGAAGGCCATGCAAGACTGCTAGTAATTATTAATAAGCTATTCAATATAGTTTTTTATTTTTTTATCTAATCTAAATTTGTACTCCTTTTTGAAAATGACAATATCAATTATTAATAAATTATTCACATATTTTTAGTTTCAATAAAGAACAACAAATTATTTATATATTATATATGAAAACAAATTAATAGAAGTATGGTAAAAAAGGTGTATTATATACTATTAGACTACCGGGCTATCTTTTATGTATTTGTTCATTATACCTTCTCACACCATAGCAAGGATAAGAATTCTAAATGCTCAATTACATTTTAGTCCCACACAACCTGCTGATAATAGATATCTAGTCTTTATAAAGATTCGGTTACTTTGAAATCTGAAAGTAATGTGACTGGCCTTAACAATTAAGTTTCAAAGACCAAAGAAAATGATTATGCCTGCCTTGCACATGTAATTTTTTGTTTAGCAAATAAATGCATAACTATTTTTTAGTCTCACATTGTCTGCAATAAATATTTATCTAGACTTTATAAGGATTCAATCACCTTGAAGAATTGAAATAATTTATGCGGCAATCCCACAAACCCGTCGAGTCATCATACAATACATTGGAGAGGATGCCCATTCATTGTTGACACCTGGGTGGCGTATGAGGAGCATGCTTGACTGGCTAGCATCCGGCTTGGAGTATGATAGTCTCCCTTAATCAGAGGTGAATACTTCGAAGCCGGGGAGAGTTGGTGATCAACTACATCAAGGAGAGCATGAGCATCAGGGACTCACCAGAGTCATCTGAACGATTAGAGCCTGTCATCGCCTTTATCGCGAGTTTTACCTTTTTCTATATTTTTATTGTCATTTGGGAATTAGCTTAGTGGGATAAAGACTTGAGTGTTGTTGTTTTATTTGGGAATTAGCTTAAGTTAATAACCCAGTCAGTAGATTTGATCTATCATGCATGTTGAAATTAATCCTCCTTATTTATGCACACTGTGCACTAGGAGAAGGGTATGAAGAGTTTTGTTTCAAACCTGAAGATGCTCGGTCACCATAGGCGTTGGCACGTGTGCGGGTGCTAAAGACCCCCCTCCCCCCGGTTAGACCTCCCCCAAGTCCCAGCATTCCTCAATCACCGCCATGGTTGCCCAACTCCCAGCAACCACAACCACCTCTTGTTGCACCCTTCCCAACCTCCTTTGAGCATCCCCATCTCCTAGTCGGTGTCCCTTCCCTGCCATCGCCTTTATCGTGAGTTTTACTGTTACGACACTCGACACACCCGACCCGCATTGGGGCCGCACATACCAGCGCCACCGATCGACCGAGGACGAATGATTTGACTCTCATGATATCATCACAATTCTCGTATTTTTTATTTTAGTATTTCTATTTCAGTTTTTATCTCACGTGTAGTAAGCCCAAGTGAGGGGCACAAACTTTTTAACATTTGGGTTATGATGTTGGCTGACCTATTTGGTCCGATTTTTGGAATGAGAAAAGCAAGCAAGAATTATTCTAAGAATTCCTCTCTCTCTCTAAATTCTCCCTCTTCCTCTCTAACCAAGCAGGAATCCCGCGAAGCCCTAGGGTCGGGTTTGCGCTGCCCCTGCGTGCAGCCCACAGCTGCCTCCCGCGCCTCTTTCCTCTCTTCTTCCCCCCTCTTTCTTCTTCTCCCTTCTACTCTCCTCCTCTTCCTCCTCTCCTTTTCGCCATTCTCACCATAGCACCACCCGGTTCTACAACGGGTTCCTCCGAACCTCGCGGATCTTCATCCTCTTCCGGTCCCATCACTCGATCTAGGTCGGGGGGGGGGGGGAGGGTCATATCATTTACCTTTTTCTATTTTTTTATAATCATTTGGGAATTAGCTTAAGTTAATAACCCAGTCAGTAAATTTGAGCTATCATGCATGATGAAATTAATCCTCCTTATTTTATACACACCGTGCACTAGGAGTAGGGTATGAAGAGTTTTGTTTCAAACCTGAAGATGCTCAGTCACCATAAGCGTTGACGCGTGTGCGGGTGCTAAAGACCCCCGGTTAGACCTTCCCCAAGTCCCCAACATTCCTCAATCACCGCCATGGTTCCCCAACAACTCCGAGCATCCATCGCCTCCTCTTGTCGCGCCCTTCCCAACCTCCTTTGAGCATTCCCATCTCCTAGTCGACGTTGTTGGATCTTGAGGCGCTCTCATAGGGGGGGGGGTGAATAAGGATTTTTTAATTTTATGAAAACTTTATATATATAAGAAAACTTTTAGAATAAGTAAGACAAATTTTATTGCAAGACAACTTATATAGAATAAGTTTGAAATCGAGCTTGAAATCGAGGCTGATGAAAAATACTTTTTGCAAATTCACCGGTTCTTTTTTCAAGGACCGGCCGACTATATTCTATCTCTTTCTAGATACAATTACTAGGCTCCCCTAGATCTCACCTCGACCTAGTCGTTGCACGTAAGACGGCGAATTCCCCCAAACCACACAAAAGCCTAGTCGCCGCACGTAAGACGACGAATTCTCTACCTTTTATAATCAAAATGAAAAAGTATAAGAGAATGAAAAAGAATCTAAAAACTCCCTCAAATGAAGAGCTCTGTAGGAGATGATGAAGCGCCGTGAAGATCGCTGGAGTTGAAGTACACGAACGGTCTCTTTTTCACTCTCAACCTTGAAGGTGATTAGAGTTCTTCTGGTTTTCAGAGATGAAAGGCTCTGAGTACCCGTGAATTAAAGCTCCAGGAGGTGTGTCACTGAAAATCTTCGAAGTCCAGCCTTTTATACAAAATGTCGCTATTGCTGGCGGTATCTCGATACCGCGGGCGGCTTCACCTCGTGCTCACGCCATGCTGATCGTGCTGACAAGATGGAGGACGTGCTCGATCGTGGGGCAACCGCTGGCGGTATCTCGAAGTTGTGTGCGTCGAGCCCGGTTCGTGTGGGATCATGGTTGACGTCATCGACGCTACCGTGGGCGGAAGCTCACTAACGCAGACGATACTTAAACTTTTTGTACTTAGCAAATTTTACTCCGAAATTGATTCATAGGAGAATGGTACCTGTGATATCTGCACACCTTAAACACACTATGATCAAATATATTCGAGATTTGTTGTAGTTACCATATTCTATTATTTTTGTGTAAATTTTGTTAAGGAGAATATTTTTCATTATTAATACATTTTTAAAGAGAATCGATTCAACGTTTGAAGGAACGTTATCGTCCGACGGTATTGTGATACCGCTCGGTGGTAGTGCTAAAATTTTATTTTTATTTTCTATTTTGATTTCAGGAAATGACATCAGGTGGAAGGGCTAGAAGAAGTTCATCCAGTAATCCTTATTCTTCATATCAAACATATCCGGGGATTGAAAAAGCGACTATTGGAGTTTCCTATTTCGTGGAATTCAACGAGACAGAACACGATCATATTTATAACATGCTCGCCAAATCAGGGATAATGTCTGTCATATCCAAGATGGGGTTTCTTCCGTATTGGTAAAAGAGTTTTATAATCAACTTGAAGATCCAAAGAATATTGATTTAAATGGTGGTGTGAGATCGGATATCCAAATGGAAATAGTGGAGATAACACATGAAGATCTTAGAAATGAATTTGGATTGGAGGAAAAAGATCACTATTTGGTTATAGTTGAAAATTATAGAAAGGATCGAGCTTGGACAGTATTAAATTTTTCTTTACATGGAATAAGTAGTAAGAAATTGATTATCGATACTGCATCCTTAACACCGGACACTTATATCATTCATGACATCTTGAGGCATACTATTTTGCTCAAGATAGGTGATACAAAGACCATCACAACACAATTGAGTTTAGTCACACATAATATATTGGAGAGTGGTGAATTTGATGTGACAGACTTGATGTTGTCTATTATTCGACATACTTTTAGAATGAAGGATCCTATGAGAAGGAGACTCAATATTCTTCCTTTGGGAGGTATCATTCAGAGGATCTTGTTTAGAAAGTATGTGTGGTTTATTAAGGATTTTTATTTGGACGACAACTTCCCACCAATATATCATACGGACATGATACAACCTCCACCTTCTCAGAGTGGGCCATCTACGTCTACTAGACCCACTTCTGAGAAGTGCTTCTCTTTGGGAAGAGATTCATGATATACGTGATTCCTTAGAAGAACATAAAATAGATAACGCTAAGAAATTGACTGAGATTCAAAAAATGTTGAAGTTTTAATTGGAGGGTCTAAGAAGAAACCTACACGGACAGAAGAATATGAATGGGAGAATCCAGTGATAGATCCACCACGTCACTCGATACGACAAACTCGAAGACAGAGATAGGGGATATAGTTCTAGTGAAGAACAACCTGAAACCATCAGAGATAGTAGGGATTACTGATTTTCTGACTTATGCAGGTGTTCGGTTTCTGTTCACTACCGCCCGACGACATCCAGCTACCGCCAACAGTATCAGGAATGATGTATTTTTCTGTTTAATTTTCCAAACTATTAATATGTATTGTTGAGTATTTGTTTATGTGAGTTGAAGTATTTTTATTTTACTTAGATCTCTACTTCTATTTTTTTAATTTGACTATTTTAATTTGAAATGTCTAAGATTCATAACTCTAATCTTTGCATTGTGAAACGTGAATCTGGAAGTGATTTTGTGTCTGCAATTTGTAATTCGGTTCTTATAAAACTAATCTTTACATGTTCATGTTTAATGTGATCACGAATGAAATGATGTCTTACATCTATGTGTTTTGTTCTTGAATGATGTACAGAGTTGTCAGTTAGGTCAATAACACTTTTATTATCGCACTTTAATTCTACATTATGTTGATGTACGCCAAAATCTTTTAATGTTTGAGTCATCCATATGGTTTGTGCACAACAACTACCTAGTGCAATGTGTTCGGCCTCGGTGGTGGTAAGGGCAACAGAATTCTGTTTCTTACTCGACCATGAAATAAGTGAAGAGCCTAAGAAGTGACAAGTGCCACCAGTGCTCTTACAATCTAATAAACAATTAACATAGTCTGAATCAGAATAATCATGTAAAATAAATGATTCATTATGAGGATATCATAAATTTAGTTTAGATGTACCGATAAGATATCTAAAAATTCGTTTAACCGCTTTTAAATGTGATTTTTTGAGATCAGCTTGAAATATAACACATAAACAAACGACAAACATAATATTAGGTCTAGATGCAGTTAAATAAATTAAAGATCCTATCATCTCTCTATATAAGGTTTGATCAATTGAAATTCAACTTTTATTTTTTCCTAACTTAAGTAAAACACTTATAAGAGTACTAGCTTGCTTAAGGTTTTCAAATCCAAATTTTTTAAAAACATCATGAATATATTTAGATTGATAAAAAAATATCATGTTTTTGAGTAGTTTAAATTTTAGAAAATAAGTAAGTTCCCCTACCATGCTCATTTCGAATTCATTTTTCATAACTAAAACAATTTCATTACACAATTCTTCTTTAGTGTCTCCAAAAATAGTATCATCAACATAAATTTATAAAACTAATAAATCATTATCAATATGCTTAATGAAAAGTGTACTATCAGCACTTTCCATTTTATATCCATTATTTAATAAATATAAACTCAATCTTTCATACTATGCACGAAACGCTTTGTTAAACCTATACAACATTTTTTCTAATTTATAAACATGATCAAAATATTTTTCATTTATAAAACCAGGAGGCTGTTCTACATTAACTTCTTCCTTAATGTACCCATTCAAAAATGCAGTTTTCACATCCATTTGAAACAATTTAAATCTTTTAAACTAGCAAATTCAGAAAAAATATTAACTGCTTCAAGTCGTGCTACGAGTGTAAAAGTTTCATCAAAATCTACCTCTTAAATTTGTGGATATCATTTTGCTACTAATCTAGCTTTGTTTCGTGTAATTCTATATTCACTATCTAATTTATTTTTGAAAATCCATTTTACACATACTGCAGGATGATCATAAGGTCTCTCTACAAGTTTCTAAACCTTATTACGTTCAAATTGATTAAGTTCTTCATTCATAGCTATAAATCAAAATTTATCATTTAAAGCGGTTGAAACGTGGTTCTATTTCGGAAACAAAGCACAAATTTGAAAATAAATCATGTAAAAAAAACGAGCACTAACCCCTTTTGATGGTTCTCCAATAACCAATTCTTTTGGATGATCTTTTAAAAATCTAAGTTCATTTGGAGACACATATTCTTCCACTTTATCTTCTCTTTTTCTTCTTTTTGATCTCCAAGTAATTCTTCATCATCATGTTCCAAAGAAGGAATAAGTTCTTCGTTTTTTGTAGGATTAAAATATATACAAGGAACAAACTCATTTAACTTAACATGAATTAATTTTTCAACTATTTTGGTCCTTTTATTATAAATTCTATACACTTTACTAATTGAAAAATAATTAAATAAAAATCCATCCATCACATTTTTCATCAAATTTACCTAATGAATCTTTTGTATTTAAAATAAAATATTTAAATCAAAAAACTCTAAAATATGATATATTCGGTTTCTTTTGAAAATATAGTTCATAAGGAGTTAGTTTTAAAAATGTACAAAGTATAATACGATTAATAACATAACATGCAGTACTAACGACTTCAGCCCAAAATGATCTTAGTAATTTATATTCAGGAAGCATAGTACGAGCCAGTTCTTGAAAAGTTCTATTTTTCTTTTCGACTACACTATTTTGATGTGGTGTGCGAGAAACGAAAAATTCATGTTTTATTCATAACTTAGTACAAAAAGAAATAAATCTATCATTTTCAAACTCACCTCCATGATCCGAGCGTATACACTTGATTTTTAAATCTAGTTTGTTTTGAATATGAATGCATAATTTAATAAATTCAAAGAACGCATCGGATTTGGAAGTTAGAAATATAGCCCAGCAAAATCTTGAATAATCATCAATCAAAACAAAAGTATATCTTCTACCACCTACACTAGCCGTAGTAACCGGTCCAATTAAGGCTCTATTTAGTTCGGCGGTGGCGGGTCGATCCGGCGGGTGGAAACGAAGTGTTCGAGCCGGAGGGGGGAGGTGGCTGCTCCAAACAGAGCTTTTTGTGGCGTTTCTCAAGGCGGGCAGGTGGAAACGGAGCAAACGCCGCTAGAGGTTCATTTGTTTACCCTCCTTCTGGCGGCGTTTGCCCAAAATGGAGCAGCAAAACGCCCAAACAAATAGAGCCTAAATCCATATGAATTAACTGAAGAAGTTTAAAAGTAGAAATAATATTTTTGATCTTAAATGAAGATTTTGAAAACTTTTCTTTTTGATAAGGCGTACATAAAGAAGATAAATTTTCACTTAAAATAGGTAACCCTTTAATTAATTTATCTTTTGATAATTTTGAAATTAACTTGACACTAAAGTGACCTGTCTGCCTATGCCAAATTCTAATTCTTCATTTTTAGTAATAAAATATTTTAACGATTATTTAGAAAGATCATGAAATTCTATCATATAAACATTGTGAAATCTCGGTGCAGTAAGAACAATATCATTTGTTTTTGAATAATTTTTTTTTGCAAAGATTTGTAAATGATTCAAATAAAACATTTAGACCTTTATTACATAATTAGCTTATAGAAATCATTTAAAATAGTAAAAGAAACATTACCCACTACACCGATGACATAATTCCTCCTTTTCCGTTGTCGCCAAAGGTCACCGTCCCTTCTTTCTTCATCTCAAGGCTAAAGAGCTTTGATTTGTTTCCGATCATTGTTTTGAACATCCTGAGTCCAAATACCACATGTCTTCTTTGTCCTTAGCCTGCCAACATACCTAGAAAGGAGATGAGAGTAAAGATCTGGCTACCCTAGTGATTCCTCCCATAGAGTAGGTGGAAATCTTAGACACCCAGACTTGTTTTAAAACACATTACCCTTTATTCCTGCAGGAGTCCGTGGTGTGACCAAACCTATTACATTTTACATACGTAATAAAGGGAGATGAAACCTGATGTAGGGTTGGCTATGTGGGTGCACCAAACCAAGGTTAATAGGGGCAGAATGCAAATGCGACGCACAAACCCTAATCTAAATGCAATACAACCATCGATGACGGCGACGAATAATTCAGAGCAATGAAATATTAACACCACACAAATTATTAAAAAGGAAGAGAACGAGCATTTAATTTTAAGCAATTTTGTAATGACTTTTCTCCGCTCGGAGGGCCAAAGCTAAGCGTGCGGCGAATTGGTCCCGCTTGCAAATTATAATTGGATCGCAACAAATTTCTACAAACAGGAATTTAAGCAAAGCACGATATTCATTCAATAATAATGTCAAATCAAATGTTCCAATACAACGAGAGGCTCACCAAAGTAGCGGGCTGACCGAGGCACCAACGACTTTGAATCCGGATGCGTGGAAAGGCGATCAAACGTGGAACCGATGACATGAAAATGATGGTGGTGGCTGTCCTCGGCGATGGATGACGAGATCGGGCCGAAAATAGATAGATTCGATCACGTGGGAGTAGATCCGGGGAAGGGAAGGGTGGATCCGATGTTTGAGAGCGGATTCGGGCTGAAAAGGAAATATGAGGGGCGGGGATGACAGATCAGGGGTTGAATTTCTCAGATCTGGACTGATCTTGAGAAAGGAGACGACAAGGAAGTGGATCCACGAAAAGGGAGGGGTGACGACTAGGATTTGCGGCCACAAAAGGGAAGGTGGCTTGGGGGAAAAAAGGCTTTGTTGTTGGAAGGGATTTGCGGCCTTGTAAAGGGCGGAGGTGGAGGGGATCTAGGCTGTAGCTATGGCAGCGGGGTGGGTTCAAGCCGGCTGTGGAGATCTTGGAAGCCGTTTGCTGCAAGGTGCTAGGAACAACAGGCCGCCAGGTTTGGAGGATCGCTTGGGGGGCTAGCAACTGTACAACCCCGTATCCGGCCGAGCGGGACCCTCCCCAAGTGGCGGACTTGGGGGGCGCTATGAGCGGCGAGTTGGTGCGATCCCGTTCGAGCATGCGAGCACTCGTGCATGCGTGCGGAGACTTTATGCTTCATATATCATATATATTTACTATATATATATATATTCATTCATAATATATACTTTTATATGTATTTATATATACATATGGAGGGGGAGGGGGATAAGGCACGGGGAGGATATACAAGAGGGGGGAGGCGGGTTTTTGGTGCAGGTAGGGCAAAAAAGAGGCAGCTCGAGCCCCCCTCCCCATCTCCCGATCTCTCCCGCCGTCGGCCAATAGGGGCAGCCCGACGCCGCCCCTTCATCTCTCCCGTCGGCCTGGAGCAGCAGCCCTACGCCGCCCCCCTTCCTCTCTCCCGTAGGCCTGGGGCAGCAGCCCGACGCCGCCCCTTTCCCGATCTATCCCGTCGCCAACAGGGGCAGCCCGACGCCGCCCCCCTTCCTCTCTCCCGTCGGCCTGGAGCAGCAGCCCGACGCCCCCCTCCTCTCTCCCGTCGACCTGGGGCAGCAGCCCGATGCCGCCCCTTTTCCGATCTCTCCCGTCGTCCAACAGGGGCAGCCCGACGCCCCCCTTCCCCTCTCCCGTCGGCCAACAGGGGCAGCCCGACGCCGCCCCCTTCCTCTCTCCCGTCGGCCTGGAGAAGCAGCCCGACGCCGCCCCCCTTCCCCTCTCCCGTCGGCCAACAGGGGCAGCCCGACGTCTCCACCTTCCTCTCTCCTGTCGGCCTGGAGCAAAACAAGGAAGGGAGGAGAAATCACCTAGAGGCCCGATCGGCCGCCTGGAGTTGGGATCGCCTCATGGAGCTAGGCCGGCCGGGATCGGCTTCCCCAATGTCGCCTGAAGTCATGGAGGCCGGGATCGACTTCCTCGGTGCTACTTGGAGCACGATCAGCCATAGAGAGGCTCTGCCATGGAGGAGAAATCACCTGGAGCTTTTAACCCTCCAGTGGAGATCGAACCCGTGTGTGGACAACCGCTACGGCTGCTAGACGTCGAACCCCGAGCACGACACGCGGTTGCGGTTTCGTCAAAATACGTGTCAAGAGTAACGAAATTTCTTCTCGGGCAGGTGAAGCCCTCAATTATCATATTTGCATGGAAGCCTTTCTCCACTAACGAGTGGGGGGGGGGGGAAGGGTGCTCTCCGACGGGTTGATGTGTACACCCCCGCAGTTAATTACATGTAGTATCCGGAAGCGTGAGTACGGATTTAGGCATGCTGTGTGAAGCCCATCCGGACGTGTGAGCCGGATTGGTGATGTTCTGGGGTTCCCGGAGAAGACTCCGAGGAAGTTGTGTATTATATATTTGCAGGGAATGCACACCATAGCCCCGAAAAAGGGATGTGTGCAATATATTTGACCAGCTTATGTTAGACGACTGTTGTTTAGCTTGCCGCCGCTTGTCGAGACGTCGACGTTCAGGTGTTGCAGTACCAAGCGGGGAATAGTGGGCTTAAGCCCAAATTGTGCCTGCCCTCGAAGGCCTATTTTGCTTATGTTGCCGGCCTGCGTGCCGAAGTATGGAATTTATATTCCTGTAAATTAAAATGCCTGTGATGCCTTGTGTATGTTGTTTATTCTTCTCGTCTTAGGCGGGCGGTATTCTCGTGAACCGCTTGCCCCGTAGGGACCCCGAGATAAGGTTACCGGGAAGCCCTCGGGGGTCTGTTTGCCGCCTTTCAGAACAACGGAGTTACGTTGTTGGCGACCTAATTGGGGCTGCGTAAAGTAGAGCTGTTTGGCGTGAATACGCCATTGGCAGGACGGATGAGGAACGTTTTACATAGACCCAAGGAGACATCTTTAGTTAAGAGAGAGTTGATCTTGAGATCCTCTTCAGATGTTCCGGTCGGCCAAGAGAGCCCTCCGAAGGTGTCTTAGCTCAGTTTTTGGCTTGGGAGGGGAAACATTTGTTAGTCTTTTGGGTATGCGGTGGGACCTCCACGCTAAGACCTTGGGTCTGTCCCTTATGTTCCTAGTCTTGAGCCTAGATCGTTTACTTGAGTGTAGTAGGTGCGCGATCACCCCTCTTTTGGGGATCAAACTCCACAAAGACCGAATTTCAGGGGTGGTTTGAGGGGTGAAAAATGATGGCAAGGGTTAGGGGAAGGATAGGGAGGAAGAAAACCAACCTAGGAATTGTCACCTAGGGGTTCCACGGCGTCGGCACCGAGGGGTGATCACCGGAATCCGGGAAGAAGACTCTCCAAAATTCTGCAATGCCTTGATTCAACCCCTAACACCTCTATTTATAATAATAAGAAGACTAGGACATCCCAATCAATGACTATGATTGGTCGGGGGAAAACACATAAATATAACAACAATAAACCAAAATATATAAAGTAATATATGATCTCGATTCGCGATGCGGATCCAAACACATTTGCGGAGTCCGATCGTCGATCCAGGCACGCCATATATGGTAAGTCGCCAAATCAGTCCCGAACGGGCCCAAAGCTTGTCCTTGTCTCTGCTTTGCATCAATCTCCCCGACTTGAAAGAATTCATCTTCCGATGAATTGGGATCATAATTCTCTCGATGAATGTCATGTACAACTCGAAGAGGTCCACCAGAAGTTGTCCAAGTGTCGTCGGCGGAAGAGTGTCCTCTCCAATCAACCCCCCCCTGATTGAAAAACTGTCATCTCCGGTGAATGGAGACGGCCGTGCTGAAGTCGAAATCCATGGGCGAATCGATCAAGGTCTGTTATAAGTATCTAAGCATCATCTGCATCGGGGAGGCCCCGCCGATGTATCAGTAGCAACAACGCGACTCATCTGATGTAGATACAAGCTGGTGGGATCTGAACTCTGTGCTGCTCTCATCGCTCATCTCTCAAGTGGTGGATACCGGTGCGATCGGCGGTGCCGTCGATGAAACCAGAGAAGACGAATCCCCAAGTGGGTGAGTGTCAACAGTGAATGAGTTGTAGTGGCTATCATACGCAGGTGTAGTATGAGAGTGATAAGATAACGAAAGGGGGGGTGGGGTCGACTGGGTATCTCCGCTGCTTGCGTCCACATACTCGCGAGGCTCGTAGTACGGCGTCAGATCCTCGACATTAAATACTGGATGAATACCTATACTTGCCGGAAACGGAATATCGAGCCGGTAGGCGTTTGTCCCAATACGATTAATAATAGAGTAGGAGCCCATTCGCCTGACGCTTAACTTTTTGGCAGGCCCCGATGGGAGCCTCTCACGGCGGACTCGCATTATTACTTTCTCGCCTTCATTAAACACTTGTTCTCGCCTTCACTTATCTGCATGGATTTTATAGTTTTCATTGCTCGTTATTATTCGTCGGCGAACCGACCCCATGCAATGCATGTAAATGATGAACAAGTGACCCAACCAACTCATACAAATAAGCGAATGATGTAAATAGAGCACAACATATTCGACACACTTCCTAAAGGAAGGCCTGACAATGACTTGGATATTACTAACATGAGGTGGCCTATTAGAAGGCTTACCGGGTGGTTGATAGAAAAATCCGGCGTGGCCGACGTCATCACCCGTGGGGACAACATATATGGTGACAAAATAGTGCACAGCACTGGTGTGATGAGTACCTCTCAAATGATATAGCCCATCAGGTGGCTCACCACGGGGTGTATACCAAAAGTCATCACGTGTGAGATGATCGCTAGTGAGAATATATGATCCATCACTAAAGTGTAGGTGGGAAAGCTTATCAAAAGAGCCTCTCGGGGACTTAATCCCGAGGAGGTCGATAATGATAGGATAGTCCACCACGAGGAGGGCACTAATAATAGTAGTGTCTGTGGGAGCAAGTAAGACACCCACAACAAAGTCAACGCTAGCCTCATGAACCTCCCAAGGAAGCAATTGCTCATCAGAGACTTATCTGGAGGTTCAACAATGAGGTCATTAATAATGGGAAGATCCCTTAGATGAGTATCGCTGATAGAGGTCGTGTTCTCGTAAGTGGGTGAGGTAGCAACTATGAAGTCAACACTATACTCTCGAGTCTCAGTAGTGAAGTGACTCGAGATAGTACTAAGGGACGAGTAGGGGGTTCCCAGACTCAAGTGTGGGTCAATCGATATAGTGTTGGGATTCGTGTCTCTGTTCAAAGGGGACACTAGGTCTAGGTGTAGGTCTAGGTGGGGTGAAAATGATGGGTATACCATCACATCGTCACTGGGCCGCTCGTCCTTACTCACGTGACCACGCTCACTAGTCATGCTAGTATCACTCTCCATCTGTATCATAAGGTCATGATCAGATTCAACCTCAAGATCACATGAGTACTGAATCTCATCAAACTGAGAAGGACCAAAACTAAGTGTCGGGTCTCTTATCTCGATGGGAGCACTACTCGCCGCATCGGTGGCTTGATCTAAATCCTCAGGCTTTCTTCGTAATGTACATCTTAGCTGATCAAATTGAGCTTCTAAGAGATCAAAGCGGTCAAGAACTACTCGCAAAAAATCAGCCTCAGGTAATTCTATTGGTGGAACACTAGGAGGGTCTTGACATGTATTGTGTTCCTGCCGATGGTGACCTCTATAGGGTTCTTGAGGGTCGTCTAGACGGTAGTTCCTAACATAATCAGATTGTGCTCGTGGGTGCGTATTAGCCCAGTAAACGTGCAGTGGAGGTCGCTCATATCCAAACCTAGGTTCCTCTCCTAGAGGAGATGTGTAGTGGCGGTGACCTGAACGATATTCAATTTTATCATCATGGAGTCGCGAAGAGGTGCAATGATGGAGACGCGAGGACCTCTCGTCGTGGTGATCGCCTCTACCATAATGGAATTGTGTCGAGGGGTCAACACGATCTCTATGAGTGGTGTGCGGGGAACGATGATAATCATAATGATAACATGAAGGTTTTTCTAAAGGGGCACTATGAGGTCGGATGTAGGTAGACTCAGGATACTCAGATAGAGGAGACAAACAATGACGATAAATAGACATAAATGAACCCAAAAACTATTTAAAATCTACCACTACGAATATAAATATGGCCCAAACCTAGGGCTCTGATACCACTTGATGTAGGGTAGGCTATGAGGGTCTACTAAACCAAGGCTAATAGGGCGAAATGCAAATGCGACACACAAACCCTAAGCTAAATGCAATGCAACCGTCGATGACGACGACGAATAGTTCAGAGCAATGAAATATTAACACCACGCAAATTAATGAAAGAGCAGAGAACGAACATTTAATTTTAAGTAATTTTGTAATGGTTTTCCTCCGCTCGGAGGGCCAAAGCTAAGCGTGCGGAGAATTGGTCCCCCCTACAAATTATAATAGGATCGCAACAAATTTCTACAAACAGAAATTTAAGCAAAGCATGATAATCATTCAATAATAATGTCAAATCAAATGTTCCAATACAACGAGAGATTCACCAAAGTAGCGGGCTAAGCGAGGCACTGAAGACTTTGGATCCGGATGCGTGGAAAGACGATCAAACGTGGAACCGACGGTGTGGAAATGATGGTGGTGGCTGTCCTCGGCGGTGGATGGAGAGATTGGGTCGGGAATAGATAGATCCGACCACGTGAGAGTAGATCCGGGCAAGGGAAGGTGAATTCGATGTTTGGGAGCAGATCCGGGCTAAAAAAGGAAATATGAGTGGTGGGGATGACAGATCAGGGGTTGAATTTATCATATCTGGACTGATCGTGAGAAAGGAGACGACAGGGAAGTTGATCCATGAAAATGGAGGGGCGGCGGCTAGGGTTTCCGACCACCAAAGGGAAGGCGGCTTGGGGGAAAAGGGCTTTGTTGTTGGAAAGGATTTACGGCCTTATAAGGGGTGGCATTGGATGGGATCTAGGTTGTAGCTGTGGCGGCGGGGTGGGTTCAGGACGGTGGTAGAGATCTTGGAAGCCAGCGACTGCAAGGTGCTGAGAACAACAAGCTGCCGGGTTTGGAGGGTGGTTTGAGGGGATGGCAGCGGCTAGAGGGGTGGTTTGAGGGGTGTAAAATGATGTCAAGGGTTAGGGGAAGGATATGGGGGAAGAAAACCAACCTAGGAATCTTCACCTAGAGCTCCATGACATCGGCACCGAGGGGTGATCACTAGAATCCGGGAAGAATTCAAAATTCTGCAATGCCTTGGTTCAACGCCTAACACCTCTATTTATAATAATAAGAAGACTAGGACATTCCAATCAACGACTATGATTGGCCGGGGGCAAAACACAAATATAACAACAATAAACCAAAATATATAAAGTAATATATGATCTCGACTTGCAACGCGGATCCGGACACATCTGCGGAGTCCGATCGTTGATCCTTGCATATCATATATGGTAAGTCGCCAAATCAGCCCCGAATGGGCCCACAAATCGTCCTCGTCTCTGCTCCGCATTAAAAGCCTTTTTAATGTTTTCTGAGGACTCCTACTAGAAGATGAGGCAGTAACAGTAGAGTAATTAATTTTTTGATTTTTAAATTTCATTTTTCTTGAACTTTCGATATCACCGGCGATAGTAGATACCGTCGGACGATAGCTTCCAGAAAAATAACCAAGCCCAAATTTTGCAGATCCATAACACTGACTGGCTAAAATCATATCGAATGATTTTTGGCCAATTCCAATAATTTTAATTGTCATATTCAAGTCATGAATTCAGGCTTTCAAAGTTGTGTTTTCTGAGACTAATATGACACACTGGTTTAGAAAGGTTTTCTTATCTTCTACTTGAGAACAAGAAGATTTAAGAGATCTTTTTAAGTCCCTTTTCTCCTTAATAAGAATTCAAACCTCGAACAACTTACTAAATGGTACAACGCAAACAACTAGCTATGACCAGCTCGTCAAGGCTAAGTGGATATTACAAAATTTTTTAAACCAGCTAACTATAACTAAGTAACATTTACAAAAATGTTAAAAATAGCTAGCTATAGTTAAGTAAAAATTACAAATTTTTATAAAACTGCTAGCTATAGCTAGCTGAAAATAAATTTTTTAAATTTATTATACTTTATCATCATTATTTAATTATTTAATTTTTTGTAAAATAGGTTTCGGTTCTTGCAATAGGGCTCCGCTCTCAACAAGCAACTTACTCGCGATTCTCTTCTCTATTTCAAATCAGTCCTTTAAGTATTATTTGGTTCAAATGAGTCTCTTAACTTTCACCTAATTCCACATAAGTCCTCTTTTATCATTTCCGTTAATAAATTAGCGATGAGATGATTTTGTCATTTGGAGAATTAAATTTTCGGTCAATTTTGAGATTTCCATTCGGCCATTCCCTGTGAGGCAGCATCGCAACCCGCAAGATATCTTCACGGATCACGACCACGGGCACAATGATTTCCCAGTTCTACGACAACATGGTGAGTCAGTGACGATGCAAGGACATCTTCGATTCCTCATACCTGATGCCCGACATCTTTGATTCCTCAATATCTAAAGCCGAACATCTTTGATTCCTCAATATCTAAAGCCGAACATCTTCATTTCCACTAGACCTGAAGCGCGACATCTTCGATTCCTCAAGATTTGTAGCCTGACATCTTCAATTCCTGCATCTCAGGCTTCCCTAACACTACTTCCCGCATCTCAGTCTCTCAGGATTCCTGCAATGTGATTCCCTAACAGCCATTTCTCAACTTGGTAACGCCTTTTCCCTTTTCTGAATCTCAAGATTCCTGCATGTAAATATTGTCTTTTTCTTCCGCTGTCTACTCGTATTCTTAGGTTTTGGTCCTTTTTATTCAATGTTTCTGATTTTTGAAATCTGAAATAAAATGTTTCTGATTTTTCAGAAATCAAAAGTCTCTGGGTTTTTAGTATAAAATGTTTCTACACATTTGGTGTTTGTGTAAATGCCTCTTAGAGTGCACTCTACAGTTTTATGTGGTTCTATCTTTTTCACAATCTTGTCCGCCATCCTTTTCCATGATTATATATTTTGCCTTATTTTTTTCTCTGCTGCAGCTGTCCACAACATGTCTGAGGCAATCCACGACATGTTTGAGGATGATGCATGTCACACAACCATTTCCGAGCAAATCAAAAAATTCTTAAAGGAGCCCGTGGTTCTCAAGGCAGTGAGCGTAAAGCCGGTCGGAAAAGTTATACCTGAAGTTAAGCCGAGGAACCAAGAGAGCACATGCTAACACATCTTCCTTTCTATGGAAGGCCGACGTTATTGTTTCTGATTGCAAGGGAGATCGTTGGTTTCTCTGTTTGCATGACAATTGCGTTAAAGAGGGCAAACATGTGGATTAAAATGTCCCAGACATCCACCAGCAATGCAACGACCCACTTGAATCAATTGCATGTTGTCTTGTCCTATAAGACGATGACCGTCAATGCGAACATTGCAAAGATTAAAGAGCAGCTGGAATGTTCCCATGAATCATTCTTAGCAAATCTAACGCGGTTGTTCCAGGTATATTTTAAGATTTTTAAGTTAACATAAAGTTCGTTTAACAGATTACATGTTTAATGTTTTTCAGTTCGTGATTACTGCATGGGCCACTGAGCACTCCATCCCATTTAATGCATTCACCACTGATAGATGGGAGATTGTGGCTGACAGACTACCTTTATGAGGTGGTGGTATGAAAACTATCAATGTTCCAAAACTCATGGTAGCTAACTATAGCTTAGTGGACTTGTTTAAAAAATTTTTAGTAGCTAACTGTAGCTAAGTGGAATTGCCCCCCCGGCCCCCTCCCCCTAAAAAAAGTAGATAACTATAGCTAAGTGGATTTGCAAAAATATTTTAAAGTAGCTAACTAGAGCTAAGTGAATTTGAAAATTTTCTTAGAGTAGCTAACTAAGCTAAGTGATAAAATAATATGAAAAAAAGCTAACTATAGCTAGCTGACCAGCTATAAAAGGTCTATATAAGAATTTCAACAACGGATTGGGACTTAGCAAAAGCTTCTTCTAATTCTTAAACCCTTGCCAAATAATGATTGTACTATTGACAAGTCATCTTCTATTTCCGTAACACTTTTATTTCATTAGATAATTTTTTATTTTCTTTTAACAAAACTTTGTTTTCAGATTTTAACAAATCAATATCTTTTAAACTTTTATAAAAAATTTTATATGTTTGTAAAAATTCAGCATATAATTCTTCATAATTAGGAGGAGTTACCTCAATGTCGCTTTGGACACTGTATTCGTCGTCAGATTACGAGTTGCTCTTTCCCATTAAACACATGTTGGCCTCCTCGTCATTGTTGGTACTTGATCCACTTGAATCCTTAGATGAGAAATCATCCCATGTTTTCGCCTTTAAAACCTTCTTCTTGTCCTTCTTTTTGTGTCTCTTTTCCTTCCGCTCTTTCCGATATTTTGGACACTTACTTCGGATATGTCCGACCTTTGTACAATGGTAACATTCCGGTGGCGGACGTTCCTCATCATCATCATCATTGACCTTTTATTTTCCTTTCTAAATCTTCCATTCTATGGAAGGCTGACGTTCTTGTTTCTGATAGCAAGGGCGGTCGCTGGTTTCTCTGTTTGCATGACAATTGCGTTAAAGATGGCAAACATATGCGGATTAAAATGTCGCAGACATCCACCAACAATTCAACGACCCACTTGAATCAATTGCATGTTGTCTTGTCCAATAATACGATGACCGTCAATGCGAACATTGCAAAGATTAAAGTGCAGCTGGAATGTTCCCAGGAATCATTCTTAGCAAATCCAATGCGTTGGTTCCAAGTATATTTTGAGATTTTTAAGTTAACATAAAGTTCGTTTAACAGATTACATGTTTAATGTTTTTCAGTTCGTGATTACTGCATGGGCCACCAAGCACTCCACCCATTTAATGCATTCACCACTGATAGATAGAAGATTGTGGCTGACAGACTACCTATATGAGGTGGTGGTCTGAAAACTCATTGTAGCTAACTGTAGCTTAGTTGGCTTATTTTAAAAAATTTTAGTAGCTAACTGTAGTTAAGAGGAATTGCCCCCCAAAAAAATAGTAGCTAACTTTTGCTAAGTGGATTTGCAAAATTATTTTAAAGTCGCTAACTCGAGCTAAGTGAATTTGAAAAAAAAATATAGTAGCTAACTAAGCTAAGTGATAAAATAATATGAAAAAAATCTAACTATAGCTAGCTGACCAGCTATAAAAGGTCTGTAAAGAATTTCAACAACGGATTGGGACTTAGCAAGAGCTTCTTCTAATTCTTGAACCCTTGCCAAATAGTGATCGTACTATTGACAAGTCATCTTCTATTTCCCTAACACTTTTATTTCAGTAGATAAAATTTTTTTTTTAACAAAATTTTGTTTTCAGATTTTAACAAATCAATATCTTTTTAACTTTTATAAAAAAATTTGCATGTTTGTAAAAATTCAGCATATAATTCTTTATAAGTAGGAGTTACCTCAATGTCGCTTTGGGCACTGCATTCATCGTGAGATGACGAGTTGCTCTTTCCCATTAAACACATATTGGCCTCCTCGTCATTGTTGGTACTTGATCTACTTGAATCCTTAGATGAGGAATCATCCCCTGTCTCCGCCTTTAAAACCTTCTTCTTGTCCTTTTTTGTGCCTCTTTTCCTTCCGCTCTTTCAGATATTTTGGGCACTTACTTCGGATATGTCCGACCTTTGTACAATGGTAACATTTCGGTGGCGAACGTTCTTCATCATCATCATCATTGACCTTTTCTTTTCCTTTCTTAAAACCCGACTTCTTCTTATTAAAGTGTTTCTTAAATGAATTTCTCCTCTCCGGATTTCTCATAAATCTCTTAAACTTCTTCACAAACAGACTCTCCTCATCTTCTTCATCATCCCCATCCGCATCACTCTTTTCTTCCTTTTTGAACTTCAACGCTAATGCCTTTTTCTTTGGATCGAAACTGTACTCTTGTTATTGAATCTTTAACTCCACCTCATGAGTTTTGAGATTCTCGATGAGGCTCTCAATTGAAGAGTCTTTAGATCGTGTGACTCCGAGATGACAGTCACCTTCGTATTGAATTTCGGGGGCAGCGATCTAAGAATCTTTCTCACCAAATCACCATTTGAGAAATTCTTCCCGAGTATTTTGAAATCGTCGACGATCTTCGTAAACCTTGTGTACATGAAATCAATGTCTTCATCAACTTCCATTCTGAACTTTTCAAATTTTGACTGCAGTTGGAATAGCTTTGAGTTCTTTACCTGCGATGTAACTTTATGAGTAACTTCAAGTAAATTTCAAATATCATATGCAGTCTCACACGCGCAAGCCATGTTAAATTCAGTTCTATCTAACGCACAAAATAAAACATTCATGGCCTTACCGTTATTTTTACACCTTAACTTGTCTGCATCATCCCATTTATCTTTTGGTTTCTCCATAGTGACACTTCCAACTACCATTGTAGGTGGAGTGTAGCATTGTTCTATCATATTCCAAACTTCAATATCTAACACAAATAGAAAACAATACATTCCTGTTTTCCAATAGTTATAATCACTGCTAGTGAATAAGGGTGTTCTACTTATCCCTTGCCCCTCAGAAAAAGCATGGTCATGGTGCGCCATTACTCCCGGTGGTAAAACTGTTTTGCAGTAATCTGCCTCTGATATTAAGTGTTGGATCTTGAGTAGCTCTTGGGGGGGGGGTGAATAAGGGCTTTTTAATTTTATGAAAACTTTATATATATAAAAAGAAAACTTTTAGAATAACTAAGACAAATTTTCTTGCAAGACAACTTATATAGAATAACCACTTAGGAAATTATTGAAAACATGATAATGATATTATTTTTTCGAGGTAATAATATAAAAATGATTTCAGTCAAGCTTGAAATTGAGTCTTATAAGCTTGAAATTAATGAAACCGATCCATTGCTCCAATCAGATTCAGTAGATATATTTTGTTAACTTTATTGATGATTTCTCTCGGTGTATTTGATTGTATTTGTTAGACGACCGCTCTGAAATATTTTCTGTTTTCATTACCTTCTATACTGAGATTCGTACACAATTTGATACTCTCATTAAAGTTTTTCGCACTGATAATGCTAAGAAGTATCTTAGTCATCAGTTCACGTCATTTTGTTCGAATCATGACATTATCCATCAAACAACTTTCCCTTACACTTCTCAACAGAATGATGTTGCTGAACGTAAAAATCGTCATCTTCTGCATGTTGCTCGTAGAGCTGTCACTTAAAACCGAAAACCGCAAACCGAACCGGAACCGCAAAGAACCGGACCGAACCGTTCGCAAATTATTCGTGTTTTGGTTTGAATTTTGGAACCGTGAACAACATTGGTCCGGGTGTGGTTCTTACATTTTATTATCCGGACCGGAACCGGAACTGGAACCGCAACATACAAGTCTCAAGCGGTTTCAAGATTTTTAGACCCGATCCGAACCGGACCGAGGTAGAACCGAACCGCAACCCGTTTATTATTTTTATTATTATATTGTTATTATTTTATAATTTATCTATAATATTTATACATACTATCACGAGTGAATCTGGTGCAGTTTGAACTCAAATCGCAATCGCACTAAAGAGGGCGATTTTGGACCGAACAAAAATTCTCCGCATAAAAACCGTATGGTATGATTTGACATTGGTGCGGTTTGGAGTCAATTTTTGCAGTGCATTTTTATTTTTATACAGTTATATAATATATTTTTAATTTTACTAACATGTTTTTTTGAAATATTTTATTTAAAAAATATAGAAGATATAAAACTACTATTTATTAGTAATTATGAAAGACAACTAATTGTATGTGTTTGTTACGGTTGTGCATGCCGATGAGACGTTGGCAAGCCTACTAGAATTTGTGGCAAGTCTACACGCGTAGGAAGGAAATTGATACTATCCCACCAATCGCGGAAATGATCGTCGAGAAGTGCGCAACATAATTATTTTTATTTCGATATTGTTTTGAGTTTTACTATTTCAGCCCGCTTTTATTTCATTCCGTCAAGTTTGATTTTGGTTTTAGTTGGAACTGATTGGAACCGGACCGAGCCGCATGGAACCGGACCGAACCGATAGTGACCGGTTTGGTTTTGGTTCTTGTTGAACCGTAACCGGAACCGTTGACACGACGGTTCTAGAAATTAAGCTGAAACCGGAACCAGAACCGGAACCGGTCAAACGAAATAAGGTTTTGGTTCTAATTTGAAGAACCGTTATCTTAATGGTTCAGTTCATGGTTTTAGTAGAACCGGAACCGAACCGGAACCGAACCGGAACCGTGACAGCTCTAGTTGCTCGCAGCCTTCTTACTCATATGTATGTTCCCCGGTCTTATTGGGGTCATGCTGTTCTTCTCTCTTGTTTTCTTATTAATCGAGTTCCGTCTTCGGTTCTCGATGGCAAGATTCCGTTTTCTATCATGTATCCTGATGGGAATCCGTTTCTTTTGCCTCCTCGCGTCTTTGGCTACACAACGTTTGTTCACTCTCCTTCCTCTGGTCGTGAGAAACTCTCTCATCGCTTTGTTAAGTGTGTCTTTCTGGGTTATTGCTCCACACAGAAAGGATATATGTGTTTTGATCCTGTACTCCGGAAACAATATGTTTCTACAAATGTCACTTTTTTGAGGATTCTCCATTCTTTTCTTCTCCTTCTATTCTCCCTTCTTCTAATGATTCTTCTTCTATTCCTCTTGTGTCGGCACCCCTTCCAGAGCCTACACTTCTTCCTTCTTCTATTTCTGATTCTTCTACTGAGCTGCTGCCACAAGCTCCTGAGTCTGTTATCTCTTCTTCGGGTGGAACTTATACAGTTGAAAGGACAGACCTTGATCTTCCGATTGCTCTTCGGAAAGGTGTTCGATCTTGCACACAACATCATCTTCGGGATGTGGTCTCCTATGCACAACTTTCTCCTTTGTATAAGATCTTTGCTCTTGCTTTATCAGCAAATGTTCTTCCCTCCTCCTATCAAGATGCTCTTCTTGTTCCTCATTGGAAAGCTGCTATGAATGAAGAGATGACAACTCTCACTGAACGAGGTACTTGGACTCTTGTTCCTACCCCTCCTGGAGCTGATGTGCTTGGCTGTCGCTGGGTCTTTGTCATCAAATTTCTTCTTAATGGAACTATTGATTGGTACAAAGCCCGGCTTGTTGCTAAAGGGTTTACACAAACCTATTGTGTGGATTTCTTTGATACTTTCTCTCCCGTGGCTCGGATTACTACAATCCGTGTTCTTTTTTCTGTGACGGTCAACAGAGACTGGGACATGTCTCAGTTGGATTTGAAGAATGCTTTCCTTTATGATGATTTGCATGTGACAGTCTATATGGAGCAACCTCCTGGGTATGTTGCTCAGGGGGAGTCTCAGGTCTGTAGATTACAAAAGGTTATCTATGGTCTCAAGCAAAGCCCGAGGATCTGGTTTGACAAATTCAATGAAGTTATCTCTGTTATTGGATTTGTTCGGAGTGCTGCAGATCATTCTTTATTCATTCGCAAAACCTCGACTGACCTTGTTATTCTTGTAGTTTACGTGGATGATATTCTTCTTATGACTGACCTTTATGGTGATAGTCTTCTTGGGGCTAAACCCGCTCGGACTCCTATGTCTGTTGGAGATGACAAATGTTGGAGTGAGAATTCTCCTATTCTTGAAGATGTCACCAGATACAGACGTCTTGTGGGTAAACTCATTTATCTGACAGTCACAAGACCAGATATTTGTTATGTTGTGGGAGAAAGTAAGCCAGTTTATGCAAGCACCCATAGAATGTCATCTGCAGTCAGCTATAAAAATCCTAGAGTATGTAAAAGGTGCTCCGGGAAAAGGGCTCTTGTTTCAGAACAGGGGACATTTAAAGGTTGAGACTTATTCTTATGCTAGCTACGCAGATAACAAGGAAGATAGGAGGTCTACATCTGGTTTTTGCACCTTCGTTGGAGGAATCTAGTTAGCTGGAAGAGTAAGAAACAAACTGTAATTGCCAGGTCAAGCGCAGAAGCTGAATATAAAAGCATGGCTCAGACTGTCTGCGAGTTGAAGTAGCTACGGATACTCTTGCTTGATCTGGGAGAGTTTTAAGATCATCCGCTACCTATGTTCTGTGACAATAAGACGACCATATATATTTCAAGAAATTCAGTGTTTCATGAGAGGACGAAGCACATCGAGGTGGATTGTCACTTCATCAAAGATGAGATTTTGAAGAATCAGATCTGTACTCCGTTTGTTACGTTAGAGAGAGAACTAGCTGATTTCTTCACCAAACCAGTTACTCCTTTTGGGGAGATTTGTACCAGGCTGGGCATGGTAGATATATATGCTCCAGCTTGAGGGGGAGTGTTGGAGCTTGAGGAGACCGGGCTGCTGCAGGCCCGCAACGGTTAGCTGGTCGTAGCGGTCTAACGGTTTGGCTCAACGGTATGGTGGTGAACCTCAGCAGCAATGGTCTGTTGGTTAGCCCCAGCAGCGGTCTGCTGGTTAGTCACAGCAGCGATCAGGTGGTTAGCCGCTGCAGTCAGCTTGTCGCAGCGGTCAGGCGGTTTGACTCAGCGGTTAGGCGGTTAGCCGCTTCAGCGGTCAGAGAGCTTACCGCAGCTGCGGTCTGGATGAAAGTAGCCGCTGGAGTTCAGTGGCCTTCCTGCTTGTACTCTGTATAGCTGGCGGTTTGACTGTGTCAAATTGCACTAGCCGTTCAGTTAATATTTAGTCCTACATCTTGTGTTGTATTCTCTCTCCTCCCCCGATTTCTATAAATAAGGGGACATACCTATGTATTATCTATCTTTTTGGAGCAATAAAATTTTCGGTTTATTTACCTCTTGTCGGTTTCTCAGCACTTTTTCACACAAATGAAAAATATTTTTTGCAAATTCACCGGCCCTTTTCTTAAGTTCCGGCCGGTTATAATCTATCTCTCCCTAGATACAACTACTATCCTCCCCCTAGATCTCACTTCGACTTAGTCGCTGTACGCAAGACGACGAATTCCCCTTAAATCACACAAGGGCCTAGTCGCCGCACGCAAGATGATGAATTCTCTACCATTTACAATCAAAATGAAAAAGTACAAGAGAATGAAAAAGAATCTAAAAACTCCCTCAAATGAAGAGCTCTGTAGGAGATGTTGAAGCGTCGTGAAGGTTGCCAGATTTGAAGTACACGAATGATCTCTTTTCGCTCTCGAACTTGAAGGTGATTGAGAGTTCTTCTGGTTTTCAGAGATGAAACTCTGAGTACCCGTGAATTAAAGCTCCAGGAGGTGTGTCATTGAAAATCTTCAAAGTCCAGACTTTTATATAAAATGTCTCTACCGTTGGCGGTATCTCGATACCGTGGGCAGTATCTCGATACCTTGTATATACTTCTTCATATGTAAAATACAAGAGAGAGTACAAATATATAGGAGAAGAGAAGGAGAAATAATCCTATGCAAGGGATGTGGGAGACTAAAGGAGAAGAAGGAACTGGGCCTATAAATAGGCTTTACATCATTTTCCCCTATATTATCTAACACTCCCCCGCAAGCTGGAGCGTACAAGTCGTAGGCACTAAGCTTGGACAAGAACTTGTAATACAACTTGCGAGGTAATGTGTTATGAGGCGCGACGACGCCAGTTATCTTAAACTTATGTTGTCTATGTTGTGTTAATTTTTAGTAATATTTTACCCATATGTAGTAAGCCCAGATGTGGGGCCCGTGGGAACCTACTTAAGTGGCCGGTTGTGCCTTGTTTTGTTAGGAAGAAAATTAGAACAAATCTCCCTCTCTCTCTCTCTCTTATTTCCCTCTCCCCCTCTCTCTCTAAAACCCCACGAGTTCTTCTTTCCCGTGTTTTCCCTAGCCGACATCGCACCCCGTCAACTTTGCCGATTGCCTGCATCTCCTTCCGCCACCATAGCTCCTCCGCCGGTGACAGATCCAAGTGCAAGGGTCGTAACATAATGCCTTACGTCAGCAACTTGCTCAGCCGCAGAAACATGTTCAAGCTTCAGCTCCTTTGATTGAACCTTTTTTCGAACGAAATGACAATCAACCTCAATATGTTTAGTCCGCTCATGGAACACAAGATTCTTTGCAATGTGTATTGCAGCTTGACTATCACAAAACAAAGTTGACGGTGATGACAATTTAACTCCCAAATCCATTAGGAGACTTTCAAGCCAGGTTAGTTCGGAAGTAACAACCGCCATTGCACGGTACTCAGCCTCAACAGACGAGCGAGCAACTACCGTCCGCTTCTTACTCCGCCATGTGATAAGATTTCCTCCAAAGTATGTATAGAAACCAGTAGTAGAACGTCGATCATCCAACGAACCCGCATAATCCGCATCCGAGTATGCAATAAGAGAAAGGGAGGAAGATGACTTATACACAAGTCCTTGCCCAGGGGAAGTCTTCAGATACCTGAGAATGCGCTCCATGGCCTGGAGGTGAGAAACCCGTGGGGTATGCATAAATCGGCTGACTACACCAACCGAAAATGATATATCTGGTCTTGTAACTGTTATGTAGATCAATTTTCCCACAAGACACTGATAGTATTCCAGATTTGGAAGTAGAGAATCAACCTCAGATCCCTTAACACACATGTGGTTGACTTCCATTGGGGTATCCGCAGGTTTGCAACCTGAGAGGCTAGCATCTTGCAGAAGGTCAATGCAATACTTACGCTGAGATAAGACTAGACCATCAGGTCGTCGTGCTACCTCTAGTCCAAAAAAAATACCGAAGATTTCCCAGATCTTTGATTTGAAAGATAGAGTTTAGATGTTGCTTAACTTGTTGTATCCCAGTGGAGTCATCACCAGTGATCAGAATATCGTCCACATTAACCACAAGTATTATAGTCCCAGTTGATTGGTGACGAGTGAAGAGAGAGGAATCTGCCGAGCTTTGTTTGAAGCCAACCTCACGAACGGCCTTGCTGAATTTTTCAAACCACGCTCGCGGAGACTGTTTGAGACCATAAATAGATTTGCGAAGTAAGCATACATGAGGCTCCCCCGTGGTCTCAAACCCGAGCGGTTGATGCATGTACACTGTTTCAAGAAGATCATCATTCAAGAAAGCATTCTTGACATCCAGATGATGGAGGGTCCACTGTCGATGAACAACTATGGAGAGCAGGACTCAAACCGAATTTAATTTTGCAACTGGGGAGAATATTTCCTCATAATCAAGTCCGAAACCCCGGGCCACCAGCCGGGCCTTTAAGCGATCAACTATCCCATCCACGACATGTTTGATAGTAAAGATCCACTTGCAGCTAACACAGCTGTGATCAGGGGGAAGAGACACAAGATCTCAAATGTGATTACCCCATAGAACAGTCATTTCTTCGTCCATGACGGCACGCCACCTTGGATGCTGGAGTGCTTCCTGCACAAAGTTAGGTATAAAGATAGAGGAGAGAGAGAGCAAAGGTAAGAAGAGGCGGAAACAACCGATGTAGAGAGATATAATTGGCCATGATATGTGCTATTGAGGGGAATGCTGGATCAACAGGCCGCGAGAGCACGCCGGTAGAGGGAAGCTGCTGCAAGGCATCTGGACGTGGACGACGACGAGCGTATACTTGAATGATAGGAGGTTTAGAAGGGACTGGTGGTGGTGTGGGAATCAGAAGCAGAGGAGTAGGGAGAAGTGGTGGAAGTGGAGATGTTACGAGTACGGTGGGCCGAGGTAGCGGAGGAGGAAGAAGAGGATCATAAGGCATGGTGTGATACAGTTGGTCTTCATGAAAGGAGACATCAACAGATACAACGACCTTCCCAGTGGTAGGATAAAAGCAGGCATACCCCTTCTGAGTGCGGGAGTATCTAACAAACATAGCCTTGGTAGCACGAGGAGCTATCTTGTCAGTGAAAGGACCAAGGTAGTGGACATAACATGTACACCCAAACACACGAGGTGTGAGAGAGAAGAGGGCCGTGGATGGGTAAAGGAGAGTAATGAGTGCCACAAAGTTGAGGACGGATGACGACATACGATTGATGAGGTGACAAGCTGTAGAAACTGCAAAGTTCCAATAAAGAGGAGGAACCTGCATTTGGATCATGAGAGATCTAGCCACATCAAGGAGGTGACGATTCTTCCGTTCCGCTATGCCATTTTGTTGAGGGGTATATGCACACGAAGTCTGATGTAGAATACCGAACTCAGCGCACAGATTGGAGAAGGTACGACCAGTATACTCGCGAGCATTGTCTGTACGAAGTGTTTTTACACAGGTAGAAAACTGAGTGCGAGTTTCCGTAAGAAACGTACGGAATGTAGTTGTGAGTTCGGTACGATCGCGAAGTAAGTACAACTAGGTAACTCGCGAGAAATCATTTATAAATGTAACAAAATATCGATACCCAAAAATACTAGGGACCTTATAGGGCCCCAAGATATCTGAATGAACTAAGGATAAAGGTGCGTCGCTCCGAGTACATGATGAAGGAAAAGATACACGGTGTTGTTTACCGAAAATATAAGATTCACAAAAAATTTCTTGAAGAGGAACATTAGGAAGAGCTTTCTTGAGAATTGGAAGAGCATGCCCAAGTCGACGATGCCAATCAGTGGTGGAGACAGTGGTGATAGCAGTGGGAGAAACATCGAGAAGATACAACCCGTTAGACAGTCGCCCTCTACCAAGTATATTCTGCGTTAGTCGATCCTGCACAACAAATGTATAGCGTGAGAAAAAAATAAGGCAATCAAGATCTTGTGTGAGACGGCTAATAGAAAGTAGATTAAATGGAGAGCCTGAAACATGAAGCATCGAGGATAAGGAGAGGGGAGGAGTAAGAGGCAGATGAGCAGCGCCAGAAACCGGGATCGTGTCACCATTAGCCATAATGATGTGCTTGGGGTAAGTAGTATCTAAATAGTTAGGCGCCCGCTGCTGAGAAAGATGAATTGTGGCACTCGAGTCCACAATCTAGTGAGAGCTGTGTGAGAGGCAAGATATACCTTCATTGGAGATCGAGGCCACGGAGCCAAAGGAGCGACTAACCACTACTTGAAGCTGTTGGAGTTGAGCACGTAACGCAGCAATATCCTCATTAGTTGTAGAGGGTGGTGTGTGAGCGATCGTGGCAGTAAGGTGAGGGGGCAGGCCATGTTTGCGGTAGCAGGTGACCTCCAGATGGCCATCCCTGCCGCAGTGAGAGCACTTAAAGAGAGTTCGACCACCACGACCGCGTCCCCGAGACTGGCGACCACCACGAGCCGGTGGACCACGAGTAGATGGAGCGAGAGTGGCCACGGGCTGCTGAAGGAGAACGAGAGAAGAAGCCGGAGCATCCGGAGGAGATGTAACTTTAAGGAGCATCGAGCACACATTCGAGAGGGATGGAGTAACATCGCATGAGAGAACATGAGCACAGACACTATAAAGATGTGAGGGAACATGGGCCATCATCTTAGCAATCCTCATTGCCTCCTTCTGCTGCCGTTGAGTTACCAAGTCCGTGGTGGGAGGCTGATACTGGATCCAAGCCTCAACAAGCGTTTTAGCCCGCGCAACAAAAGAGATGATGTCTGCAGTAACTCCAGCGTCAAGAGACTGAAGATCAGTAAGAATGTCAAACAAGTGCTGAAGACTGCCCTTCCCAGAGTAGAGAGAATGAAGATCAGTCCACATAGCGTAAGCGGTCTCATGATGCATAGCCATACGATAGGGCTCGGTGTCCAGAGAATTGAGAAACCAAGATTGAACCCGTCCGTCGTCACGGATCCACTCATCAGTAGGTTCACTGGGAGGAGGCCTGGTGAGATGATGAAGGAGACCTTTAGTTTGGAACACACGCTGAACGGAGTGTACCCACTCCACAAAATTTTGTGTACCACGAAGAGAAATAGTGGTAATGCGTAACTCATCCCAAAGCTCAAGAGGAGCAGCACGAGGATAGCTTGGAAGAGGAGAAGATTCAGCAGCAGTGGTGGAATCTGAAGCCATTATGCTGGGCGGCGACTAGACACAGTAACCGGGCGGATAGACGTCACGTGGTTAGCTGAACAGAACCAACGGCTACTGTGGAAGTAGCGAAGAGAGCGGCGAGAAGAAGTAGCCGCGGAGAGAAGAAGACAGTAACTAGAAGAGGTCGCCGGAGGCAGCGACTAGAAGAGGTCGCCGGAGGCAGCGACTAGAAGAGGTCTCCGGAGGCAGCGACTAGAAGAGGTCTCCGGAGGCAGCCTACGTTATCAAGGCGCGCGCCTAGGCGCGCCTGAGGCGCCAGGCGCACGAGGCGCAGATCGGTGCGCCTTAGCAAGCCCAAGGCGGGCGATATGCCTCAGGCGCGCCTAGGCGCGCGCCTCATGCGCCTGCAAGGCGCAATTCAGGCGCGCCTGAATGCTGAACCGGTTTTAAACCGGTTCAGGCAATACACCGCCTTATATATTCGCGATTCAGGGCGATTCAATCATTTCCCCCAAATATTCTAGGGTTAGCCACCGACTCTCTCCCCGACTGCTCGTTCCCGTCCCGATTTCTCCTTGCTTCTCGCCGGAGTCGCCATCATTCATCTCGCCGGAGACGCAGAAGGAGTAGCCATCGTTCATCTCCTTGCTTCTCGCCGGAGTCGTCACCGAGTGCTTTATTAGTTGTCGGAGTCGCCATCGTTCATCTCCTTGCTTCTCGCCGGAGTCGACACCGAGTGCTTTATTAGTAGCCTCCAGTATAAGGTGATTTTTTATAATCATTCTTGAAGTTTTGTGTTATTGGTTAAGCCATTTTTTTCAATCATTCATAAGGATAGGATAAAGATGAACTGTTCATCCAGTTCACTGTTTTACAGTGAACTGGATGAACTCTTCATCCAGTTCACTGTTTTACAGTGAACTGGATGAACTCTTCATCCAGTGCACTGTAAAACAATGAACTGGATGAAGCCCAGTTCACTGTTTACAGTGAACTGGGCTTCTTGCAGTTCACTGTTTACATGTGAACTGGGTTGTGTTTAGTTTCTGCTATTATTTTCAAATTCTTGGCTTAATTACTCCTAAAAGGTTTTGCTTGTTTATGCTTGTTATATTGTTTTCATATTGCTATTGTTTTCAGAGGCTATCATCACTGTTTACATATTGTGATTATTTTCAGAGGCTACCATCACTGTTTACATATTGCTATTGTTATACTGTTTACATTTTGCCATAAATAATGCAACGTGACATTATGTCTACTCTTTTTTTCTTAATTACACCTAAAAGGTTTTTTGTTTATGAGTTTGCTTCGTATTATTAGCTATTTAGTTTTGAAAATTAGTTTAGCATCCAACTCTGAAAATGGATGCAAGTGGTTCTGGTTCATCCTCCATCCAATCTAGGATTGATCCATGCTGGAAGTACGTGCGTCAGATTTCTTCCGCCAATAAAAACGACTTGATTTGCATTTTCTGTGATAAAGTCACGAAAGGTGGAATTTATCGTGCTAAACAACATATTGTTGGAGGATTTAGAAATGCAAAAGCTTGTCTCAAAAGCCCCCCACATGTGCGCAACGAAATTCAAGAATATATGGAGAAAAAAGCAAGTGCAAGCAACACGGACAACCCAACATTACCTGACTTTGCAGATATCGATACATTTGGCAGTGATGAAGAAATGGAAGCCAATGTGGGTAAGATTCATAGAAGAGAAGGCTTCTCCAAAAAGCCTCGGACTAAAGGACCAATAGATGTGTTCTTTGCTCCAAAGGTTGGTAATGTAGGGTCCAAAAAAGGAGCTGAACAAAAGATGAAACAAACTTCTATTAATGAAGCTTGCAAGAAGGAGTTGAGAGGGCGAGCTTGTAAACATATAGCTCAATGGATGTACGATGCAGCTATCCCATTCAATACTGTAAAACATCCTAGTTTTGCTATAATGGTGGAATCCATTGGACAGTTTGGAGTTGGATTGAAGCCACCGAGTTACCATGAAGTTCGTGTCCCTTTGCTAAATAATGAAGTCACTGAAGTAAAAGACATGATGAAGACATACGAGGATGAGTGGAGGGTTTTTTGGTGTTCTATTATGGCTGATGGATGGACAGATCGGAAACAAAGAACATTAATTAATTTTTTAGTCAATTCGCCAAAAGGTACATTTTTTCTAGAATCTGTTGATGCATCTAACTACTCGAAGACGGGAGAAAAATTATTTGAATTGCTGGATAGAGTGGTTGAAAGGGTTGGAGAGGCGAATGTGGTGCAAGTTGTTACGGATAGTGCCAGCAATAATGTGCTAGCAGGTAAATTAGTAATTATTCATTACTATTCTTAATCATCTTCAAATTTTATTTTTTGTGTATATGATTGTATGATAATTTAGTACCTAACAAATACTCTAACACTAACAGGTAAATTATTGGAAGCAAAACGTCCAAATTTATATTGGACGCCATGTGCAGCGCATTGTATTGATCTGATGCTGGAGGATATTGGAAAAATGCCCAACATTAGCCGCACACTAAAGAGGGCAATGACCGTAAATGACTATTTATGTACGGCCTGGAGTTGTGAACATGCTAAGGACTTTTACGGGGCAAGTGGATCTTGTTAGGCCCGCTGTGACGAGGTTTGCAACGTCTTTCTTAACTATTCAGAGCATTCATAAGCAGAAAAACAATCTAAGGAAGATGTTTACCTCACCTGAATGGTCTTCGAGCAAGTGGGCAAAAGAAAGCGGAGGTAAACAAGTGCAAAGTATTATATTAATGATTTCTTTTTGGAGAAGTATAATAGATATTTTAAAGATATTTGGTCCTTTAGTCCGCGTATTAAGATTAGTGGACGGTGAGAAAAGACCTGCCATGGGTTATATTTATGAAGCGATGGATAGAGCTAAAAAGGCGATCATTAAATCTTTTAATGAGAAGGAGGACAATTATATGGATGTTCTAAAAATTGTGGATAAAAGATGGGAAAGCCAACTCCATCGACCTCTTCATGCCGCGGGTCACTATTTAAATCCCGAATATTTCTACTATAATCCCACTATTGCAGAAGATGGAGAAATTATGGAGGGCTTATACAAGACAATGCAAAGACTCATTCCAAGTCATGAAGAGCAAGATAAAATTATTGACCAATTAACTCTATATAGAAATGCTGAAGGATTGTTTGGAATGGAGTTTGCAATTCGGCATAGAAAAATTAAGTCCCCAGGTAAATTACACAATATTTAAACAAGTTTGTTTTGATTTTTCAATTTTTAAATATTTACTATCTTAACAGCTGACTGGTGGCAATTGTATGGCGCTTCAACTCCAAACCTCAGAAGATTTGCCATAAAAGTGCTTAGCCTTACATGCAGTGCATCCGATTGTGAGAGAAATTGGAGTTTTTTTGAACATGTAAGCTTTTAAAATTTTTTATCAGTATTTTATATTTTATATATTAAATATAACTTATTTATACGGTTATTGTTTATTGCAGATACATAGCAAGAAAAGAAACAGACTAGCTCAACAACGCTTGAACGATTTGGTATTTGTGAAGTATAATCGAGCGTTGAGACGTCGATATGATGCACGTGATCGCATAGATCCAATTTCATTGACAGATATTGATGATAGTAATGAATGGTTGATGGGTAGAATGGAAGAAGATGATGATGCTGATGCTGAGCGGGAGGACTTGGTGTTTGACGATGAGTTATTAACTTGGGATACAGTTGCTACTGCCAGTGAAGTTGAAGAAGAAATGTATCGCACACGATTAGCGAAAGGAAAAAAACGTAGTTTCTACGAAGACACTTGAAAAAAGAAGCATTTCAAAGATGAAAAGAACTACTTCATTAGTCATTAGAGAGCCTACTACACCGTTAGTCATTAGAGAGGATAATACTGATGATATCGATGAAGAAGAAGTTGAATACAACGAAGAAGAAGAATATAACGATAGTGAAGAAGATGATGAAGACATAGTCTTTTCAGAGGATGAGTAGACATGTGAGTAATAAACTATTTAAATTTCAGAGTACTTTAATTATTTTATTTAAAAATAGTGCATATTTGATTCAAGTTTTATTTATGTTATTGAACTTTGGTGTGCTTATTACATTGTCGTTCATTTTGTTGTGATTTTTCAAGCTAGCATTTTACTCTCGTTTTGCTCAATATAAATTTGGGTGTGTTATTACTTTTTCTATGGTAAGGGTGTTTGATTTATGTTGTCTTTCTGATGTCACGCTTTGAAAGAACATTATAATTTTATTTAGAGGTAATCTAGATGTTGGCCTAAATTGGTGGATGAGTTAGTTCAGTTTTTTGTTCCCAAATTGATATAAAAACAAAAATAGGAAGAACATATGCGAATTGGGCGCCTAATTCGCTCAATTTCAGCGAATTGGGCGCCCAATTCGCTCAATTTCAGCGAATTAGGCGCCCAATTCGCTCAATTTCAGCGAATTGGGCGCCCAATTCGCTCAATTTACTTTTTCCCCACTTTATTGCGCCTCACATGCCTCAGGCGCGCGCCTGCGCCTTGCGCCTCGGTGCGCCTTGCGCCTTTGACAACATAGGAGGCAGCGACTAGAAGAGGTCTCCGGAGGCAGCGACTAGAAGAGGTCGCCGGAGGCAGCGACTAGAAGAAGTCGCCGGAGGCAGCGACTAGAAGAGGTCGCCGGAGGCAGCGACTAGAAGAGGTCATCGGAGACAGCGACTAGGTTGCGCAGCAAGCAGCGGAGAGAAGTAGTCAGCAAACCATGACAGACAGATCGACCACCAAACCAGCAAGAACAGACCACGCAGTTAAACATGCCGTAGTTAGCAGCAAGGAGGCAGAGCGACAAAGCGAGGATGAGGCCAACAAGAAGAGAAAGGAGAACAGGTAGAAGACCGGGCGGTTAGAAGCAGACCGCACCAGCTAGAGGAAAAAGAGGAAGCCGCAACGGACAGGGAGTAGTGTGAAGCGGTTAGAAGAAAACTAACCGAACTGGAGTGGGGTCCACGAGCCAGAGAGAGGAAGGCTATAAAAGGAGGTGAAGGGGAGGAGAGGAGATGGATCCACGGGAGAGAAGTAGGAGGCGGATAGAGAAGAGAAAAGCCGCAACACCGAGCGGTAAGGACCAAGCCGCCCGGTTAAACAGAAAGGACCGAGCGGTTAGTGGAGAAGAAGAGAGCTGGGCGGTTAGACATAGGCTAGAAACCTCCCTCTGATACCATGTAGAGAGTAATGGTCAAACCTTGTATATACTTCTTCATATGTAAAATACAAGAGAGAGTACAAATATATAGGAGAAGAGAAGGAGAAATAATCCTATACAAGGGATGTGAGACTAAAGGAGAAGAAGGAACTGAGCCTATAAATCGGCATTTACATCATTTTTCCCTATATTATCTAACAATATCCATTTAGTATTATTTAGCTATTGTGACTTGTCTCTTTTTTTCAGTGAACATGTATTGATTATTCTCTTAGTTTTAATTTTGTTCCACTCTCTTTATTTGAAATTTTTATCTATAATCTTAAATTGAAATCATTGTAATTGTAGAGAAAACCTCAAACTTGTATATACTATCTCAATAATCAAATACAAGGTATGAATACACATTTATATGAGGGAGAGAGAGAAAAGAGTCTTATACATGATGTCGGCCTAAATAGGAGAAAGGAAGAAAAACAAATAAATGAGCCTCTTTACATGAGCTTTTCCAACACTCCCCCGCAAGCTGGAGCGTACAAGTCGTATGCACCCAGCTTGGACAGAAATTGATAAAATATGGTACTTGGTTGAGCCTTTTGTGAGGATATCAACAACTTGTTCAGTACCCACCTACCCGGAACATGCTTCAATTCTATCTTCTTCATTTGAACTTTCTCCCGGATAAAGTGACAATCCACTTCAATATGTTTCGTTCTTCATGGAGGACTGGATTCTTTGCAATGTGTATAGCCGTTTGGCTGTCGCATAACATGATGGCAGGTGAGAGAAGTTTTACCCCTAGATCGACAAGGAGACTTTCAAGTCAAGTAAGCTCAGAGACATGTGCACACAGCTTATGATTTGCATCCATTGGAGTAGTAGTAGGCTTGCATCCAGAGTAGCCTGCATCTTGAAGGAGATCCAGAAAGTACTTCCTTTGGAAGAGGACAAGCCCTTCCGGTCGTCTCGCGATCTCAAGGTTAAGGAAGTATCGAAGATGCCCCAGATCTTTTGTTTGAAAGACGGAGCTAAGGTGCTGTTTGACCGCTTGGATGCCCTTTGAATCGTCTCCAGTGATTAAGATGTCATCAACATAAACCAACAGAAGAACTGTTCCTGTTGCCTGATGACGTGTGAACAAAGAGAAGTCTGCTGAACTTTGAGTAAAGCCGACTTCCCGGACGGCCTTACTAAACTTGACAAACCATGCCCGAGGGGATTGTATGAGATCATAGATGGACTTTTTAAGATGACAAACTCGGGACTCCCCCATGGTCTCAAACCCGGGAGATTGCTGCATGTACTGTTTCCTAGAGGTTGCCGTTCAGAAACGCATTTTTGATGTCCAGTTGGTGTAAGGTCCATTGACGATGCACAACCACGGAGAGGAGTACACGAACAGTGTTAAGCTTGGCCACTGGAGAGAATGTTTCCTCATAATCGAGACCTTGCTGTTGGGTGAAGCCAGGAGCCACCAGGCGGGCCTTCAGACGGTCAACCATCCCATTAGGAGCTTGTTTGATTACAAAGACCCATTTACACCCAACAAGTGTCTGACCGGTAGGTAGAGGTACCAGGTTCCAGGTCTGATTAGCCCAGAGAGCTGTCATTTCTTCTTCCATGGTCGCCCGCCAGCCAGGATGTTGGAGAGCCTCCCGCACAGAATTAGGTACAAAAATCGAGGATAATGAAGTGACAAAAGTTTGAAGTTGTGGAAATAGGCGATGTAAGGATACATAATTCACCATGGGATCAGCGGTAGATTCTGGTGCCGGATCAGCGGGACGCAGAGCGTCAGAGGTCGAAGCCGACTGCAGTGGGGCAACGAAGGCAGGATGATGACGAGTGTAGACACGTAGAAGAGGTGGCTTGGAAATAGGGGGAGCCTGATCATGAATTCTTGGTGGTGGAGGAGTGGTAATGAGAATGACAGGACGTAGGACGGTTGGTGGTAGAGGTGTAGGATCTGAAGCAGAGAAGAAAGGAAGATCCTCCCGAAAGATAACATCAGTAGAGACAGTCACCTTGCTTGTAGCCAGAGAGTAGCATACGTAGCCTTTCTGAGTCCAGGAATAGCCAACAAAGATGTGTTTGGCCGCCCGGGGATCCAAATTGTCCATGGATGGACCAAGAATGTGAACGTAGCAAGTGCACCCAAAGATGCGGGGTATGAGAGAGAATGTCGGAGTAGAAGGAAACAGGAGGCTGAACGGAGTGACATTGTGGAGTGTGGGGGAAGGAAGACGGTTAATCAGATAGCAAGCCGTCGAAAGGGCAAAGTTCCAGTAAGCTTTGAGAATTTGAAGCATGATGGAGTGAGCCACATCGAGAAGATGTTGATTCTTACGTTCAGCGACTCTGTTTTGTTGGGGGGTATATGCACATGAAGTTTGGTGAATGACCCCAAATTCAGAGCAAAGAGTCGCAAATTCGTGGCTAGTGTATTCGCGAGCATTATCAGTGCGAATAGTTTTGATGTTCGTGGAGAATTGCGTGTGGGTCTCAAGGAGGAAAGCCCGAAAGACACGGGGAAGCTCGGAGCGATCACGAAGTAAGTATAGCCACGTCATTCGAGAGTGATCATCAATAAAAGTTAAAAAATAACAATAACCAGAAATGCTAGTGACTTTGTACGATCCCCAAATATCAGAGTGTACTAAAATAAAAGGAGCAATGCTCCAAGTACAATGAGACGAAAAAGATGAACGAGACTGCATGCCGAAAATACAGGATTCACACTGAAAATGAGGTAGAGATACATCTGGTAGAGCTTTCTGGAGGACTGTTAAAGGAGCATGCCCAAGACGCCAATGCCAATCGACGGAGGAGACGGAAGAGAGGATAGTCGCAGAGTCATCGAGGAGGTAGAGCCCGTTCTGCAGTCGCCCCTTACCAATGATAGTCCGCGTCTGTCGATCCTGTATCAGAAAAGACGAAGATGTAAAGGTTACAGAGCAATTTAAATCAGTAGTAAGGCGACCAACAAAAAACAAATTAAATGGGGAGCCCGGAACATGAAGAGCCGAGCGTAGAGATAGAGAAGAAGTGAGAGGGATATCAGCAGAGCCGGAGACTGGAACAGTGTCCCCATTGGCCACTGTGATACACTTAGGATGAGGAGAATCCAGGTATTGATGTGGTCTCAGAGAGGTGATGTGATGAGTGACACCGGAGTCCAATATCCAACGCAGAATAGTGGAGAGACAAGCGATACCTTCATGTGAGATGGACGCAGCAGAAGCAACGGTGGTAGGTGGGCGACTGAGCAGACCATGAAGCTGTTGGAGCTGAAGGCAGACCTATTCAAGGTCAGTATGAGCGGCGGAGGAGTTGGTGGCAGCAACAGTGGCCTGTGGACGAGGAGGAAGCCCATTCTTGCGATAGCAAGTGGATTCAAGGTGGCCATCCTTACTGCAGAAGGAACACTTTGGTCGAGGCCGACCTCCCCGACCTTGTCCCCGAGAGCATGAACGTCCCCCACGAGCAGGAGGGGGGAGAGGCAGTAAGGGCACATAAGTCTGTTGAAGGAGAGTCGGCGTCGTAGGAGCAGAACAATCAGGAGGTGGTGAGACCTTGAGCAACATGGAACACACATCTGATAGTGATGGGGTAGCAGCAGAGGAGAGGATCTGAGCCTGAATGCTTTGAAGATGAGGTGGTACACGAGCCATCATCATGAAAACACCGACAGCTTCTTTTTTAGCATGTTGTGCAGCGAGATCTTGCGTAGGAGGTTGATGTTGAATCCATGCTTCAACCAGAGTCTTGGCCCGAGCAACAAAGGAGGTGAGGTCGACGGCCCCGCCAACATCAAGGGTCTGAAGATCTGTGATGATGTCATATAGGTGCTGGAGACTATCTTTGCCGGAATATAGAGACTAGAGCTCATCCCACATTGCCTTGGCCGTTTCGTGATACATGACCATGCGGTAGGGTTCGCCCTCAAGGTAGTTGAGGAGCCACATCTGAACCCGACCATCGTTGCGCAACCAATCTTCAGTAGGAGCAACAGGAACATCTTGGGTCAAGTGATGTAGAAATCCTTTGGACTGAAGTACGCGGCAAACAGAGTGTACCCACTCCACAAAGTTCTTCTTCCCGGCTAAAGAAATAGTAGTAATCCGCAATTCATCATGAAGTTCAGGGGCAAGGGCCGAGCGGTTTGCAGAGGAGGAAGCCGCCTGTCCGGTAGAATCAAGAGAGGACCCCATGCCGAGGCGGGCAGGAGGCTAGACCGGCGGTAAGAAGACCGCACGAGCAGAACATCGAGCAGGAGGCCGCACGAGCAGAACAACGAGCAGAACAGCAAGCATGAGGTCGCACGAGCTGAGGCGAGACCGCGCGAGCAGAACAACGAGTAGGATGCCACACGAGCTTTGGGGAGACCGCGCGAGCAGAACAACGAGCAGGAGGCCGCACGGTAACCCGAGCAAGAAGACCGCACGGTCTTGGTGACAACACACAAGCGACAAGGCAACGAAACTACTGCGACCAGAATGAGGAGCGGTTAGCTGGGTGAAGCTGCCGCGACTAGAGTAGAGGAGAAACTGCACGGTCATAGTGATGACACACCAGCGGCAAGGAGGATGCCGCGACCAAAATGCGGAGCCCGTATTAGAGGGGAGTAGCCACTGGCGATGAGACAAGTCGCAATGACTAAGCAGAGAAGAGGCCGCGCGAGACGTCCGCACGGTCACGGTGAGCACACCAGCGGCAAGGGAAGATGCCGCGACCTTGATGCGGAGCTCGCAACGATTAGGGAATCCGCATCGACTAAGGGAACAAATCGCGGCGAGAAGAGAAGTCGCGGCGAGCAGGGAGGAGAGCAGCGAGAAGACAAGACCTCGACTGGTAAACAAGGAGACCGCAGCGAGTAGCGACTAAGAGAAGTCGCGGCGAGCAGGGAGGAGAGCAGCGAGAAGAAAAGAACTCGGCCGGTAGACAGGGAGACCGCACCAAGTAGAGAGGAAGCGGGTAGCTGGGATGAAACCGCGCGAGCAGAGGGAAACAAGGGAGGGAAGACCCCACCTGATAGAAAGTTATAAAAGGGAGGAGAAGAGGAAGAAAAAAAGAGGTGGAAGCCACGAGAGAGAAAAAGACTGGGGAAGCGGTTAGAGAAAAAACTTAACTGCGCGGGAAGCCGCGGTTAGGCAGAGAGCTAACCGCACGGGAAGGCGGTTACAGAAATTCTAACCGTGAGGAGAACCGTTTTCCTCTGATACCATGTAGAGAAAACCTCAAACTTGTATATACTATCTCAATAATCAAATACAAGGTATGAATACACATTTATAGGAGGGAGAAAGAGAGAAGAGAGTCCTATACATGATGTGGGACTAAAGAGGAGAAAGGAAGAAAAACAAATAAATGAGCCTCCTTACATGGGCTTTTCCAACAGCAATCAACAGTCATTTTAGTGTAAGCTTGAAATTAGTTTATTGATGCGACTTAGACTTCATTTGGTTCGGTGTTTGGAGCAGTCGGCAGGAGGAGACCGGCAAATGCTCAAAACGGAGGGGGGAGGCCGCAACTCGAAATGGAGCGGTTTGCTCCATTTCTCAGGGCGCGGCGGGAGGAGACGCGGCAAACACTGCCGTTGGGCGTTTGGTTACCCTCCTTGCGGCGGCGTTTCCCGCAAACGCGGCCTCCAAATGACGCGCCAAATGAAGCCTTAGTGTTGGATATCATTGCATGATGATTCATTTAGTTGCATTACAATTTAGGGTAAGTGCTATTCCTATTCATTGATTGTGTGTTTGTATTTCTCATATAGTTAACGTCGAGTCTTATAGCCTTGTCTCACGTTAGACTATCAACTAAGTTGTTAAAGATGAAAGGCGCATTAGGTCGCAAAAGAGTCTAGGGTTTCAGTGCCCAGTTTACTTCAAATATCTCAGCCAGCACGACTTTCTCATCTTTCAACTAAGTTGTTGGAAACTGCATCCTCAGTGCTCATTATCATCTTGAAACATTGCATGCAGATAGGTGGTACACTATCATTCAACACTGTATTTAGGGTTTTGACTGTACCATGAAAAAACTTGCGGAAAGTAGTTTTTTTCCTCCATAAACCTGAGAAATGGTTTCACTTTTAATGCTTTATTTATGATTGCTTTTACATCTTTTGTCTTCAATACTTCATCCACTTGGTTTTGATATTATTTGGTAAATGAAATGCTCAAATAACATAAATCAGCTACAATTATCTGTAACATTGTTTGCAGTGATATGGCTACCACATTTTATTTATTCATTTTGCAGCTAGTTCAGTAATTTAGGTTATAATATTCCTAAATTTTATATTTTTGTTTCAGCAAGTTCAAGGATATTTATGATGAAGACTACTTTATTACAACTCTACAAAATGATGTACGGGTTGTTGACAAAGTTCCAGAATATATAATGGAAAGGTTTGGCCATAATATGAGCAATGTTTACAACTTCAAGATAAAAGCTTGGTCTTCTATTCGATATTACAGGGATGTGGTTCGTCCAAAGTTAATTGAAGAAAAGTAAGTTAAAATTAGGGTTTAAATTTCTGTTTTTTTTGGCCATAATATGAGCAATGTTTACGACTTCTAGATTAAATTTCGTTTATTTTGGAACACCTGGATTATTTTCTTCTCAGATATGTTTATTGGTTAACTTCTTCATAAGATGTTATTGACTATAAGATGCTTTCGGTTATTCTAAACTTTATTTTACATTTGTAAAATGTTGTTAGTACATCTGTTCTAGAATTTTTTTGGATTAGTAGACATTCATATTAATACAAGCTGTAATCAGAGTCATTTCAGAAATTATAGGAAATGGTCTTATAGAGTAGAGGGATATTAAAACTCTCTCTAATTTTGGGGCTAAGGTAAAATAATTTTGGCTTGATGTATATAAGTTATGATATTTCTTCTGTTGCACCGGCAATTGTTGGAGACAAGGTGGTGGTTTGGGGAATGCGTGGGGAAGTACAAAGTCACCTGCACGGGTAGGTGAAAAATCTGTTTGGGGGAGAGGTACTTTAGAGCATTATTGGAGTGGAAACTGGGGTGTTAAATCGAGTGGGGTGAGCCGTGTGGTAATGATTGGGGTGTTGAAATGAGGGGGTTTTCGATGCAGGGAAATTTGAAGGTGCTTCTCGCGAGGTAGAGGGCTGCGATAGTGACCGCGGGAGTTAGGGCCAGGTTTTGGGAATGACAATGCATACGAGATTTGTTGCTGAATTTGGGAAAATATAGTCCGTTGAAGCATGGTTGTCTTCTTGAAGAGGGAAGACTGACACATTGTAACCATGTATCCTACTTTCCATCACGCGTATATCAACTAGGTGAGCATCAATGACATCAAAACTTACGCGCATGAAGGTCGTTACTTTGTCAAGTTAAATGATGGTTGTTGGTCATGGTTTGGTCATACAACATGTAGGTGGCGTGAGTTGGAGGGATCCCTATAACCGAGCATGACAACCTGCTGTTACGACATGCCAGACCATTGTGCATAATACAAAGGACATGAGGGTGGATGAAGTGGAATACTTGGATAGAATCAGAGAGATAAGCTCACCACCAGACACAATGTCGATTACAACCCGAGAGGCCGACAACCAAAATACCCAATATGAGATCCTTAAGCATAACATGTCTCCCTCTCATATATACTTCTTAGGCATGCAAAATAAGGATAATTAAATATTGCATTCAAAATTACGAGGAACTAGTAAACATCATCCCTAGATGCCTGTGCACATTTGTAGTATACTTGTATGGTCCTAGGTTACCTTTGTCGAACTAGCTTGCATATATTTTACAACTATTGACCCATGAAACTAGGTTCTATTACACGATATTGAATTAAAGTGATGTTAGAAGTATTTTCAGCCCTCATAATATTCAAGCTTCGCGAGGCTCCATGAATTTTATGGATCTAATGAACTTGGGATTCAAATTTCGTGGTGTGCTATGGAGCGACTTGAATGTAGAAATGTGATAGACATCATGAATTCATGTTCCACTGGAGGTCACAGATGATAAGCAATCTGCTTGATTCACACTTTACTTTGATAGAGTTCATAAAATTTAGGCGAGAGTTTATTGGTTCCTTTTTTGGTGGGATGTTAGTGATGTGGGCGTAGTCGTAACCCATACCCAATCGCCTTCCTTGTATTGCACATTGTGATGGAGCCCATCATAATGTTATTTCATGCGGTTTTGAACCAATAGTAAAATCTCGCGAGCCATATCAAGGATAATATCACTGTAGAGAAGTCCTTGATGAATGCCTTCGTGATGCATCCTCTGCCGCATTCAAATATGCATGACCTCATCAAGCGTCATGAATTTTTTATTTTTATGCACTTATTTATGGTTCTATATTTCTTGCACGCCTTGTTTTTATTTAAGAATGTTTGGCTCGTCGGTTTGACCGGCCGATGAGACCCTGAATAAATATGTCCGGTAATTTAGGTAGTTAGAACAGTAAAGACAAACTTAAATTATTTATAGATGCATAAATATTAAGAAGAGAGAAATTCAAGATTTAAAAATACCCAATATATTCATTATAACAAGATTTCCATCCAAAAGGATATTCAAAGCTTTACTTGGAAAAGAATTTTCTGAAGATTGTTATTTGGACGGTAAATTTCGAGCATGAGAATTAAATAGGCTTAAAACAATTTTGAAAGGCAATGATGGAGCATGAGAATTAAATAGGCATAAAATTTTTTGGAAAAGCATTGATTGGAAAGATAACCAGTGAAATCTCATTTAAAAGGACCGAAGATAATAAAGAATTGGGAACCGGATTGAACAGAGGAACGAGATATCACTCGTTCCCTCTGTATTGCCAGCACCAGCCTACTTTCCGCAAGCCACCGACCCCTTGAATCTACCGCCTTAGCCTCCGCCGGAAGCTCTTGTGAGTTTCAGAACATTGCGGCCTTTCATTCCTGCTGCACACCGACCGCGACTGCGGGCGTAGTGCCAATCCCGCTCCCCTGAAAGCTTCTAGCGCCCGACCAATTTGCTAGGTCGCCGTCGACCGCGCCATCGACTCCGACGACCATCCCGACTGGCGTCCACGTCAACTCCTTTGTCCGTCAGTCGGCCGTGAGCTTCTGCACGATTTTTCCCTGATTGACGTTGACTTCAACCTTGCTATTCCATCATCGTCCGCTGTTGATCTTCCCTAGCGCCGTATGGGCTTGAACCGGGTTTATCCCCCTGGGTAATCTAACAGTCTCTTGCTAATCATGTTGGGTTAATTTTATGCGTTCTAATTAATTAATTTGAGCTTGCCCGAACGTTCAGCCGCCTTTAGTACCGTATTTCATAAATTGTTGTTTTATTGCCGTGGATCTACAACTCGCCACGATTCAACTCGTTAGACTCTTGAGAGAGTTTCTCTCAAATAACGATCAACGGATTTGCGAACTTCAATGTTGGAAAGTGACTTTGCGCGTGAAAGCTCGATTTGGCTCGCTCGATCTCTTTTAATTTTTTTTTAAATTCACTTATTTTCAAAACCCTAATTTTATTTTATAACAAATAAAATATTTTGCTTAAAAAATATTTAATTTTTGAAAACCTAATTTGAGTATACATCACTTCAACACGCACAAAGGAGGAAGTATAAGCTAGTAGGTATGGAGGATCCCAACCAATAATCAACTTAAGCGGTGTCGTCTACATGGCAGTGTGATAAGATGTGTTGTAATAATATTCAACTCAAGCTAACGAACCTTCCCATTCCTTAGGCTTGTCTCCTGTGAAACATCATAGATACATGTCCAGGATGCGATTGACCATTTCCGTCTGTCCATCCAATTTGGGGGTGATATGCGGATACCATTGCCAATGTTTTTCCGTTGAGGCAAAACAACTTATGCCAGAAATGACCAGTAAACATTTAATTCCTTACGTGAATGGATTCAGGAAGCCCATGGACACAAAATTTGTTCAAAGAATATCCGTGCCACCCCTATGGCCTTGTATGAGTGAGCCAGGGGTATGAACTGAGTTGATTTGGAGAGTTGGTCAACCACGACCATGATTAGTGTCTTCCCTTGATCATGCAATTCAGTGTGCCTACCTTGTAATCCACATAAAAGTAATATCCAAACAACTTGTTTACCAAATGTTGTTGAGTTCGTGCGATCAACTTTTGCTCCAAGAAGTATTTTAAGCATGATCAATGTGAATGTGAATTTAACCTTCACCCCACAAGTAAGGTGCCACTGCTGTACACTTTTGCTAACCCTATGAGTTCATGTTCATATGCAAACAACTTATGGTGTTGGATGACAAGCTGGCGACTGAAAATTGTAATGGGTTGTTTATCCTGTTTACCCCCATTCAATCCCCCCTGACCCTTATGCTTCACAGTCAATTTCAAATTCCTTTGAAAATCTAGAAGTCCCAGAGCTATTGTCTGATTAGAGCTGTCACGGTTCCGGTTCGATTCCGGTTCTACTAAAACAATGAACCAAACCGTTAAAGTTACAGTTCTTCAAATTAGATCCAAAACTTTACTTGGTTTGACTGGTTCCGGTTCTAATTCCGGTTCCAACATAATTTTTGCAATCGTCATGTCAACGGTTGCAGTTACGGTTTAACAAGAACCAAAACAAAATCGGTCACTAACGGTCAATGTTTTAAATATCGGATGTCAGACACATATCAGATTGTGTTTTTAAATGTCGGATGTCGGAAGTCGGAGACATGTCGGGGATATTTTAAAATATCGGATTTTCATATATTATAAATAAAATTTTTATTTAATGTATACTAACTATAATTATATGTTATAAAAATAAAAAAATAATATAACAAATAGATAAAAAATGAGTCATTTATATTATGAAATAAATTTAAATAGTATCTAAGAAAAAAATATTATTAACAAATACAAAATGATACATTGTAAAATATATTTAATACTATACACTAATTTTATTTTGATAACAATAAGTTTATTGCAAATTAAAAAGATTTAAAAGTTAAAAATACTTGATTTATTATAAGTTTTTTCAAACTTATAAATTTATATTAAAAATATGAAACAATCACCTAGGTTAAAAATTTTATAATATGAAATTAAAAATTTGTGAAATAATTATGCAAAATTGATTGTAAGAATAAAACGTTAAAAATTTGAAATAATAAGTTTAATCGATTTAAACATACATAATATAGTATCCATAGGTGATTTAAACATATGATGTTTGTCTGCAAATATAACATAAAATAAAATAGCGGGTGATATATTTAAAAGTCGTATCGGCTGATATATCGGAAAAGATCGGACATGTCGGTCTATATTTTACAAAAGGACATAATCTATTATTTTGAGAAAAACATATCGTTTTCCTCTAAAAAATGACATGTCGGGAGACATGTCGGACATGTCGGAGGACATTTAAAACAATGCTAACGGTTCAGTTTGGTTCTATGCGGTTCGGTCCGGTTCTAATCGGTTTCAACTAAAATCAAAATCAAATTTGGCGGAATGAAATAAAAGTGGTCTGCAAAAAAACTCAAAACAATATCGAAATAGAAATAATTAAGTTGCGCATTCTTCGACGGTCTCTTCCACGATCGGTGAGCTAGTATTCGTCACCTTCTTACGTGTGTAGACTCGCCATGACGTCTAGTCGGCTTGCGCACGCCTCGTCGACATGTTTCTGTGGTTCAGTCCGGTTCCAATCGGTTCCAACTAAAATCAAAACCAAACTTGACAGAATGAAATTAAAGTGGTCTGCAAATAGCAAAACTCAAAATAACATCGAAATAACAATAATTAAGTTGTGCTCTTCCATGATCAGTGAGCTAGTATCTGTCGCTTTCCTACGCGTGTAGACTTGCCACAAAGTCTAGTCGGCTTGCGCACGTCTCGTCGACATGTGCAACTGTAACAATCAACTATAATTAGTTTTGTTTTTTATGATTATTATTAAATAGTAATTGTATACCTTCTATATTTTTAAAATAAAATTATTTAGAAAAAGATGAGTAAAATTGAAAATACATTATATAACTGTATAAAAATCAAATTGCACTTCAAAAACCGATTTCAAACCGCACCAATATCAAACCATACCACATGGTTTTGGTGCGGTATGGTTTTGTTCATTACAATCGACCCCCTTTGGTGCGATTATGATTTGGGTTCAAATTGCACCATAAACCCTGTTTTTCTTAAGGAAAGTCCATAGCAAAAATTCATTATAGATAGATTATAAAATAATAACAATATAATAATGTTGAACCGTGAACCCAAAAACAACATTTTTACATTACACTAAGGAGCCTCTATATATAGAGGGATTACAAGGAGGAATAATTAATTAATAAATGCATTCAACATAAATATAGTCTAATAAATGCATTCAACATAAATATAGTCTAATAAATGCATTCAACATAAATATAGTCTAACACTCCCCCTCAAGTTGGGCGAGTGATGTTGATCATGCCCAACTTGTCCACAATCGTGTCAAATAAGTTCCCACTCAATCCTTTGGTGAGGATGTCTGCTAGCTGCCTGTTGGAGGGCACAAAGGGAGTACACACAATCCCTTTCTCAATGTTCTCCTTGATAACATGTCGATCCACCTCGATATGTTTCGTCCGGTCATGTTGAACGGGATTGTGTGCGATACTGATGGCAGACTTGTTGTCACAATACAGCAGGATGGGTCCATCCTCCGCAAGACCAAGATCACACATCAAGGCCCGAAGCCATAAGCCTTCGCAGACACCCTCAGCGAATGCTCTGAACTCGGCCTCAGCACTGGAGCGTGCCACAATTTGTTGCTTCTTGCTCCTCCAAGTAACAAGGTTGCCTCCAACGAGAGAACAATATCCGGATGTTGACCGCCTATCGTCCACAGACCCTGCCCAATCAGCATCAGTGTAGACTTCAACCTTTAGACCGGTGTTTGGGACAAACAAGATACCCCTTACTTGTGAAGACTTGAGATACCGTAGAATTATGTGTGTAGCATCCATGTGTCGGGTCTTGGGAGCATGTATGTACTGACTCACAATACTCACGGTATAGGAGATATCTGGGCGAGTATAAGACAGGTATATCAACCTCCCCATCCGGTCTGCAATCTTTGTCTGAACCCATCGGTCTGATCCGGTCTGATGCATCGGTTCAATGTCTGCTCTCTGCATGCATGCATGCCCCAATCCGGTGATTTGCGGTTCAATCGGTCTGCATCCGGTCTGCATCCGGTCTGCATCCGGTCTCCGCCTCTGCATCCGGTCTGCATCCGGTCTGCATCCGGCATCGCATCCGGTCCGCATCCGGTCCGCCCGCATCCGGCATCCTGCATCCGGCCCGCATCCTGGCCGCATCCGCTCTGCCCGCATCCGGCCCGCATCCGGCCCGCATCCGCTCCGCATCCGCTCCGCATCCGCTCCGCATCCGCTCCGCATCCGCTCCGCATCCGCTCCGCATCCGCTCCGCATCCGCTCCGCATCCGCTCCGCATCCGCTCCGCACTCGGTCCGCATCCGCTCCGCATCCGCTCCGCATCCGCTCCGCCCCATCTTTTCATGGAGATCTAAAGTGTACTTTTGTTGAGAAATGAAGATCCCCTGCTTGGATCTGGCAACCTCTATTCCCAAGAAATACCTGAGTTTTCCCAGGTCCTTGACCTCAAACTCTCTAGCTAGCTTCTGTTTCAAATTTTGAATTTCTTCAACATCATCACCTGTTATGACAATATCTTCAACATACACAATGAGAACAGTAAATTTTCCAAGTCTACGTTTGATGAACAAAGTGGTCAGCATTGCTCTGATAGTATCCCAATGACACCATAGCCTTGTGGAACCGGCCAAACGAAGCTCTTGGGGACTGCTTCAGCCCATATAGAGCCTTTAACACTCTACATACTTTTCCTGCAGCAACCGGAGTAAGACCCGGAGGGATAGACATATAGACCTCTTCCTCCAAGTCACTGTGGAGGAAGGCATTCTTCACATCCAACTGTAATAGGTCCCAATGTTTGCAAGTAACAAAAAGTAAGACCCTGATAGTATTCATTTTGGCCACCGGGGCAAACGTCTCCTGATAGTCGATGCCATGAGTTTGAGTATAAACCCTTGCAACCAACCTCGCCTTACACCTTTCAACAATTCCTTGTGGGTTCTGTTTCACTGAGAACACTCATTTGCACCCAACAAGTTTATTTTCATAAGGAAGAGGAACTAAATCCCATGTATGGTTCTTCTCCAGAGCCTGCATTTCCTCAACCATCGTCTCACGCCACATAGGGATTGCTAGAGCCTGTTGCCATGATACAAATATAGAAGCAGTAGAAAGGGAAGAGACAAAAGACTTGTAGGAGGTAGAAAGAGAAGCATAAGATACATAATTTGATAGAGGATGATGAGTACAAGACCAGATACCTTTTCGAAGGGCAATCGGGAGATCGGAAGGCCCTGAGTCAGGATCCACTGACTGTTCTGGTAGCATGGCAGGAACTTGTGTGTTTGGTCTCGTGATACGCCGAGTATATACCTGTAAGGTCGGGTGTGAAGGTATGGAGGAAGATGGAGACATAGGGGAGGAGCTCACCACTACTGGGATAGAAGGACTCACTTTTATTGGTAGGGTCTCCCCCTGAAGTGAGGGATACGGTGGAGGTACGGGCAGGGAGACAGAGGGAACACCCGAAGAGGGGGAATCAGAGAGAGGGTAGTAGGACTCAGATTCACGGAATGTGACGTCCATACTGACAAAAACTTTTTGGTAGGTGGGTGAAAACACTTGTATCCTTTCTGTGTAGGAGAGTAACCAATAACGACACGCTTGAGAGCACGAGGGTCCAGTTTGGAGGGGCGCGGTTGGTGTATGTGAACAAAGCAAACACAGCCAAACACCTTAGGAGGAAGCCGTGGAGGGGGCACCCGGAGAGTATCAAGGGGGATAGAGGTCCCAAGGACACGCGTGGGCATTCGATTGATGAGGTACGCAGCAGTCAGAACAACATCTCCCCAATAGAATTTTGGGAGATGCTTGGTGGACAAGAGACAACGAGCAACCTCCAGAAGGTTGCGATTTTTCCGCTCAGCAACACCATTTTGTGCTGGGGAATAAGCACATGTAGTCTGGTGGAGGATGCCGTTATCTGCAAGATAGGTCTCAAACTGTGAATCCATGTATTCGCGAACATTGTCGCTGCGAAGAATTTTAATTTTGGATTGAAATTGGGTAGATACCATGCTATGGAAACGTCGAAAAACAGAGAAGACATCACATTTGCGATGTATCAAGTACAACCATGTAGTACGAGAGAAACAATCAATAAAAGTAACAAATCACTCACAACCAGAAATTGAAGGAACACGGCATGGATCCCAGATATCAGTATGAATAACAACAAAAGGGATAGAACTAGGCAACAAAACATTCGTAAATGAAGTACGATGATGTTTGTTTAGACTACAGACATCACACACAAAAGTCTCAAAAATAACAGTAGACAGAGCAGGAAATAATAACTTCATAACAGAGATAGAGGGGTGGCCTAGGCGACAATGCCAGGAGTACAAAGGGTGGGTAGTGCTGCTCAGATCTTTCAGTTGCGCCGCAGAATCAGCTTACGTTGGCAGGGTGATCGTCCACCTTCCCCGTACTACTTGGAGTTCACACAACTTTATCAAGAGTATGATCATTTTGACCCTCTTGTCTTTGTTAGTCCTATTGATGAGACGATGGTTCTGACCAGGGATGACCGTAATCGCATCTTTGAATTCCTTCATGGCTTGCATCGTGACTTTGACCAGATCAGTGTTCAGATCCTAGGACGACCATCGATACCTTCTCTTCCTGAGGTCTACAGCATAGTACAACAGGAGTTTGATCGTCGTCAGACCCTTCTCCCTTACCCTGTGCCGGAAGGATCTGCTCTGGCCGCTACCACCCCCTCTCTTCTTGGTACTTGGCCATCCCGGGATCTCAAGCTGAAGAATTCTGATAAGGATCATCTTCTATGTGATTATTGTGGCAAGAATCGCCACACTCGGGATATCTGCTTCAAGCTTCATGGATTCCCAACCCCCAGGGGGGGTGCTCCACCTCGTGGAGGTCGTGGTTCTGGACGCTTCTCAGGTCGTCATGCTGCTCCGCCCCGTACGACCCATCTTACTGATGCTACTACAGATATCTCCCCTGGCTACTTTGGTGTTGATGCTTCTGCCACTCCTGGTGGTTTTACTGCGGATGAAATGTTGGCTCTCCAACGCATTATGCAGGAAATGTCTACTGAGCCGTCTTCCTCAGCCTCGTCCTCCTACGCTCACACGGGACTGCCAGGGGAGATATCTGTAGTAGCATCAGTAAGATGGGCCGCACGGGGCGGAGCAGCATGACGACCTGAGAAGCATCCAGAACCACGACCTCCACGAGGTGGAGCACCCCCCCTGGGGGTTGGGAATCCATGAAGCCTGAAGCAGGTATCCTGAGTGTGGCGATTCTTGCCACAATAATCACATAGAAGATGATCCTTATCAGAATTCTTCAGCTTGAGATCCCGGGATGGCCGAGTACCAAGAAGAGAGGGGGTGGTAGCGGCCAGAGCAGATCCTTCCGGCACAGGGTAAGGGAGAAGGGTCTGACGACGATCAAACTCCTGCTGTACTTTGCTGTAGACCACAGGAAGAGAAGGTATCGATGGTCGTCCCAGGATCTGAACACTGATCTGGTCAGTCACGATGCAAGCCATGAAGGAATTCAAAGATGCGATTACGGTCATCCCTGGTCCGAACCATCGCCTCATCAATAAGACTGACAAAGACAAGAGGGTCAAATGATCATACTCTTGATAAAACTGTGTGAATTCCAAGTAGTACGGGGAAGGTGGATGGTCACCCTGCTGAAGTAAGCTGATTCTGCGGCGCAACTGAAAGATCTGAGCAGCACTGCCACGGCGGGAGTAAGTAGACTCCGTACGACGCCAAATATCGGCAGCATTGTCAAGAAAGAGGTAGTTGCGGACAATGGACTCCTGCATCGAGTTGGTAAGCCAAGACATAACCAAGGAATTCTCAGATTCCCACTGCTGCCAGTCGGGGGAAGTCCTATCTGGTTCCTTCATTTGGCCCGTGACATAGCCAAAGAGACGCCGACTTTTGAGCGCCAGAGTGATGGAACGGGACCATGAGAAATGATTGCAGTCATCAAGGCGGATAGTAGTGATCTGAGGAGTATTATGGTCGGTGGTTCCATGGAAAAAAACCGACGGAGGAGGGCCACCGGAACCAGGAGCCGGAGTAACTTCGGTAAAAAGAGAGGGAGAAGCCGGAGAAGCCGCTCCACTAGAACCCATTGCGCAGGAATACAAATCCCTCAAGGGGGGGGGGGGGAGTCCGGAAGAGAAATCCGGAGAGGTAGACAACCCATGAATTAGGGCATCAAGAGATGAAAGGTAGGGGAGAAAGAATCCACCCGTAGAAAACCATCATGAAGGATGGATGGCGCCGGAGGAAGCATAAAAAATCACTGCATAAAGGGTTGGCGCCAGAAGAAGCAGGAGAAGGGGCGGGAGAAGGCGGCGGAAGAGGCGGCCGAAGTCGCTGACTGTGACGCTACGAGCCACGAAGGCTTTGGCTGCGGAGTCGGAGACCGGCGGGCTGCGGAGTCGCGGGCTGTGGAGGAGGCGGGCGACTGGCGCGCGGCGAGCGGCGGGGCTGCGAAGTCGGAGACGCTGGGCTACAAAGTCGCGGTCTGCGGAGGATTAGGGTTAGCGGAACACGAGTACCTCTGATACCATGTTGAACCGTGAACCCCAAAACAATACTTTTACATTACAATAAGGAGCCTCTATATATAGAAGGATTACAAGGAGTGTTACGGGATTTGGGATTACAAGGAGTGTTACGGGATTTGGGAAGAAAATACTGAGTACCTCATATGGAGGTCTCACCCTTTATTTATAACAAAGTGGAAATATAACCTTAGCGGTACATAGTGTGAGACTAATGTAAATGCGTCTAATAACACTCCCCCTCAAGTTGGATCGTGGGAATTTCGCAGGCCCAACTTGTTACATATATAGTTCATTCTAGTTCTCGTAACCCCTTTCGTAAGAATGTCTGCAACTTGGTCACCGGTCTTCACATGCTTTAAAGAAATAAGGCCTTCTTCATACTTCTCTCTAACAAAGTGGCAGTCGACCTCTATGTGCTTCGTGCGCTCATGAAACACGGGATTAGTGGCTATCTGGATTGCAGCTTGATTGCCACACCATAGAGGAGTGGGATCTTGAACGGGATACCCAATTTCACAGAGAATCTGCCTCACCCACATGATCTCAGCAACAGTGTGGGCCGTAGCACGATATTCTGCCTCTGCACTAGATCTGACAACTGTGGTTTGTTTCTTGCTCTTCCAGGAGATGAGATTACCACCCATGAAGACAGTGAATCCCGTGGTTGACTTTCGAGTGGCTAAGCATCCTGCCCAGTCAGAATCACTGTATGCCTCTAGATTGGAATGACCTCGACTCTTGTATGTAATTCCCAAATCAGGATCCTTCTTCACATATCTGACAATCCGAAAAACATAATCCCACGGAGACATAGTTGGGGTCTCCATGAACTGACAGACCTTATTTACCGCGCACGCAATGTCTGGACGAGTCATGGTAAGGTAGTTTAATTTTCCAACTATTCGACGGTATTTCTCTGGTGAATCAAACAGTTTTCTTTCGGCATGAAGACTCTTTTCTCCTGGTTCCAGTGGGGAATCCATATGACCACAGTTAATCATCCCAAGGTCAAATAGAAGATCGAGAGCATATTTGCCTTGACAAATAAAGAGAGAGTGGTCATCTTGAGTCACCTCAATCCCAAGGAAATACCGCAATGTGCCCAGATCTTTTGTTTGGAAATTAGAGTGTAAGAATGCTTTGAGATTTGATATTCCTTCAGAGTTGCTGCCTGTGATAACAATATCATCAACATATACCAGTATCAGAATAGTACCAGCCGAGGAGTTCTGATAAAAGAGAGAGGAGTCTTTAGTACTCTTGGCAAGCCCGAACTGGGTAACAACGGCTTGAAACCGAGCAAACCAAGCTCGAGGGGATTGCTTCAATCCATATAGGGAGGCGAGGAGACGACACACCTTGACACGCTCCCCCTCAGCAACGAACCCAGGTGGTTGCTCCATATACACTTCTTCATCCAGGAGCCCATGGAGAAAAGCATTCTTGATATCCAACTGGTGTAACGCCCACTGGTGGAAGGCGGCGAGAGAAAGGAGGATGCGAAGAGAGGACGTCTTCGCAACCGGAGCGAATGTTTCATCATAGTCCACGCCATAGGTCTGAGCATAACCTTTGACAACCAACCGAGCTTTCAGGCGGTCCAGAGAACCGTCCGCATGTACCTTGACAGAATAGATCCATTTGCATCCAATTGTCTTCTTGCCGGAAGGTAAGGGAACCAGATCCCATGTATGATTCTGTTGGAGAGCATTCAATTCATCATGCATGGCTGCCACCCAACCAGGATTGGACTTAGCCTCCGCCACAGTAGAGGGTAGACGATAGCGATCAAGAGTCGAGTGCATCGCTATATGAGATGCAGACAAGCCCTGGTACGAGCTCACATAGAGTGGTTGCTCCCGACACGCCCAAACTCCTTTTCGGAGTGCAATAGGAACCTCTGGGCTGGTTGACGTAACAGAAGTAGGGACAGGAGCAGGATCTTCCGGAGGAACAGTCGGCGTATTAGCGGTAACCGAGGTAGGCATAGGTGGTGGCACCACTGTACTATCAGAAGAGCGACGAGAGTAAACCTGCCCCCACACAGAGGGGAGAACAGATTAGTCGGTGAAAGGATAGCAGGGTCGGGCCTAGGGACCAAGAGAGTATCAAGAGAGGGATCAGGATGGGAGGATCCAGGGAAGGGATACGGGTCGGTCTCCCGTAAGACGACATCAACGGAAAGAATGTATCGACGGAGATCAGGAGAGTAACACCGATATCCTTTGGTGGTCCGAGAGTAGCCGAGGAAGATACATTTCAGGGCACGAGAATCAAGTTTGGAGACAGAGGGACGAGCGTCCCGAACATAGTAAACACACCCAAAGACCTTCAAGGGAAGGGGGTGACCGTGATGGTCATGATAAAGAGTGTGGTAGGGTGTCTCCTCCTGAAGGATGTGAGTGAGAAGATGATTGATAAGATAGGCAGCCGTGAGTACAACATCCCCCCAGAAGTGGTTGGGGACGTGTCGGTGGTGAAGAATTGCCCGGGTGACTTCAATGAGATGCCGATTCTTGCGTTTGGCAACACCATTCTATTGAGGGGTAGCCGAGCAACTAGTTTGGTGGATGATGCCTTTGTCAAAAAGAAAGAGAGACATGGACCGAGACAGGTATTCTCGACCATTATCAGTACGGAGACACTTAATACGAACATAAAATTGAGTAAATATTTAATTCCATAAATGCTAAAAAATTGAAGGTAGCTCAGAACGATTTTTCATTAGATACACCCAAGTTGTTCGAGAAAAATCATCAATGAAAGTGACATAATACTTGTGCCCTAACAACGTAGGAACAGGGCACGGTCCCCAAATATTTGAATGAAGTAAATCAAAAGGTACAGAAGCACGAACATCAAGACGAGGACTGTAGCTAACTCTGTGGAGTTTAGCAAACAAACAAGACTCACAATTGAGATGGGAAACTTTCCCAAGCTCAGGATACAGACGACGCATGACCTGCATAGACGGATGACCATGACGATAATGAAGATCCAGGAATTCGGTGGAGGTCACGAAGCAAGCAAAGTGGGATACTTCATCCAGGACATAGACACCACCACGCAGCTTCCCTCTACCAATAATACGGCTCGTCGTCTGTTCCTGAAAAATGCAACCAGAAGAGGTGAATATAGCAATACAATTTAAATCAGTTGTAAACTTACTAATAGACAAGAGATTGTAGGTAGATTGAGGGACAAGCGCCACTGAGGAGAGTGGCATATCAAGTGTCACATTGCAGCTACCAAACCCAACAATAGGGACAGTGGAGCCATCTACAACAGTAATCGAGGCTCTACGATGAGGTTTGTATGAGTGTAAGATACCTGAGGAACTAGTCAGGTGATCAGAAGCGCCAGAATCAACTAGCCACTGGACCAGCCGTTGTGAGGTACAAATATGCTGAATGGTTTGAGCCACAGCCACACTAGGAGTCGGTGAGTCAACGTGTAGAGCCTGCAAGTGTCGTGTCGATACTCATCTTCGGATATTTCAACAGTACGCGATCCCAGAGGTATAGCAGTAGAGTCAGCCAGGTAGCGTCAGCGCATCTAGGGTAGACGGTCGTCATCAACGCGCCGGAGGCATGCCGCCGTCGTGACCAAGCAGAAGAGGTCTCGGGAGCGGCGTGCGAACTTGAGCAGCAGCGAGCGGAGCGAGCGGGGAGCGTGCGACGTGCGGGAGCGAGCGGCGTGCGGGATCGACCGAAAAAAACCTAATTTCTATCGCTCTGATACCATGTTACGGGATTTGGAAAGAAAATACTGAGTACCTCATATGGAGGTCTCACCCTTTATTTATAACAAAGTGGAAAACATAACCTTAGCGGTACATAGTGTGGGACTAATGTAAATGCGTCTAATAACAAGTAGGAATAATTAATTAATAAATGCATTCAACATAAATATAGTCTAATAAATGCATTCAACATACATATAATCTAACAAATAATAATAATAATAAATGAGTTGCGGTTCGGTTCTACTTCGGTCTGGTTCGGATCGGGTCCAAAAATCTTGAAACCGCTTGAGACTTGTATGTTGCGGTTCCGGTTCCGGTTCCGGTCCGGATAATAAAATGTAAGAACCACATCCGTGCCGATGTTGTTAACGGTTCTAAAATTCAAACCGGAACCCGAATAATTTGCAAACAGTTCGGTCTGGTTCTTTGCGGTTCCGGTTCGATTCCGGTTCAGTTTACGGTTTTCGGTTTTAAGTGACAACTCTATGTCTGATAAGGCAATCTTGTGTGCTCTGGAGGCCTTGACATTATCTTTTGTTCATTAGAATGAGTGTTTCTTTAATGAATTGGTCAATGACGCAACCACCACACTGTACTCTTAGATGAACTGCCTATAATATCTTGTAAGTCCCAGGAAGTCGCGTAGAGCTCACGGGGTTCACTGTTCTGGTCATTCTGTAATGATTGAAATCTTCTCAGGGTTGACAAACATACCTTCCTTAAGAGGAGAAGATTCTTCCACAAGATCTTGTGAAGATCTCCTCGTTTGAGTGACGCTTTCTCCGCGTTCTGCGCGAATTTAGGCTTGAGTCATAATTCTCACCCGCACAGAAGCATTAAAATTAAATATATGACTGTAACTCTAAAAAATCTCAATACCACTACATCGTAAGAGAAACTATTTCAAACCCGATGATCAAAGAGCTGCCCTCTTTTTTACTTATCACTATAGGCTCATCACCAACTTCCTCCCCATGCCTCTAAACGCAATCAATTCTTTATTTTTCTCAGACAGAGACTGAGCTATCCTGAAATCGCTCGATGGTGAATCAATAGTATGACCTTCAATTGTTGGATTCTAGTGAACTCCTTGCCTGCCTGCGACAACTTTAAAAACATTGAATTTTTCTGATTCATCTCCTTTTAACTACTTTTGCTTTAAACTGTTATTTTCTCCATTGTTCCGGATCTATCAACGTTTCTTGTAACTTCTTTGGTCTTTGATTGTTCCACTTGAATAACCTTTTAGGGAATCTCTTGCGGTCCCCCTAGCTGCCTCACTTCTTGCATATTGCTCGACTAGAGCATCTTGAGCCACTATCGATCCAAGTTCCCTTTCATCCAATCAATCTTTCAAATTAAACTCCAGCCTCATTTCTCTCCTTCCTCTGATTCGGAACTCGACATTCTCGTTTAGGTTTGCAAAGAACAAGGAAAACAAATATGGAACTAACAAACAAAGAACAATAATGTGGTTTGGCAAATATCAGGGCTTTCCTTTATACTTGTTTTTTGACGCTTCAACTCGACATTCTAGTTTAGGGTTGCAAAGAACAATGAAAACAAATATGGAAGTAACCAATAGAGAACATGAATGTGGTGTAGCAAACGTTAGGGCTTTCTTTTATTCTTGCTTTTCAATGCTTCAACTTCCCCTCTTTTTTCAAGGTTGTTTTTTCATAAAAAAATTCCAAAAGCGGGGATAGCTACCGATGATAATTAGATTTGGTAAAATGATTTATCCAAATCCCTCGTAAATCATGACATCTCAAGAAGGATTACGTAAATTGCAACGCTAACTCATCCAAACCTAAATGACATGTTGACCCATGATCGACCCATTAACTTACTTTACTCATGGTCTACCTGACTTGTTGATTCCCTCCTTTGCCGGTTGCATATATGTCGCGTCCCTTCTCATGTTTCTTCCTGCGTGGCTCCTCGCTTCTCGACACATTTCGATAGTTGAGGATTTATCCTTGGGTCACCTCTAGCGATAGTAGGTTCACCAAACTAATGTTCATAAGTTACACTTAAAAAGGCATTCACCCCGGAACCTTTACCTCCGAATAACACACAGTTGACTTACCATCTTGCTATAGGGGATTATATCAATCATCTTGCTAAAGGCACATGACGCTGATCATTGACTTTGATTTGCTCCTATAGATTACTCCTGTGGTTTCTTGGGAAAAACACTGAGTCCTACTTAACCTCGAAGAGAAACATCATTAACATCTGTTGCTTTATGAAGGTAAATCTCTGGTAACACTAACAAATCTCTCTTTTTCCCAGGGTTCCCCCATCCCTTCGCCAACTTGCATGATCATATCCTACCTGATACATGAATGCCAACGTATTTCTCTACAACGTACGTAGCATAGTTGGATGTCAGACTCTTTTCTGACACCATACTAACACGAGCCAACAACCATGACTCCAATATAGGATGATGGAGCTCATTCCTAAAAATCTTATTTTCTGCCACTTTACTTATAATTGTCTAATATAGATTGACCAACAAACAATAGAGATACTTCTGAACACACTTAGAAATTAGGGGATCTTGGTATTCTAAGGAGAGAGCGCTTTAAAGATCTTTCAGGTGTATGATGGAACCTCCGGTGATCTTCAACCGCCTCCATTGCTCCAAGCCATCCTAAGTAGGGTCACCCCTGGCCATGGACATTTCGAGGTTCAACACCCCTAAAAGGTGCGTTGTGTATGGATCGATGAGACTGAAATTTATCCTCCACAATGGTTGATCAAAATGACTATCCTCTAACTCCCCCTTCGGAAGTCGCCACAAAATTAGATGTGGTTAACTTGGAACAATATTTTGACACCCTCTCTCAGACAGTTGGCGGACTGATAGAAATATTCCACTCTTCCTCTCCTCATGTTCCCCAACAATATCATTCTCCACCTCCACCAACCTTCTCATCCACCTCCTCATTATCACTCAACATCCACTTCCACCCCAATAGGTCTTTATCCACCAAGTTTTTTTTCCACCACTCCCGGTGTCGCAGACATTCCTCTTCCTACCCCTCATCTCAATAATGGTGATCCGACGATGAGGAAGATCACGGATTCTTGGCCCTCTTTTCCACTAAAATTCAATTTGCTTTCCTCTTGATGAATTTAGGCAGCCTAAACGGCCTAAATTCAAATCTAATCTTGCCACCAGGAATCTCTCGAGAAGTCTAATATGGCAGCTTTTTTTACTACTCTGGAGGGACCAATGATAGACTCATTTTTTGGTCCAACTTCTGATAGTATCACCAACTATGGCTATTTTAAGAGGCTTTGGCTCTAACTTTGCAAGTTTGTAAAGGTTAAAGCGCGGGCCTGGCCACCTTCTTGACTTGCAGTCGGGCGATCATGAATCGTTGTGTGATTATGTCATCCGTTTTCAAAGAGCAAAGACTGGAGTACGATCAATCAATGATAACATTTTGCAAGCCGCCCTGGTGCGGGGACTCCGAGATAGGATATTCAAGTACTAATTAAATCTGTTTCCTCCAATGAAATTTTCCCATGTTCTCAAGTTTTATAGCCGACATATGGACGTCGAGGAGAGCATGAAAAGCCCTTTATGTCGACACACTCCTACGACCCCCTGTCCCCCGAGGCGAGAAGAAGACATCGGCGATCCGATCACCTCCAATATATGAATCGAGAAGGTCGAGAAGCTCCCTGTTATGGGCCCTATTATGATGATTATTATGTTATTTATTTTCTTTAAGTCTTCTTCCTATTTAGTCACATTCCAACTATGTCGTTGGTTTCATATTTAATTGCATTCCAAGTCAATTGTTTTATTTCCATTAAGAGGCAGTTGCACTGCTATTTGAAGGACCCATTGAGTCTTGTATCGGTATGCAAACAATTAATATGTTTTTCCCTTCTTTGGTGTGTGAGGTATTGGTAGCTCTCTCCTCTAACAAGTAAGTCTTGCTTAGGCAGCCGCGGTTCCGACACCATGATATCCTCCTCCGTCGTCGTCACCTCCGCCTCCGGCCCTTCCTTCGACTAGGCCCATAACACTCCCCTAGCACCGAGGCAACACATACCACTGGCGAACCGTCCGATGGTGATCAATCCCCCGCAAGAAGTTGATCTTCTGTCACTAAACCAGCCCCTGTCACAGATCGTTGAAGTGATATGTTGTTATGGGCTTGCTTCGTTGAGGATGGTTGGAGTTAGAGATACAAGGGGCAAGCCCTAGAATGGTGGAGGAGGAGATGAGAGAGGAAGAAACCCTGAGGGTGGAGGAAGGAGATAAGAGCTTAGAGAAAGAGAGGGAGAGGAATTTTAGAGAGATAAAGAGAACTTCATTTCTTCATTGCTTCCCAAAATCCAAATACAAGACAAGGGTCTATTTATAGAACCCCGGGTGGCATACCTGTAATTACATAAGATGCATAAAATATTAAAACACTAAAACATTATGACGAGTCTAATAACTATGACTCAATACATACAACAAGATAATTGACGGAAGACCGTAACACTCCATCCGTCCTTCAAAACGAGCTTGCCCTCAAGCTCATGCTCCAGGCGGGTGGCCCGATCATCTGGTAATTTGACCTCCCTCCAGAACAACATGCGGTAACGCGTAGCGGCGGCGACGGTGTCGGCAAGGAGCAGTGGCGCTATCAAGAAAATGGGCGGCCCAAGGAATGGCTTTGTCGGATCCGCTGGAGGGGCTATGAGCAGCAACCACACGGAGGTCGGAGGGCCGATATGCGGCGGTAGGAATTGATCCGTCGGGGTCGGTGGAGCAGGTGCCGACTGAAGAGGTGGCAATGCGGTCGATGGGAGTGGCATGGCAGGGACCGGTGGAGCAAGAGCAAACAGAGGTGGCGACGACGACGGAGGCGGCGATGCGTCATGAACGACAGAGGACGGTGGTGGCCCCTGTCGCGACAGTGATGGCGACACAAGCCGTGCGTGCTTGGAGGGCTCTGACACAAGTTGAGGCGGAACGCCGAAGTGTTCTGAAGTCACCAATTTATCGAGTGTAGTGTTGAGACGAGAGGCGGCGGCTTGAAAAGACGTGAACAATGTCCACAACGTCGAACAATGGGTGGCTTCGTCCACGACACTAATTATAATCTCCATCCAAATTAATTGTTTAATTAATTAAATTAAACAAGGGATGGCGTGTGTGCAAAAACAATGGAAAAGGCAGGGATGGGCTCGATAGAAACCAGGTGGCTCGACAACAGGAGAAGGCGTGGAGTGCGGGGCTCAAGGAATCAGTGGCGGCGTGACTGGTGAATGAAACCCGCAGGCCCTGTCGGGAGAGCACGTCCGCGTGAACTGAGCAACGACGAAAGATGTGCGTCGCGTATGGCGACGTCGGACACGACGCGGAAGGTCGCGTCGTCCGATCGCGGAAGAATATTGCGCCTGCAGAGGCGATCAGGCCAGGGGATGCGCTCGGATCTGGTAGCAGAGCGTCGGTGGAGGAGAACGACTGTGTGAACCAGTGATTTGGTCGCTGCGGGGGCTTGGCGGGGAGGATCGGGCAGCCGCAGGATAGTCGGCGCTTGAGGACTGCCGCACGGGTCGACGATGGACTGGCGCTGGACAGTCTAGTATGTGGTGGCTTGCCTTGTTTTGAGAGGAGGGCTTGGAAGTGGCGCGGGGCAGTGTTGATGTGCGACGACGGAAGAGGATCAAGGGCTTTGATACCAAGTTGTTATGGGCTTGCTTCGTTGAGGATGGTTGGAGTCGGAGATACAAGAGGCAAGCCCTAGAATGGTGGAGGAGGAGATGAGAGAGGAAGAAACCCTAGAGGGTAGAGGAAGGAGAGAAGAGCTTAGAGAGAGAGAGAGCGAGAGGAATTTTAGAGAGATAAAGAGAACTTCATTTCTTCATTGCTTCCCAAAATCTAAATACAAGACAAGGGTCTATTTATAGAACCCCGGGTGGCATACCGGTAATTACATAAGATGCATAAAATATTAAAACACAAACACTAAAACATTATGACGAGTCTAATAACTATGACTCAATACATATGACAAGATAATAAGATAACTGACGGAGGACCGTAACATATGCTCCTCTAATTTCTTCAGACCATCTCGTCCAATGCCTGTCCAGCCTCGCCCTTGTAACAAAGCTTTTTCGTGAATATCATCGGGAGACCACGCTACTAATTAGTATCTACAGTTGAAAGAATTTCTTCACATGTTCCAGGAAGGGAAGTTACACAAGTTTGGTGAATCTCTTCCCAAGGAGTGAGGAAGTGAGTGAAGAGGCTATGACTTCTGATCTCCCTTCCCAAGCCCAACATTGATATTGGAACCATCGATGGCGGTGTAGGTCTCGATTCTTTAAATCAGGTCAGTGGCAAGACTATGGACGGGAGAAGTTGCTCTAGCCTCTTTTCTGTCTCAACCTATCCCAATGGGGACTATTACATTCTCTCAAGTGATCTGGTGATGGTTGGAGAGCCATTCCATGATGTTATCATCATTATTGTTGTTATTGTGAACGTCAATGTTAGACATATCATGCTGGACACAGGGAGTGCTGTTAACATTCTTTTCCAAAAGTTTTTTTGGCTGCAGGTTTGGAGTTTGGATCATGAAGGCATGCAACATGCCTCTGATATGCTGTGTAGGAGACTGAATGAAGGTAGAGGGATCCACAAATCTCTCTGTTACCATGGTGGGAACAACCAAGATGATTATCTTCATTGTTATTTACGGGCTTGATGCCTACAATGCCATATTTGGCCGTCATATACTCTACACTTTTGGAGCCATATTGCCCACACGACATCTGACAATGAAATTTTGGGCAAATAACAATGAAATGTCGTGGTGGTGTTACATTGAAGCTTTCAATACTATCGACGAAGTTCCAGCTGAAGGAGATGAAGAAGGTAGAAGAACTTTCTTTGTGAATGAGGAGCTCTTAAAGGCGGAGCGTGAAGAGCTCGATGCGTGTTTACACGTTAATATTGATGTATTTTCTTGGGCACAACGAGATGCTCGGGGTGGATTCCCGCCTGGCTTGTCATTGGTTGACTATCAATTCCACAGCCCGACCCATCAAGCAACGAAAGAGAGGTAGCTAGTGAATTGGCGGTGCTGATCCAAGAAGAAGTAGAGAAGCTTTTGAAAGCTGGATTCGTTAGAGAAGTTCAATGTCCTGAGTGGATATCGAACATTATGATGGATAAAAAGCCTAGTGGACAATGACGCATGTGTATAGATTTTTGCAATCTAAATGAAGTCACTCAAAAGATTCCCATCCCCTGCCTTCAATCAACTCTTTAGTCATTTCTGTTTTTAAAGTTTTCTTGATGCATTTTTTGGTTATCTCCAAATTTACTTGCACCCGCACAATCAGCCTATAACTATATTCCTTACTAATGAAGGATGTTTTTGCTATAAGGTAATGCTCTTTGGGATATAAAATGTTGGCGCAACTAAGCACTGTTATAACATGCATTGAAAGATTTGCAAATTGCAGAAATGCTGAAAGTAGTATATGAATATGCAAGTAAATGCAACAATTTTCTCTAATCTCATTGTTTTACTTGTGCCTTAACTATTTATGGTACATCAAAAAGCCAAGTTAGGATGGAGACTCTATTTTACCCTTGTTCTTTGGATGTCATTGCACCCATCAAGGGATCTTTTGGTTCAATATTTACCAAAATGGAGGGTCCTGACCCCTTGATTATGTACATCATTGTAACTTCACTGGTGTCTCCTATTGGTATCATGGTTAGACAAATTAGAAGCTGTAACATGCATTATCAAGCATATATTGCATTGTATACCTATTTTCTTCAAAACTCAAAAACTCCAAAATGAGATCACACATAAATCTCCTCCTAAATTTCACGATCCCTCCATGCGCCACATTCAGTTGCATGCTATGCAAGCTATCTTAACCTTCATGTTTCTGATTTCTCCTATTCATGCTGAATTCCCTTCTTAATTCGAATGCCTAATTTCAACAATCATGCAGGATTATCATAAGATTTTCTATATCCTCAACTCTTATTAAATTAAAAAGAAACCCTTTTCATTGAATAAAATATCCTAAGGGATCTGTATTGTTAGTTGGTATGGACAGGGAATATTGCAATACATGGAATAAGACAAACTTGGCATACATCATGTCTATAGAGAAGGATAAAATTGGACTTAAATCATCCATTCATCAAGTCTATGAAAATTTTTAATAGTCAATAAAATTCCCCAAAATCCTTCCTTGGCCAGGCAAGCTTTTGAGGAATTATGGTTGGAGTTTAATTTAAATTCTGTTAGAATTGACTGGAATTATATTTTTAATTTGTTTATGCAACTAATGATAAAATTGGTATTGAAACTCTCAATTCCAATTCCCAAGGCTCAACTTCATCCAGTGAACTAATCCTTAAGGAAAATTGATATTGTTAATAATTACATTGCTGAATTTCAGCTGTCTGGCTTATAAGTTCATGAAATCCTGTACTAGCTCACGAGTCCTGTCTACTTGGGCTAATGATTGATTTTAAAACCCTTGAAATAACAATCCTGTACTTGCTCGTGAGTCCTGTCTACATGGGATTGATTTGGGAGTTTGAATTGTGTTTTTCTAGCATTCATTGGTTTGTTTGTGAACATTGTGGTCAACATGATTTACTACCGTTATTTTATTATTGAAGAAATGATTTTAAAACAAGTTGGTGAAATAGGTGCTGAGGTAGAATTTCCTTAATGCTCCGTAAAATAAATTATAGTGGGAATCATTAAGGTGGTGACATAGGCTCCGTTTGGGGGGACTTATTTTCACCGGTCAAGCGGACACGACCGCATGAACCGGACCTTAATTTAAGGTCCGTTTCATGCGGTTGTGACCGCTTGACCGGTGAAAATAAGTCCCCCCAAACAGAGCCATAATATAGGTGTTTTTCAGGTTCTGGAAAAACTACCTTTGTATTTCCATTGCCTGAATAATTATTTCTGGATTATTTAATAAATATTCTTGAATAATTTTTTCCGTCTTTTTTACCTCATTTAATTGAGTAGCTGATTGATCATTGATATTAATAGAAATTTAAAATCCAAACATTGTAAAATTACTTAAAACATCTAAAGTTTTAAATATCGAACCTATGAGTAAATTCCTTACAGATCTTGGGAAAAAAATAAAATTTGATGGTAATGTTTTTGTTGTTACCTTGGATTCAGGAATATAAGCAGTTTTTAAAAAATTATATCAAGGAGGCAAACGGTAAGGTACTAGGAGTATTAGAGTTACCCCAAAGTACAATTAGATAATTTTATCCCTATTGCAGATTATTTCCTTTAAGATATATTCCTTACTAGCAGATTTACTAGCATTATTTTTCTTTAGGTGAAGCAGTTTGTTTGGACAGAGCGTGCAAGACACTTAAGCATGTTTTTTCTTTATGTATCTTAACCATTTTTGTGATGATTCAACAAATAACTTTTTTCATGAACCATTCAGGCTTATACGGATTTCTCCCTTTGCAAATCGGCTCTCATTTGATGCCCCACCTTCGGTTCAAAGGCTGAGATGTTCGGCAAATTTTGAGGCCTTGCGGTTTTCAAATCCCATAGAAAGTTTGGCTGAAAAGCTCGTGTCACGAATGAAAGAAAGGAGCATAGATAATGACGGAAAATATATTGCAGTTCACCTCCGCTTTGAAGAGGTTTACTTCCATATGCAAAGTGCTTTCACCTAGATTGCATCAAGATAATTGTGTACAGAAGTATGAGTTGAATCACATTGTTAGTGTATTTATTTTATAGGGGTTGCTTTCTCGTGTTGTATATTTGATGGCGGGGAGCAAGAAAGGTGAGACATGATCACATCAAGGGAAAGAGGTTGGAGAGGAAAATTCACTAAACCTTGACGCGTTATTCGACCTGATTTTATTAGAGTAAACGGAAAATGCCCTCTTACTCCTTTGGAGGTACCTTTTAATCTTTGAGTAGAAAATTCCTTTTTTTTAAAATCCACTCTATCTAGATATTGTTTTGCCAAAACTGCTTCTTTCAAACATATTCTTGCTCTTTGATGTGTAATTCATAATGATTCTAGAAAGAAGTGAAGTTCCACATACTGGCATCTTGCTGCTTTGAGAAGAACCGTGTCCTGAAAATTAACTTATGTAAACTGTAGAAGAATTAAGAGAACCTTGTATATACTTCTTGAATCTTAAATTACTAGTATGAGTACAAATATATTAGGAGAAGAGAGAGAATCATCCCTTATACAAACATGTGAAACTAATACATGATAAAGAAAAAAGACCTATAATGGGTCTTTAAATGGGCCCTTACAAACAGTTTTCTAACACTCCCCCGCAAGCTGGATCGTACAAATCGTAGGCGCCAAGCTTGGATAAGAACTGATAATATAACGGCCGAGAGAGGGATTTTGTTAGGATGTCAGCAACTTGTCATATAGCGGGAACATGTTCCAATTCTATCTTCTTTGATTGAACTTTTTCTCGAATGAAATTACAGTGAACTTCAATATGCTTTGTTTGGCAAATTTTGAGGCATTACGGTTTTCAAATCCCATAGAAAGTTTGGCTGAAAAGCTCGTGTCACGAATGAAAGAAAGGAGCATGGATAATGGCGGAAAATATATTGCAGTTCACCTTCGCTTTTAAGAGGTTTACTTCCATATGCAAAGTGCTTTCACCTAGATTGCATCAAGGTAATGGTTGCTTTCTCGTGTTGTATATTTGATGGCGAGGAGGAAGAAAGGCGAGACATGATCACAACAAGGGAAAGAGGTTGGAGAGGAAAATTCACTAAACCTGGACGCGTTATTCGACCTGGTTTTATTAGAGTAAATGGAAAATGCCCTCTTACTCCTTTAGAGGTACCTTTTATTCTTTAAGTAGAAAATTCCTTCTTTTAAATCCACTCTATCTAGATATTGTTTTGTCAAAACTGTTTCTTTCAAACATATTATTGCTCTTTGATGTGTTATTCATAATGATTCTAGAAAGAAGTGAAGTTCCACATACTGGCATCTTGCTGCTTTGAGAAGAACCGTGTCCTGAAAATTAACTTATGTAAACTGCAGAAGAATTAAGTGAACCTTGTATATACTTCTTGAATCTTAAATTACTAGTATGAGTACAAATATATTGGGAGAAGAGAGAGAGAGAATCATCCCTTATACAAGATGTGAAACTAATACATGATAAAGAAAAAAGACATATAATGGGTTTCTAAATGGGCCTTTACAAACAATTTTTTAACACTCTCCCGCAAGCTGGAGCGTACAAATCATAGGAGCCAAGCTTGGATAAGAACTGATAATATAACGGCCGAGAGAGGGCTTTTGTTAGGATGTCAGCAACTTGTCATGTAGCGGGAACATGTTCCATTTCTATCTTCTTTGATTGAACTTTTTCTCGAATGAAATTACAGTCAACTTCAATATGCTTTGTTCATTCATGGAAGACTGGATTCTTGACAATGTGTATCACAACTTGACTGTCTCAAAATAAGGTTGTTGGAGATGAAAGTTTGAGTTTCAAATCATCAAGAAGACTTTCAAGCCAGGTTAACTCAGATACAACAACGGCCATAACCCGGTACTCGGCTTCAGCAGAGGATCGAGCAGCAATGGTCTGCTTTTTGCTACGCCATGTTATAAGGTGTCCACCGAAGTATCTACAAAAACCAGGTCAGAAACACCTATTATCCAGAGAATCTGCGTAGTCGGTGTCAGAATACGCAACTAGAGATAGAGAGGTAGATGGTTTGTAAACAAATTCTTGTCCAGGAGCAGTCTTTAGATATCTGAAGATGCGCTCAACGGCTTGGAGATAAGATGTTCGAGGAGCATGCATAAAACGACTCACAACACCTACAACAAATGAGATGTCAGGTCGAGTTACTGTAAAATAAATCAGCTTCCCCAGCAAGCGTCAATAGTACTCTGGATTTGTAAGCAGGTTGTCAGAATTAGACTCATGTGCAGAGAGCTTGTGATTTACATCCATAGGGGTGTCCGCAAATTTGCACCCTTAGTAGCCAACATCTTGAAGGAGGTCAATACAGTACTTCCTTTGGGATAAGACGAGTCCATCAGGTCGTCTAGCGACCTCGAGCCCAAGGAAGTATCAAAAATTTCCCAAGTCTTTTGTCTAAAATGCGGAGTTCAAAGGTTGCTTGATTTGTTGTATTCTGGTAGAGTCGTTGCTAGTAATTAGGATGTCATCAACATACACAAGGAGAATCACAGTGTCTGTTGCCTGATGACAGACGAATGGAGAGAAGTCATCCGAGCTTCTTGTAAAACCAACTTCATGTACAACCTTGCTGAATTTTTCAAACCAAGCACGCAGGGACTGTTTGAGACCATATATAGACTTCCGAAGATGACATACATGAGACTCCCCCGTGGTCTCAACCCGGGAGGTTGGTGCATATAGACAATTTTCTGCAGATCACTATTGAGAAATGTGTTTTTAATATCCAACTGATGGAGGGGCCATTGGCGATGGACAACCAAGGAGATCAGGACCCGAACAATATTCAATTTGGCAACCGGGGAGAAGGTTTCATCATAATCGAGGCTTTGCTGCTGAGTGAATCCCCGGGCCACAAGGCATCTTTTAGGCGGTCAAAAGTCCCATCCGCATCATGTTTGATAACAAAGACACACTTGCAGCTGGCGCGGGACTGGCCGGGAGGAGGAGGAACCAAATCCCAGGTCTGGTTAGCCCAAAAGGCAGTCATTTCATCCTCCATGGCTGACCGCCACCCTGGGTGCTGAAGCGCTTCCTGCACAGAGTTAGGAATAAAAATTGAGGAAAGAGAGACGACAAAGTGGTGGAGGAGGCGATGTAGAGATACATAATTCGCCAAAGGGTGACTCGTGGAGGTTGATGCAGGATCAACAAGTCGCTAGATGTCATCTCTGGAGGGGAGCTGTTGTATGGAATTTGTCTTGGACTTACGACGAGTATAAACGCGAAGAGGTGGTGGAGATAGAGATGGGACTGGGAGAGGTGTAGGAGGAGGAGGGGGTAGAGAGGGAGTCGTGACAGGAACGACATTACGAGCAACAATGAACGGTGGTGACGGGGTAGAAGGAGAGTAATGTAATGGTTGATCCTCAAAGAAGGTTACATCAGCCGGGACAATCAGCTTGCTGTCAGCAGGTGAATAATTAACATAACCTTTTTGAGTGAAGGAGTAGCCAACGAACATACATTTTGTGGCGCGAGCAGCGAGCTTGTCAGTAGATGGACCAATAAGGTGAACATAACATGCATAACCAAAGACACGTGGTGTGAGAGAGAATGAAGTCTTGGAAAGAAAGAGGAGACTAAATGGAGAGGCGAAGTCGAGAACGGACGTGGACATGCAGTTAATGAGATGACAGACAGTAGAAACCGCAAAGTTCCAATATTTTGTGGGCACCTGCATTTGAAATATGAGAGATCTTGCGACATCGAGGAGATGACGATTTTTCCGCTCGGCTACACCGTTCTGCTTGGGGGTATAAGCATACGAGGTTTGATGAATGATGTTAAACTCCGTACATAAATTGGAGAAGGTACGACCAGTATATTCGCGAGCATTATAGTTGCGAATGATTTTTTAGCATGGTGGAGAATTGCGTACACGTCTCAGTTAAAAAAAGTACGAAAAACAGATGTTAGTTCAGTACGATCATGAAGTAAATATAATCAAGTGAGATAAAAATAATCATTAATAAAAGTGACAAAATATCGATAGCCAACAATACTGGGGACTTTATAGGGGCCCCAAATATCAAAATGAGGTAAACAGAATGGAGTATCACTTGGGTACATGTAGGAGGGAAAGAAATACGATGTTGCTTACCGTATATACATAATTCACAAGTAAACTCTTGCAGGGAGACATCAGGAAAAGCCTTCTTGAGAATCGGGAGAGGAGCATGCCCAAGGCGGCGATGTCAGTCAACAGTAGAAATAGCAGAGAGAATGGTGGGTGGAACATCCAAGAGATACAATCCATTCGACACCCGCCCTTTACCAATGATATTCCGCGTGCGGCGATCCTACACAGGAAAGGAGGAAGGAGAAAATGTTATACAAAAATTATGTTCCTTAGTAAGACAACTAACTGATAATAAATTGAAGGGGGATCCCAGAACATGGAGAACTGAGGAGAGAGGGAGGGTGGGAGTAAGCCAAAAATTAGCCTCCCCAGCAACCAGAGTGGTGTCGTCATTGGAAATAGTGATGAACTTGGGATAAGCAAATTGTATATACTGCGGTGGTCTCTGAGATGTAATATCGTGAGTAGCACCCGAATCCACGATTCAGTGGGGGCTATGGAAGAGACAATATATACCTTCAAAAAAAGACGTGACCGAGCCAGAGGAGCGACTGATGACGCCTTGGAGCTGTTGAAGCTGGGTGCGGAGTGCATTGATATCTTGTCAGGTAGAAGAATTAGAGTCCTGTGGAGCACTCGTGGGAGTAGGAGCAATTGTAGTAGAAGCGACAAGGTGTGGATGCAGACCATGCTTGCGGTAGCATGTAGCTTCAAGATGATCTCTCGACCACACTAAGTACATTTGACACCAGAGTGCCCAACACGTCCTCGTCCCCGAGATGTGTGGCGGCCTCCCCTAGTTGAAGAGCCATGAGCTTGAGCAGAAGTGGGTAAGAGTGGCTGCTGAAGGAGAGCTGGTGAAAATTTTGTGGGGGCCTCAGAAGGAGGTGTGACTTTGACCAACATAGAGCAGACATCAGACAGGGAGGGCGCGGTGGAGTAAAGAATCTGAGCCCGAACACTTTGTAGGTGAGGAGGAACCCAAGCCATCATCATGACAATCCTAACCTCTTCCTTTTGCGCCCGTTGGGTAGCAAGATTCGTGGAGGGAGGCTAATGTTGTATCCATGCCTCTACCAGATTTTTAGCCTTGACAACGAAATAGGTCAAATCACCTGTTGTCCCTTGATTTGGAGTTTGAAGTGCAGAGAAGATAACAAACAAGTGTAATAGGTTGTCTTTGTCAGAGTAGAGAGAGTGAAGCTCCTCCAACATTGTCTTGGCCGTCTCATGATACATGACCATGCGGTAAGACTCGATGTCCTTGGAATTGAGGATCCAAGATTGAACCCGACCGTCATCACACAATCATTCGTCAGTAGGATCAATAGGAACGTCCCGGGTAAGATGATGGAGAAGACCTTTAGTTTGTAGGACACGGCGAACAGAATGCACCCATTCCACAAAGCTGTGCTTCCCACTGAGAGATATGGTGATGATCCGAAGCTCATCACGGATTTCAGGAGAGGGAGTCGCGACACAAGCGGGAAGAGAGGAAGCCGTCGTGGAATCCATGTCAACAAGAGGAGGGCGGCAAGGGAAAGCCGTAACAACTAGAGGAAGTGCGGGTAGAGCAGCATGGAGAAAGTAGCAAGCCGGGTCGGCTAACAAAGAAGTGCAGGTAGAGCAACGGGTAGAGCATCGGGTAGAGCAGCGGGTAGAGGAAGTGCGGGTAGAGCAGGCCGCTACAACTAGAGGAAGTGCGGGAAGAGAAGCGGGGAGAGCAGCTTGGAGAAAACAGCAAGCCGCAGGCGACCGGCTAGAGGAGCAGAGATCTGCGAACCGCGGGCAAAGGCGACTAGGCCGCGCGAACAAAGAGAGAAGACCGCGCGGGAGCAGAAACAGACTGCGGCGGTTAGAGAGACAGACCGCGACGGTTAGAGACTCGCAAACCGTAGAGAGCGGTCTTTAGCGGAAGCAACACCGACTTGAGGAGAAACGGTGGGCTGAAGAGGCAGCGGGTAGAGACGATCCTGAGCCGAGAGAGTAAGGTCGCAACGGGTAGAGAGGCAAGGACTAGGGGCAGATAGAGAGCACGCTAAGTCCGCAACTAGAACAGGGCCAAGTCTTGCAGCGGGTAGAAGAGCTGTAAGTCGACGGCGGTTAGAAAAAGAACCAGGCCGCACAAGAGAGTCTGAAGCAGATCACGCGAGTCTGTAGGAGGCCACAATGGGTAGGAGAAAACCCGTCAGTTCGCGACGAATAGAGAAAGAAGCCAAGCAACGGGTAGAACCCACGAGAAGAGAAATTAGACCGGAGCGGTCAGAGTAAGAGTGAGACCCAGACAAATCCTTATAAAAGGGGGAGAATATGGAAGAGACGGGGGGAGGGAGGGGAAAAGCTTGACCGCACAAAAGATTGCGGTTAAGGAAAAAAAGGACCGCACAAGGGTTGCGGTTAAGAGATGGAGAGAGAAAGAGGAGACCGTCCAAAGATGGCGGTTAGGAGACCAGGCCGGCGGTCAGAAAGAAGTTAACAGCCGGGAGGATCAATTTAGCTTCTGATACCATGTAGAAGAGTTGAGTGAACCTTGTCTATACTTCTTGAATCTTTAATTACAAGTGTGAGTACAAATATATTGGGAGAAGAGAGAGAGAATCATCCCTTATATTAGATGTGAGACTAATACATGAAAAAGAAAAAAAGTCCTATAATGGCCCTCTAAATGGGCCTTTACAAACGATTTTCTAACATAAACAAATAGAGGATAAACTGATATATTTCATCTCTGGAATCATGCGTTGAACATGCTTTTGACAAGTCCAATCTGCTGCTTGCATACAATTTAAAATGTATCCAGCTTTTTCATTGATGAGAGGTCAATTGGGCATGTGACACATAAATGTTAGGGCCCGGGTTTCTGCGAGAAACAAGTTCTTTTCTGCCTATGAGAAATAAAACTAGAAATCTAGATGTTTACAAGTGCACCGATTAGTCTTGTAGATAAATTTATAGTTGAAGGATTATGTAGGAGAAATCATAGACCCAAAGTAACATGAATGAATGTTGTTCAATAAGATTTGTATATTTTATATTTAGGTGACATTCTAAGTGAACAAATGTTCTACCAAAAAAAATGAAAAATTAGAATTCCTAAAGTCAAATCCAAATAGTTGGGATAAGATTATTGATGATGATATCTAGAAGTTTATATATCCTCCACAGCAGGCCACATGCCATTTTTTTGCCCAGATCCGGCCAGCAACCCCTCCCCTCCTTGTTCCAGCCTTGCCGCCGCCTTCCCCACAGCCCACAGCCCTCCCCTTTCACTGCCGCCACCCCAAACAGCCTGCTTGGCTGTTTTCAGCCCCAAAACAGTCCATATCTGGCCGTTTCCAGCCAGATTCAGCCGCCGTCCGCCTCTTCCCCTTTGCTACCATCACCCCCATCCCGCGGATCCTCCTCTAAACAGCCACCCAGCACCAAATCTGTCCAGATCTGGGTATTTTAGCCCGGTTCCAGCCATCCCTCACCCCGATCTAACCCTCCTAATCCCCAACCAGCCCTCCCCTTCCCCGATCCGCTCCACCAACCACCATATTTCTTCTTTAAGCCCTCCAACGTTCAGATCTTTTTATTTACAACAACCCTAACATTCGTAATGTATTTTGTATTGGTTTGTTCGGTTGTAAACATTGTTATGGTTTGGATATTATGTGTTCGCTTGAGAATCTAGTTTATTATATTATTTGCCCTGGAGTCGTAAAGTCTATATATTTTTTCATTATGTCTAGGCGTCCAATTATTCGTCTCCTTACTTTAGAGGTCTCGAGTCCGCTTGCACCCACCCTCATAGATCCACTTCAGGGAGACCCTCACGACACACTACGATGATTATTCGCGATCACAGCACACCACTTCCAGAGATAGTGTTGACCCACCGACACGACCCCACTATGCTAGAGTCGATCAGAGTGGATGAGATCAAACGTGACAAAATATGAACTTCCCCGACCAACGGTAAGGGTAGGAGAAGGACCCCAAACTTCAGAGTGGATGAGATCAAACGGTCGGGAAGATCCGCGAACTTGCTTTGGTGGGAAGGAGGAGCGGTGATGCTTGCCAAGCTGACAGGCCTCACAATTGAGGGGAGAACTTTGTGGAGGAAGTTGAGGCAGAAGCTGACGAAGAAGACGTGGAGGAGCATGACCAAGGCGAAGATGCCATTGGAGTAGATCTGTGGAGGTGGAGGAGAAGGCGGATAGAGCGGAAACGTTGTCGAGGAAGAATAGACCGTCACTCTCAGTCCCAGTAGCAATTGTCCGCTGGGAGTCCAGATCCTGAAAAGAACAAGAAGAAGTAAATGTGACGGAACACCGTAATTTCTTGCATAGAGAGGTAACAGATATTAAGTTGCACGGGAATTTGGGCACATAGAGAGTATTCGCCAATTGAAGAGACGGAGTGACTTGAACCACTCCCGTCCCATGGACCCGGGATGGAGAGCCATCAACGAGAATAACTTGGGGCAATCGATCATGTGTTTCTAGGATAGAAAAACACTGGGGAGAGCCGGTCATATGATTGGTAGCACCTGAGTCGATCAGCCATTTTCCTTGATTAACGAAGTGGGCACTACCAGAAAACGTGACCACCGAGGCAGAAGGCTTCGAAGAAGAGGAGAAAGTAGAGATATCGAAGAGAGCCATAGGAGCAGAAATAGGTCGCGCGAATAGAGAGACAGGTCGCGCGAACTAAAAGGAAGTTCGAGAGAACCGATAAACAGGCCGCGCGAACAGAGATCTTGAGAGTCAGTTCCAAGAGAGATCTTGAGAGTCAGTTTCGGACTGTTGCCCCTTCCTTTGACGGCTCATTGTGTCTCGAGTCTTTCAGTTATTGGATCGTGGATATGAAATATTATCTCGATTATTTTGAGTTATTCGGTGTGCGTCGCATCAAGTTTGCGAAACTTAGACTTTAAATCGGACAAAGGCATATTGGGATAACGTTGAGAGCACCTGCGGGCGAGACCATCTTCGCCGTATCACTAGTTGGGGGGACATGAAGCATACATTATGTCAAAGGTATCTGTCTTCGTCGTATCGAAGTCGCTTGCTCGACCAATTATTTTCTCTTCGGCAAAGATCCATGTCTGTCGCTGAGTACAGAGACCGTTTTGATGAGTTAGTGGTGAGTGATATCCGAGAGGACCCAGCCATGATCATTCCCCGATTTCGGTCTGGACTTTGGTCTGACATACATACTAAGGTAGTTTATCATAGCTCAAATTCCCTCGAGTCGACATATTAGCTCGCCCTTTGTTATGAACAGTCTTTGAGATCCGCAAGAGTTGGTCGATGAAATTCTCACCCTGACCTACACAGTACGAGCCCCTCCCATACTGAGGTCACCACGATACCTACCACTGTCCTGCCAGACACGACAGAAGTGATACCCAAGGCGGATTGCTCTTACCCCAGTGAGTTACTTAGCCTAGTGAGTGACATATCTCTTGTCTCTGACCCATCTTCTGTGACCCCGATCGAGAGTGAGCCTGAGCGACCTATTGAGTCTGCAGTATCGTGTCTCTCACTCATACCTCTTTTTTTTGCCATGCACCGAGATAGTTAGCACCCCCACCACAAATCTAATTTTTCACACCACACCCACGGATCCATTCTTGAGTGTAGGTACATGTCCCTCTCTCATTGTCATTTCTTCGAGTCACATCACGATTGAGAGCCCAGAGTCTGGCGTTGATCTCCTAGTGGCTATGTCATCCAACCACGGGGATACTACCCTTTACGAGGGTACTCATATGGAGGATCATGACCCTAGTGAAGAGTTCTATAACGACCCCCCTGTTGAGCCTCCCGATGAGCCACCACATCCTGATGAGGATGCAATTCAGGTGAGCCGCTCGTTTACGAGTTTCGAGTTAGTAGAGCCTCTTCCTTTATCGTCCTTGGCCTTGCCCCAGAGGATGAGTATTGTGTCGAGCAGCAAGTGTCTAGGGCGCCACCTGCCGACGCATCACACTCTCAATGAGTTTTGGGATGCACCACCCGCTGACCCACCTGACGAGCTTTTTTACTTTCAGGGACACTCACTGTACAACTCATATTCGTTGAGAGTGGACCCCCTAAAGCCTGGTCAGCAGGAGTCAAAGTCAACAAGTCAAGACATAAGTCAGAGTTAACATGCAAGACAGTAGAAGGCCTGGGCGAGTATGACGAGTTCCCCTCTCATACTCGCTAGGTTGGCAACTAGGCCAGTTACTCGCCCAACCTGAGCGAGCTCCCCTAAGAAGTGGCCTAGTCGCCGGGGGTAAGGCTATAAATAAGACCCCTCTTTGGATTTGCCTATAAATAGGATCTGAGGGGTACGAGGAGATGAACTTCGGAATCTCGCAAAAAATCTCGAACACCTCGTTTCCTAAAATTTGAGCTGAGGCTTTAGATCCTTTCTTCAGAGAGACAGGTCGCGAGCTAGCGACTATCCATCTTAGTCGCCGCCTTGACTTAGTCACCAGATAGAATCTACCTCGTACCCTGCTCAGTCATCTTTGGTTGTGGAGGGGAAGTTTCTTCTAAGCATCCAAGTACGTGGTGGGACCTCCCTGCCGCAGCGCCTGGGGTCTTTTTTGTTGTTTGACTGTTTTTGCGTCCTAGCCCGTTAGTCGTCGAGCCCAACCGCTGAACCGGTAACTTTAGACTGCCTTGATATGAATTTTGGAGTAGGGATTTTCCTGGCTTCAACACTTTGGTGCGGTGAGCGTGAATCGCAGCCGAGGAGGAAAGTTTAGCGAATATGCGAGATGGTGAATGGTGGTGAGAATGAGGAGATAGTCGACAACTCGGTATGAGTCAGCAACTTCGCGAGAGGAAGCGACTTTGTGACAGTGGCGGTGTTTGAAGACTTCATAAGGAGGATCGAGAGGATCATACTGATTGGGTTCCCTCCTCACCCCGATTTCACGGCGACCTCTCCTCGTCGCGTGACACCGTCGGAGGAAAAAGCGCCACCCAGGAGACCCGAGAAGGAGCGAGCTAGAGTGGGGGAAGAGCAACCAATGCAGTCGCGACACTATCTGACGAGCAGTCAGGGAATCAGGTTCCGAGATGTCGAACAGCCGGCGATATATCACGATACTCGTCAGGGTAGCGAGTATGACGAAGATACTCGCGAGTATGAAACTTGCCATCGCCAAGGAGGGAGGAGCCTCTTCTGTGACGAGATCCCAGCGGCCCCAGTTCCTGAAGGATTCAGAGAGCCCGTCCTGAACTACTACTCCGGCAGAGATGACCCGGTCAGACATCTCCAATAGTTTGAGGATGTGGTGTCAATCCGCAATATGAATGATGCTTTCAAGTGCAGGTTCTTCTCCATCACCTTCAAGGGGAATGCGAGAGACTGATTTCACTAGTTGCCCGAAGGTTCCATCTATTACTTTGAGGATCTACGTCGTGGCCTGATGGCAAGGTTTGCGACGTCCAAGAAAAGAAAGAAGGAGGCAACTGCTCTCTTTAAAATCGTGCAAGGGTAGCAAGAGTCTCGACCACTACATCGATTGTTTCCAGGAAGAGGGTATGAAGGTCGAGGAAGTGAATGACTTCACCCTAATGCTAGCTTTGAAGTTCGGCCTGAAGCAAGACCTCTTCAGCCTGGAGATTGAGTCCAAGCCCCCGAGATCTTTCAGGGAGATGATCGAGAGGGCAAACACGTTCGTGCAGGGAGAGGAGAAAAATCCAGACTTCTTGGCAAGGCTGGATAGGGAAAACCTAGGAGAGGGGCAGAGGAGGACCTTCAAAGGTGAGGGCCGGAGTAGTGCCAGAGAGGCAGACTGAGCGGAGAAGAAAGGAGCTGAGGAGAAGGGAAGAGCCCAGGAGGGCGGAAGAGCGAAGAAGGCATGGGAGACCTTGTAGGCAGGAAGAGAGGAGGCCCGTAGCGGCTCCAGAGAGAAGAGAGGAAACACGGCGATTCCAATCCTCTGAATCGGCCCCTGTGGAGGCCACCAGGGAGGCCCCAATTCCAAAATCAGGAGAGAAGGAACGGCCACCAGCAGGGGAGGAGGCAAGGAAGAGCTTAGGAAGAGGCGATGACCATTGCCCGACAAGGGAATAGGCGTCGCAAGAGGGTTCAGCCAGTGAGGGACCAGGCGGCAGAGATCCCCCTTTACTGCGATCTACATTGAGTAGAGGGGCACATGACTATGGTCTGCCCAGATTTTTGGGAGGCAAAGAGAAGGTTGGAGGCAGGAGCGACATAGAGGGAGCAGCCGAGGCAGGAGGTCCCCGCAGGACCGGTAACGTTCCAAGCTTCGGGGAGGAGGAGGAACGAGGACCGGGTCGACTTGGGAGGTCTCGGGGAAGTAGTCCACGACCCAGGAGGTGGGCAGGTAGGAGTAATCAACGGAGGAGTCGGGCTTGGAGCTTCCCGCAAGTCGAGTCTCCATCAAATTTACCGCAAGTGCGTCTCCTCGACTTCTCAAACGTCGCCGCTGTTGGAGGAGATCACTTTCTCTGAGTAGGACATGTTAGGGGATGAGAACCCTTTCATGATGCCCTTGTCATCCAAGCCGCCATCGAGGATTTCACAGTTGACCGAATCCTGGCAGACAACGGGAGTTTGATGAACGTCATTTTCAAGAGGACCTTCGTCAGGCTGCAGGTGGAAGCGTCCAGGATCCTAGCTACGGACAGACCCCTCTTTTGCTTCTCTGGAGAGAAGGAAGAGGTGGAGGGAGGAGCGGATCTTCTGGTAACCCTTGGTGGTACCTCAATCCGATGCAGGTTCGTCATCGTCGACGCACCAAGCTGCTACAACACCATCTTCGGGCGACCCCTCATCAACTACTTCAAGGCTGTTCCATCATCGTACCATCAATGCCTGAAGTACTGTCGGGGAGATGTCCAAGTGCGGATCAGAGGCGATCCGAAGGCTGCCAGAGAGTGTTATCTGAACGCCGTCAACACCGTCAGTTTAATGGAGGATGCAGAGAGGCTGGAGAAGGTTCTGGAGAGGGAAGAAGGGCTGAGAGCTGCTGCGGAGCTGGAAGAGCTGGAGGTGATCTCCAAGAGAGGAGAGCCAGGGCTGTTATAGATCGGAGGGTCCCTAACGCTGGAAGGGAAGATGAAGATGACCGCATGTCTGCAAGAGAATGTGGACATTTTCGCTTGGAGTGTCGCGGAGATGCCAGGAATCGATGTAGGGGTTGTCTGCCATCGCCTCAACCTTGATCCCAAAGTTGCCCCCGTCGTCAGAAGTAGAGGAAAAGCGTCACCGTTCTGGCCGAACCGATCCGGGAGGAAGTGGAGAAGCTGTTGGAGGCATGTTTTGTTTTGGAGATCCAGTATCCAGGCTAGGTCTCCAATGTTGTAATGGTTAAAAATGTCGGAGGGGGCTGAAGGCTATGTATAGACTTTTCAATGTTGAATAAAGCTTGCCCGAAGGATTGCTACCCGTTGCCTCAAATTGACACGCAGGTTGATTCAGCCGTCGGGTTTCCTATGATGAGTTTCCTTGATGTTTTTCAGGGTATCACCAGATTCGGATGCATCCCCCCGACTGCCATGACGTCTCCTTCATCACTAGCGACGGCTGCTACAACTACAAGATGTCATTTGGGCTTAAGAATGCAGGGAAGATCTACCAAAGAATGATGGATCAAATCTTCAAGGAGCGAAAGTGGCAGAATCTAGAAGTGTACGTGAATGACCTCCTGGTCAAGAGCAGGAGCATCACGCAACACACTAAGGATCTGGTGAGACCTTTGCAACTCTGCGAAAGTACAAGATGCGGCTCAACCCGACAGTGCATCTTCGGAGCAGGAAGGGGAAAGTTCTTAGGTCACCTCCTCACTCCGAGGGGGGTGGAGCCTAACCCCGACAAAGTAAAGGCCATTCTAGAGATGACGTCCCCGAAGAATTCGAAAGAAGCCCAGAGGTTGACCGGAAGGCTGACAGGTCTTAGTCGTTTCCTTTCTAAGGCAGGAGAGAAGTGTTCTCCATTTTTCAAAACTCTCAGAGGCAACCAGAAGTTTGAGTGGACCGCGGAGTGTGAGGAGGCTTTTGGAAAGCTCAACCAACAACTAATTCAAGCTCCTCTATTCCAAGGCCCAGGAAGGCGAAGATCTCCCCCTCTATTTAGGAGTGGGAGCGGAGGCAGTCAACTCTGTGCTCGTCAGAGAAGAGGGGAAGAAGCAACTCCCCATCTACTATGTGAGTAGGGTGCTGAGGCAAGCAGATGCAAGGTATCATATCCTGGAAAAACTAGTTTTCACCTTGGTAGTTTCGGCACTGAGGCTCCACCCATATTTTCAGGCTCACTCTATCAAGGTTTTCTCTGATCACCCACTACAAAGTATCTTGGATTGAGTGGAACATTCGGGAAGGTTGACAAAATGGGCGGTAGAGCTCAACGAGTTCGACATTTCTTATTCACCAAGAGTGGCGATCAAGGCCCAGACAGTAACGGACTTTCTAACCGACTTCTCGGCCGAGGCAGGAGGAGGCAAAGGCTCTTCCAGCCCAGTCTCGTGGAAGATGTTCGTGGACGGAGCTTCGAGCAAGAATTCAGTGGGAGCAGGAGTCGCGCTGGTGAGCCCCCAGGGAACTAGGATCGAGCAAGCAATCAAAATCTTCTTCCCCGTCACGAACAACTAGGCAGAGTACGAAGCCATGGTAGCAGTCTTGCGTCTCACCAAGGAGTTGAGAATCCAGGATCTCAAGGCTTTCACCTACTCAATGATGATCGCATCGCAAATCAGGGGAGAGTTCTAGGTGCGCGACCCCATCCTGCAGAGATACTTGGCAAAGGTTAAAGACTTAATAGTAGGCTTCCGATCTTTCTTCTTCGAGCATGTTCCCCGAGAGAACTCAAAGGCAGACTATCTCACTAAGTACGGCCCCAGGGCTGGAGGAATAGTGACAGAGCTATTTCGACCGTCCATTGAGGCAGGAGAAATGATGGAGATCGAGCAGTGAGATTCTTGAAAGGACCCATTTGTTACGTTCTTAACGACAAACCATTTTTCTGTCAGCGAGGGAGACCAGAAGAAGTTTCGATACAAAACTGCTTACTATCTGATGTATGAAGGGGAACTGTACCGCAAGACCTTTTCGAGCCCTCTAGCCAGATGCCTGTCAGAAACAGAAATCCCCCGTGTGCTTGGGAAAATTCATTCAGGAGAGTGCGATAGACACTATGGAACTCGTACTCTGGAGCAGAGGATTCTGAGGCAAGGCTACTTCTGGTCGACCATTCGGAAGGATGCAGAAGCCTTCTCAAAGAAGTGTCCGAAGTGCCAACTCTTCGCACCTCTTCAGGTGCAGCCGACTCAACAACTTCGCTCGATCACCGCTCCTTGTCCCTTTGCTATCCGTGGGATGGATTTGATAGGCCCTTTCCACCAAGCCAGTGGTCAGTGGAAGTTTGTTCTCCTCTTGATCGACTATTTCTCCAAGTGGATCGAGGCAAAATCTCTTGCCAAGATCACGTCTCAGATCGTGAAGAACTTTATCTGGGGAGAGATCGTCTGCAGGTTCGGGATCCCTCTCACCATCATCACCGACAATGACCCGCAATTTGCCAGCTTAAAGCTGGAAGACTTCTCCGGGAAGCTAGGGTCGGATCTTCGATTCACCTCTGTACATCATCCTCGGAGCAACGGACAAGTGGAGGCCGCCAATAAGCTGATCATCAACCTCTTGAAGAAGAAGATCACCAACTTAAAAGGGAACTCGGCGGAGCAACTCCCCTCGCTCCTATGAGCTCTGAGAACAACTCCTAACTCGGCCACGGGAGAAACACCTTTCAAGTTGTCCCACGGATCTGAGGCCCTCATCCCAATAAAATTCGAGGTTCGGAGCCCGAGGGTTGTTGCGGCAGGAGAAGGCAGTGAAGAATGACGCTTGGAGAATGAAGATGCTCAGAGGCTTTCGCTGGACTATATCGAGGAGCTTCGATACCTAGCCTCCATCCGCCAAGAGGAGTTCAAGAGGCGAATGACAAAACACTTCGACAAAAACGTCCGCCTCAAACACTTCCTTGCAGGAGACCTTGTCATGAAGAAGGTGGACGCGGCAGGAAGGGCAGCTGCCGTTGGCAAGCTGAATCCTAACTGGGAAGGACTCTTCATCGTCCAAGAGGCTCTAGGAACTGGAGGCTATCACTTACAAAATCAAGAAAGAGAGGTGCTGGGAAGCACCTGAAGCGGGGACGATCTGAAAAGATTCTATCCCTAACAGTAACATGTAATGACCGCTTATTTGTAAGATTGTTTCTCTTTTTTAATAAAAGTCCTCGCCCCCTGAAACACGGGTGGATGCGAGTGGTCTTTTTTGTTTGGATCGTCTCAAGTTAGCTAGAAGCAGTGAAGTCAATCTCCAAGATCGGTTTGAGAAACTTGCATCCGACTCGATTCTCCTAAAATGCCCATGGAGGACGACAAGATGATGTGTCGTGATTTGAAGCGTCCTTGTAAGACCGGACCCCTGTATTGGCGGTCGAGATCAGCTCTCCCCTTATATATAATCCTAGCTACCCCCGATTGCACCTCTCCTCCGATTGGAGGAACTATCAGGAACAAGTCTGGACGCAACCTCCCAAACTCGATGAAAGATCGACCTCACAAAGTGATACCTTGTGTAAATGCGTCATCGGTCTTTGAGAAGACTAAAAGACCCGTTCTTAGCGACTGTTTGTCCTGTGAAGCAGGACGCGTCTCTGTCATTGCCAAGGTGGGATAACCCGCCATGCTTTTGGAAGAAGCTGGGCAAAGAATCTCCGGAAGGTTCGAGTCCGTGGTAGGATGGAGGCCTCGAGTGTGTGTGTCCCGTTGGACCCCTCGACTGTCGTTCCCTATCTCTAGATCCTTTCAAGTTTTTTGTTGGTTGAAATGGAATATTGTCCTCGAGAGTGTGCGTCTTACGAGACCCCCCGAGTGCAACTCCATTATCCGAAGGATCGTCGTCGACAAGCGAGAGAATCTGTCCGTTTTTCTTTCAACAAAAGTCTCTCTATGGATTATTTCATCAAAGTTTGCGAAAATCGAACAAATATAATGATGTGTTTTGTGCGAGTATACATGTGCGAGAGCATGCAGGTACACACATGTAAGTGCGAGCAGCGACATGCGAGCATGCGAGTGCGACTATGCAGGTGCAAGCAGCGACGTGCGAGCATGTTACTGTGACTATGCAGGTGCGAACAACTATGTGCGAGCATGTGAGTGCGACCATGCAGGTGCGATCGACGTTGCACGATTTAGCATGAACGAGTATGCGAGCAAAGATCGCGCACAACGAGCACTCAACCTCTCCGCGCCTATGAGCCTAGCGAGTATCATCAACAAGCGAGTATGCGAATAAAAAAACAAGTATAAAAGAACACAGTACAGAAAAATCCTTTGTATTATCTGACAAGCATTACAACGCAAAAAGAGGCAATGACGCCTTAAATAAAGGTTCGTCTACAAAAGTTTCCTATGCTACATTTCTATATATACATGTTCACACGCAGGAGGTCGCCGACCGACTAGGACTCATCGTCGCTAGTATCTGGCCGGTACTACTCGTCTTCGATGACGACGTCTTCTTCATCGCCACCATCATCCTCGCCATCATCATCATCATCGTTGTCGTAGCCGCTCTCTCCGCTGTTGTCTTTGTTGTCGCTGGAACCAGTAGCAGAGGACAGGACATGATCATGCGAATTGGACTCTTCAGCGAGCATGCCAGGAATGAGGTCAATCCCAGTCGGGTGGTCGGCCTCCGGGCCAAGGAAGCCATCCATTCTCAACTTGGCGAGAACGGCGTCTCCCGTTGCTCGTGCGATCCCGCGACGAATAACAGGCATCTCATCCCCGTGGAAGCTATTCTTCTTCTCCATCCCAGGAGTACTCGCCTCTAGCTACTGCTCAGCTGGGCGAGTATCCGAGGGCCCAGGGCGAGCTTCGACAACCGCCAAGCGAGTCTCCAACTCAGCAACCCGGACATGGGCGATCTCCAGCTCGGTCTTGGTGTCAGCGAGCTCTTGCTCGAGCTCGGAGATTTACTTTGTCGTCTCAATTTCGGCAGCCTGCGAGTATCAACAATAAACAGTCAGAAGATCCATCAAGTAAAGCAGTGACTAAGGAAAAGTCGCGTATGGAAGTACAAACTATCTCGTAGTCCTTCCATCGGACGGACTGCATCCTCAGGTCAATCGCCTTCTGAGAGACGATCTTCAGCGCCTCCTGTGACTTGAGGAGCCTCCTTGCCATGTGATGACCCAGCTCAGTAGCTCGCATGAGTGAGCGAGCAGTCTGATGGGCGAGCGCCTCTACGCTGAGATCCGACAGCGACTCCGCATCAGCTCGCCCATAGAGCGCGAAGGCGACATCGTAAGCCTTCCCCTTATCCTCCCAATCTTCCGACCAGGCGGGTAAGTTGGTGCTCAGGGTCACCTTGTGGTCACCCTCCGCCCAAGACACCAGCGGGCATCCGAAGGCGTCCTTGTCGATGCGCCCGAGGTTGTAGTTCAGATGGAAATACGGCGCCCCAACGTCCACCGACGACTCCCTCCTATCGAAGAGTTCGTGGGAGATCTTCGCACGCTTCCTCGCATCATCGGGGGACTTGACTTTTTCTTTCCCCTTTTCCAACTTCCTTTGCGAGGAACCCTCCTTGGCGGGACGCGGGATCTTTTCAACGTCTGCAGGCGGGTTCACCGAACCCTGGCGCGACGACGCGACTTCCTTCGCCAGAGGAGGTGGTTCTCACAGAAGAATGCGAGTAACTGCAGAAGTGGAAGAACAGTTATTAAAGTCGCAATAACTATCGGAATCAAGTCAACGAGTATGATAAGATCTCGCCAAGGAATGTACCTTTGCTGGGGAATATCTTGTCCAGCGAGTTGACGTTCAGACGCCAGTGGATGACGTCGAACCGACGGCCGCAGAAGGCTTCAAATTGCTTCTCGCGCGGACCCTCCAGAATGGGCGGCAAGAAGACGACTTATGGTGGCTGGTGTGGCCTGCACGACACCCCTTCGAAGTCGCCAGCGACGACGACCAGGTACTCGCCTCATCAATGGACCTTGTTCGTCGTGCCGACCAAGGTGCATACATGACTGCTAAAGAAGATGACACCCTCGGCGGTCGCGGCGAAGGCGAAGATCTTCTTGAAGACTGAAAGATCAAAAGTGATATTCTCTTCCCGCAGGAAGCAGAGATATCCCATGATCATCGCCACCCCGTTTGGATTGATCTGGGCAGGGACAATCCTGAAGTACCGCAGGATTTGACAGTTCTCCGGTCACAGAGGAAGTCGCAGGTCGACTTCAAAGTGGCGGAGGGGAAGGACCATCTCACCCTCGAGAAAGGTGTTTAGTCGCTCAGACCGGGCGGGAAGCCTGACTGAGTACTCCTCAGGCAAGTGCCTTTTGTAGAATCCTCTAAGTCTCGCTCAGTAGAAACAGACTTTTTGAAGACGGCCTCGGTAAAGTTGATCGAGATAAAAACTCGCCATCTCAAATAAAAGAATATTACATGGTTCATTACAATGCCATCCTCATCTCCAGTGCCGAGATCTGGCGATGAGGCTTGCAAATGGCGAGTTGGTCATACTTCGCCTCCAGCTCAATATATGCGCGAGCAGCAGTTTGACGGTACTCGTGAGCGGGAAGCCCGAGGGCGTCGATGAAAGCTGCCCCAGTGGTTGCAGGACGACCTGTCAAGACAAAGAACTCGCTGAATCAGTTAAGAGTCACAGTATCAACAGTCAGACCAATTCAGCAACAGACGAGTTGCCTTGCCGAGGAGATCGAGATCGGCGAGGGAAAGGGCTGCGGCTAGATGATTCTCCCTGGCCTGATGACGAGCCTCCCGGGCACTCGACGGCCTGCCCCTGTCCGTGACCTCTAGGGTCGCGACCTCCGGTCCTCGGCGGGAAGTAGCTCGGGCGTCTTCTGTCACAATCTCGCGACGAGCTCTCAGGCGGGTTCAGAGGGTTCGTAATTGTTTCCGGGCAGAGTTCGGGGAGAGATTCGTTACTCGGCGGTAGAGGAGGAGGCGGCGGCTGAGGGGTGCTCGCCCTCGATTGTGACGATCTAGTCAAAGGAGGAGGCAGTGACAAAGGAGTGCTCGCCGTCGGTTGCGACAAGGTGGTCGCAGGGTGAGGGGCCTTGCTCGCCCCAGGTTGCGAGGTCTTTGTCGCAGAAGGATTCTTTTTCCCCGCCTCAGGAGTTTGTTTTTCCGGCCTCTTCTTGGGACCGAAGTTGATCCGAACGGTGTGTACAGATTGCGGCTGTTGCTGAGCTTCATGGGCGACCAGTGGAGCTGATCGTAGAGGAGCGACATCCAGATGCTCGCCAGGAGTAGTCGGCGGAGGAGCTGCGAGTAAAAAATAAAAGGCAGCAAGAAAGAATAGAATTGTTCAACAACTCATAAAGTCATCAGCGAGATAGTAACTTTGCGAGGAAGCGAGATCCATTTGCAGCTGTGCCTGGGACCCGACGAGGTCCGGGGCAGGGGGAGAAGACGGCGTTGGGAGGCGAGAAGCTTCATAAGCCGATTGTTCGAGAATATCGCTCAACCCGAGATTGCCAAGGAGTTTTTTAGTGTGGGCTGGAATGTCAGAGTGGTCGGCCGGGGAAGGTCAGCAACGACTTGGCCCTCTCGCGGCCTTTTCAGCCTTGTTGGCTCGAGGAATCCAGACAACGCAGCGATACTCGCTTGGTAGCGGCCTTTTCAGCCTTGTTGGCTCGAGGAATCCAGACAACGCAGCAATACTCGCTTGGTAGACTTCCTCGGCAGACTTCGACATCGTGTGCGAGTTCAAAAGACGTGTCTCAAAGACCAGCCACCCCCTATTTATTAAGTTCAGCAGACATCCATTGGTCGCGAGTAACCCAGATACTCGCTAAAGCAGCTCGCCGAATAAGTGTTGGATGTATCTTTCCGAGCTCCTACGCCGCTCGAATAGAGCGGGGATTGTGTACGACCCATATTCGTCCGGTTCATGCGGTCGTGACCGCTTGACCTGTGTAAATAAGTCCCCCCAAACGGAGCCATAATATAGGTGCTTTTCAGGTTCTGGAAAAACTACCTTTGTATTTCCATTGCCTGAATAATTATTTCTAGATTATTTAATAAATATTCTTGAATAATTTTTTCGGTCTTTTTTACCTCATTTAATTGAGTAGTTGATTGATCGTTGATATTAATAGTAATTTAAAATCCTAACATTGTAAAATTACTTAAAACATCTAAACTTTTAAATATCAAACCTATAAGTAAATTCCTTACAGATCTTGGGAAAAAAAATAGAATTTGATGGTAATGTTTTTGTGGTTACCTTGGATTCAGGAATAAAAGCAGTTTTTAAAAAATTATATCAAGAATGAGGCAAACGGTAAGGCACTAAGAGTATTAGAGTTACCCCAAACTACAATTAGATAATTTTATCCCGATTGCAGATTGTTTCCTTTAAGATATATTCCTTACTAGCAGATTTACTAGCATTATTTTTCTTTAGGTGAAACAGTTTGTTTGGACAGAGCGTGCAAGACACTTAAGCATGTTTTTTCTTTATGTATCTTAACCATTTTTTTGATGATTCAACAAATAACTTTTTTCATGAACCATTCAGGCTTATAAGGATTTCTCCCTTTGCAAATCGTCTCTCATTTGATGCCCCACCTTCGGTTCAAAGGCTGAGATGTTTGGCAAATTTTGAGGCATTGCGGTTTTCAAATCCCATAGAAAGTTTGGCTGAAAAGCTCGTGTCACGAATGAAAGAAAGGAGCATGGATAATGGCGGAAAATATATTGCAGTTCATCTCCGCTTTGAAGAGGTTTACTTCCATATGCAAAGTGCTTTCACCTAGATTGCATCAAGATAATTGTGTACGGAAGTATGGGTTGAATCACATTGTTAGTGTATTTTTTTTATAGGATATGGTTGCTTTCTCGTGTTGTATATTTGATGGCGGGGAGGAAGAAAGGCGACACATGATGACAACAAGGGAAAGGGGTTGGAGAGGAAAATTTACTAAACCTGGACGCGTTATTCGACCTGGTTTTATTAGAGTAAATGGAAAATGCCCTCTTACTCCTTTGGAGGTACCTTTTATTCTTTGAGTAGAAAATTCCTTTTTTTTTAAATCCACTCTATCTAGATATTGTTTTGCCAAAACTGCTTCTTTCAAACATATTCTTGCTCTTTGATGTGTTATTCAGAATGATTCTAGAAAGATTAAAGTTCCACTTACTGGCATCTTGCTGCTTTGAGAAGAACCGTGTCCTGAAAATTTACTTATGTAAACTGTAGAAGAATTAAGTGAACCTTGTATATACTTCTTGAATCTTAAATTACTAGTATGAGTACAAATATATTGAGAGAAGAGAGAGAATTGATGTAGGGTGGGTCGTGACACGCAATTGTTTACGCTAACGGACAACCAACATCACAGAACATGAAAATAAAGAGGAGGGCTCTGACCAAAAGCGAACGAAAAGGGGTCGGTTGGCTCCCAAAAATCCGGGACTCGATACCACGTCCTTAGGACCTACCTCTCCAACAAGCACACAACTCGCCGTAAGCCGGACTCGATACAACGTCCTTAAGACCTACCTCTCCAACAAGCACACAACTCACCGCACCTACACAAGCATCTAAACTTTCAACTTGAGCCGTTTCAAACGCAGCGAAAAGCTTGATTTAGGAGCAGCGAAAACTTCAAAAGGCGATCGAGTTCAAGTTGAGATTAAATCCCTTGTTAACACAAAGAGTGCCAAACTTGGAGAGCAAGTCAAGGCTAGACCTAGTTTGCTCCCGCAATGGATCTTCCAATCCGGAATACAAGAGATTCAACAACAACGAAATCGAATCAAACTTGCGAGCGATGATTTAAAAATCACGGAAAAGACGGTTCGAATACATCTTCCACAAATCTCACAAGAAGAAAACACTAGATAAGAGAGGGATTACCCAACCAAGAAGATCAAACACACAAGATAAGTGGGAGAATCACTCTCTCCACGGAACCACCGACGTCACACCGAATGGGGCTGCAACCTTCTTCCTTGGAGTCGCACCGGAGGAAGCCAAGCCGGAGTCGCACCGAACGGGATGGAGGTAGCAAGGGGAAGGCTTCACACCAGGGGGGGGCGGCTAGGGAGAGCCTCCTTTGGCCGAAATTCTCAAGAGGGAGAATAAGGTTTTCTTTTTCTCTTTTCAATGCCTTAACTCTTCATAATAGCCTCCTTATATAGGAGTTACAAAACACATCCAACCGTCCAAAATGGAGATGAAATCTCATCCATCCGGGCGGTTAAATACACACCAAAATGTTTAAATACAGGAAATAAAATAATACAAGTCCTCAAGTGAATATAAAATTATTAACCAAGTATGGAATAATTTTATATTCACAAATAGTTAAATAAAATACTAAAACATAATATGTTAAAGAAATTAATCTTCAAGTGGGCCTTGGACGCCGCGGACGGAGGTTGTAACGCGGGCTTCCGTCAGCATCATCATTGCGCCTGAAGTCTTTATGTTGTAGCGCCTCGGCAACCGGGTCATCATCAGGTAGCGTTGGAGGGGCTGCGCCATCAATCCTCCCCCACTCAAATTCACGTATCATCGATGCGTGGTCCGAGAGATAGCGGCGGAGAAGCTCGACATCCAAACGCTGAAGCTCCGTTGCGAGGACCCATGAGTCGTCTGAAGAGGCGCGGTCACGCCAACGGACGAGGAAGCGGTAGGTAGCACCATCAGAAGTAGTAAGTGGCTCAGCAGCGAGAATCACATCTGGAGTGAGAAATGTCTTCGGGAACCTGGGGAACATGTCAGCAGTAGGAATAAAAGAAGGCAACTTACCATCCGATGGTATACTTGCGGGTACCGAAGGAGAGAGATCATCCGAACTACCACTCTCCAACCCATCAGAATTTTTAGTAGAGGAAGAAGACGACAAAGAATCCAACTCTTGCGGAGGCGAAGCAAACCACGTCAAATCCGAGACATTAAAAATAGGGGAGATACCCAATCAGCAGGCAAATCCAACACGAAAGCGTTGTCACCTAGCTTCTTTATAATCCGAAAAGGACCGGCGCGCTTTGGGGCTAACTTTTTAACGGTGCCAGTTGACATTCGTTCGGGAACTAACCGGACTAAAACCAGATCGCCGACTTTAAAGTGTGACACCCTCCTATGTAGATTAGCGTGCATTTGATAAGACTCATATTGATCAGTCAAGGTAGCTCGTATACGTGCATGTAAGTCATGAATATGTTGGGCGAAGGATTGTGTAAACTGGCTTGTTTTGTACGTTGGAGGCAATGGGAACAAGTCAAGCGACACAGGGGCCTTGTACCCGTGAACAATTTCGTTAGGAGACATACCCGTGGACCTATTTTTTGAATTATTGTAGGCCAATTGGGCATGTGGAAGAAGTAAATCCCAAGTGCCTTTGTGATCGCCCACTAGACATCTAAGAAGATTTCCTAGGCTCCTATTGACTACCTCCGTCTGCCCATCAGTTTGCGGATGATAAGCCGCGGAGAATAGTAATTTTGTTCCCATAAGAATCCACAAGGTTTTTCAAAAGTAGCTAGTGAATTTTACGTCCCTATCCGAGACAATAGTCTTCGGCACTCCGCGGTGACTAACGACGTCCTTAAAATACAGCTTCGTTATGTGAGAAGCGTCGTTGGTCTTACTACATGGAATAAAATATGCCATTTTAGAGAACCTATCCACAACGACGAGAATAGAGTCGTGACGTCGAAGGGTGGGGGGAAGGCCTAATACGAAGTCCATGCTCACGTCTTCCCACGGTACGGACGAGATAGGTAGTGGGGTGTACAAACCTACATTGGACTTAGTACCCTTAGAAACTTGACACGTACGACAACTGTTCACTACCCTCTCAACCATCGCCTTTAGTTTAGGCCAATATAATTTCTCCTCTACGAGCGTAATCGTTTTCTCTCCCAAAGTGTCCACTCAAGCCACCACTATGTAACTCCCAAATGATGTGGAGTCGCAAAGAGGAGCGAGGGATACACAATTTCCCGTGCTTGAACAGATAACCGTCCCTAAGTGAAAAGGCCGTGATGGTCGTGGGAGAGCTATCCTGGGCAGATAAATATGGATCCTGAAAATCAGGGCATGTGACGTATTCATCCTTTATGCGCTCGAACCCTACCACGTGGACTTGCATGGAGGAAAGCAAGAGGGTGAGGCGACTGAGTGCGCCGACGACTTGATTTTCGGACCCCTTAAGGTGCTTAAAATTAAATGTGTATTCCTGCAAGAAGGATACCCATTTAGCGTGGCGCGGGCTGATTTTGTGCTGACTGTTGATGAATCGTAACGCTTCATGATCAGAGAGGATGACAGAGGATGACAAACTCCTTAGAAAGAAGATAGTGTCTCCAATGATGTAAACACCTAACGACCGCATAAAACTCCCTATCATAATTGGAATAATTTAACTTATCGGGTAACCCTCTTGACTCAAGACACCTCCAATTCCTACGCCAGATGCATCACACGTAAGCTCGAAGACCTTGGTGAAGTCAGGGAGACGCAACACCGGTGCTTCGGTCATAAGCTCTTTAATACGATGGAATGCAAACGTGGTGGATTTCGTCCATGTGAATTCACCCTTCTTCATGCATTCAGTAATGGGCGCCATAATGCTACTAAAATCGCGTATGAAACGACGATAGAAGGTAGCTAACCCGTGGAAGCTACGCACCTCTCGAAGGCTAGTGGGCTCGGGCTAGTCTCTAATCACTTGAACCTTTCCTGGGTCAACACGAATACCATCAGAACCAACTATGTAACCCAAGAATTCGACCTCCGAAACATAAAATGTGCATTTCTTAAGGTTTAGTAATAAGGTTTCCCTCCTTAAGGTGGTGAGGATCACTTTGATGTGGGAGATGTGTTCGGCGGGGGAGGTGCTAAAAACTAGGATGTCGTCGAAATATACTACAACAAACTTCCCCATATACGGCCTAAAGACGTGCGTCATCATCCGGGAGAAGGTGCTGGGGGCATTGGATAACCCAAAGGGCATCACCAACCACTCATACAACCCGTCCTTAGATTTGAACGCTGTCTTCCACTCATCCCCCTCTCGGATCCTAATCTGGTGGTAACCACTCCGTAAGTCTAACTTCGAGAAGATAGTGGCACCCGAAAGGACATCCAAGAGGTCATCTAGTCGCGAGATTGGAAACCTATATTTTATAGTAATTTTGTTGATAACCCGGCTATCAACACACATGCGCCAGGTGCCATCCTTCTTTGGGGCAAAAAGGGCTTGGACAGCACATGAGTTCAGACTCGTCCTAATGAATCCATTACTCAGTAAATCCTCTATCTGGGTTTGTAACTCTTTGTGGGCGGTGGGATTAAGCCTATAGTGAGGTTGGTTGGGTAGGGACGATCCGGGGATAAGGTCGATGACATGTTGTATATCTCTAAGAGGTGGCAACGACGAGGGCAGCTCGTCCGGGTAAACGTCCATAAACTCATTCAACAATATCCGTAGCTCTCGAGGTAAATCATCCAACACGCCACTGTCAGTCTTTGCACCCATGAGAACGAGAGCGTACATCATACCCTCAATGAAGGAATCCTTCACAAATTTTTTCCTACCAACTAAACTCAACGCCTTCCTCTCTACAGGGACGGTGGTATCCTTAGCCAACACTACCGGCTCTTTCGGCACAGTCGGTCTCAAGGTGATGGTCTTGCCGTTGAATTTGAACTCATATGTGTTGGCGCGACCATAGTGCATCACGTCACGGTCGTAGAGCCAGGGGCGGCCTAACAACACATGACAAACGTCCATTGGCAGGACGTCGCACCAAACCTCATCCGTGTAGGATTTGAATGACAGGGGGACTAAGCATCGTTGGGTTACTTTAATAGTAACCTTACTGATCCAAGCAACCTGATAGGGGGTCAGATGCGGTTCAGCAGTCAAGGACATACGCTTAACGGCGTTCTCAGAAACGGCGTTCACGCAACTACCACCATCAATAATTAGTTTGCAAAGTTTCTCGCCACTCTTAAAGATCAAGGAGAATATACTCGTCCTCTTCCAGTCGTCTATGAGACGAGGGGTGGTCAAAATACAACGCATCACCATAAGGCGGTGATCGTCCTCCAAGTCACTAGGGACTCCCTCTGGGTCGCTCTCCTCTGCGGCCTCATATACATAATCGTCAGGGTCGGTAACTGGCTCTAATAAGGCTAGGGCTTTCGTCTTTGTTGGGCATTCATAGGCATAGTGGCCTTGAACGCCGCAAGAGTAACAAGTGGTGTTAGTCTTGCTAACCTTCCCTATAGGGATACGCTCATTCACAGGGTTCTTGGTGTTCCTAGCGGTGATCACGACTGACTTCGATTCGGTGGATTTGAACTTTCCCTTATCAGGATATGTGGAAGAAGATGCCCCAGTGGTGGACTTATTCTTCGCATGAGCGTAACGGGAGTGAGCCTTAGAGGCTAGGTGTTTTTCAATGTCCAAGGCGGCATTGAAAGTCGTGTTCAAATCCGTATGCCCATATCGCAAGAGATTCCTTTGGATATCGTGGTGAAGCCCCTTTCGGAATCTAGATAAAGTGACTTCGGGGATCTCCCTAAGGTCACATCGCACCATACGGTCCTTAAGTTCACCTATATATTCAGCCACCGACATTGAGCCTTGCCGAAGGGTGGCAAGCTCATCGAACATCTGTGTCCGATGGTATGCGGGAACGTACTGATCGGTCAACAGGTTCTTCATCACCGACCAACCTATAAGGGGGGCTCCGTGTCCGGTTCCTAACCTCCGCTCCTCATTCAGCCAAAACGTCTTAGCACGACCTGTTAACTTCATCCGGGCAACTTGGACCTTTTGGGGATCCGTCATGTTGTGCCATTCGAAGTAACACTCCATGTCCACCGTCCAGTTAAGGAAGATCTGGGGATCTCCCATGCCATCGTAAGTGGGGACATTAATTTTAATGACCCTCGTGAGATCAAAACCTCTCTCGTGGCGGTGTTCTCGATGGGGTGTTCGGGGGGAGTCCTCATCGGAATCCGAATCAGGAGTTTGTGGGCGCCGGTTGGGCCGCTCAACATTAACGGGGGGTGGGGGTGGCCTTTCCTGATTTTGAAGGATCTGTGTTAAAATGTTCCTAAGCTCAGTCATTTCGGTACGTAGACCTTCTATAGCCTCGGTGTTGGGATCACCATGCTCTCTCGCAGCCATCCTAGACGTAGACGGTGTCGTGTACTCTGTTCCTAGCCTAGTTCGCATGCAGGTTTAGGAGAATTTTGGAAAGATGATTTTTTCCTAGGGCTGTAGCTATATTGAAAATAGGATATTTTTATAGATTCCCGACGTGCTTAATACGTAGATCGTTAAATTTTTTTTTTTTGGAAGTTCGCTGAAAAATAAAAATTTCAGCCCGTTATTTGCAGACAAGCCGGACAGAATTACGACGTTTCCAATTTTCAGGCTGACCTAACGAGGACGAATCGAAAAATTTTCTGTTTTAATGTTGCAGGAAATAAGTGCAGGAAGCTACAGAAATTTTTCAGATTTTTTTGACAAGTTTTAAAATTCCGAGGGTTTTACTAAACGCAGACCAATCCAAAAATTTCAGATCTTTTAAAGAACAGATCGACCAACGAAGAAAGCATCGAGGATGTTTGCAACTTGGGAGTTGAAACGACCTCCTCTGATACCAAATTGATGTAGGGTGGGTCGTGACACGATTGTTTACGCTAACGGACAACCAACATCACAGAACATGAAAATAAAGAGGAGGGCTCCGACCAAAAGCGAACGAAAAGGGGTCGGTTGGCTCCCAAAAATCCGGGACTCGATACCACGTCCTTAGGACCTACCTCTCCAACAAGCACACAACTCGCCGTAAGCCGGACTCGATACAACGTCCTTAAGACCTACCTCTCCAACAAGCACACAACTCACCGCACCTACACAAGCATCTAAGCTTTCAACTTGAGCCGTTTCAAACGCAACAAAAAGCTTGATTTAGGAGCAGCGAAAACTTCAAAAGGCGATCGAGTTCAAGTTGAGATTAAATTCCTTGTTAACACAGAGTGTCAAACTTGGAGAGCAAGTCAAGGCTAGGCCTAGTTTGCTCCCGCAATGGATCTTCCAATCCGGAATACAAGAGATTCAACAACAACGAAATCGAATCAAACTTGCGAGCGATGATTTAAAAATCACGGAAAAGACGGTTCAAATACATCCTCCACAAATCTCACAAGAAGAAAACACTAGATAGGAGAGGGATTACCCAACCAAGAATATCAAACACACAAAATAAGTGGGAGAATCACTCTCTCCACGGAACCACCGGCATCACACCGAATGGGGCTGCAACCTTCTTCCTTGGAGTCGCATCGGAGGAAGCCACACCGGAGTCGCACCGAACGGGATGGAGGTAGCAAGGGGAAGGCTTCACACCAGGGGGGCGGCGGCTAGGGAGAGCCTTCTTTGGACGAAATTCTCAAGAGGGAGAATAGGGTTTTCTTTTTCTCTTTTCAATGCCTCAACTCTTCATAATAGCCTCCTTATATAGGAGTTACAAAACACATCCAACCGTCCAAGATGGAGATGAAATCTCATCCATCCGGGCGGTTAAATACACACCAAAATGTTTAAATGCAGGAAATAAAATAATACAAGTCCTCAAGTAAATATAAAATTATTAACCAAGTATGGAATAATTTTATATTCACAAATAGTTAAATAAAATACTAAAACATAATATGTTAAAGAAATTAATCTTCAAGTGGGCCTTGGACGCCGCAGACGGAGGTTGTAACGCGGGCTTCCGTCAGCATCATCATTGCGCCTGAAGTCTTTATGTTGTAGCGCCTTGGCAACCGGGTCATCATCAGGTAGCATCGGAGGGGCCGCGCCATCAAGTATCATCCCTTATACAAGATGTGAAACTAATACATGATAAAGAAAAAAGACCTATAATGGGTCTCTAAATGGGCCTTTACAAACAATTTTATAACGGGTCATCATCTCTAATGGGTCTCTAAATGGAGCGTACAAATCGTAGGCGGCAAGCTTGGATAAGAACTGATAATATAACGGCCGAGAGAGGGCTTTTGTTAGGATGTCAGCAACTTGTCCTGTAGCGGGAACATGTTCCAATTCTATCTTCTTTGATTGAACTTTTTCTCGAATGAAATTACAGTTAACTTCAATATGCTTTGTTCGTTCATGGAAGACTGGATTCTTGACAGTGTGTATCGCAGCTTGACTGTCACAAAATAAGGTTGTTGGAGATGAGAGTTTGAGTTTCAAATCATCAAGAAGACTTTCAAGCCAGGTTAACTCAGATACAACAACAGCCATAGCCCGGTACTCGGCTTCAGCAGAGGATCGAGCAACAACGATCTGCTTCTTGCTACGCCGTGTTATAAGGTGTCCACTGAAGTATGTACAAAAACCAGGTCTGAAACACCTATTATCCAGAGAATCTGCGTAGTCGGTGTCAGAATACGCAACTAGAGATAGAGAGGTAGATGGTTTGTAAACAAGTTCTTGTCCAAGAGCAGTCTTTAGATATCTGATGATGCGCTCAACGGCTTGGAGATGAGATATCTGAGGAGCATGCATAAAATGACTCACAACACCTACAACAAATGAGATGGCAGGTCGAGTAACTGTAAGATAAATCAGCTTCCTCACCAAACGTCAATAGTACTATGGATTTGTAAGCAGTTGGTTAGAATCAGACTCATGTGCAGAGAGCTTGTGATTTACATCCTTAGGGGTGTCCGCAGATTTGCACCCTGAGTATCCAACATCTTGAAGGAGGTGTACAGTACTTCCTCTGGGATAAGACGAGTCCATCAGGTCGTCTGACGACCTCGAGCCTAAGGAAGTAGTGAAAATTTCCCAGGTCTTTTGTCTAAAATGCTGAGTTCAAATGTTGCTTGATTTGTTGTATTCTGGTAGAGTTTTTTCCAGTAATTAGGATATCATCAACATACACAAGGAGAATCACAGTGTCTGTTGGCTGATGACAGGTGAATGGAGAGAAGTCGGCCGAGATTTTTGTAAAACCAACTTCATGAACAACCTTGCTGAATTTTTCAAACCATGCACCCGGGGATTGTTTGAGACCATATATAGATTTCCGAAGATGACATACATGAGACTCCCCCGTGGTCTCAAACCCGGGAGGTTGGTGCATATAGACAGTTTTTTTCAGATCACCATTGAGAAATGTGTTTTTAATATCTAACTAATGGAGGGGCCACTGACGATGGACAACCAAGGAGATCAGAACCCGAACAATATTCAATTTGGCAACCGGGGAGAAGGTTTCATCATAATCGAGGCTTTGCTACTGAGTGAATCCCCGGGCCACAAGGCGATCTTTAGTCCCATCCGCAGCATGTTTGATAACAAAAACCCACTTGCAGCTGACGTGGGAATGGCCGGGAGGAAGAAGAACCAAATCTCAGGTCTGGTTAGCCCAAAGGGCAGTCATTTCATCCTCTATGGCCGCCCGCCACCCTGAGTGCAGAAGCGCTTCCTGCACAGAGTTAGGAATAGAAATGGAGGAAAGAGAGACGACAAAGTGGTGAAGTGGTGGAGAGAGGCGATGTAGAGATACATAATTCGCCAAAGGGTGAGCCGTGGAGGTTGATGCATGATCAACAAGTCGCTAGATGTCATCTCTAGAGGGGAGCTGTTGTATGGAATTTATCTTGGACTTACGACGAGTATAAACACGGAGAGGTGGTGGAGGTAGAGATGGGACCGGGAGAGGTGTAGGAGGGGGAGGGTGTAGAGAGGGAGTCGTGACAGGAACGAGATGACGAGCAGCAATGAACGGTGGTGACGGGGTAGAAGGAGAGTAGTGTAATGGTTGATCATCAAGGAAGGTTACATCAGCCGAGACAATTAGCTTGCTGTCAGCAGGTGAATAACAAACATAACCTTTTTGAGTGCAGGAGTAGCCAACGAACATACATTTTATGGCGCGAGCAGCGAGCTTGTCAGTAGACGGACCAAGAAGGTGAACATAACATTCACAACCAAAGACACGAGGTGTGAGGGAGAAGGGAACTTGGAAGGAAAGAGAAGACTAAATGGAGAGGCGAAGTCGAGAACGGACGAGGACATGCAGTTAATGAGATGACAGACAGTAGAGACCGCAAAGTTCCAATATTTTGTGGGCACCTGCATTTGAAACATGAGGGATCTTGCGACATCGAGGAGATGACGATTTTTCCGCTCGGCTACACCGTTCTTCTTGGGGGGTATAAGCACACGAGGTTTGATGTATGATGCTAAACTCCGTGTATAAATTGGAGAAGGTACGACCACTATATTCGCGAGCATTATTGTTGCGAATGATTTTTTAGCATAGTGGAGAATTGCGTACACGTCTCAGTTAAAAAAGTACGAAAAACAGATGTTAGTTCAGTACGATCATGAAGTAAATATAACCAAGTGAGACGCAAGTAATCATTAATAAAAGTGACAAAATATCGATAGCCAACAATACTGGGGACTTTATAGGGGCCCCAAATATCAGAATGAGCTAAAGAGAATGGAATATCACTCCGGGTACATGTAGGAGAGAAAGAAATACGATGTTGTTTGCCGTATGTACATGATTCACAAGTAAACTCTTGCAGGGAGACATCAGGAAGATCATTCTTGAAAATCAGGAGAGGAGCATGCCCAAGGAGGCGATGCCAGTCAACAGTAGAGATAGCAGAGAGAATGGTGGGTGGAACATCCAAGAGATACAATCCATTCGACAGCCACCCTTTACCAATGATATTTCGCGTGTGGCGATCCTGCACAAGAAAGGAGGAAGGAGAAAATGTTATACAACAGTCATGTTCCTTAGTAAGACAACTAACTAATAATAAATCGAAGGGGGATCCCAGAACATGGAGAACTGAGGAGAGAGGGAGGGTGGGAGTAAGCCGAAAATTAGCCGCGCCAGCAACCGGAGTGGTGTCGTCATTGCCAACAGTGATGAACTTGGGATAAGCAGATTGTATATACTGCGGTGGTCTCTGAGATTTAATATCGTGAGTAGCACCCGAATCCACGATTCAGTGGGGGCTATGAAAGAGACAATATATACCTTCAGAAAAAGATGTGATCGAGCCAGGGGAGCGACTGATGACGCCTTGGAGCTGTTGAAGCTGGGTGTGGAGTGCATTGATATCTTGCCAGGTAGAAGAATTAGAGTCCTGTGGAGCACTCGTGGGAGTAGGAGCAACTGTAGTAGAAGCGACAAGGTTTGGAGTCAGACCATGCTTGCAGTAGCATGTAGCTTCAAGATGACCTCTCGACCACAATAAGTACATTTGACACCAGAGCGCCCAACACGTCCTCGTCCTCGAGACGTGTGGAGGCCTCCCATAGTTGAAGAGCCACGAGCTGGAGCAGAAGTGGGTAAGAGTGGCTGCTGAAGGAGAGCTGGTGAAAAATTTGTGGGGGCCTCAGAAGGAGGTGTGACTTTGAGCAATATAGAGCAAACATCAGATAGGGAGGGCGCGGTAGAGGAGTAAAAAATTTGTGGCAGCCTCCCCTATTTCATCAAAGTTTGCGAAAATCGAACATATATAATGATGTGAATTGTGCAAGGTTGTAGATATCGGATATCGGGGACACGTCGGTTTAAGTTTTTCATGTCGGTTTTACTATGTCGGGGGATATATCTGGGATATTTCATATATCGGGTTTCAATATTTAATTATTTATATGTGTAATTATTTATAAATTTAATCATTTTTCATTTATATATATTAATATATTAATAATTTGATATTTATTGAACTTCTAAATTTATTAAACTAATATAAACATTTTGTGTTATACAAGTAATAACGGTATAATGCATGAAATAAAACAAGAGAACGTAGAATGTCAGGAAGTTGTCCGTAACAATGGAAGATAAGAAATCTTTAGTCCATAATTCAAAAACTAAGCATAATTGATGTTGATGATGCACTTGGGCAAGGAAAAAAGCTAAAGGGAAAAAACAATCTAAACAATGAAATATTTTTGTTCTATTATCTATTGGACCATAGACACTAATTAAAATAAATTGAAAAAACCAATCTATAAAATATCGGGATATATCGGCCGATATATCGGCGAATATATCGGTCAATAATAGACATATCGAAGGATATATTTCAAAAAGATATTTTGCAAAATAATATCGGAAACGTGTCGTTTTGTCCATAAAACCTTTATGTCGGCCGACATGTCGGTCATGTCGGAGGATATCCACAACACTGGTTTTGTGCGAGTATACATGTGCGAGGGCATGCAGGTACACACATGTAGGTGCGAGCAGCGACATGCGAACATGCGACTGCGACTGTGCAGGTGCAAGCGGCGACGTGCGAGCATATGACTGCGAATATGCATGTGCGAACAACTATGTGTGAGCATGCGAGTGCGACCATGCAGGTGCGATCGACGTTGCGCGATTTAGTATGAACGAGTATGCGAGCAAAGATCGCGCGCAACGAGCACTCAACCTCTCCGCGCCTATGAGCTTAGCGAGTATCATCAACAAACGAGTATGCGAATAAAAAAACAAGTATAAAAGAACACAGTACAGAAAAATCCTTTGTATTATCTGACAAGCATTACAACGCAAAAAGAGGCAATGACGCCTTAAATAAAGGTTCGTCTACAAAAGTTTCCTATGCTACATTTCTATATATACATGTTCACACGCAGGAGGTCGCCGACCGACTAGGACTCATCGTCGCTGTTATCTGGCCGGTACTACTCGTCTTCGATGACGACGTCTTCTTCATGGACAGCATCATCGTCGCCATCCTCATCATCATCGCTGTCGTAGCCTCTCTCTCCGTTGTTGTCTTTGTTGTTGCTGGAACCAGTAGCGGAGGACAGGACATGATCATGGGAATTGGACTCTTCAACGAGCATGCCGGGAATGAGGTCAACCACAGTCGGGTGGTCGTCCTCCGGGCCAAGGAAGCCATCCATTCTCAACTTGGCGAGAACGACATCTCCCGTTGCTCGCGCGATCCCGCGAAGAATAACGGGCATCTCGTACCCGTGGATGCTGATCTTCTTCCCCATCCCATGAGTACTCTCCTCTAGCTACTGCTCAGCTGGGCGAGTATCCGAGGGCCCAGGGCGAGCTTCGACAACCGCCGAGCGAGTCTCCAACTCAGCAACCCGGACATGGGCGATCTCCAGCTCGGTCTTGGTGTCAACGAGCTCTTGCTCGAACTTGGAGATTTTATTTGTCGTTTCAATCTCGGCAGCCTGCGAGTATCAACAACATACAGTCAGAAGATCCATCAAGTAAAGCAGCGACTAAGGAAAAGTCGTGTATGGAAGTACAAGCTATCTCGTAGTCCTTCCATCGGACGGACTGCATCCCCAGGTCAATCGCTTTCTGAGAGACGATCTTCAGCGCCTCCTGCGACTCGAGGAGCCTCCTCGCCGTGTGATGGCCCAACTCAGTAGCTCACATGAGTGAGCGAGCAGTCTGATGGGCGAGCGCCTCTACGCTGAGATCCGGCAGCGACTCCGCATCAGCTCGCCCATAGAGCGCGAAGGCGACATCGTAAGCCTCCCCCTTATCCTCCCAGTCTTCCGACAGGAGGGTAAGTTGGTGCTCAGGGTCACCTTGTGCTCACCCTCCGCCCAAGACACCAGCGGGCATCCGATGGCGTCCTTGTCGCTGCGCTCGAGGTTGTAGTTCGGATGGAAATACGGCGCCCCGACGTCCACCGACGACTCCCTCCTATTGAAGAGTTCGTGGAAGATCTTCGCACGCTTCCTGGCGTCATCGAGGGACTTGACTTTCTCTTTCCCCTTTTCCAACTTCCTTTGCGAGGAACCCTCCTTGGCGGGACGCGGGATCTCCTCAACGTCAGCAAGCGGGTTCACCGAACCCTGGCGCGATGACCCGACTTCCTTCGCCAGAGGAGGTGGTTCTCGTAGAAGAATGCGAGTAACTGCAGAAGTGGAAGAGCAATTATTAAAGTCGCAACAACTATCAGAATCTAGTCAACTAGTATGGTAAGATCTCGCCAAGGAATGTACCTTTACTGGGGAATATCTCGTCCAGCGAGTTGACGTTCAGACGCCAGTGGATGACGTCGAACCGACGGCCGCAGAAGGCTTCAAATAGCTTCTCGCACGGACCCTCCAGAATGGGAGGCAAGAAGGCGGCTTCTGGTGGCTGGTGTGGCATGCGCGGCACCCTTTCAAGTCTCCAGCGACGACCAGGTACTCGCCTCATCAATGGACCTTGTTCGCCGTGCCGACCAAGGTGCATACATGACTGCTAAAGAAGACGACACCCTCGGCGGTCGCGGCGAAGGCGAAGATCTTCTTGAAGACGAAAAGATCAAAAGTGATATTCTCTTCCCGCAGGAAGCAGAGAAATCCCATGATCATCGCCACCCCGTTCGGATTGATCTGGGCGAGGACAATCCCGAAGTACCGCAGGATTTGACAGTTCTCCGGTTACAGAGGAAGTTGCAGGCCGACTTCAAAGTGGCGGAGGGGAAGGACCATCTCACCCTCGAGAAAGGTGTTTAGTCGCTCAGACCGTGCGGGAAGCCTGACTGAGTACTCCTCAGGCAGGTGCCTTTTGTAGAATCCTCTAAGTCTCGCTCAGTAGCAACCGACTTTTTGAAACGGCCTCGGTAAAGTTGATCGAGATACAAACTAGCCATCTCAAATTAAAGAATATTACATGGTTCATTACAATGTCATCAAGGGTGAGGAAAAATAAAGAAGAAAGAAATCCCAAGTCCTAGGAGGCCGCTGCTCAGGAAGAGGTGGATGTCGCCCAACCTAGCCCATCTCACGCCTTCGCCGCTAGTGCTCGCTCGCCCCGACGCAGCTGGTCCTCCATCCTCTCCAGCCCCCTACTGTTCCCATACTCGCCCGCATTCCCGCCAGCTCCTCGTGATGAAGCTGTAGGATATGATCGGTCTTCAATTGTCGCCGCTTCAACTAGGGTATTATGTGGAAGCGGGCCTCGTAAGACGCAAGCCGGTCCTGCAGCTCTTCCATCTTCGCCATCCTCATCTCCAGTGTCGAGATCTGGCGATAAGGCTCGCAAATGGCGAGTTTATCATACTTCGCCTCCAGCTCAATATATGCGTGAGCAGCAGTTTGGCGATACTCGTGAGCGGGAAGCCCGAGGGCGTCGATGAAAGCTTCCCCAGTGGTTGGAGGACGACCTATCAAGACAAATAAGTCACTGAATCAGTTAAGAGTCACAGTATCAACAGTCAGACCAATTCAGCAACAGACGAGCTGCCTTGCCGAGGAGATCGAGATCGGCGAGGGGAAGGGATGAGGCTAGATGATTCTCGCTGGCCTGATGACGAGCCTCCCGGGCACTCGGCGACCTGCCCCTGTCCGCGACCTCTAGGGTCGCGACCTCCGGTCCTCGGCAGGAAGTAGCTCGGGCGCCTTCTGTCACGAACTCGCGACGAGCTCTCAGGCGGGTTCAGAGGGGCCGTAATTGTTTCCGGGCAGAGTTCGGGGAGAGCTTCGTTACTCGGCGGTATAGGAGGAGGCGGAGGCATAGGGGTGCTCTCCCTCGGTTGTGACGAGCTAGTCAAAGGAGGAGGAGGCAGTGACAAAGGAGTGCTCTCCGTCGGTTGCGACAAGGTGGTCGCAGGGTGAGGCGTCTTGCTCGCCCCAGGTTGCGAGGTCTTCGTCGCAGGAGGATTCTTTTTCCCCTCCTCGGGAGTTTGTTTTTCCGGCCTCTTCTTGGGACCGACGTTGATCTGAACGGTGTGTCCAGATTTCGGCTGTTGCTGAGCTTCAGGGGCGACCAGTGGAGCTGATCGCAGACGAGCGACATCCAGATGCTCGCCAGGAGTAGTCGGCGGAGGAGCTGCGAGTAAAAAATAAAAGGCAACAAGAAAGAATAGAATTGTTCAATAACTCATAAAGTCATCAGCGAGATAGTAACTTTGCGAGGAAGCGAGATCCATTTACAGCTGTGCCTTGGACCCGACGAGGTCCGGGGCAGGGGGAGAAGTCGGCGTAGGGAGGCGAGAAGGTTCATAAGCCGATTGTTCGAGAATATCGCTCAACCTGAGATCGCCAAGGAGTTTTTTAGTGTGGGCTGGAATGTCAGAGTGGTCGGCCGGGGAAGGTCAGCAACGACTTCACCCTCTCGCGGCCTTTTCAGCCTTGTTGGCTCGAGGAATCCAGACAACGCAGCAATACTCGCTTGGTAGATTTCTTCGGCAGACTTCGACATCGTGTGCGAGTTCAAAAGGCGTGTCTCAAAGACCAGCCACCCCCTGTTTATTGAGTTCAGCATACATCCATCGGTCGCGAGTAACCCAGATACTGGCTAAAGCAGCTCGCCGAATAAGTGTTGGATGTATCTTTCCGAGCTCATACGCCGCTCGAAAAGAGCGGGGATTGTGTACGACCCATATTCGTCCGGTTCATGCGGTCGTGACCGCTTGACCGGTGAAAATAAGTCCCCCCAAACGGAGCCATAATATAGGTGCTTTTCAGGTTCTGGAAAAACTGCCTTTGTATTTCCATTGCCCGGATAATTATTTCTGGATTATTTAATAAATATTCTTGAATAACTTTTTCAGTCTTTTTTACCTCATTTAATTGAGTAGCTGATTGATCGTTGATATTAATAGTAATTTAAAGTCCAAACATTGTAAAATTACTTAAAATATCTAAAGTTTTAAATATCGAACCTATGAGTAAATTCCTTACAGATCTTGGGAAAAAAATAGAATTTGATGGTAATATTTTTGTAGTTACCCTGGACTCAGGAATAAAAGCAGTTTTTAAAAAATTATATCAAGAAGGAGGCAAACGGTAAGGCACTAAGAGTATTAGAGTTACCCCAAACTACAATTAGATAATTTTATCCCTATTGTAGATTGTTTCCTTTAAGATATATTCCTTACTAGCAGATTTACTAGCATTATTTTTCTTTAGGTTAAACAGTTTGTTTGGACAGAGCGTGCAAGACACCTAAGCATGTTTTTTCTTTATGTATCTTAACCATTTTTTTGATGATTCAACAAATAACTTTTTTCATGAACCATTCAGGCTTATAAGGATTTCTCCCTTTGTAAATCGGCTCTCATTTGATGCCCCACCTTCGGTTCAAAGGCTGAGATGTTTGGCAAATTTTGAGGCATTGCGGTTTTCAAATCCCATAGAAAGTTTGGCTGAAAAGCTCGTGTCACGAATGAAAGAAAGGAGCATGGATAATGGCGGAAAATATATTGCAGTTCATCTCCGCTTTGAAGAGGTTTACTTCCATATGCAAAGTGCTTTCACCTAGATTGCATCAAGATAATTGTGTACGGAGGTATGAGTTGAAGCACATTGTTAGTGTATTTTTTTGTAGGATATGGTTGTGTTGAAACCAAAAACTGGTCTCTCGTGGAGTTCGGGGTCCCAAAAGAGGGGTGACCTCACACCTACTACACTCGGGGGAACGTCACGGGATGAAGACTTAGGAAACTACGAACAGACCCTCGGCTCTAGCGTGGAGGTCCCACCACACACCCGGAAGGTCACAGGAACCCTTCCCCTCCCTCACCAAAGGGCTAGGCTGGGCGCCTTAGAGAGCTACTCTACTCTACCAAGAAGAAGCTAAGGGAGGAGGAGGTAAGGAAATCTCATCTTCTTCAAAGGCACCCAAGGAAGTCTATTTATAGTTTTTCCAAGTCATGGGGGTAAAAAGACCAAAATGCCCTTAAGGGCAAATACTCCTCTAGCCAATAGAAAACGCCCACACTGGGGGGTAAAAAGGGAAAAACTGCCCCCAGGGGCAAAGAGGTCCAAGGGCGAGAGGAGGCCAAACCACACCCCTCCCACTTCCATGGACACCCGAGGCCGGGGCTGCGCGGGCGGGAGATCGCCTGGCCGGCGGTCTCGCCCCGCGAGCAGGGGCTGCGCGGGCAGGAGACCGCCTGGCCGGCGGTCTCGCCCCGCGAGCAGGGGCTGCGCGGGCGGGAGACCGCCTGGCCGGCGGTCTCGCCCCGCGAGCAGGGGCTGCGCGGGCGGGAGACCGTCTGGCCGGCGGTCTCGCACCGCGAGCTGGGCTGCGCGGGCGAGAGCCCGCCTGGCCGGCGGTCTCGCCCCGCGAGAGGGGCCGCGCGGGCGAGAGCCCGCCTGACCGGCGGTCTCGCCTCGCGAGCGGGGCCGCGCGGGCGAGAGCCCGCCTGGCCGGCGGTCTCTCCCTGCGAGAGGGGCCGCGCGGGCGAGAGCCTGCCTGGCCGGCGGTCTCGCCCCGCGAGCTGGGGCTGCGCGGGCGGGAGACCGCCTGGCCGACGGTCTCACCCCGCGAGAGGGGCCGCGCAAGCGAGAGCCCGCCTGGCCGGCGGTCTCGCCCCACGAGTTGGCCTGGTCTCTGGCTCGGGACTAAGGCGCATCAACAGGGGGGGGGGGGATGAGACCTTGGTCTCCAGTCGACCCTGTTGCCCCCACCTTGCACTTTACCAAGTCGGGGGAGGGTCGGCCAACTTGCCGCTCCCGCCCCTCAAGGAAGGGGGCAAAGGGAGAGGCAAGTTTTTCCTCCCCCTACTAGTATATCCTCAAGGTCAAGCCAAAATTGGCCCCTTAGAGTGCAAAGTAGCTCAAAAGCTGCAAAACCTACAGTTGGTTCTGCGCCTGCCGGGAGGGCCTTACTCGGCGAATACGGGGTTGTACAAGTAGTGGGAGCCTGACGGCGGGACCATCATCGGAGCAACGGAACTGGGCTACCACGAGAGGTACCACCGGACCTGCCAGCTAGTGGGAGCCTGGCAGCGGGACCGTCATCGGAGCAAGGGAACTAGGCTTCCACGAGAGGTACCACCGGACCTGCCAGCTAGTGGGAGCCTGACAGCGGGACCATCATCGGAGCAAGGGAACTTGGCTTCCACGAGAGGTACCACCGGACCTGCCAGCTAGAGGGAGCCTGGCAGCGGGACCATCATCGGAGCAAGGGAATTAGGCTACCACGAGAGGTACCACCGGACCTGCCAGCTAGAGGGAGCCTGACAGCGGGACCGTCATCGGAGCAAAGGGACTAGGCTTCCACGAGAGGTATCACCGGACCTGCCAGCTAGAGGGAGCCTGGCAGCGGGACCATCATCGGAGCAAGGGAACTGGGCTTCCACGAGAGGTACCATCGGACCTACCAGCTAGTGGGAGCCTGACAGCGGGACCATCATCAGAGCAAGGGAACTGGGCTACCACGAGAGGTACCACCGGACCTGCCAGTTAGAGGGAGCCTGACAGCGGGACCGTCATCGGAGCAAGGGAACTGGGCTTCCACGAGAGGTACCACCGGACCTACCAGCTAGTGGGAGCCTGGCAGCGGGACCGTCATCGGAGTAAAGGGACTAGGCTACTACGAGAGGTACCACCGGACCTGCCAGCTAGAGGGAGCCTAGCAGCGGGACCGTCATCGGAGCGAAGGAACTAGGCTACCACGAGAGGTACCACCGGACCTACCAGCTAATGGGAGCCTGGCAGCGGGTCCTTCATCGGAGCAAAGGGACTAGGCTACCACGAGAGGTACCCCCGCGAATCTTCCAGCTAGTGGGAGCCTGACGGCGGGACCGTCATCGGAGCAAGGAAACTGGGCTTCCACGAGAGGTACCACCGGACCTACCAGCTAGTGGGAGCCTGACAGCGGGACCATCATCGGAGCAAAGAAACTAGGCTACCACGAGAGGTACCACCGGACCTGCCAGCTAGAGGGAGCTTGGCAGCGGGACCATCATCGGAGCAAAGGGACTAGGCTACCACGAGAGGTACCACCGGACCTGCCAGCTAGTGGGAGCCTGACGGCGGGACCATCATCGGAGCAACAGAACTGGGCTACCACGAGAGGTACCACCGGACCTGCCAGCTAGTGGGAGCCTGACAGCGGGACCGTCATCGGAGCAAGGGAACTAGGCTTCCACGAGAGGTACCACCGGACCTGCCAGCTAGTGGGAGCCTGACAGCTGGACCATCATCGGAGCAAGGGAACTGGGCTTCCACGAGAGGTACCACCGGACCTGCCAGCTAGAGGGAGCCTGTCAGCGGGACCATCATCGGAGCAAGGGAACTAGGCTACCACGAGAGGTACCACCGGACCTGCCAGCTAGAGGGAGCCTGGCAGCGGGACCGTCATCAGAGCAAATGGACTAGGCTTCCACGAGAGGTACCACCGGACCCGCCAGCTAGAGGGAGCCTGGCAGCGGGACCATCATCGGAGCAAGGGAACTGGACTTCCACGAGAGGTACCACCGGACCTACCAGCTAGTGGGAGCCTGGCAGCGGGACCATCATCGGAGCAAGGGAACTGGGCTACCACGAGAGGTACCACCGGACTTGCCAGCTAGAGGGAGCCTGGCAGCGGGACCGTCATCGGAGCAAGGGAACTGGCTTCCACGAGAGGTACCACCGGACCTACCAGCTAGTGGGAGCCTGGCAGTGGGACCGTTATCGGAGCAAAGGGACTAGGCTACCACGAGAGGTACCACCGGACCTGCCAGCTAGAGGGAGCCTGACAGCGGGACCGTCATCGGAGCGAAGGAACTAGGCTACCACGAGAGGTACCACCGGACCTACCAGCTAATGGGAGCCTGGCAGCGGGACCATCATCGGAGCAAAGGGACTAGGCTACCACGAGAGGTACCACCGAACCTGCCAGCTAGTGGGAGCCTGACAGCGGGACCGTCATCGGAGCAAGGGAACTGGGCTTCCACGAGAGGTACCACCGGACCTACCAGCTAGTGGGAGCCTGACAGCGGGACCATCATCGGAGCAAGGGAACTAGGCTACCACGAGAGGTACCACCGGACCTGCCAGCTAGAGGGAGCCTGACAGCGGGACCGTCATCGGAGCAAAGGGACTAGGCTTCCACAAGAGGTACCACCGGACCTGCCAGCTAGAGGGAGCCTGACAGCGGGACCATCATCGGAGCAAGGGAACTTGGCTTCCACGAGAGGTACCACCCGACCTACCAGCTAGTGGGAGCCTGGCATGAGGAGGTCCTCTCGTGGGGTAGGATTGGGCATGTCACCTAAGCTTTGTCAATTCCAACATCCTCAAAAGGGGAAAAAAGATGGTTACATGACTCCCCCGACTCTACCGGTCGGGGGCTTGACTCATTACAACATAAGAAAAAGGTGCATGACTCCGTTGAGGCGAAGCTTCTTCAGGGGGTCTGGGCATGGTGGTCATCCTCGGATTCCATCCCACTGGACACCTCCATCCTGCTGCTGCTCTCCATGATCTTCTCCATCTCCTCCGCCTTGGGGCAGAGCTTCAACCCGCTCTGGTGGCTGTTGCTGGGCTGGAGCTTCCGCTCCCCTTACCTCCAGGAACTCAGGGCAGGTAGCCGTGGCGTGACCCTCCGTTTGGTGGAAGTCACAGTACAACAACGCTCCTCCTCCCCCCCTTCGGCGGGTCCGGCGATCTCTCCTGTTGCCTCTTCTTCCTTCACCTATTGCCAAGGCTTGCTGTGGTGGGGGCAGGAGCTGTCTTGGGGCTTGCCTCTGGAAGTTGAACCTCTCTTGGCCCCCATGAAAGTTCCCCCCATCCTGGATGAGAGCTCTTCCTGGACCATGGGTAGGTCCTCCCTGTTGCCTCCAGCCTGGCTCCGGACCCTCCGGTCTCGGGAACACATGGGCTCTCTGCTCCTCTCTCCGCCTTCCTTCCTGGTGCCTTAAGCCACCTTGCTCTCTTGACTCCACCTCCGTCAACTTTGCCAACTTCTTCACAAAGGCCGGGTTGGCTTCCTCCATGGCTATCTCCTCTGCCGCCCTTTCCATCAGCTCCTCGAAGGAAAGGGGGGTCTTCCGGGTCAAGCTCATCTTGAAGAACCCTTCGCGCAACCCCACCGTAAACGCCATCTGGAGGGCATACCCTGACACCTCTTGGATGTCAAGGACCTCCTCCTGGAACCTGTCAACGTAGTGGGCCAGCGACTCCTCGGCCCTTTGCTTTATCAGGAAGAGGGACTCAGGACCTTTCTTCCTCTTCTTGGAGGTGGAGAAGCGAAGCTGAAAGCTCCGGCTCAAGTCTTCGAACCCGAAGATGGACCTTGGAGGGAGTTGATGGAACCAGTCTCTCGCCTTCTCTTTCAAGGTGATCGCAAATAGACGGCACTTGAAGGCGTCCGTCATTGGCAGGATGGAGACGGTATCCTCAAACCACTGCAAGTGCTGGATGGGGTCATCCCTCCCGGTATAGTATGCCTTGTCAAGTTCCCTGAACCCCTCGGGAACGGGAGCTGAGAGGATCAGCTCGCTGAAGGGTGACCCCCTGAGGGGTGGTCTTGCGGTTTCTACTGGCGCGACCTGACCGCCTAAAGGGCGAGCACTCGACGGGCTGGGGAACAGCTCCCGGACGGGGAGGTCTCGCTCGACCCCCTCTCCCATCCTCTCCTTCCCAGGTCGCCTCCCTGGGGCACTTCCCTCTCCCTTTGCTGGGGTGATCTCGCTTAGATCCCTGGGAGGAAGCTCACTGAGGTCCCCGGGAGCCGGTTCCTGGGGGGTGGGGGTTGAGCTGTTAGCCCGAGGGGCAATGCTTCTCAACATCTCCATGATGCCAGAGATGGAAGCCATGAACTCCTCCCTTCCAACGAAGGGTCCTGGGTTGGGGAGACCACCGAGGTCATCACTACCTCCCTGATCTCCAGCCATGACACTCTCCCGAGATCTTCTGTGCTGGTCACTCTCCACGCTCACCGCACCAAAAATGTTGAAACCAAAAACTGGTCTCTCGTGGAGTTCGGTGTCCCAAAAGAGGGGTGACCTCACACCTACTACACTCGGGGGAACGTCACGGGATGAAGACTTAGGAAACTACGAACAGACCCTCGGCTCTAGCGTGGAGGTCCCACCACACACCCGGAAGGTCACAGGAACCCTTCCCCTCCCTCACCAAAGGGCTAGGTTGGGCGCCTTAGAGAGCTACTCTACTCTACCAAGAAGAAGCTAAGGGAGGAGGTAAGGAAATCTCATCTTCTTCAAAGGCACCCAAGGGGGTCTATTTATAGTTTTTCCAAGTCATGGGGGTAAAAAGACCAAAATGCCCTTCAGGGCAAATACTCCTCTAGCCAATAGAAAACGCCCACACTGGGGGGTAAAAAGGGAAAAACTGCCCCCAGGGGCAAAGAGGTCCAAGGGCGAGAGGAGGCCAGACCACCCCCCTCCCACCTCCATGGACACCCGAGGCCGGGGCTGCGCGGGCGGGAGACCGCCTGGCCGGCGGTCTCGCCCCGCGAGGAGGGGCTGCGCAGGCGGGAGACAGCCTGGCCGGCGGTCTCGCCCCGCGAGCAGGGGCTGCGCCGGCGGGAGACCGCCTGGCCGGCGGTCTCGCCCCGCGAGCAGGGGCTGCGCGGGCGGGAGACCGTCTGACCGGCGGTCTCGCCCCGCGAGCTGGGCTGCGCGGGCGAGAGCCCGCCTGGCCGGCGGTCTCGCCCCGCGAGCTGGGGCTGCGTGGGCGGGAGACCGCCTGGCCGGCAGTCTCGTCCCGCGAGGGGGGCCGCGCGGGTGAGAGCCCGCCTGGCCGGCGGTCTCGCCCCGCGAGCTGGGCCTGGTCTCTGGCTCGGGACTAAGGCGCATCAACAGGGGGGGATGAGACCTTGGTCTCCAGTCGACCCTGTTGCCGCCCACCTTGCACTTTACCATGTCGGGGGAGGGTCGGCCAACTTGCCGCTCCCGCCCCTTAAGGAAGGGGGCAAAGGGGGAGGCAAGTTTTTCCTTCCCCTACTAGTATATCCTCAAGGTCAAGCCAAAATTGGCCCCTTAGAGTGCAAAGCAGCTCAAAAGCTTTAAAACCTACAGTTGGTTCTGCGCCTGCCGGGAGGGCCCTACTCGGCGAATACGGGGTTGTATAGGTTGCTTTCTAGTGTTGTATATTTGATGGCGGGGAGGAAGAAAGGCGAGACATGATCACAACAAGGGAAAGAGGTTGGAGAGGAAAATTCACTAAACCTGGACGCGTTATTCGATCTGGTTTTATTAGAGTAAATGGAAAATGCCCTCTTACTCCTTTGGAGGTACCTTTTATTCTTTGAGTAGAAAATTCCTTTTTTTTAAATCCACTCTATCTAGATATTGTTTTGCCAAAACTGCTTCTTTTATACATATTCTTGCTTTTTGATGTCTTATTCAGAATGATTCTAGAAAAAAGTGAAGTTCCACATACTGGCATCTTGTTGCTTTGAGAAGAGGCGTGTCCTGAAAATTAACTTATGTAAACTGTAGAAGAATTAAGTGAACCTTGTATATACTTCTTAAATCTTAAATTACTAGTATGAGTACAAATATATTGGGAGAAAAGAGAGAGAATCATCCCTTATACAAGATGTGAAACTAATACATGATAAAGAAAAAAGACCTATAATGGGTCTCAAAATGGGCCTTTACAAACAGTTTTCTAACACTCCCCCGCAAGCTGGAGCGTACAAATCGTAGGCGTCAAGCTTGGATAAGAACTGATAATATAACAGCCGAGAGAGGGTTTTTGTTAGGATGTCAGCAACTTGTCCTGTAGCGGGAACATGTTCCAATTCTATCTTCTTTGATTAAACTTTTTCTCGAATGAAATTACAGTCAACTTCAATATACTTTGTTCGTTCATGGAAGACTGGATTCTTGACAATGTGTATCACAACTTGACTGTCACAAAATAAGGTTGTTGGAGATGAGAGTTTGAGTTTCAAATCATCAAGAAGACTTTCAAGCCAGGTTAACTCAGATACAACAACAACCATAGCCCGGTACTCGGCTTTAGCAGAGGATCGAGCAACAACGGTCTGCTTTTTGCTACGCCGTGTTATAAGGTGTCCACCGAAGTATGTACAAAAACCAGGTCTACACTCAAGAATGGGTCTGTGCGTGTAGTGTCAAGAATTGGGTCTACGGTGAGGGTGTTAACTAATCTGGTGCATGACAGAAGAAGAGATGTGGGTGAGGGACACAAGTCACACAATACTGCAGACTCAATAGGTCGCTCAAGCTCACTCTCAATCGGGGTCGCAGGAGACGGGTCAGAGACAAGAGATAGGTCACTCACTGGGATAAGCACGTCACTGGGGTGAGAGCAATCCGCCTCGTGTATCACTTCTGTCGTGGCTGACAGGATAGTGGTAGGCGTCATGGTGACCTCAGCATTGGAGGGACTCGTACTGCAGAGGTCAAGGTGAGAATCCCATCGACCAGCTCTTGCGGATCTCAATGACCGTTCATAACGAAGGGCGAGCTGATATGTCCACTCGAGGGACTCCGAGCTATGATAAACTACCTTAGTACGAATGTCAGATTGAATCCCAGACCGAAATCTGGTAGTGACCATGGCTGGATCCTCTCAGATATCACTCCTCACAACTAACTCATCAAAGCGATCCCTGTACTCAGCGACGGACATGAATCCTTGCTGCAGGAAAAATAATTGGTCGAGCAAGCGACTCCGATATGACGAAGGCAGATATCTCTGACATAATATACGCTTCATGTCCACCCAACTAGTGATGCGACGAAGATGGTCTCGCTCGCGGGTCCTCTCAACGCTAGCCCAATAACCCTCGCCTGATCTAAAAGTCTAGTTTCGCAAACTTGACGCGACGCTCGCCGAATAACTCGAAATGATCTAAATAATGCTCCATATCCACGAGCCAATAACTGAAAGACTCGGGACTCAATGAGCCGTCAAAGGAAGGGGACGCAGTACGAAACTGACTCTCAAGATCTCTCTCGGAACGACTATCCTCATAATAATCATTCCTAAGATAACAGAGTCGTGTCGAAGGATTAACACGATCTGCTCGCGTGTACGGATAAGCACGACGACAATCATCATACTGATCGTCTCTAGCATAGTGGGGTCGTGTCAGTGGGTCAACATGATCTCTGAAAGTGGTGCGCTGCGATCGAGAATGATCGTCGTAATAATGTGAGGATCTCCCTGACGGTGTTCTGTGAGAGCGGGTGCAAGCGGACTCAAGACCTCCAAAGTGAGGTGCGGACAAGTGGTGATACCTAGACATAATGAGAAACCTATAGAATCTACGACTGCATATCGAAAAGTGTGCGCAACCTGCGCCTCTGATACCAATTGATGCAGGACGAATCTATAGGCGACAGGAAATCTGTGACCTAACCCTACATGTTATGCAAAAGTCCGACAGTTAGATCACAATTGGATAATAAATAAAATCATCCCACGCAAATAATTCAAAAGCAAGCAAGAATAATTTATTTGGGCAAAAACAAGCTTAGGCTTTCCTCCGCGTGTAGGGCCAAAGCTAGAGCGCGCGGCGAATAGACCCTTCCTACAGTTAGAGATTTATCAAAGAGCAAATAACATAAAAGCTATAATCTCACGCAAGCACTTAATATCCAAACCATGATAATGTTTACAACCAAAAATCAATACAAAACACAATACGAATAATAGGGCTGCTGTATATAAAACAAATCTGAATATTGGAAAGCTCAAAGAGGGGTTTCGGTGGTTGGTGGACTGGATCGGGTAAGGGGAAGGCTGGTTGGGGGATTAGGAAGGCTGGATCAGAGAGGTAAATGACTGGATCTAGGCTGAAATGCCCAAATTTGGACAGGTTTGGTGATGACCGGTTGTTGGGAGGTGGATCCACGTGATGGGGAGTATCAGAAGCAATTAAGGAAAGACTTAGCGGCTAGTTATGGCTGGAAAGTGGGCATATTTGGATTGTTTGGGGCTGAAAACAGCAAGGTGGCTGTTTGGGGTTATGCGGGTAGGCGGCCTGGAAGAGGGGAGGAGGTCTCGGTGTGAACAGTAACAGATGAACAGTGTGGAGGTGAATAGTGCTCGTATGAACAGTACGTCGGTGAATAGCACTCGGGTGAACAGTATCCATGAACAGTACCTTTCGTTTCCTGGCCAGCAATGGTGGGTTGGAATTTGGGGGTTGTAGGGGCTGCGGATGAGAGTTTTGGAGGGTTTTGAGGGAGGCCGACGGCTGGACAGCAAGGGAAAAGGGGTGGAGGAGAGGGAGAATTAAAAAGGAAACAAAACTTACCCAAGGAGTCATCACCAAGGGGGCTCCACGGAGTCGGCACCGCAGAGATGATCACCGGAATGAAGGAAGACACTCTCTTCTCCAAACATTCAGCAATGAGAAATGACGGCAGCCCTAAACCATCTATTTATAAGAAATAAAAATTAGGGCACCCAGAATCTACGGCTATGATTGGTCGTTGGTCTCGGGGTCAAAACTACATGAAATAGAATTCGAAAAGTACAAAACTATATATGAAATTGATTCGCAACGCGAATTCGGAACGCGAATCCGGACACATTCACAGAGTCGGATCGTCGATCCGGGCACGCCATATATGGTAAGTCTCCAAATCAGTCCCGAATGGGTCCAAAGCTCGTCCTCGTCTCTGCTCCGCATCAGTAAATATCTCGGAGAAAATCTAAAATAATTAGAATGATGTCCTTGGACTGCATGTGGATTATTTCATATGATATTATAGACTTTGTACGTGTTTTTTGATTTTGTGAAAATATATAGATTGTAAAGATGCTTTTAAAGAAGCTTTTATTTTACAAATCTATTTTTGACCAAATACTAAGAAAAGTTGATTTCGTTAGATAGTTGCATGAGATGAATGAAATTAGATGTTTTAATATTCCAAACTGTCTTAGTGCAAAGTAATGCTATTATGCTGTTTTTAATTCTTTGAATTCCTTCATAGGTTGGATTGATGCTCCGAGGCATGGGATTCAGTAACAACACATTGATTTATCTGGCTTCTGGAAAGATTTACAGTGCAGAAAAGACCATGCGCCCTCTTTTTGAAATGTTTCCTCTTTTACAAACTAAAGAGACATTAGTAGAGACTGAAGAACTTGCTCCCTTTAAGGTATTCTTTCTCATAATGTTGCAGTTAGAAGCCTTCTAATTTATCTAATTAAAATTTCGTCTTCAGAATTTTTCCTCTAGAATGGCTGCTATAGACTACACTGTTTGTCTCCACAGTGAAGTGTTTGTGACAACTCAAGGCGGAAATTTTCCACATTTTCTTATTGGACACCGTAGATATTTATATGGGGGGCATTCCAAGACTATTAAACCCGATAAAAGAAAGCTAGCACAACTATTTGCTAATCCTAATGTCGGGTATGTGCTTACAGTTCTATTTGTAAATCCTATATTTTATTTTGCAAGTAGATCTCTTTTGTGTTGTCCTACTCTACTACTCCGATCCTTCCAAGTAGTCGGTCAAAAATAACATTTGTTATTGTTTCAAGCGATAGCGTCTGTGGCTTCTTTTAAGAATTTATATTAATCACCCTTTAAAATATAATGGCCTGTATTCTAGAGTTAAATTGTAAAATAATTGTTGGATGTGTACCTGCTACCTAGCACAATAACTTGTTCATATCCCAGAAGAGAGGTTTAGGGGTAGCATAGGTCGTCAACCCGTTCCAAAGCTTACGACAATAATAATGACATTACTTAAAATTTGAAATAATAATGACATTACTTAAAATTTGAATTTTACTACTGCTGTGGTGCATCTATAAGTGACATATATGACAATTTAATCTTGTTAAAGCCTACAGATGAAAAGCTCAAAGAAAGGGCCCATTGTATATTTTTCATCCTTTGTATTTAGTCTCACATCTTCAATTTGATTATCTTCCTGCTCCTCTATTCTATATAAATAAGTGTGTACACTTGTAATAATTAAGATTTTTTTGAAATAAAAATTATTAAATAATTGAAATTGTCATGTATCAGAGGAGGACGAGGAAACTACTCACTGTTTTCCTCTAACGTGAATACTCCTGACCTCACACGAAGTCTTTCCAATCTCGTGTGAACATTCCCGGACTCACCCGAAATCTCTTGCGATCTGTTCCTGCGCTGGCCTTTTCTACTCCCATATACTTGCCATTTTGCTATGGTACTTGCAGTTCGCTGCCCTCACGTCGATTGGGATCGACACTCAACTCATCCCTCTTACCCGTGAGATATTTATAGACATCTCCAACCACTACACACATATCTGTCATTTGCAAACTTCTCCCATCTCTGTGAATTCTACATCCTGCAATGTCTCCACCCTCGTCTCCAACTTCACCTGCGTCTACGACCTCTCCGACCTGCGACTTTTCCAGCCTCTGCAACTTCTCCTGCATCTATGTATTTCTCCGGTGGAGTTTACGACACTCTATGTGATTTCCCTGTACTTGCCTGCAACTTCTTATTCACAAATTGCAATTATTATTTTATAGTTTTTTATATAAAATATGGCAATGATATAAATTTTAAAATTAAGTTTTAAATTCTAAAAATAATAATAAATATTATTGCCTTTTTTGTCTTGGTCTGTGCAGATGGAAAAGTCTGAAACGGCAGCTGCTAGGCATGCGTTCGCACACCGATGGCAAGGGTATTGAAATCAGAAGACCAAATGATTCAATTTATAGTTTTCCAACTCCGGACTGTATGTGCCAGGCGAATAAAACGGAGGTTAACAGGTCCTGATTGGCCCTCAATGACGTATTTAATGAATTTTTTTGGCCAGCTCGTACGCCCGACCCGGCAGTGATTCACTCTAACATATGATTCGGCATGACATACAATTCTTTGATCGGCATCTTGGCGGAGATTGCTAGGTTTGTTTGTTTTTTTTTGAATGTTGAAGGCTCCTTCATGAGGGCACATTGCTCCTTATTCTTTTCATGAGGAAACATTGCACCTGCAGATTACTTGTATTTGTATAGGGGCCCTCAATTTTGACATGTAGCTGGTAGACTTGTACATGACTAATTGAATTTTGTTCTTTTTATATTGTTCATGGTTGCAGAGGGGAAATGGGGTCACTGTTTAGGTTTTTTTGTCAGATTATTCTTTTGTATTCTAGGATCTAGGGTTTCATGAAAATTGTGAAGTAGTTGTTGGATGTATGTATGTGTGTGTATGTATGTGTGCATGTAAATGATCATATATGTAGTATATATAAGTGAATATTTAGTAAACTTCTTCTGGAAGTTAGCATAATTACATATTGCACCCTTCTTATTATTGAAATTACAAAAATTTCTTCAGAATGTTACAAAACATAACATTTATCTTCTCTGAAGTTCTTATTTCATAACATCCATGCACAAAATACCCCTCCTAAAAATGTACTCCGGGGGGGGGGGGGGGGGGGGGGATTTTTGTGCATGGATGTTATGAAATGTGTACTTCTGGGGAAGTACATGTTATGTTTTGTAACATTTGGGGAAAGTTTTTATAATTTCAATAATATGAAGGTGCAATCTGTAATTTTAAAAACTTAGAGGGGAGGTCCAGTAAATGATCTTATATGTAAGAGAATATGCATATTTAGATGCCGACACCATCTAAGGATTCATGGACGTTGGATCAATTCAATCAATGGTTGAAATCAATTTCTTTAGGTGTTCTCTTGAACATATAGGAGACGAAGGCTCAGTTTGGGGGGACTTATTTTCACCGGTCAAGCGGTTACGACCGCATGGACCGATTCATGCGATCGTAGCCGCTTGACCGGTGAAAATAAGTCCCCCCAAACGGAGCCCAAAACAGCTTGGCATGATTGATGCCACACTATGGATGAGGACAATTACCAAACTCTTCTGGTAATCCGGCCGTTTAGGCGGGGATGTCCTACCCTTCATAGGCGATGTATGATGCTCAACCACCGCTATATTTCAATGACATTCAGCCCCTTTGTTTGACTTTTAAAAGTCAAAATGTTTTTTTCCCTCCACCTAATAGCTAAGATAATGCGACTTTACACAAGGCCTGCTTACCAAAGCAATATTGAAATGTTTAGGGCCCCTACTTCATTGGCCTCCTTGAACTTTTTTTTTGCCGTTGTTAACCAAGTAAATTTGGCTATCCACACCCACAAACTTTCATGATTTTACATTAACATTTGTTTACTTGCGACTCAACCGAAACCCTAGCCGTTGGTTCCGAAACTCTAATGGTCTAAAGTCCTAGCCGCTTGTTTCAAAGTCGATGCCCTGGTGCTAGCCAGTTTCCAAGATTGCAGCAGCCCTAGTGTCAAATCTTCACTGAGGTCTCATAATGTGTTTCTTTATCGAGGTTGAAAGTAGAGCATGTTAGTCTTTACATTTTTGGAAGCCGCCGGAGCTCCCTAGACGTGTCATCTTGGATGTGATTTCTCTCATAGGTCTCGTTGAGGGTGCGTGCGGTTCTCCGTGAATTGACACAGTTTTCTTCATCTTAGCTTTGTTTTACTTTTTTCCGGTGATCTTTGAATACTTGTTCTGTTTTTTATCCTTTAAGAATCATTGAAGGAATTGAACTTTCAACATTCTCTCTTTTTTGCATCATACTGTTGGGTTAATGCTTTAGAAGATCCACACGTTTGCTTCCCAATTGTTGTTAAGAGGCTACTCTTTCTCTTTGTTAGAAGCATGCCCGGCCATGATTTCTGCCTGTCTATTTTTGGCGTGCACCGGTCAATTTTGAAAGTGTTTATGGAAATTAAATTCATATGGATTTCTAATTACATAGAACGAAATGGCTAAATCCTATGCCCATCATTTTTACATGTTTTTTTTAACTTGTGGCATTTGTGGACTGCTCTGTTCTTAAAAGATTGCTTCTTTATTCTTATTCTTCCACGCACATGCTCTTAGGCTCCGTTTAGCACGACGGTGACGGTCGTAAACGCATGACTTAAATCGTCATTCATTAAGAATCACCTAACAAACATCATCCGATTGAACATAAAAGTGGATGAAGTTCTTTAGGTCGGTGTTAACGAATGAAAACTTAACCACCATGTTCATGACCGCCACTACCGTGCCAAACAGAGCTTTAGGAAATATGGAATCAAGAAGCTGGTATTCCTGGAATCCCAAAATCCTCAGAGTGAAAACTTAACCACCATGTTTATGACCGCCACTACCGTGCCAAACAGAGCTTTAGGAAATACGAAATTTGTTCGAGGATATAATTTTTAATATCTTTCTGCTGCGGTTAACAAAAGGTTGTGTATAGCCCAATCTATCTTCTGGTTTACTATCACAATTTTTATACTTGCATATATCTTGGGAGAAGGGGAGCCTTGGCGCACAAATTGAGGTGTTGTCGTGAAACCTTGATGTCACAAGTTCTAACCCTGAAAGCAACCTCTGCAGGGTAAGGTTTGTCTATATTTCACCCTTGTGACGGGACCCTTCTCCGGGCCCTCGTTGCGCGGGATGCTTTGTGCACCGTGTTGCCCTTTATTTAATTTTTTTATCTAGAGAATTTGCTCAAACATCCGCTGAGAAGTGTGGCCCTTCCTGCGGGTTTTTATGCCCCAAATCTTGAGCCTTACCAACTACAAGAATATAGCTTCTCTGAACTTCACAGTTCGACTCGACGTTATTTGTAGCCACAAGATCAAAAAATCCACCTTGAGTTCCCCGTTAGCCAATTCTTGCCGCAAACATCGCAAATCGTCAACTCCGTCCATAATAATGTAGTCTGCCATCAAACACCAACAAATTCAACACCCAAGAACCCATCGCCAAACAACTTCGCCCCCATCATACAATTCTCGTTCTTCTTCTTATTGCCACAACATTTATTTACATAATTTTTTTTATCATTTTTTCTTCACCCTTAAATACAAACAAAAATAATTTCAAATTGCCGCCCCGGCAAGTAATTAAGTCTGTGCCATTATCTTATTGTGTAACACCACTAATTTTTCACTCCTCTCTTTAATGTTATTATTAAATACCCCTCGCTCGTGCGCCGCTGCGGTCAAGATTTTGAGCACAATTTCCCACCTCTCAAAACTGCTTCCAGCACACCTCCACATGGCGGCTCCGCGCTGCCAATTCGCCGGCAGGGGCGTTGGAGCCCTACGACGAAAGCCTCGGCCACTCTTGTTACTTTCCGGCCTCCCTGTCCCCGTCCCCCTCCTCCGAGTGGGCCACCACATTCGTCTCTCTCTCCGGCGCCTCCGTCAGCGCGAACACTGCCACCTCCCTCTCCACCGACTCCAATTCAACCTCCCTCTCTTCCGCCTCCTTCGAGAGTTCGACGTCCTTCTTCTCTGTCCCCCTTTAGCCCGTCGGCCCCGTCTCGGACCGCGGATTCCTCTCCGGCCCCATAGAGCGCTCCTATCTCTCCGGCCCCCTCGACAATTCCTCCTCCCTCCACCGCTCTCTCCCACGACGGCGGTGCAGTGGCGGTCTGTTGGGATGCTGACACGTTCAGCTCAGCAGTTATTTGACCGCCCTGATTATGACACATGGTGAACATCTACCAACCGCAGTTTTCAATCAAATGATGGACCTACAGACACATGGCAGCATCACAATGGAGTTTGCCTATTTTAACAACAACAGGATCATCGGACACATGGCAGCATCATCGCTGATTCCGCTTCCCAACACCAACTAGCAGCCCTCGGATTTATTACCGTTGTTTTAATAGTTTTTCTTTTGACCATTGGTCTAACACATTATATAAGGATGTGTTTGGTTGTAATAAGTTTTTTATGCATGGATTAATAAAGGGATTAGTTCTTCCGCCTGTGGTCTTCTTTCTCTCTCTCACTCTCCCACTCTCTTCCTCTCTTCCTCTCCTTCCAACTTCCCCATTCTCCCTGTCCCTCTCTTCTCTGGTAACACGGTTCTCCGGGGTTTAATTAGGAGGACCTAACATTTGGTGCTTTCGTTGATTGAACTCCTCCCGAATGGCGGACCATACACGATCAAAAGAATTACACACCCAATTTCTTGATTTACAAGAAGCTATCCATGCAGAGCGGGAGGCTCGGGCAACTCAAATGGCCGACCTGCGCGACGATATTCAGACAAAAGAGATTTTTCTCGTACAACAAATCGTTGAGACGCGAACGGATGCTGCGGACAAAATCGACACGTTACGCAGCGATATGATGGCTCAATTCAAACAAATGCAGACTTCTTTAGATATGCTGCATACCAGGACAACACCCTAAGATTTCGGCCATTCTACTACCTCCCAGGGCGTTCTGGGACATTCCCCATCATCACACCAGGTCGTTTCGTCCCTTTCTAATTTCAAATTTAATTGCACTCGTTTTAGTGAAGGCGACCCAACGGGTTGGCTTTATAATTTACAACTATATTTTCAATATCATAAAACAAATCAACGGGATTATTTGCTAATTGCGGCGTGTCATCTTGATCGTCCAGCATCACGCTGGTATCAAGTGATACTACGCGATCTACCTAATATTACATTTGCAACTTTCGTTGAGGCACTGATAAAACATTTTGGCCCCTTTGGTTACGAAGACCCAGCGGGGTCCTTTAAATAATTACAACAGACAATCACTGTTACTGAATATAAAAACAATTTTGAAAAACTGTTAACACAAGTACCTGGTCTTACACAAGGATTTATCACTAGTATATTTGTTTCGGGCCTCAAACCAAGTATACGTAGTATCGTAAAAATGTAACGACCAACATATTTACATGATTCTTACGCACTTGCACGGATGGTAGAGGATCAGGAATTTGAAACCGCTTCTACCCAACCTACACGCCCACGTGTAGAATATCCACAAACACCCCAAAAACCTGAATACAATAACCGACCACCAGTATTCCGACTACAATGGCACATTGTCAATAATGTCTCAGACATACCCAAACCACAATTTCCACCCAAATACCCAATTCGCCGACTATCAGCCGCTGAACGTCAACGACGTAGAGACCTAGGCTTATGTTACAGTTGTAACGACAAATACACTTACGACCATCATTGTAAGGGATCCGACACATTGTTATACTTCCAGGGTAGTGATGAAATCGAAATTCCAGATGACGCGACCGATGACCCAATCCAATAAGCAGTGGACCAGGGTGATTCAGTTTGCCTTTTTGCCCTCACTGGTGAACCCTCAGGCACATGTTTAAGAGTGATTTCACACTTAGGAATCCATCCTCTACAAATATTAATAGATAGTGGTAGTTCACACGATTTTATTTCAGAACGGGTGACCAAGTTTTTACAATTACCAATACTTGCAATGCAACCTTTTAAAGTTTTTTTGGGCAACGAAATGTCGGTTTTATGCACAGGCAAATGTGTGGACATAATCCTGCTCATTCAAACCAATGTTTACAAAATAAATTTGTACATCCTAGACCTTCACGGGGCCGATATCGTCTTGGGAGTACGATGACTTCGATCCTTAGGACCTGTGACCACCGACTACTAAACCCTAACGATAACATATATCACAAAGCAGGGTCCAATCATGTTACAGGGTCAACCCACAAGCCCTGATAGGACGGTTTCATCATCGTAGGTGGCCCGTTTAATGTCCCTACAATCATCGGGACTGTGCATATTAACCAACGACCTATCACAAACTTGCTCAAATGGTCCACGCAAGCCATTTTTAGATCCATCCTTACCAACCAATTTTAGGAAATTGCTGCTCGACTATAAAAATTTGTGTCAAAAAAATCTTGTTTTCCCACATAGACGCTCCATTGACCACACCATTCCCCTTCTACCAAACTCCCAACCAGTTAATGTCAAACCGTACCGATACCCTCATTATCAGAAAAATAAAATTGAGAAATTAGTGATTGAAATGTTGGATGCGAGACTTATTCGGCCAAGTACATAAAGTTTTAGTTCACCAGTCATATTGGTTAAGAAAAAAGACGGTACATGGCGTTTCTGCGTAGATTACAGAATATTAAACAACATCACAATAAATGATTGTTTTCCAATTCCAACGATCGATGAATTATTGGACGAACTATTCCACGCTCGTTTTTTTTACCAAATTAGACATACGATCGGGGTATCATAAAATTCGAATGGCCGAAAGGGATATTCATAAAACATCCTTCTGTACACACCATGGGCACTTTGAATTTACGGTCATGCCTTTTGGCCTAACCAATGCGCCATCCACGTTTCAATCGTTAATGAATACCATTTTTCGACCCTACTTACGCAAATTTATTGTTGTATTTTTTGATGATATACTCATCTTTAGTACCACAAAACAGGAACATTACCTTCATTTAGCTAAAGTTTTCCAAATACTATATGATAATGTCATGAAAATAAAATTTTCCAAGTGTTTTTTCTTAAAGGAGGATATTAAATTTTTAGGCCATTGCATTATGAAAGGCACGGTTTTCCCAAATCAAACCAACACTCGAGCAATCGAATAATATTCCACACCTAAGACACAAAAAGACGTACGAGCATTCCTAGGTTTAGCATGCTTTTATCGAAAATTTATTAAGAATTTTTCTATAATCGAAAATTTATTAAGAATTTTTCTATAATAGCAGCACCTTTATCTGATTTGTAAAAAAAACTAATTTTGTTTGGGATGACCACACGGAGACGGCATTCCAAGCTCTTAAAAAATATTTAATCTTGAAACCAATATTGTCATTATCGAATTTTACTGACCAATTCACCATCGAAACTGACGCTTCAGGCGTCAGAATAGGGGCGGTATTATTACAAAACAATAACCCAGTTGTGTATTTTAGTAAGAACTTGACACCACTAAAGCAACGCGAGTCGACATACGTACGTGAAATGTACGCGGTAACTTTCGCAGTTGTCAAGTGGCGGCAATATTTATTGAGTCACCATTTTCAAATACTGACTGATCATAAAAGTTTACACAATCTCCTAACACAGGATTTGCACACCCTTGAACAACAAATGTTCTTAGCAAAACTGATTGGTTTTGACTATACAATCAAATATAAGCCCGACAAAAATAACATAGTGGCAGATGCGCTATCAAGATTTTGTTCGGCACATTCTGATTCCACCACAGACACAGCAAACAACGCACATTCCACAATGACACATCTACTACACATGACATTATCAACACCCACTTCTTCCTTACCGGAAGGCTTACAACATGATTATGCTGCTGACCAATTCACCCAATAATTGCTAGGCGAATTACACACAAACCCTCATGCCCGCCCAGAATGGACCCAATTAGGAGATAAAATTTACTACAAGCATAGATTGTTCATCCCTCAGAATTCACCAATTATCAAAACAATCCTCACTAATTCACATAATACTCTCTATGGAGGGCATTCGGGAATTAGGGCAACACAACACATAATTCAAAATAATTTTCACTGGCATAACATGAAACATCACATTACCGAATATATCAACCAATGTGAACTATACCAAAAGGCTAAAGCCTCAAATCATTTACCCTATGGGTTTCTATCCCGGCCCAAATATGGTCTTACCTGACTATGAATTTCATCACACAATTACAAAAATCTAATAATTTTACAGTAATCATGGTGATAGTCGACAGATTATCGTGAGCTGCTCATTTCGCAGCCCTGATTCCCCCGTTAATTGGGCCAAATGCGGCGGCAATTTTTTGGGAATCAGTTGGAAAACTTCACGGAATACCTACGTCTATAATTTCCGATCGAGACTCCATCTTCTTAAGTAATATTTGGACAGACCTATTCACACTACATGGTACCAAATTACAATATAGTTCAGCATATTACCCACAAACCGATGGGCTGACAGAGCATACTAACAGAATCCTACAACAATATTTATGAATGTTTACTCATGAGTACCCAAAAAATGGTCTAATGACTTAAGTTTAGCGGAATATCACTTCAACACGACTCTAAACACATCGACCGGCATGAGTCCATTCGAGTCCATGTTTGGTCGCCTGCCCCCTGGCCTTCTTACCTACTGTGTAGGTACTAGTCGGAATGAAGTCGTGGATATCACACTACAAACTAGAGACATTATCATCCATCAACTCAGAGAACACCTCTAACAGTCTCAAAATCGTATGAAGATTTTTGCTGACAAAAAAAGACTCGAGAAACACTTTCAAATACACGACTGGGTATTATTAAAGCTACATCCCTACCGTCAGCTCACTCTCAAGAGAACAAGATGCAAAAAACTTGTTCTCCGTTTTTACGGACCGTTCCAAATTCTAGAAGTCGTGGGAGAAACGGCTTACCGACTACAACTCCCGAAGGATTGCAAAATACACCCAGTATTTCACATATCACTGCTCAAACCTTACAAAAGTGACAACCACCCGCATGTGACGCTGTAAATGTTTACATTAGGATTGATAATGACCTAGATGGGGGTGAATAGGTCCAATTTAAATTATGGGTACCCTTTTAAATAATCAGAGTTCTACTTTCTTTAAAATGATTAACACGGTCAGATAATCAGAATAAACTTAATCAGCAATTAGAAAAATTAACACAACAAAACAATTCAGCAAACACAACACAATGCACACAGATTTATAGTGGTTCCCCAACTTATGGGTACATCCACTTTCCCCCTTCGCCTATCTAGCAATGAACTTGATTCGGCCTGTAAGACCCCCTTTTCTTTAACGACTCGTAAAAACCAGGGTCTTATGCCCAGAACCGCCGCTTTGCGGTGACACCTTCACGCCCGGGAAGATCGTCACTACAAAACGCCGATTCTGCCGACCTTATTGATCATAGAAGTAGCAGTACTAGAGTATAAGTATGTAAGTCCATAACAAATCACATATAATAAAATCTCCACGAAGGGAGTGTCCACGGAATAGTAAAAGAGTACAGAAATGAAGGGCTTAAGCCCGGTACATCAATATCCTCACTACAGATCTCTCACGCGGAAGCAAAATGAAACAACTACTAGAAGGCGGGACTCACGGTCCCAGCTGGCTGTACTCCTGAGCTAGACTGCCCTGTCTCCAATCGCACCGGTCTCCTGGGCTGCTCCTCTATGCTTGGCTCCACGATCCCTTAATATGATGTGGTTCGAAAACCGTTAGTCTATAAGACTAAGCCCTATCATCCCCCACCCCTTCCCCCATGCTCCTAGGCACCGAGCGGGGAGGAAGAAAGGAAAGGACGTGAAAGTGGAGAGTAAAACAAGCAGGTGACAGGGGAACCTAGCTAGCAATTTATAATCATGTTGTAATAAGTAAAGTAAGAAAAGAATTTAACCTTCACTTATGTGAGTACACATAAGCCAATGGATCTTCTACAAGGCTCCCATCGTATAAAATATCTCATACCACTTTATACGTTGGGGTATCGGTTATCATAAGCAGTATATATATAAATTGAAATAACCTTAATTTATAAACTTGCCCACACAAGCTTATAGATCAAGGGGTTGTTTAGCAAGTCCTAATATATAAGCGTCCCATACCACTTATACATTAGGTGTCACAGGTTATTATGAATGATTATGATATGCATCTATATGGTGGGTATGTTATGTTCAAGCAGTGCAACTCACGCACCCGACTTTGTGTACACAAACCTTTAGTTCCCCCTTTCGGAGTCGTTACCTCCCAGGATACCTCCGTAGTGGCAGACAGAAGCGGTGGGTTAAGCCTCGCCCACCTCAAAACCAGTATAGCACTACCGGTCTGACCTATCGTACGCCTCAACGCTTGGTGCATAAAGCGGACTCCTGCGTACTCTTGCCGACTGGACCGCCAGACTTAACTTTGGCGAAGTGTAAAACCACACCTGCCGAGTAATCATACTGGCGTCGGTGTTACGACAATCTAGTACCGAAGACCCACCACCTTAGATATTCCTTTTTATGCACATGCAATATTCTTAAAAGAAACCAACAAGTCAAGCTCTCTGACTAAACTGTTTGAATTAACCTCAAATCGAGACTAAGCTCCCCGGACTAAACTGTCTGGCTCAATTCCAAACCTCATCCCTTTGAACACCGCGGGATGACGCCCCTTTGAACACCTCGGGATGACTTATCCATTTCCAAGTCTTGTCCACCCAGTGTGTGCAGTGTGAAACCCTATCTACTAAATTATTCTTTCAGTTTATCTTAAGGTTTACGTTAGCCCAGAACTGCCTCCAGATTATACCCTGTGAGGGGTTCTCAATAGGCACTAGGAACTACGATGGTATGACAGACCAAAGTTCCCTTTCGCAAGGCACTTATTATTATTTGTTGTCTTCCCTTACCCATTCCCTTTTTATATTACATTAAACCTGTACCTAGGGTAGTTTAGACCTTCCACTCTCACGGGAATGACGATCTTTCGTCGAACCCGCGCACCCTCTAACCCGCACCAATTCGGTTCTCGCCACTCCTTAGAACTTCCTATGGTGATTCATCTACTTTCATCTAACCAATTACACAAGACTAGCTCTACACTATTCTAAATCTCATCTTGTTACAACTTTTCCCCAAATTACTATTTGCAGACCAACCTATACTAAGTGATGTTCATGATAGGGTGTCCTTCAAGTTTTCATCCGAATGACCTAGGTTATTTACTGGAGTCCTATCATGACATAAATGATTTAATTCCAGAATATTGTATTTTCCTCAATTAATCTTCTATTTAAATAATTTCTTAAAAGAGCCAATCATTGTTAAGTTGATCATGAAGTATACATTTTAGACATGATTAATGTTTCATAAATTCATTATAAAATTCCATATGTCTAAAAGTGACAATTTCCAAATTTGAAATTTTCTACAAACATTTAAGGGTTCTAAAATTATTTTAGCAGTAATTTTCATGTTCTAAGATTTGTAAATCAACTACTTGAAATTATCATTCAAATAATTTGAATTAAATATATTACACTACTACAGTCCTAAAATTATCACTGGCCAACTTTCATGATTTTTCACAGAATATTTAATTCTAAATAAATTCAATACAAAAATCTAAACATGGCATAATTGTGAATCAAGTACTATGAATATACTTAAAAAATTCATAATTAAATTCCTAACAGTAGATATCATCCTAAAATTATCAGTGGCCAAAATTCACATTTTTATAAGTTAAATTATTCTTTAAATGATTTATTTACCAAGTATGGTCTTTACAAAATTTGTGAAGGAAGCAATGTATAAAATCCTTTAAAAAATATAATAAAATTTAGAGACCTCTATTTAGGTCAAAAACCTCTACTGACCAATTTTTACTGGATTCCATTTAAGCCAACTGATCAAATTAAGTCAAATACTAAATTGTATACTTTGATATTTAACAAAGGAACTACCATGAATATAATCTATAAAATTCCACTAAAAACATCTAGGGGTTCAACTCACCCTAAGATTCATTTTACCCCATCTTCACAATTTTTAGATGATGTTAAGTTACTATTTTGGCCCAATAATGCTTCTACCTAAAACTAGGGTTTGACTTTTTGAGGTACTTAACTACTTCTAACTTCCCTAACATTTCAACCAGAGGCTTAAATATACATAAGCTACCTTTCTACTAAATTACAAGTCCATACAAGGGCATTTGTCCCTATGTCCTTCACAACCCTCAAAGGTCCTTCCTTGGGATTTGAACTTGGGTCCAAGGGTAAATCAACCCTTATTCATCCATCTTCCCCAAGGGGTGGGGGTGTACTTAGGGTAACACTAAGCCAGTGGTCCAAAAGGGGCTGTGCACTCAATATTTCATTTTTGGCTATAAGCACACCAAGCCTTTACAAGCCATCACATGCAAGGGGATTTACCCAACTTGCTGTGGTCCATATGGGCTGAAAATTTAACAATGCCTTAAAAATGTGCCCATGGACATGCCACCAAAAATTGGGGCCTTTTGGAGTTGAACTACTCCAAGAATCACCTAAATAAGCCTAGGGGTATTTTCGTAATTTCCCCCTAATTTTAATTCCAATTAGTCCCATTTTTGGGCAGGGCCTAATTATGCCCTAAAACAGTTATTGTCCAAAATCCCAGATCATTTGGGCCTCTGGATGGGCTTGGGCATCTCTTCCAATTTCTGCATTTTTGTTATTTGTAGCCCAAGACAATTCACCTTTTCAGATCTTGCAAGGGAGATATCTCAACATGCAGAGAAATAAATTGACTAATTTTTCTACCATAGGTCTAATATACCCTTAAGGGAAGGCCACCAAAATTTGGGGCCAATTGGGGTTAGTATGCTCCAAAAATAAACATTATTTGATTTATCAAATTTTGACTAAAACTATAGGATTATTTTCCCCAAAAATTCCCATTTTTGGGGAGGGTCTAGGTATGCCTAAATAAGGCACATGCCCAAAATTTCAGTCCATTTGGACTTAGGGTTTGGTCAGGGCACTCATTTTTGTTTTGACCTACCCTAGGACAAGTCCTAGGAAAATGGCTCTATAGGGCAGTATACTTAACCTAAATTAATGTGTAACATATCAAATTAAAGGTAACTCCAAAACCTACAATTTTCATGTTAAACACTCTTTATGAAAATGTCCAAAAGTGCCCTAAAAATCAACATGAATAACTCTGTCAAAATTACCCTAAATTGTATACTATTTATATATTAAAAAATTAATAAACTTGCATGGCACGCATCTTAAAGCAATCAGATGGTTGCATGCTCATCTTCTCCAAATCGAGTGGAATCGAGCTGACGCATGGTGGTGTTTCACGGGGCGATCCCCGGCGGCTAGGGGCGGCGCAACCCCCGACAAACTTCTCCTCTACCCTCACGGTGGTGGGGGCGAGTCTTTGCCGGCAACTAGGCAGCGGAAGGCGGCGGTGCCACCCAACCCGTGAGCTCCAGAAACTCCATTAATGGAGAAAACAAAAGCTGGGTTCGGGCTCATTCGAGCCCGAACCCTACCCCAAACAATCCTAAGATCTAAAACATGAAGAGAGAGGTGAGGGAGGACCTTCCTGGCGGCCTTGCGACGTGAGGAGCAGCGGATGACCATGGCGGCGACGACGGCTTTTCTCTAGGGTTCACGGCTCCAGCTCGAGTTCAGCTCTCTCTCTTCTTCTCTCCTTGTCCTGAGGGTGATGAGGCCGAGGGGAGTGAGGGGAGGGGGATAAAGTAGGGGGCGATATACACTAGGTGGGAGGGGGGGGGCGATACCATCAAGGAGGAGCTCGGTTTGCTTTGTTTGTAACGGCCAACTGCATGGGGTGGGCCCCACTAGTTCAAACCTCACCTAATTGAGCTAAAGAGGTCGGCAAAGATGGTCAAGGGCTGATGGGCTAAGTGGGGAGGAGGGTATGAAGCCATATGGGCTAGGTAGGGTCGGTTTGGGCTCGGGCTTGTCTCCAAGCATGCAATGTGGGCCCCACTTGCTCCCACTCCTCCTAAATTGGTTAAAGGGGTCGGCCATCCCATGTGTGGGCTGATGGCATGAGCCCAAGTGGGCCCAAACTCAATATCACTCCAAAATATCCTTTCTCTCTCCTATTCTATCCAAATTCTCTCTCTCCTAGGTTAATTCTAAAAATATCCATGCATGAAACCCATTTTTCTCCTCCTTATGGGGCATGAGTTGTCTTTGACCCATTGGGTGGCATTGGGTTAGTTTGGGTGGACCCAACCCAAGGAATAGGGCTTAGGGTCATTTCTGGCTAATTAGGTCAAAGTGTTGACTGGGGTCAACATGGGTCCTATGGTTGACCCTATGACCTACCCTAGGGTCCACTTAGGTTGGACTTACTTGGCCCTCCAATTCTAGGGTTTCTAGTTTTTACTATTTGCAGACCAAGTGACACTCAACTGAAACCCTATGTTCACTTGGTACTTCTTGGTCCTCTAAGGGTTTGTCCTGTCCTAGTCAGGACAAAATCACTCCTAGGGGTCTAGTCGGAAATGGGATGTTACAAATCCCAATAAACAAAATAAAAATTTCGTCCTCGAAATTAAAGTTCAGCCTACGGGGTTTTTCTACCGGCAAAACTAAAGTGTAACATCCCATAAATGAGTTGACATGCCTACTAGCTTACAAAATAAGGGCTAGCCCCAATAAACAAAAAAGATTAGTCTCTATCCTTTGAGATGATTCTACGAGTAAAAGCAATTAGGAAGAATGCTTAAACCACTTGAGGAGTTGCGAGGTATACCTTATTAAATAGCTCCGGATATCTTTCCTGCATCAGGTCTTGTGGCTCCCAAGTATGCTCCTCTCGTCCGTGGTTCCTCCACAAGACCTTGACTAGCGGGACCTTCTTGCGGCGCAAGACTCGTATCCCCTGGTCGTCGATCCGCATCAGCTTCAAATGTACAGATCGATCCGAAGCTACCGGCCCATCAGTGGCCGTAATCTGCAACTCCATGCGTAGTAGAGCCCTCCTGAGTGAAGACACGTGAAAGACGTCGTGCAAGCCGGCCAGCTCCGGTGGCAGCTCCAGCCGGTATGCTAGGGGACCGATCCGCTCCAGGATCATGAACGACCCCATGTACCTCGGGCTAAGCTTCTTCCGCCGACCACGTACTCGTGAAACCCCATGCATCGGCCGGATCTTCAAGAACACCCGATCCTCTACCTGAAACTCCACTAGACGATGCCAAGCATCATAATATTTTGCCTGCCTGCTCTGCGTCTCCAACATTCTATCCCGTATCAGCCGTAACTGTGCCTCAGTATACTCAATAAAGTCCGTGCCCACAGTCTTCGGATCTTCGTCTTGTATCCAAGACAACGGAGTCCTACACTTCTGCCCATACAACGCCTCATAAGGAGCCATCCGTATACTGGACTGATGACTGTTATTGTATGAAATCTCCACTAGGGGAAACATCCTCTCCCAGGGCTCTCCACGGTCCACAATACACAGTCTCAGCAGGTCCTCCAGTGTCCGGTTGGTGCGCTCTGTCTGCCCATCTGTCTGGGGGTGGAAGGCCGTACTAAAAGCCAGTCGAGTACCCAAGTATGTCTGTACAGACCTCCACTCCCTGGACGTGAATCGTCCATCTCGATCCGACACGATCGTCTTGGGCCCCCCATTATATCGCACAAACTGCTCTATGAACCTCCGTGCCAGTACTCCGACAGTATCCTCCTTCCTGATCGGGATGAACCTAGCCACCTTCGTCAGTCGGTCAACAATTACCTAGATAGAATCGTTTCCCGCCCGTGATCGAGGGAGGCCATGGATGAAGTCCATCGCGATATACTCAAATTTCCACTCCGGCACCGAAAGTGGCTGCGATAGACCAGCGAGATGTCTGCACTCTTCCTTCACTAACTAGCACGCCTCGTAGTGGGTCACAAAGTAGGTGATGTCCTTATTCATGACCGGCCAGTATAGAGTCTTCTTCAAATCTGCCGTCATCTTAGTGATCCAGGGATGTATAGAATATCTGCTATGATGAGCCTCGGCCATGATGTCCTCCCGAATTTGGCCTCCATCCGGTATGTAAGTCCGACCTCTGAAACATATTAGATCATCTCGTATCGTGTAGTCCCCAGCTGAGTCTGCCTCCAAGGCCCGAAAAATCGGCTCTAGCTTGGCATCCCGCCTCTGCCAATCTCTGACTCTGTCATGTATATCATAGGTGGTGCTCGTAGCAGCCAGGTACTCCTCGTACAGCTCAGGTTCATCAGATGATACCAGAGTGATATGCATCTCTTCAAAACTCCATAGTAGCTCCATGGACATAAGCTGGGGCCCTGCTCCAGAAGTGGAAGCTCTCCGGCTCAGTGCATCGACCACCACGTTTGCCTTACCCGGATGGTAGTGCATCTCGTACTGATAGTCCGCTAGAAACTCCACCCATCTGCATTGCCGGATATTCAGTTCCTTCTGCGTATCCACATATTTCAGATTTTATGATCTGAAAATATGTCGCAGTGGACACCATAGAGGTAGTGCCGTCAGACCTTCAATGCAAATATAACCGCTCCCATATCCAGATCGTGAACTGGGTAGTTATGCTCATGTTTCTTTAGCTGACGGGAGGCATAAGCGATCACATATCCCTTTTACATCAAAACTGCTCCCATGCCCTGGTAGGAGGCATCCGCATATACCTGAAACCCTTCTCTCCCCGAGGGGAGGGCAAGTATCGGGGCCGAAGTGAGTCGACCTTTCAGCTCTTGGAATGCTGTCTCACACTGTGGGGTCCAGACAAACGGTGTCTCCTTCCTCGTCAGATAGGTAAGTGGGAGGGCAAGTCTAGAAAAACCCTAAACGAACTTCCGGTAGTAGCCGGCAAGTCCTAGGAAGCTTCGTACGTCCGTAGCTGTATTCAACTGTGGCCAATCTCGGACTGCCAGAATCTTGGCTGGATCTACTACCAACCCTGCTCCACTAATAACGTATCCGAGGAAGGCCACCTCCTTCAGCCAGAATTGGCATTTGCTTAATTTGGCATATAAATGATGTTCTCGTAGCTTCTCCAAGGTAAGCGTCAGATGCCTCGCGTGCTCCTCCTCGGTCCTTGAGTAAATGAGGATGTCATCGATGAAAACGATGACAAACACATCTAGATATGTTTCGAAGACCCGATTCATGAGAGTCATGAATGCTGACGACGCATTCGTGAGTCCGAAGGGTATCACGGTAAACTCGTAGAGTCCATACCTGCTACTAAAAGCAGTCTTCGGTATATCCTCCTCTCGGATCCTCAACTGATAATAGCCCGATCTCAAGTCCAACTTCGAGAAGAAGTGGGCTCCCTCCAGCTGGTCGAACAGCTCGTCTATCCTTGGTAGAGGATAGGTATTCCTAACTGTTAGCCGGTTCAACGCCCGGTAATCGATACACAACCTGAGTGTTCTGTCCTTCTTCTTGACGAACAACACAGGGGCTCCCCATGGGGAAGAGCTCAGCCGAAAAAACCTGGCTTCCACCAACTCCTGCAGCTGACTCCAGAATTCTGCCAGCTCCCTTAGGGCCATGCGGTAGGGAGCTCTGGATATCGGCTTGGCTCCTGGCATAAGTCATATCTGGAAGTCCTGCTCTCTGTGCGGGGGTAGCCCTGGTAGTTTCTCTGGGAAGACGTCCGCAAAATCTCGCACCACAGGAACGTCGGATATAGATCCCTTGACCTCCGCCATCTCGAAGAGAATCTGATAAATCTCGTCGCCCTGCATGTGGGCCTTGGCGGCCTGAATAGATGATAAGAATATATGGGAGGCGGATCTAATACCTTCCATCACGACGAACGAGTCCCAATATCTCAGGGTAATCCTCTTGGCCAAGCAGTCAATCTGGGCATGGTTCTGAAAGTGAGGATAGATACAACTCTAGAGGGGGGGGGGGGGTGAATAGAGTATTCAAAAATTATGACAATCTACTCAACTCCCTTAAAGTTAGTTTGCGGAATGAGTTTATAGATATTTGAAACCCTACAGCCTAACACAAAGTGTGGTGCACAAGAGAAAGCTAACTGTAATTACAGTTTAACCTTTAGTCCTATCACAGCAACTAGCAGTCCTAGTTAGTTCTACTCACAGCCACAGTGCAATAATTAAAGTAAGCAACACAGACAACACAAGAGGTTTATAGTGGTTCCCTCTAAATAGGTACATCCACTCTTCTACCACCATAGTAGGAATCCACTATAGGTTTTTGTTCAGGTGCCATGCCACCAACTGATCTGGTTCAGGTAGATCAAGTAGACCCTTTGAGCTTTTGATCAGGAGCTCAAAATCCAACACAGGTTTTTGCTAAGGTGCCCTGCCACCAAGGTTCACTTTTGAAGGGAGTAATAATCCTTTGTACAGGAGGGTGAGAGAGTTAGAATGTCTTCTCTATTGTAAAACAAGATTAGAGAAGCTAGTGGATTGCACAGAGCTAGAAAGCTCTAAGGAATCATGGCTCCCCCTGGCTTAGAGAATATCCAGGAAGAAGTCTTGCTTCAGGGTGCAGGAACTCTTCTGAACTCTTGACAGATAAAATCTGTTGTCTTGAAGTTCTTTGAAGGAGCAGCTTGAAGAAGACTCTTGATGTAGAATGTTTGTTTTTCTTCAATCAGCTTTTCTTTCTTCTTTTTCTTCTTCTTGAGGAACTGAGTGTGAATGTTCCTGGAAGCAGGATGAACTCAGGATTTGAAGAAGAATGCTGAAGAAAGTAGTTCTTCTCAGTTGAATGTGAAATGATCTGAGAGCTATATCTTCTTCTTTTGAATCTGTATATGAATATCTGTGTATGTGTCTGTATCTCTCTCTATATATGTATCTATGTATGTTAAAACTTCTTTCAAAAGAGCTCTTTATATATTAGCCTTTGTAACGGCCCTAATTCTTTGTCTTCTTCTGAGATCTGCAATCTGGGCTGCAAATAGCACAATACAAAAAATAATATCCTGCAGAAAGACATCCTATAAAGGGATAAAGCTTTCTGAGAAGCTGCATATCTAATCTGATAAAAGAATACTAGAGAAAGTCACATCTGACAAAACTCTTTACAGCCAGAGAAGACTTTTGTGTCTAACGGCTATAAAGGACAGCATGACAGATAAAGCATAAAGATATGTCAACTAATAAGACAAAAGACTTTGTCAGAGTAGAGCTTGACTTATGCAAAAAAAATGAGGCAAAGATTGCCTTGAGATGTAAGCATAAAATTAATGAAACAATCTTTAATAAAATATGCCAGATAAATAAGAAATAGATCACAGAAGAAAAGGAATATAATATTACTAAAAGCAGACAAATGAACGTCGAACGATCCTCGGAGATCGTCGACCGAACCACAGAGATCGCCGACCAAACCACAGAGATCGTCGACTTAACTATAAAGCAGATAGTCGACTTATCAGAACAGATAGTCGAGCTATAAGATAGTTGAGCTATCAAGACAGATAGTCGAACTATCACAACAGATAGTCGAGCTATAAGATAGTTGAGCTATCAAGATAGATAATCGAACTATCACAACAGATAGACGATTTGCTGACTGACGATAGTCGACCAACTGATAGACGATAGTCGATCAGTTGATAGACGAAAGTCGAGCGACGTTCGACCATAGTCGAACCAAAAACAACTTAGCCAGATTTTCATCTGGATAAGCAACAACTCTACAACTGAGGGAATCTAACCTAACAACTAACCTTTGACCATAGATAAATCTTGGGTCAAGAAACTAATTGAGAGGACTTAACACAAATTCAAACTAGGGTACCAACAATCTCCCCCTATTTGGGTCAAGTCTCTCAAAACAACAAACAACAACAAATGCTATAAAATAGATATAAAAACAACATTAACCTGTTAGGATCAAAGGTGTATCATATCATAAATAAGCATCAATTGTATCAAACAAATAATCAAACAGACAGTCAATAAAATAAACAACTCAAACAGCATCAGAATCTGATTTAGACACAGAAGAACCAGGAAGAAAAGAAATTTTCCTAAAGGGATCTGGAGCATCTTTCTTTGATGTCTTCAAGTCTTGTTCTCCAATGATCTTGGATTCCCCTGCTCTTGGCACAATAGCTTCTGGATGCTTTTCCATATACTTTGAAGCATCAAAAACCTCAGGTCTTACCTGGAATCTGTCTAGTTCCTTCTTCCTGAACTTTGACATTGTAGTTAAGCCTTGTTGCATCTTTGCCTTCAGCTCTGGCTTGTCTGATCTGGGCTGATCCAACTAATTCGAGAAATCTGGCCATCCTGAAATCAGGATTAAGCTCTTGGCTTTCATATTCATTATCATCAGCTGGATCAAGAGGTTTTATGGTCTTGAATTGAGTAGAGAGGTTTAACAAGCTTGCAGCTGGCTCTTTGTTTTCTTGAATAACAAGAGAAGATGGAGGAGCAAATTCTACATATTTCTTACTGGATTTTTCAGAGTAGATTATCCTTTTTCCTTTTGAATTTGTTTGCTTTTTCTGAATTGGTTTTCTGAATGGTATACTTTTCTTTTCCTTGGGAGGTGAAGCTTTTCTCTTGGGTGAAGGAGGAGGAGAAAAGGTTGGTCTTTGACGAACCATTTCCTTCACTTGTTCTTTTGATTTAGCCTCTTGTCCTTGTTGGCCTGACTGGGATTTGCCTTGGAAACCTGGATTACTTCTTCTCTGATGAGCTTGAGAGGGAGTGAATCTTGCAGAAGGAGCTGAGGGATTGGCAGAAAAATTTCCTGAGGCTCCTGCACTAGGAGGAGGAGGAGGACCTCTAGGATTCCACTTTGGAACTGGAGAGTCATATCTTTTGCTTTTCTTTCTCTTTTTTTGTTGGTTCCTAGACAGTCCCATCTAATATTGGTATTCTTTTGATTTGGGATCAATCCCTTTCAATATGTAGTATGAGATATCAAGATCTGGATTTGGTGGAGGAGGAGCAACAGCCTTCCTCTTCCTTTTAGCAATTTTCTTCTTTTTTGAACCTTCTGAATCATCAGAATCATCCTCATCATCAGAGTGAGATGACTGAGGTTGGTCATAAGGGTCTAAGGCATCTTGATCAGCCATTTCTTTTGCTTTTAGGGCAGCTTTCTCTCTTTCTTCTTCTAAGGCATCCTGTGCTAGAAGAGTATCAAGGTCTAGTCCTGGGGTGTCATCCCAGACTGTAGATCTTTCTTCTTGTTCATCTGTAACTTTCTCTTGCTCAACTGTAACTGTCTTGAGGACCAGTTCTTCTGGAGCTTGCTCAGCTTCAGGTTCTTCTATTGCAGCAGGTTCTTGAGCAGATTCTGGAGCTGGTTCTTGAACAAGTTGTTGAGCAGGTTCTTGAGCTTGATCTGTAGCCAAAGGGAGACAAAAATGTTCTAAATGGTCTAGAAACATTCCTTCAAGATACTCACAGGTTAACATGTCAGTTAACATGTCAGTAAATTGAGATAAATAATTACCTGCAGGATTTCCTAACTCCCATAAGTCATCTAGAAAGGAGGTAATGACTCCTTCCAGGTATAGGGCAACAATGGGAGTGGAGGATTCTTCAAGACAGGCTTTACAAGCAAATTCTGCTTCCATGATAACATCAGCTGGCCTCTGTACTGAGACTTGAGCTACTTGAACAACTGCTGGAGGAGAGACTAGGGGAAGTCCTGAGACATCTTCCTGGAACATCTCCCCCTGCCTGATTTCAGTGGGTACTGAACTCAGGCCCCTAAGTGAAGAGGGCTCAGCAGAGTTGGAGAGGGTATTGATGGATGATGTAAGGGAAGAAATGGAAGAGACAAGTGGGGCAATTGCTGCTTCAATCATGGATTTGATTGAAGGAGTAATTAGCTCCAAGATGCTGGCTATGAATGCTGGTATGATTTCAAAAGTGGTGGATGGGGGAATCACAACAGATGGAAGATCATTAGGGATGATGTTCTCCTGATGAGATACAGATGCATGAGCTGGTGATGGAGATGCAGATGTATGAAGATCAATATGATCTTGATGTGAAATTGGTGACTGAGGTGGAGTTGGTAGAGTCTCAGATGCCAACAAATCAAAACTAGGATATGAAATCCCAGCAAGATGAGAAGGGGGTGGAGACGCTGGTGGTGATGCATGTAGAATAGTTGAAGAATCTAGTAGAAGAGAGGCAGTGGATGTAGATGGCACTTCAGTAGAAGTGGATGGTAATGCAGTAGATGTGGATGGCAATGCAGATGAAGGTGGAATGGGGGGAATGGAGGAGCCTTCTTCAGGTAGGTGGGGAGTGACTGGTACAGTCCTAGTGCTCTCAGATATAACAGGAGCAACCCCAGCAGGTGAGGGCTTCTGAATATTCCTTCTCCACTTTATGAACAAAGTGGGGTCCATCTTCTTGGTTGCATTTATAGAAGTAGAAACTATTCCCAACAGTTGGAGATACTTCTCTCTTAGAAATATTCCAATTACCCTTCCAAGGGTTAACTCTTTCTTAGAGTTCTTCTTCCTGATCAAATCAAAAACTATTCCTGCCCAATTGATTTCTTTCTTGTTGATAAGGACACACATCAAGGCAAACTGCTGCCTGGTAATATTGTCATGAGCAGAGTGCTTACCCAATAGCACTTTTCCAACCAGTTCTGCTAAGAACTTAATCCTCATCGGAAACTTTACTTTCAGTAACTTAGAAGGAATGCCTTCGGCATGACCTAGCTCGACAAGCATCCTTCCATACTCTTGAGTATCTTGGTCATACTCCTCTTGACCATTAATCAAATCAAAAATCTCAGTCAAGACGGCAGGAGTCAAAGTTACCTCCTCGCCGCCGATGGTCCCGGTCATCGATTCGTCACTGGACGACGAAGTGTAGACCCATTCTTTAATCTCTGGAATATTAATCTTAATCCTTGTGGACATCAGCGTCTCTAGTCCTTGATCCTTGCACAGCTGGAGTATCTCTAGAATCTCAGCATCGCAGGCGCTGAACGAATCAAAGTCCACGCTGAAACCGGCGTCAAACTTCATCACCGTCAGAAGAGCTGGAGCAATCACCATCGATTTGGTCGGAGAAGACGAGAGAAACGAAGAGCAAAGAGCGCGAGGCAGAGCTCAAGTCAAACCTTACAAGCAAGAATGAAGAATACGAAAAGACGAGCTCCATCGACTATAAAAAGAACGATCTATTAACCTAGGTCGACCATCAGTTTTATATTAAAACGACAATCGTCGACCTGTTTTAACAGATAGTAGAAGCGATAATCGAACGGTCGTTCGACGATCGTTTCCTGAAGCAGAGTAGTCGAGCAATCGTTCGACTATTTCTGTCTTCATAAGCAAATGAGCCGGCGTCAACCATAGGTCGACGATAGGCTCAACCTGTTCGACTATCGTCGAACGTCGTTCGACGATCTTCAAACAGATTTCAACAAAGGCAGAAGTCACACTTAGTCTTTTCCATTTATCATGCCTAGTTGAACCAAAAAGAACAGATGCTTCTGTTCATCTAAGAACTTGGTGAAAATATCACCTCTCTAAAGGTCAGTGGATATGAACTCAAGGCTGATTTTGTTCTTTTCCACACAATCTCTTAGAAAATGGTGCCTGATCTCAATGTGCTTGGTCCTAGATTGGTGCACAGGATTTTGTGCTATGGAAATAACACTGGTATTGTCACACATGATTTTTGTGTTCTTGTGTGTGTACCCATAATCCAAAAGCTGGTTTTGAATCCATAGGATCTGTGAACAATAACTAGCAGCTGCTATATATTCAGCCTCTGTAGTTGAAGTTGAGACAGAAGCCTGTTTCTTACAGAACCAAGAGACTAATCTCTCTCCCAGGAACTGACATGTTCCTGAGGTACTTTTCCTGTCAACTCTACAACCAGCATAGTCAGAATCAGAGTATCCAATTAACTCAAATTCTGATTCAGCTGGGTACCATAGTCCTAAATTTGGACATCCCTTCAGGTATCTCAAAATTCTCTTGAGAAGAATCAAATGAGATTCCTTGGGGTTGACCTGGAATCTAGCACATAGGCATGTGGCAAACATTATATCTGGTCTACTTGTAGTTAAATACAATAGGGAACCAACAATGGCCCTATAGTTTTTCTGATCAACTGGCTTACCCTGATCATCAGAATCTATAACTATATTAGTATCCATATGTGTATGCATTGCTGAAGCATCAACCATCCCAAACTTCTTTACCAATTCCTTGGCATATTTTGATTGGGAGATGAAGATGCCATCAACATCTTGCTTTACTTGGAGACCAAGAAAGTAAGACAGCTCACCCATACTACTCATCTCAAACTTAGAATGCATCAGGTCTGAGAACTTTTTGCAAAGTTTGGGATCAGTGGAGCCAAAAATAATATCATCCATATAGACTTGAACTAACAGGATGGTGTCCTTATGATGCTTGACAAACAGGGTTCTATCAACAACTCTCCTAACAAAGTTGTGCTCTAACAGGAAACTAGCTAGAGTCTCATACCAGGCTCTGGGTGCTTGCTTAAGTCCATAAAGAGCTTTTTGCAACTTGTAAACAAATGAGGGTTGAGTTGAAGAGACAAACCCAGAAGGTTGTTCAACAAACACCTCTTCCTTTAGCTCACCATTTAGGAATGCACTCTTGACCATCTGAAAAACCTTAAACTTCATATAGGCTGTGTAGGCTAGAAAGATCCTTATTGCCTCTAGCCTTGCAATAGGGGCAAAGGTTTGGTCATAGTCTATACCTTCCTCCTGTCTGTAGCCCTGAGCTACAAGCCTAGCTTTGTTCCTTACAATAATTCCTTGGGCATCCAACTTGTTTCTAAACACCCACTTGGTGCCTATGATCAGTTGGCCTTTAGGTCTTGGAACCAAAGTCCATACTTTACATCTTTCAAATTGATTAAGCTCCTCTTGCATAGCAATGATCCAGTGGGGATCTAGCTCAACATCTTTTAGGTGAGGGGCTCAATCTGTGAAAGGAAACAAGCATGCATCACATCCTGTCTTAATTGATGTCTTGTTTGCACACCAGCTGATATGTCACCAATCACTTGAGATGTAGGATGATCTCTAAGTGTGACAATATCAGTAGGTGGGATGTGATCTTCAACAACAGTTTGGATTAATTCCTCTTGAGGAATTGGATCAACTGTTGGTGGTACAGCAACTGCTTCCACAGTGTCTCCATCACTGTCTGAATCAGTGATATGAAGAGTTGAAAGAGGGAGAATCTCTTGAGTGATATCTTTGCATGACTCAGGTACCTGCAATGAGCTTGAGGAAGGAGAAGTTTCCTTCTCCTTGTAAAACATCTTTGACTCATCAAAGGAAACATGCACAGACTCCTCTATTTTTAGAGTTGATTTATTAAACACCTTATAAGCTTTGCTTACTTGGGAATATCCAAGAAAAATTCTCATTGAAGCTTTTGCTTCAAACTTTCTAAGGTATTCTTTGTTGTTATTGTGAATATACACTACACAACCAAAGACTCTAAAATAATTAATTTTAGGTTTCTTTCCTTTAAGCAACTCATAAGGAGTTTTACTCTTAAGCTTGTGTATAAGACATCTGTTCAAAACATAATTAGCTGTGCTAACAGCTTCTGCCCAATAAGAGAGAGGCATGTTAGCATCTGCCAATAATGTTCCTGCAGCTTCAATTAGGGTTCTATTCTTCCTTTCCACTACCCCATTTTGTTGGGGAGTTCTAGTAGCAGAGAAGCTATGTTTGATACCTTCTTTCTCACAGAATTTTTGCATGAGAAAAGACTCAAACTCAGTACCATGATCACTTCTGATCAAGGCCACATGAGTAGAATACTCAGTCTGCACACATAGCAGAAAGTCTGTAAGAACTTTGAAGTTATCAGCCTTAGTTCTCAAGAAGAACACCCAAGTGAACCTAGAGAAGTCATCTACAATCACTAAAGTGTAAAACTTCCCTCCTAGACTCTGTACATTTATTGGGCCAAAAAGGTCCAAATGTAATAAATACAGGATTCTAGGTGAATCACTTTTATTTACAGATTTAAAGGAATTTTTGTTTGCTTGCCTAATTGACAAGCCTTGCATAGGTTTTCCTTCTTGTAGGGGCAATAAGGTAAACCTCTAACAAGGTTGTATTTAGATAACCTAGATATGTTCTTGAGGTTAACATGGCTAAGCCTCCTATGCCATAAGGTGTTATTATTTGTTACTTCATTAAACAGGCAGATTTCAGATTGAGTTGAGTTAAAATCTACTAAATAAATATTACCCCGTCTAATGCCTACTAACACTACATTACTATTTAAAGTAATATTGCAAAGAGTGTGAGTGAAAGATACCTGATAACCTGTATCACATAACTGGCTTATTGAGATAAGGTTGTGCTTCAGTCCAATTACATATATAACCCTTTTGAATGTTACTGCTCCAATGGTAGTCCTACCATATCCTTCAGTTTGACCACAGCTGGAATCTCCAAAGATCACCTTTGGTCCAAGCTTGGCCTTGTATTTTGACAGATTTTCTTTATTTCCTGTCATGTGTTTGGAACAGCCACTATCCAAATACCATTTATCTTTAGTAATTGGATAGGTCTTCACCTGCAAATTAAACAATTAGACATTGTGAACCCAGACAACCTTGAGTCCATTATTCTTCACATAATGAAAGCTTGAAATAAAAGAATAAGCAGGTTGGGGTTTATATCCTAAGGGATAAGATCTCCTAGGTGGAATGCTCCATGCAGTTGATGGGTCAATAAACCTAGGGTTTCTATTTACATTAGAATTTCTAAGGTTCAGGTGATTATTTTGAAAATAAAATTGAGATCGTCGATCATCGTTCGACGATCGATGCTCAGATCGTCGAGCATCGTTCGACCATTGAGCCTTCGATCGTCGAGCAGCGTTTGACGACTTTTGTAGTTCCTTAAATTTTTGCTTTCTCTTTTCTCTCTTAGCTTTATTTAAGGCTTTGTTAACTAGATTTACTTGCTCAGTATTCTTTATTTATCAGCTGAAATAAAGCTTACTGGAGTTGAAAGATGATTTTTAAGAATCAAGGGGGGTTCACTTGATGAGGCTCCTAAGCCTAGCTTATTATTGCCTGACCTAGTGTTTGTCATGCTAGTGATCTCTAGCAGCTTAAGGCTTCTACCATTTAGAGATTCTTTTAATCTTTTTGACTTAGCTAGTTCATTTTTAAGAAATTTTATTTCTTCACTGGACTTAGTGAGTTCTGCTTCTAACCTAGCATTTTCAATGAAGAGGATTTCTGATTCTACTATCCTATTTCTAAGCTCCTTAATTTCTTTTTCTGAACTAATTAAATCTAAACAAAGGGATTTAAATTCAGATTTAAATTCAGCAGAAGAAAAATCATTAGAAGATAATACCCGATCTTTTGTAGGCATTTCTTCATCATCATCAGAACTCTCTGCAGCTGAGTGATTTCTGCAGGCATCAATTGCCATAAGGCAAATTTCCTTTGCCTTCTTCTCTTCCTCATCTTCACTGGAGCTTGAGGAGGAAGATTCCTCATCTGTGTCACTCTAGGTCTCAGCAACAAATCCTTTCTCCTTCTTCTTATTTTTGTAGGAGGAGGACTTTGAGTGCTTCTTCTGATGTTCTTTTTCTTTCCTCTTATCCTTGTTCTTTTCCTCTGGACACTCTGGTAGAATGTGTCCAGGTTTCCTGCAACCATAACAGATAATTTCTTTAGCAGGAGATCTGTCATACCTTGGTTTATCTTCATATCTTGAAGACTTCTTTCTGAAGTCCTTTCTGCCCATCTTGAGAAACCTTTTGGCAAAGAGTGCCATCAGCTCCTCATTGGATTGGCTTCCTTCAGAAGCATCAGCAGCTTTGAGAGCAAGAGTTTGAGCTTCAGCTTCCCTGGACTTTAGAACTTGCTCAAAAGATTTGAGCTTTCCAAGGAGGGCTTCAGTTGAGATCTCAGTAGTACTTCTGGCCTCCTTGATGGGCCAGATCCTAAGATCCCATGTGTTGGGGAAGCACATCAGTATCTTATCATTGACCTCTGTCAATGTTATCTCCTTATCAAGGGTTCTCAGCTCATTAATGATGGAGCTGAGCCTGGTGTACATAGCTTCGACTGATTCAGCTTCAGTCTTTTTGAAGTTTTCATATTGAGATATAAGGTTGGACCTTCTGTCCTTCCTGTCATCAGCTGAACCAGCTACAATCTGGTTCAGTGAGTCCCACATGGCTTTTGCAGAAGTGCAATCAGCCACTTTCTGAAAGGTTTCATCAGACATAGTCTGAGCCAGAATATTCATTGCTTTAGCATTAGCTACTTTTGCTTTCTTGTATGCATCATTGTAGTGTGGAGGTGGCACTGCACTGATATTTGTAGATGTTGTAGCAGTGGCTGCAGTAGGAGGTGTTGGAGGTCCTGTCAAAATAGAAGAAAAAATATCTTCATCAATAGAATTCATATATAACTTGATTCTTGCCTTCTAGATGCTAAACTTAGCTAAGTTGCATACTGGAGGTCTAGTGCTAGAATAATCCTTGTACTGGGCCATGAAGTGAATGTCTATAAACTTGGTATCTATCTGGATCTTGTGACTCAGGTGTTAGCCTGTACAGTCAGTCAACCTCCCTCTGATACTAATTGAAAGTGAGGATAGATACAACTCTAGAGGGGGGGGGGGGGTGAATAGAGTATTCAAAAATTATGACACCCTACTCAACTCCCTTAGAGTTAATTTGCGGAATGAGTTTATAGATATTTGAAACCCTAGAGCCTAACACAAAGTGAAGTGCACAAGAGAAAACTAACTGTAATTACAGTTGAGCTTTGGTCCTATCACAGCAACTAGCAATCCTAATTATTTCTACTCACAGCCACAGTGTAATAATTAAATTAAGCAACACAGACGACACAAGAGGTTTATAGTGGTTCCCTCTAAATAGGTACGTCCACTCTTCTACCACCCTGGTAGGAATCCACTACAGGTTTTTGTTCAGGTGCCCTGCCACCAACTGATCTGCTTCAGGTATATCAAGTAGACCCTTTGAGCTTTTGATCAGGAGCTCAAAATCCAACACAGGTTTTTGAACAGGGCCCTGCCACCAAGGTTCACTTTTGAAGGGAGTAATAACCCTTTATACAGGAGGTTGAGAGAGTTAGAATGTCTTCTCTATTGTTAAAACAATATTAGAGAAGCAAGTGGATTGCACAGAGCTAGAAAGCTCTAAAGAATCAAGGCTCCCCTTGGCTTAGAGAATATCTAGGAAGAAGCCTTGCTTCAGGGTGCAAGAACTCTTCTGAACTTTTGACAGAGAGCTGTCTTGAAGTTCTTGAAGGAGCAGCTTGAAGAAGACTCTTGATGTCAAATGAATGTTCTTCTTCAACAGCTTTTCTTTCTTCTTCTTCTTCTTCTAGAGACTCTGAGTGAATGTTCCTGGCAGCAGGATGAACTCAGGATTGAAGAAGAGAGAGTTGAAGAAGGTTGATCTTCTCAGTTGAATGTAACAATATCTGTGAGCTGTATCTCTTCTTGTTTTGAATCTGTATATAAATATCTGTGTCAACCAGACTTGGTGTCTATGAGTATATCTCTATATTTTGATAGCACTTTATATATTGGCCTTTGTAACGGCTCTAATCTTTATTTGAATTTTGTCTTCTTCTGAGATCTGCAATCTGGGCTGTAAATAACATAATACAAAAAACATATCCTGCAGACAGACGTGCTATAAATGGATAAAGCTTTCTAAGAAACTGCAAATCCAATCTGATAAAAGAATACTAGAGAAAGTCACATCAGACTAAACTCTTTACGGCTAGAGAAGACTTTTGTGTCTAACGGCTATAAAGGACAGCATGGCAGATAAAGCAAAAAGATATTTCAAATAATAAGACAAAAAAAACTTTGTCAGAAAAAGCTTGACTTATGCACAAAGGATGGGGCAAAGATTGCCTTGAGATGTATGCATAAAATCAATGAAATAATCTTTAATAAAATATGCCAAAATAAATAGGAAATAAATCATAGAACAGAAGGAGTACAAAATTACTAAAGGCAGACAAAAGATCGTCGAACGATCCACAGAGATCGTCGAACGAACCACAGAGATCGTCGAACTATCAAACAGATAGTTGAACGAAGCAGATAGTCGAACTATCAAAGTAGATAGTCGAACTACCAAAGCAGATAGTCGAACTACCACAGCAGATAGTCAAACTATCAGAACAGATAGTCGAGCTATCAAATAGTTGAACTATCAAGGCAGATAGTCGAACTATCAAACAGAACAGATAGTCAAACTATCAAACAGATAGTCGAGCTATCAGATAGTTGAACTATCAAGGCAGATAGTCGAACTGTCAAACAAATAGTTGAACTAACAAATAGTTGAACTATCAAGAAATCTGTCTGGTCAAAAGAAGTCGAGCGGGGTTCGACGATCGACGAGGCAGATATCACAGATCATCGAGCTAACAAGAGTTGAACTAACTCAGAGATAGACGATCTGCTGACTGACGATAGTCGACCAACTGATAGACGATCGTCGAACAATTGATAGATGATAGTCGAGCGGCGTTCGACCATAGTCGAACCAAAAACAACTTAACCAAATCTTCATCTGGAAAAGTGACAACTCTACAACTGAGGAAAAACTAATCTAACAACTAACCTTTGACCATAGATAAATCTTGGGTCAAGAAACTAATTGAGAAGACTAAACTCAAATCCAAACTAGGGTACCAACAAGTTCCCAGACCAAAGGGACATAATGTCATATGAACAAAGTGGATCTACAGGAACAAGCTATATGAGAATGACATTATTGTCAAAAACAAGGCCAGATTGGTGGCAGAAGGATACAAGCAAGAAGAAGGAATAGATTTTGATCAGACCCTTGCCCCAGTAGCAAGGATGGAAGCAATAAGGTTATTCCTTACTTTTATTGCATATCAAGGATTCAAAGTCTTCCAGATGGATGTGAAGTCAACATTCCTGAATAGAGACTTAAAAGAGGAAGTATATGTTGATCAACCACCAGGTTTTATAGATCCTCACTTTCCTAATTTTGTTTACAAGCTTAAGAAAGCTCTATATGAGTTGAAGCAAGCCCCTAGAGCATGGTATGAAACATTGTCTACTTTCCACATTGAGAACAAATTCTCAAGGGGGAAAATAGATAAGACCCTATTCCTAAGGGAATCTATGGGCAAGATCATCCTAGTCCAGATATATGTCGATGACATTATCTTTGGATCTACTGAAAATAACCTTTGTAGAAAGTTTGCCAAACTTATGCAAGGGAAGTTTGAGATGAGCAGCATGGGTGAGCTAAAATTCTTCTTGGGACTCTAAGTAAGACAGACTGATGATGGCTTGTCCATAGCCCAGTCTAAGTTCACAAGGGAGTTAATTAAGAAATATGGTATAGAGAATGCCTCCACCATGAGAACTCCAATGGGGTCAAGTATGCTTGTAGGCAAAGATGAGGCAGGGAAACCTGTTGATGAGTCTTTGTATAGAGGGATAATTGGCTCCCTTCTATACTTGACTGCTAGTAGGCCTGCCATCATGTATGCTACATGTGTCTATGCTTGGTATCAGACATGCCCTAAAGAATCTCATTATTCTACTACAAAGAGAATTTTAAGATATCTTAAGGGGACACCCGATCTTGGTCTATGGTACCCTAGGAATAGAGATTTTAAGCTAACTGGATTTTCAGATGCTGATTTTACAGGCTGCAAGAAAGACAGGAAAAGTACCACTAGTACATGTCAATTCCTAGGTGGAAGACTGGTAGCATGGAGTAGCAAGAAGAACACTAGTGTTGCTATCTCCACTACAAAGTCAGAGTACATTGCAGCAGGTAGTTGCTGTGCTCAATTACTGTGGATACAACATTAGTTTGAAGACTATGACATTAAAATAAGTAGAACTCCTCTATATTGCGATTCTACTAGTGCAATTTCTATTGCTAGGAATCCTATTTCACATAGCAGGACTAAGCACATAGAAATAAAGTATCATTTTATTAGGGAGCATGTTGAGAAAGAAGACATTTGCCTAGAGTTTGTCTCCACTGACAAACAAGTGGCTGATATCTTCACTAAGTCACTAGATGAAGCCAAGTTCAATACCTTCAAATTTGATTTGGGTATGTTGAACTTAGAATAGCATCAGGTACTACCTAGGGTATTATGTTTGGTACAGGCTTGTTCTTTTTACAGGTGCTGCAAACCTAGTGGAAAGCAAGATGTGAGAAGATGTTTCTTCTCAAGTGGTATCAGCAGCTGCAGTACTAGAGACTTTTAAGTAGTCTTTTCAAGTGGTGTAGAGAATTTCCAGTGATACGTAATTTCAAGTGCCGTCAAGTGGTATCAAGTGGTATCAAGTGGTATCAAGTGATATACAAGTCAGCCCTGTATAAGGGGCATGCTGGAAGCTACAATCCTGGCTTAATCTACATTTGTTAGGGGGAGAACACAAGGGGAGAAAAAGACCTAATGCTCCTTCCTAACTATCTAAAGAGATCAAAAAGGGGGAGAGATAGAGGTCATGTTTACCTTTGGTTGATCAAGCTCAAGGGGGAGAGATAGAAGATGACTATCAGAAAGGATCAAGCTCCTTCATGACAAAAACACAAGGGGAGAAAGTCATGTGGAGACAAGGTTGATCAAGTAAGAAAGGATCAAGCTAAGTGGTAATCCTCTAAGGTGTAACTCACCCTGCAGCAATCCAGGTGGAGTAGGTAAAATTCATTTCACTGAATTTAATATGAATATTCTTTTTTTGCCCGTGTAATGTGTATCTCATTAACTAAGGTACTTGATCAGTGGTTTTGACATCTTCAAATATGGGGAGATTATTGTGTCCATTGATCCCAATGGACCTAATTTGATGATGTCAAACATGTCAATAAGATAGACATAGTTGTATTTGATGTATGTTTAAGTTCATGCATACAAGTTAGTCTTTGTCATAATGATTGGATAGCTTGTTTAAGAGACAATGACAGGTGTACTCAAGGTGATAGGCTTGAAAGTCAGAAAAATGCCTAAGTCCAAAAGCATTGAGTGAAACAAGCTCACTCAATGTCATTCAGCTAATAGCGCTGAGAGAAGGCAGGTAGTCAAAGCTGACAGAATTGCAAAGACAGAAATCTGGCTAAGTCCAAAAGCGTTGAGTGAGATCAACTCACTCAACGCCATATGGACAGAACCGTTGAGACAAGGTTATCATGTCAAAGCATAAGTAGTGGAAGCCAGAATTTTTACTAAGTCCAGAAGCGTTGAGTGAAGCTTCATCACTCAATGCCATGCTAAGCCTGTCAACGCCTAAGCTTAAGGAGACAGAAAGTTCAACTATGTGAAGTAGCGTTGAGTGAAGCTCACTCACTCAATGCTAAGTGAAATGGATCTGAGTCTAGCCTTACTGTGAAGAATCAAGAAAATTGGCTAAGTCCAGAATCATTGAGTGAGGCCAACACACTCAACGCCATCTAGCAAGAGCTGAAGAAACTTTTAAGTCCTGAACCGCTGAGACTACCATTCGTCGAGTTGAGCTTAGGTTTCGTCGAATTCAATTCAGATTTCATCGAACGGAGTTCAAAATCATCGAACACAGCTTTTTAGCTGTAAGGAGAAGATTTCGTCGAACTCAGCTTTAAAATTTCATCGAACACAACTTTCTCCTGTAAGAAGAAATAAGCTATCAGAATTTTGTGGAGCGGAGTTCAGATTTCGTCTAACTCAGCTTTCACCTGAAGGAAGAACTCAGCTGAGAGAATTCATCGATCTCAACTTCACTATTTCGTTGAGTTGAGCTCAGGTTTCGTAGAACTGAGTTCAGATTTTGTCGAACGCAGAATTTCAGAAATGTTAGTTAATTTTGGCTAAGTCCAGAAGGATGCTGACTCAGTAAAGTCAAAAAGTCAACAAAGTTAAGATTCGATGCAAATCGACATTAACGTTGTCATCAGTATACAGTGGATCTCAAGTTAATAAAGCTGAGGTTTTAACCACCATTAAAACTGAGACACGTGTCGATCATCTCGCCAATGTGACGAGATTATAAATAGTAGAAGTGATCGAGATCTATAATGATAAAGATTATTGGATTAATTTCTGATTAATTTTTGAAAAAAATGAGAAGCGAAGTTCGTCGTCTTCATCCGCCATTATTGCAGAAGCCAAGAACCTCAAGTTAAAATCTGAAGGGCTTTTGAGTTTGCTGGTGCAATCATCATCCACTATAGCAGGTTCAGAGTAATCCTCTAAGAGAGACGAATCAGCCTAAGCGTTACCTAGCTGAAGTTATCTTCTCGATCAAAGCCGAGCCAGAATCTTAAGATCAATTCGCTGGATCAAAGAAGAAGGAATGGCTTAAATCTGCTCAGTCTAGATCGAGAGATATTCTTGAAGAAGAAGAAGAAGCAGATTCATCTGCTAGTTGATTCCAGAACAAGTCGGGCATCATTTCAAGATTGTTGTATCATCTTGTTACTGTGAAGACAAAGTTAAGGCTAACATCTGCTCGATCCAGGTAGACAGGCACAAAGAATTTTCTCTAGTGTCTGTAATTCATTATCTTGAATATTTTTGTAAGATTCATTTTGAATCTGAGTGGTAAGGCTAAGGCCTGAGTTGTAAGCCTATGTTATAAAGGCTGAGGTAGGGAAGGAGTTGCCTGAGTTGTAGGTGTGTGGATTCACACCGAGGTAGGGCAGGATTGCCTGAGCTGTAAGAGTGTGGAGTCAATTTGAGGTAGAGTTTTTGGAAAGAACTTGAGTTGTAGGATCTTGGTGATCTGAGTGGTAGGGTCTGCGCCTGAGTTGTAGGAGCCTATTGGGCTCTGAGCTATAAGATCTGAGGATCTAAGAAAGATAGAAGGAAGTTTTGCCGAATCTAGTATACTGCAAGATAGGCGAAGGGAGAAAGTGGATGTACCCATCAATTGGGGAACCACTATAAATCTCTGTGTACCGCGCTGTATACTGTGCTGGTATTGGTTGTGATAAGATTGCTATGCTGTGATTTTAATTAATAAGTTGCCTAAGTTTTAAATTGGACCTATTCACCCCCCTCTAGGTGATTAGTGTTTTTGAAATCAAGACTTTCAAGTGGTATTAGAGGGAGGTTACTCAAGAATAGACTTAACAGTCTGAGTTGATCTCCAGGGCAGCTATCAGAAGGCCAAAATGGGTTCAGGTAAAAATCATAAAGAACTTGGATCCATGAAACTTCCTCTCTATAGGAATGAGACTTTTGGCATCTAGAAAAAAGGGTCAGACTTTTCATGGAAGCATCTGACCCTAGGATATACATCATAGTATAGGAAGGACCCTTCATCCCAATGAAGACATCAGTCCTTGATGAAAATTTGAAGACTCCAAAGCAGTATTCTGAGATGACTAAAAATGAAATCATCTTAGCTACATTGGATAAGAGGGCACAAAACATTATTGTTAGTGCCATAGATGACTCAACATTCCAAAACCTAGTCCAGTGCAAGACATCTAAGGAGATGTGAGACACATTAGTTTTCTACATAGAGGGGACTGAAGAAGTGAGGGAGGACAGGAAGTCCATGCTCAATCAAGAGTATGAAAGCTTCAGGCAGGACAAGTTAGATGGCATTGCTGTGTGCTATGAGAAGTATTTCAGAATTGTGAATGAGCTGATGACATATGACAAGTTTTTGCCACTTATGAATTGAATGATAAGTTCCTCAGGTCATTAACTAAAGACTGGGACACAAAAATATATGCCATCAGAGAAGTGGCCAGACTTGTAGACACTCCTCCACCAACCCTGTTTGGAAAGCTGCTATCTTATGAAATGTAGCTGACTGCTAGAAAGGAGGAGGAGAAAATCAGCAAGCCTACAATCAAAGACAAGTCAGTGGCCTTCAAAGCTGAAGCCATAAGGAAGAGCAGGAGAAAGATTCCTTCTCCACCAAGGAGAGTTGTTGATTCTGAGTCAAAAAGCTCAGAAATCAGCACATCAGACTGCCACATTTCTGATTAAGACTTTGCTACCTTCTCTAGGCAATTTTAGAAATTTATGAAGAAGAAGCACTGGAGAAGCAGGGCATCCTCTTCTTCTTATCCCAAGGAAGATTACTACAAGGGCAAGAAGAAATCCTCTAAAGAGGACAAGTATGGCTCTAAACCAAGTAAACATACTTCTTCTAAAGTGGTGTGTTATTGTTGCAGCAAGCCAGGGCATGTCATAGCTGACTGCCCTGTCAAAAGAAAGGATGCTGGTGGAAAGAAGGAACATCAGTAGAAGGTCAAGAAGGATAAGTCCTTTATTGCCAAGAAGCAAAAGAGCTGGACTGACTCCTCATCATCAGAGTCAGAAGAGGTAAATGAAGCTGAAGCCTATATTGGGCTATTTACTGCTGAAGAAGAGTCTGTAGAAGTAGACTTCTTAGAGATGCTGGCTGCAATCACTGGAGAAGCTGATGATGCTGCCAGATCTGAAGAAGGAGAAGAAGTCAGCCATTGCCTTGGGCTGATGGCTTTGATTGAGGAAGGACCCAGCCAGGAGCATTCTGGCCCTAGTAAGGTACATTCTATACCTTTTATGTCTGATTATGTAACTAGTCCAGAGTCAGAAGCATCTATATCAATAGATGAAGATGGTTCTGAATCTAAAGGAGATGACAATCAATTGATTGATGAATATGGTGAACTCCTGCAAGCACTGAAGAGAAGCATGCTCCTAGCCAAAAAACAAGCTGAGGAGATTGCCTCTCTGAAGCTGGCTATTTTAGACTCAGCAAATATGCTGAACCTGAAGATAAATGAAGTCAACAAGCTAAAAAACATCACTGTTATTCAGATGGACTCAATCACCTTCAAAAATAACCATGTTAGGAATCTTGAAGGTAAACTCCAAAAGGAGAAGGAGCTAGTGGCTAAGTTCTCAAAACCATGTTCAATATTGCCTTTGATTGATTCCTTCTGCTCCCAAAAGGGTAAGAAGGGGTTAGGCTTCAAAGGGAGAACTAGGGCTGCCTATTCCAAAGGAAGGGCAAAGCTCTAGTGCATCCACTAGCCTCCAAGCCTCCAATTCCTTTCAATAAAGTGGTACTACCATCTAACATGTATGACCATGAGAGCATTCATGGTCACTAGGAGTATGGTGTTAGGAATGACAAGGGTGCTAGTGCCTACAAGGCAGCCCATGAAGAAATCCAAATGGCCCATCCTGGACAATTTGTGTTCGATGTACCAGCCCCAACACTCAAAAATAAGGCTGTAGCCCATTCTCAAAGTCTGTCAATCCACAATCAGACTAAAGGAAAGTCTGTCAGCACACCATACTTGTGTATATCTAAAGCTACCAGGAGCTTGCACTATGAAAAGAAGGCAATTGCTGATAGGGTCCAAGATATCCCTAGTACCTCTGCTGCCAGACAAATACCAAAACAGGTTGTGGCTGGAAGACTTAAGAAAAAGGCTGTTGTACCTGCTGGAATGAGAGCTGTTGTCTGCTATGCTGTAAAGCCAGCCCTTAAAAGAAGGTACAATATTTATGAGTGCTAGTGCTGTGGAAAAGTGGGCCACTATGCTATTGATTGCTGGCACAGTAAGAGTGTCCAGAGAGATAATGTCAGCTTACCTGTCAGAAGAGCTGTAGGTAGGCATGTTCAATTTCAGTCTAACCTACACCTAGGACCCAATAAAAATTTGGGTTCTAAGGAAAGATGATTTATTTGTTGCAGGTAAGTCCAAGTGGCCATACCCCTATATGGTACTTGGATAGTGGATGTTCCAGGCACATGATTGGAGCAAGGAGCATGCTGAAGGAGTACACTCCAGTTGAAAATAGACCCAATGTCATCTTTGGTGGTTTAGAAAAAAGGAGTAACCAAAGGGTTTGGTAAGATATCTAATAACATAATCACTATCACACAAGTAGCTTATGTGAAAGGTTTGTAACATAACCTGATAAGCATAAGCCAACTATGTGATCTTGGCTATGCCATTTCTTTCCTCAAGGGTGAGGGCCAAATTCGGAGGTCAAGTGACCAAGGGGTCATCTTGACAGGCACTAGGAGAGGAAATATCTATTGTCTCAATTTTGTTTGTGAGAGTAAGGACTCTCCTATATGCCAAGTTGCAGATGAGAAAGCTTCACATTATGTCCAATGGCACAAGAGACTAGCTCATCTGAATTACAAGACCATAGGCAAACTCTTTAGTGAAGAGTTAGTGAGAAATGGTCCTAAGGTGAAGTGCATCAAGGAGGGTATCTGCTCAACATGCCAAAAGGGCAAGCAGACCAGGACCTCCTTCCAGAGCCTTGATACCAAAGACTCAGTGAGGTGTTTATATCTCTTGTATATGGATCTATTTGGTCCTATGCCAGTTTATAGTCTAGGTAGGAAAGTCTACACCCTTGTGGTTGTTGATGACTTTTCCAGATTTGCCTGAGTGTTCTTTCTAAGGAAGAAATCTGAAACCCTTGATGTCTTTCAGACATTTGTTAGGCAAATTCAGAATGAACATAACAGTACTGTGGTCAAAATCAGAAGTGACCATGAGACTGAGTTTCAGTCTGAATGCATGATAAGATTCTGTGAAGAGCTTGAGATTCATCAAGAGTTCTCCTCTCCTAGAACACCCCTGCAAAATGGGATTGCTGAGAGGAAAAATAAAACTCTTATAGAGGCTGGTAGAACCTTGTTAAGTGACACATTTTTTCCTGAATATTTATGGGCTGAGGTAGTAAACACTACATGTCATGTCCTTAATAGGGCTTCCATCACCAAATTCCATAAGAAGACTCCCTATGAGATTCTGAAAGGTAGAAAACCAAACTTATCCTACTTCAGGATTTTTGGTAGCAAGTTCTATGTTCTAAACAATGGTAAGTCCTATATGACTAAGTTTGCGGCCAAGTCCCAAGAAGGGATATTTGTTGGGTACAACAACAATAGTAGGACATATAAGATCTATAACTTGACTACTCAAGTTATAGAAGAATCAGTTCATGTTGTCTTTGATGAGTCAAATCTAATTAACTGTGAGATGCCAAGCACCTATTCTAGATCTGCATGTTTAAAGGATGTGATGGACAAGCTTACCATCAGGGAAATGGATCCAGTAGGACAAGATAAGGAAAAAGATGGGTGCTGTCTAGGGGGAGATCAAGACTCACAAGCTGAGGATGAAGAACATCTGAGGGACCATCCAGCACACCAAATTATTGGTGATGCAAGACATGGTGTCCAGATAAGGAGCAAGATCATCAACACAGCTCTATGTTCAAGCTTCCTATAACAAATAAAGCCCAAAAAGCTTGAAGAGGCTATCAAAGACTCTTACTGGATTGGAGCAATGTAGGAAGAGCTGAACCAGTTAAAATGGTATAAAGTCTGGAAGCTGGTTCCCATACCAAAGGGACATAATATCATATGAACAAAGTGGATCTACAGGAACAAGCTAGATGAGAATGACATTATTGTCAAAAACAAGGCCAGATTGGTGGCAAAAGGATACATGCAAGAAGAAGGAATAGATTTTGATCAGACCCTTGCCCCAGTAGCAAGGCTGGAAGCAATAAGGTTATTCCTTGCTTTTATTGCCTATCAAGGATTCAAAGTCTTCCAGATGGATGTGAAGTCAACATTCCTAAATAGAGACTTAAAAGAGGAAGTATATGTTGATCAACCACCAGGTTTTGTAGATCCTCACTTTCCTAATTTTGTTTACATGCTTAAGAAAGCTCTATATGAGTTTAAGAAAGCCCCTAGAGCATGGTATGACACATTGTCTACTTTCCACATTGAGAACAAATTCTCAAGGGGGAAAATAGATAAGATCCTATTCCTAAGGGAATCTAAGGGCAAGATTATCCTAGTCCAGATATATATCGATGACATTATCTTTGGATCTACTGAAAACAACCTTTGGAGGAAGTTTGCCAAACTTATGCATGGGAAGTTTGAGATGAGCAGCATGAGTGAGCTAAAATTCTTCTTGGGTCTCCAAGTAAGACAGACTGATGATGGCTTGTCCATATCCCAGTCTAAGTTCACAAGGGAGTTAATTAAGAAATATGGTATGGAGAATGTCTCCATCATGATAACTCCAATGGGGTCAAGTATGCTTGTAGGCAAAGATGAGGCTGGGAAACCTGTTGATGAGTCTTTGTATAGAGGGATAATTGGCTCCCTTCTATACTTGAATGCGAGTAGGCCTGACATAATGTATGCTACATGTGTCTATGCTAGGTATCAGGCATGCCCTAAAGAATCTCATTATTCTGCTGCAAAGAGAATTTTAAGATATCTTAAGGGGACACCAGATCTTGGTCTATGGTACCCTAGGAATAGAGATTTTGAGGTAACTGGATTTTGAGATGCAGATTTTGCAGGCTGCAAGGAAGACAGGAAAAGTACCACTGGTACTTGTCAATTCCTAGGTGGAAGACTGGTGTTATTGAGTAGCAAGAAGCAGACTAGTGTTGTTATCTCCACTACAGAGTCAGAGTACATTGCAGTAGGTAACTGCTGTGCTCAATTACTGTGGATGCAACATAAGCTTGAAGACTATGACATTAAGATAAGTAGAACTCCTCTATATTGCGGTTCTACTAGTGCAATTTCTATTGCTAGAAATCCCGTTTCACATAGCAGGACTAAGCACATAGAAATAAAGTATCATTTTATTAGGGAGCATGTTGAGAAAGAAGACATTTGCCTAGAGTTTGTCTCCACTGACAAGCAAGTGGCTGATATCTTCACTAAGTCACTAGATGAAGCCAAGTTCAATACCTTCAAAATTGATTTGGGTATGTTGAACTTAGAATAGCTTCAGGTACTCCCTAAGGTATTATGTTTGGTATAGACTTGTTTTTTTTGCAAGTGCTGCAGACCTAGTGGAAAGCAAGATGTGAGAAGATGCTTCTTCTCAAGTGGTATCAGCAGCTGCAGGATTATATACTTTCAAGTAGTCTTTTCAAGTGGTGTAGAGAATTTCAAGTGATACTGAATTTCGAGTGCTGTCAAGTGGTATCATGTGGTATTAAGTGGTATCAAGTGATATACAAGTCAGCCCTGTATAAGGGGCATGTTGGCAGCTACAATCCTGACTTCATCTACATTAGCTAGGGGGAGAACACAAGGGGAGAAAAAGACCTGATGCTCCTTCCTAACTATCTGAAGAGATCAAAAAGGGGGAGAGATAGAGTTCATGTTTACCTTTGGTTGATCAAGCTCAAGGGGGAGAGTTAGAAGATGACTGTCAGAAAGGATCAAGCTCCTTTATGACAGAAACACAAGGGGAGAAAGTCATGGGGAGACAAGGTTGATCAAGCAAGAAAGTATCAAGCTAAGAGGTCATCCTCTAAGGTGTAACTCACCCTACAACAATCCAGGTGGAGTAGGTAAAATTCATTTCACTGAATTTAATATGAATATGCTTTTATTGCCTGTGTAATGTGTATCTCATTGACTAAGGTACTTGATTGGTTGTTTTGACATCTTCAAATAGGGGGAGATTTGTTGGGTTTCTTTATGAGGTTGGCATAACACTTGTGCACGCAGCGGAAGTAGTAAAATCAAGAACAACCCAAAAGAGATTGGGATCGGACCATGAATGTTGAATCAAGAAGTTAAGAAAAGCTAGGTAAAATTTCCTTGGCGGCATTGAGTCACAACTCAACGAAGATGCTCCAAAATATGAGTCCTTGTTGGTGGCGAGTTCCACGTAGAATAGCGTCTACGTCTCTGCAGAAATCCACACGAGCGGGAGAACACCGAGCTTCGTCGCACGAAAGATCGGGAGGAGATCATCTGTACCTTACACTTCCACGGACTGCTAGGTCCGCTCCAGGAAGAGAAGAACCGGCGACTATCGTCGGAGAGGAGGAGGTCGGCGGAGCGAACGAGGCGGCGGAACACTTCCGTCGGGCGGGGTTCGGGATGCAGCGGACCGACAGAACGGCGGAACACTTCCGTCGGCTTCGATTCGTCAACAGGAGAATCCCTTTCCTTCCCAAAACCCTAAGTCCTAATTTATACCAAAGGTATAAACATACCTAGGAATTTTGCTTTCCGCAGACCACCTCAAAATAGAGTTTCTGAATCGTTCAGCTAGAATCAGCTCCAAGTTCGGCGAGAATCAGCTTGCAGAATCAACGAGAATCATCTGCAGAATCGTCGAGACTCAGCTGCAGAATCGTCGAGACACAGCTGCAGAATCGTCGAGACACAGCTGCAGAATCGTCGAGACACAGCTGCAGAATCGTCGAGACACAGCTGCAGAATCGTCGAGACACAGCTGCAGAATCGTCGAGAATCATCAGCTGGAATCGTCGAGTATCACCATTCGTCGGGAATCCAACAGTTCGATTCTCGACGAATTTGCCTTAGTTGGCGAGTCATACTCGACGATTATCGACGAATCATTCTCGACGGACCTCCTTGGCAATGTTTGCCTGACCCCATACTGTATGGTGATTGGTAACCCTTACCAACACAGTCAATCTTCCAACTTCTCCACATGCTCTTATGTGCGACCCTGCAGGCTCATATCGCGTTGGCAGTGAGATTACTTGTTTGACCACTTCTAGATCACCATGGTAACTCAAACAGTCTCCCACTTGATCTTGAAAGTATCAAACCAAAAACCTCACAAACAATGAGTGGCATCTAGCAATGCATCATTGCTACCCAAGCAATAAGAGTTCATAACTCAAAAGCCTATATGAACAATGTTCTAGCGTTGTCTTTGTCCTTTACATCTGGAAAGAACTAGAGGCATGGACTGTGTCATCCTCATAATAGCTCAATCCAAGTTTCTTGATCTAGACCGAACTTCCAGAGAATGGTGAGTCCAATATCACATATTGACTCAACCAAGCATGACCATGCATTTCTCAGTCCAGTTCCATCAAGGGGCCCATGGATGTAACTCATGTCATATAGGAGGATAAATCCCATATCTGCTCACACACAAATGCCCAAATGATTCGTAACGTGCCCAACAACCACCCTTATCATCAACCTTTCTCAAGGAAGACTTTAGATGGCATCAAAGCACGCTCTTCCTCACTTGATGAATGTTGTGACTTTAGGTCAAAGGACCACAACACCATTATCAATTGAGACCTACTCGTGACACGTTTAGATAACAATCAACAAAGTAGTCTCAGGTGGGGTCTGTCCAGTACAACTTGTTCATTAACAAGTACCCACGTGATGACTTGATATCACAATATCATGACCTATGAGAAATGGTCATCAGTCAACGCACGTGCTAGTCTTAATGTATCATCATCACCCTTAGCTTCTATGATGATACAACAACCAGGGACTTTTAAGAATGAAGCTTCAAATAAATCATAGGCTCTCACATTCAAGTCACGTACTTGATGTCCTATGGAAGCGAACATTCTAAGGGTATTTATTATGTTAACATTTAACTATCGCATAGAGAAATCATAATAAAAGAACTTGCCATTAATTTTAAAAGGAAAAATCTGGTACACAATTCATCATATGAATAAACAACAAACAACCAATAGAATATATGTTTACACGCAACCCACAAGACTCTCATTAGAGTTGATCATTTAGGTATCATATACCCATCGATCTAGTATGACCAATGCTTTCTCTGCGCGAGAGGCTTTGTCAGTGGATCCGCAATATTCTCCTCAGTCGGCACTCAGCAAATGTTCACATCTCCTCGTTCGACAATCTTCGAATAAGATGGAACCGCCGAAGTATGTGCTTGGAGCGCTGATGAAATCTAGGTTCCTTAGATTGTGCAATTGCACCATTGTTATCACAGTAGAGAACTACGGGACCAACAATGCTAGGAACTACATCAAGCTTGCCGATGAATTTTCTAATCCATACAGCCTCCTTCGTTGCGTTAGCTGCATTGATATACTCGGCTTCTATTGTAGAATCAGCAACTGTCTCTTGCTTGGAACTCTTCCAGCTCACAGCTCCTCCATTAAGGCAAAACACAAACCCTGACTGAGACTTTGAATCGTCTCTATCAGTTTGGAAGCTAGCATCCGTGTAACCACTTACAACGAGCTCTTCCTCTCCACCATACACCAAGAACACATCATTTGTCCTTCTCAAGTACTTCAGGATATTCTTGACTGCAATCCAGTGACACTCACCGGGGTCTGACTGATATCTGCTAGTCATGCTCAAAGTAAAGGAGACATCGGGTCTAGTGCATAACATCGCATACATGATTGATCCAATTGCTAAATCATATGGAATCACTTCATGCAGCAAGATTTTTGACACTGGTCCTTGATTCACACCATGAGACATGGGTAAAAATCCTTTCTTTGACTCAAGCATGTTTAACCACTTCAACACCTTTCGATGTATGTACTCTGGGTCAAACCCAGCAACTTCTTCGATCTATCTCTATAGATCTTAATACCGAGTATATAAGTCGCTTCACCCAAGTCCTTCATAGAAAAGCAGTTCCTTAGGTTGTTCTTAACAAATTTCAGGGTAGGAATGTCATTCCTAATCAACAGTATGTCATCTACATATAATATCAAGAAGACAATAATGCTCTCACTGATTCGCTTGTAAACACAAGGCTCATCTTCATTCTTGATGAAACCAAACTCTTTGATTTTCTCATCAAAATGATGATTCCAACTTCGAGAATCCATAGATGGACCTATTCAGCTTACATATTTTAGTGGCTTCATTTGGGGATACAAAACCCTCGGGTTGTGTCATGTGCATTAAGGAAAGCCATTTTGACATCAATCTGCCAGATCTTGTAGTCATAATCAATAGCAAGCAATATCCTTATGGACTTTACCATGGCAACAGGGAAAAGGTCTCATCATAGTCAATACCATGAATTTGTTTGAAACCCTTAGCCACCAGTCTCCCTTTGAATGTCTGTACATTCCCACATATCGGTCTTATTCTTGAAGACCCATTTGCACCCTATGGGTCGTACCCCTTCAGGTGGTTCCACCAAGTTCCACTTGGTTTGCGTACAATTTCGGCTAGCCTCAAGCCATTTGTCGGAGTCCGGTCAATTCATAGCCTCTTAAGGTTGCTGGTCCATCATCATAATCCATAAGCAACCTTATTTGAAACATGAGAAATCCATATCTCTCAGGCTCAAATCTTGGTCTACCCTACGTAGAACTTATGTTTCTTGAGTAGGTTCTCTAGCTACAACATCGTTCAGAATCTAATTCGTTCATTCACTACTTGTGGTTCTTGAACTTCTTCAAGTTCTACCTTTTCAGTCTTTCTTGATAAGAATTCTCTCTCCAAGAAGACGCCGGTCCTTGCGATAAACACTTTGCCCTCGGACGGTAGGTAAAAGTAATACCCTTTCGTTTTCTTAGGATATCCCACCAGATAACATTTATCCGATTTGGGTTCCAGCTTGTCAGGCATTTGACGTCGCACGTATGCCTCACATCCCCAAATTTTAATGAACGACATACTAGGACGCTTCCCAGTCCATATCTTATATGGTGTCTTCAGCTGGAGCGCGATTAAGTGTCATTGCTGCAGTCTCTAAAGCAAAACCCTAAAAGGAAAAGGCAAGTCTGCATGACTCACATCGAACGTACCATGTCTAACAGAGGACGATTTCTCCTCTCAGACACACCATTATGTTTTGGTGTTCTAGGTGGAGTGAGCTGTGATACAATACCAATCAGATGTCTCATGACTCAGGTTTTTCGCTACCTCGATCAGATCGGAGTGCTTTAACCTTTTTACCCAACTGGTTTTCTACTTCATTCTTGAACTCTTTGAACTTTTCAAAGGTCTCGGATTTGCACTTCATAAGTATATCCGTATCACTGAAATAATTAGTAAATATAATGAAGTAGAAATACCACCTCTAACCATAGAGCTCATGGGTCTGCATACATCACATTACAACACCCAAGAGATCCTCAGCCCTCTCAGTATAACCAGTGAAAGGGGCTTTAGTCATCTTGCCTAACAAACAAGATTCACATCGCTCAAATGATTCATAATCAAATGAGTCTAAAAGTCCATCTTTATGGAGCTTAGATATGCGCTTCTCGTATATATGGCCTAAACGACAATGCTAGAGATATGTAGGGTTTGAGTCATTTTTTCTTAGTCTTTTATTATTTTCTACATTATAGATCAGATGGTCCAAGTTCAAAACATAAAGACCATTAAACAATTGGGCTACAACATAACAAACATTCTTAAATATAGAACAACAGTTGTTCTTAATTATAAAAGAAAATCCAATCATGTCCAAGCATGAAATAGATATAATGTTTCTAGTTATGGCCGGAACGAAATAACAATTATCTAATTCTATTATAAGCCCACTTGGCAAAGAAAGACGGTAAACCCCTACGGCTACAGCAGCAACTCTTGCTCCATTGCCGACACGCAGGTCCACCTCCCCTTTACTCAGCAATCTTCTCCTTTCCAGTTCCTGCACATTTGTACAAATGTGAGAACCACATCCGGTATCCAATACCCAAGATGAAGGAGCAGAGAGGTTTATTTCTATAACGTAAATATTCGAAGAGGAAGTCATACCTCCCTTCATTTTCTGCAGACCCTCAATGTAAGAAGGACAGTTCCTCCTCCAATGACCAGCCTTGCCACAGTGGTGGCATTTCCCTTCCTTCACCGTGCTCATCTTTTTCTTCAGTGGAGAAGACTTGGGCTCAAGATATGACTTAGGTCCCACCTTTGTCTTCTTAGAGCCCTTGGCCTTGCCCTTGCCCTTATGCACCATCAGTATGGGGCTGGCAGGCTTGGCCTTCTTCATGTTGATCTTTGCAGTTCTCAACATTCCTAGGAGCTCGGGCAGTGTCTTGTCTATTTCATTCATGTTGTAGTTCAAGACAAACTGCTCATAACTGTCCGGCAATGATTGCATGATCAGATCTGTGGCCAACTCTTGACCCAGAGGAAAACCCAGCCTTTCAAGGTTCTTTATATACCCAATCATCTTGAGTACGTGAGTCCCTACTGAGTCTCGAACTCCCATCTTGCACTGAAATAACGCTTTTGTGACGTCAAACCTCTCTTGACGAGCCTGCCCTTGAAACATTTTCTTGAGATGCTCGTCAATCTCCTTGCACCCCATGTTCTTATGTTGCTTCTGAAGCTCAGAGTTCATGGTGGCAAGCATAAGGCATTCGACATCTAAGGCGTCATCAGTATACTTCTTATAAGTATCCTTATCAGCACGGGAAGAATTCCCGGTCAGCACCTCGGGGGCTTCTTCTTCCAAGACATAGAGCTTTCGCTCTTGCCTGAGAACAATTCTCAGGTTCCTGTACCAGTCCATGTAGTTAGTTCCATTGAGCTTATCCTTCTCAAGGATGGCTCTCAGAGACAGAGTGGAGTGTGAACTACTTGCCATGGAATTTTACAAGAATTCATGCAGAATAATATCAGTACCAAAATTTCAAAATATAATTTATTTTTAATTTGGACTTCAATTAAAACTCCCACTATTTTATTCGAAATGATAGCCCTCACTATCAATTCGGAGAGTTCATGCGAGCTACTCTCTTAGTGGACAAGATCCGTATTTCACCACACAATGAGTCAGCTTTGGCTTTTCTCTCACGATGTGGTTATTAAGGTAGGCAAGCTTGCCAATTGCATCCTCATGTAATTCTTGTATGGTTGGTGAATAACTCCTTATTCGCATCCATCATATGGTGCATGCCAACCCTATGCCTCTAAACACTCAACCTTTGAGGCCACCTAGTTAAGTTAGACCCAATGTCGACAGTGGGATATCACAATTATCCGCTCGCACCCTTACCAAGATAGATTAATGCACCTTGCTTTGGCAAGCCAACACTTCATCGATCGAGGCAGGAAGAGTGTCATCCATCGGAAGGCATCCGAACACTTAATATTAGATGAAGGGATTTTTGATAATAGGTTAACAATTAACCATGATCAACATTTGATCAATGTGTACATCCTCAGAAAAACATTTTCTAAAATCCACATGCATCCCTTATGTGCACAACATGGCACTATCAACATTTAATAGAAGGAAGGGCTAAATCTGAGCATCCGGACTCTTCCAAATCTTCAGATTTACATGCATTGGACAAATGCAAAGACAAACTCAACTTAAAGCAGTAGACAAGCTCGTCTCTCATTGTTGGATTCAAAATCCAAAACAATACACGGGTTCATTAACCACTCGAGGGACGGTTACTGCTAAGGAGACAACAATTTCTAACATTTAGAAATTACCACGAAATCTCAGATGTTCCTGGCGGGGTTCCAAGGGGCGGAGCCCCTAACCTGTGGGTTATGGGCCCACCGATTTCCCTTGGAAAAACCATCAACAATTGATGTTCCAGGATTAAATCTAGACATTTAGAACACTTCTAAATCCCTAGGTTTACACGTATTGGAATAACCTAACTTCCAATACAATAATCATGGTCAGAACCTCCCTCTGATACCACTGTTGGGTTTCTCTATGAGGTTGGCACAACACTTGTGCACGCAGCGGAAGTAGTAAAATCAAGAACAACCCAAAAGAGATTGGGATCGGGCCATGAATGTTGAATCAAGAAGTTAAGAAAAGCTAGGTAAAATTACCTTGGCGGCGTTGAGTCGCAACTCAACGAAGATGCTCCAAAATATGAGTCCTTGTCGGTGGCGAGTTCCACATAGAATAGCGTCTACGTCTCTGCAGAAATCCACACGAGCGGGAGAACACTTAGCTTCGTCGCACGAAAGATCGGGAGGAGATCGTCTGCACCTTGCACTTCCACGGACTGCTAGGTCCGCTCCAGGAAGAGCAGCACCGACGACTATCGTCAGAGAGGAGGAGGTCGGCGGAGCGAACGAGGCGGCGGAACACTTCCGTCGGGCGGGGTTCGGGATGCGGCGGACCGACAGAACGGAGGAACACTTCCGTCGGCTTCGATTCGGCCACAGGAAAATCCCTTTCCTTCCCAAAACCCTAAGTCCTAATTTATACCAAAGGTATAAACATACCTAGGAATTTCGCTTTCCACAGACCACCTCAAAATAGGGTTTCTGAATCGTTCGGCGAGAATCAGCTCCAGGTTCGGCGAGAATCAGCTTGCAGAATCGATGAGAATCATCTGCAGAATCGTCGAGACTCAGCTGCAGAATCGTCGAGACACAGCTGCAGAATCATCGAGACACAGCTGCAGAATCGTCGAGACACAACTGCAGAATCGTCGAGACACAGCTGCAGAATCGTCGAGAATCATCAGCTGGAATCGTCGAGTATCACCATTCGTCAGGAATCCAACAGTTCGATTCTCGACCAATTTGCCTTAGTCGGCGATTCATACTCGACGATTCTCGACGAATCATTCTCGACAGACCTCCTTGGCAACGTTTGCCTGACCCCATACTGTATGGTGATTGGTAACCCTTACCAACACAGTCAATCTTCCAACTTCTCCACATGCTCTTATGTGCGACCCTGCATGCTCATATCGCATTGGCAGTGAGATTACATGTTTGACCACTTGTAGATCACCATGGTAACTACAACAAGATTGTTGGGTCCATTGATCCCAATGGACCTGATTTGATGATGTCAAACATGTCAATGAGATAGACATAGTTGTATTTGATGTATGTTTAAGTTCATTCATACAGGTTAGTCTTTGTCATAATGATTTGACAGCTTGTTTAAGAGATAATGACAGGTGTACTCAAGGTGATAGGCTGGAAAGTCAGAAAAATGCCTAAGTCTAAAAGCGTTGAGTGAAACAAGCTCACTCAACGCCATTCAAATAATAGCGCTGAGAGAAGGCAGGTAGTCAAAGCTGACAGAATTACAAAGATAGAAATCTGGCTAAGTCCAAAAGCGTTGAGTGAGCTCAACTCACTCAACGCCATATGGACAGAACCGTTGAGATAAGGTTATCTTGTCAAAGCATAAGCAGTGGAAGCTAGAATTTTTACTAAGTCCAGAAGCGTTGAGTGAAGCTTCGCCACTCAATGCCATGTTAAGACTGTCAAGACAAAATCTTAAGGAGACAGAAAGTTCAACTAAGTGAAGTAGCGTTGAGTGAAGCTCACTCACTCAATGCCAAGTGAAATGGCTCTGAGTCTAGCCTTACTATGAAGAATCCAAAAATTGGCTAAGTCCAGAATCGTTGAGTGAGGTCAACACACTCAATGCTCTCAACGCCATCTAGCAGGAGCTAAAGAAATTTTTAAGTCCAGAACTGCTGAGACTACCATTCGTCGAGCTGAGCTTAGCTTTCGTCGAACGCAATTCAGATTTTATCAAACGGAGTTCAGAATTGTCGAACACAGCTTTTTAGCTGTAAGGAGAAGATTTCGTCGAACTCAGCTTTCAAATTTCGTCGAACACAACTTTCTCCTGTAAGAAGAAATCAGCTATCAAAATTTCGTCGAGCGGAGTTCAGATTTCATCGAACTTAGCTTTCACCTGAAGGAAGAATTCATTTGAGAGAATTCGTCGATCTCAGCTTCACTATTTCATCAAGTTGAGATCAAGTTTCATCGAACTGAGTTCAGATTTCGTCGAACACAAAATTTCAGAAATGTTAGTTGATTTTGGCTAAGTCTAGAAGGATGCTGACTCAGCAAAGTCAAAAAGTCAACAAAGTTAAGATTCTATGCAAATCGACATTAACGTTGCCGTCAGTCTACAGTGGATCTCAAGTTAATAAAGTTGAGGTTTTAACCACCGTTAAAACTGATACATGTGTCGATCATCTCGCCAATGTGACGAGATTATAAATAGCAGAAGTGATCGAGATCTATAATGATGAATATTATTGGATTAATTTCTAATTAATTTTCGAAAAAAATGAGAAGCGGAGTTCGTCGTCTTCATCCGCCATTATTGCAGAAGCCAAGAACCTCAAGTTCAAATTTGAAGGTGTTCTTAGTTTGCTGGTGCAATCATCATCCAATCTAGCAGCTTCAGAGTAATCCTCTGAGAGAGTCAAATCAGCCTAAGCGTGACCTAGCTGAAGTTACCTTCTCGATCCAAGCTGAGCCAGAATCTTAAGATCAATTCGCTGGATCAACGAAGAAGGAAGGGCTGAAATCTGCTCAGTCTAGATCGGGAGATATTCCTAAACAAGAAGAAGCAGATTCATCTGCTAGTTGATTCCAGAACAAGCCAGGCATCATTTCAAGATCGTTGTATCATCTTGTTACTGTGAAGACAAAGTTAGGGCTGACATCTGCTCGGTCTAGGTAGACAGACACAGTGGATTTTATCTAGTGTCTGTAATTCATTATCTTGAATATTTCTATAAGATTCATTTTGAATCTGAGTGATAAGGCTAAGGCCTTAGTTGTAAGCCTGTATTATAAAGGCTGAGGTACGACAGGAGTTCTCTGAATTGTAGGTGTGTGGATTCACACTGAGGTAGGGCAGGATTGCTTGAGCTGTAGGAGTGTGGAGTCATTCTGAGGTAGAGTTCTTGGAAAGAACTTGAGTTTGTTGAAGTATGACTGGGCAGACTGGCGGTTAAAAATCAGCGGGTTGTTAACCGCGCGGTCATTCGGCTTATCTCCAGCGGATTGATGTCCAGACTGTTGTTATTGTTGTCCTTGCGGTCCTACTGCGACATGTTCTCTTCTGTCTCTGGTGTTGCCGAGCGGTTAGTGTTGTCTAACCGCGCGACCTTGTCGGCCTGATCGGTCTCTGTGTTCTAGCCTCCCAGCTTTGTATTTTACTTTTTAGTCCCACATTGTGTATATGTATTCTCTCTTCTCTCCTCCATTCTATAAAAGGGAGGGCATACCTTTGTAAATGATAACTTTTTGGATAATAAAACTTTCAATTATTCAAATTTATGGAGTGTTTTTAATCGCCTGTTCTCTACTCTCACATGGTATCAGAGGAAACGTCCGATTCCACCTGAATCCTTAGTCTCTTCTGTCCGCGCAGCTTCGTTCTCTGTTCGCCCGGATTCCTACCTATCCGCACGGTTTCCTTTCTTTGTCACTGCCCTATTTGCGTGACCTCTTTCCCTTGTTTCTGCGACCTGTCTTCGTAGTCTCTCCGCTCTCTCTTCTCGTTCGCTCGAACCCTTTGTGTTTGTGCGACTTCTTATTTGTTCGCCCGAACTCTTTCCTGTTCGCGCGATCTCCTTTTTTTCTCGCGAACTTCCTAGTTCGCGCGACCTCTGCCCCTGTGCTTTGACTTGATTCCTGGTCGTGGCCCCTCTTGTCGTTGCTGTCGCGGACTCCTTCTACTCGCGTGGCTTCTCTGCTTTCTATCTGTGCGACCTTTGTTCTACTCGCGCGGCTTTCTTCGTTTCCTCCTTCCCTATGACCAAATCCGATATCTCCACCCCCGTCATCTCTACCTCCACCACTCCTGTGGCCCATCCTCCTCCTCCTACTCCTTCCGGAAACCTTGGCACGGTTTCTAAACTAGTTGGTTCCAACTATCCGGATTGGAGCGTTTCTTTCACCTTTCTTCTTCGTTCTCAGCGCAAACGTCATCACCTCACTGATGACCCTCCTCCTCCCGACTCTGCTCACTTTGAGGACTGGGATGCAAGTGATGCGCTTGTCCGCACTTGGCTGGCTAACAGCCTCTCTGATGAATGCCTTCCTGTCATCCGCCATGATGAGATGGTTAAGGCTTCCTGGCTTCACCTCGCTGCTCTCTACTCAAAGGGGGCCCAGACATCCCGCATTTATACTCTTTATGCGGACCTCTTCGCCCGCCATTCCATGTCTCCTGCTGCGGCTTATCAGCAGGTTCAGGCTCTTGGTGCAGAAATCCTCCAGAATCGCCCCTTCTACGCGGACTTGGCCGAGCAACACAAGCACTTTCAGGAACTCTTAGTTGTTTGTTATCTTCTGCGACTTACAGATACTTATGATCTGATCTGCCAACAAATCTTGGGCGAGGCAGAGTCTCCAACTTTGGATGCCACCGCGGCTCGCATCACCGCTATTACTTCGCTGCTCTAGCGTCCTTTGTTGTCCTCCCCTCCTCCCCAGGACTCTTATGCTTACCAAGCTCAACGGGGTTGCCCCAGTGGCCGCAGCCAGTCAGGCGGGCGCAGTTCATCCAGGTTCCTCTACTCTCACTATGGTTGTACCGACCATTCTGTTGACCGATACTGGCAGAAACATCCTCATCTTCGCCCCTCTGGTGATGCATCTTCCTCCACCTCCGGCTCCTCTCGGCCCTCTGCCTCTGTTGCCACGACTTCAGGTAGTGCCCATGTCGTTACCGAAGGTAAATGGCTGATTGACTCTGGTGCGACGAATCACATGACCGGCAAACCTCAATTCTTCTCTCTCCTCGAAACGCATGATCGGTTGCCCCCGGTTCTTGTTGCGGATGGCTCGCCTTCCCCGGTTCACGTGACAGGCGTGGTTCAAGTCACCCCGTCACTTCGTTTGGCGGACACCCTTTATGTCCCGAAGTTCCCGTGCAATTTGTTATCTGTTACTATATTATGCAAGCAAATTCAGTGCTCCATCTTATTCACTCCCACTTCTTGTTCTTTTTAGGACCTGAGCACCATACGGACGATTGCTACTGGGACTGAGAGCGGCAACCTCTACTTTCTCGATAATGTTTCTGCTCTGTCTGCATTCTCCTCCTCTTCTACAGATCTGCTTCAATGGCATTTTCGCCTTGGACATCCTCCTCCTCGGATTCTTCGTCAGCTTCTGCCCCACCTACCTCCGACCAGTCCTCCGCTCAACTGTGATGTGTGTCAGCTTGGCAAACATCACCACTCCTCCTTCTTGCCAAAGCAGAGCCGTGGCTCCTCTCGTCCATTTGATCTCATTCATTTTGATGTCTGGGGTCCTTCTCCTACCCTCACTGTTGGTCGGGATAGTTCTTACTTTGTAATGTTTATTGATGATTTCTCTTCGATGTACCTGGGTGTATCTATTAAAAGATCGCTCTGAATTATTTTCTGTATGGCAATCATTTTATTGTATGGTTCGAACTCAGTTTAATGTTTCTATTAAAATTTTGCGCTCTGATAACGCTAAAGAATATCTTAGTCATGAGTTCTCCTCTATTTGTATGCAATATGGTCTTGTTCATCAAACCAGCTGTGTTTACACATCCCATCAAAATGGGGTGGCGGAGCATAAAAACACTCAACTCCTTGATGTCGCTCGCACTCTCATAACGCAGATGCAGGTACCTCGCTCCCACTGGGGCTATGCTGTTCTCCTCGCCTGCTATCTTATCAATCGAGTTCCCTCTACGGTTCTCCACGGCAAGACCCCATTCTCCATTCTCTATCCGGGCAAGGAACCATTTCCTCTCCCTCTCCATATCTTTGGTTGCATAGCTTTTGTGCATGCTCCATCCGCTACCCGCGACAAGCTTTCCCCCCGTTCTACAAAGTGTGTCTTTTGGGTTATTCTACAACTCAGAAAGGCTATTGTTGCTTTGCCCCCGTTCTACACAAGCAATTTGTCTCCGTAGACGTGACCTTCTTCGAGAATGCGTCCTACTTCTCTCCTGCATCCCCACTTCTCCCTGCTCTATCTGATTCACCACCGTCCACCTCCATTCCTTCCCTTCCTATCGACATATCTCCTCCTACTTCATCTCCTCCTCCGTCTCCTCCTCTCTCCATTCCATCCCCTCCCCCTTCTCCCTCCCCTTCGCAGTCATCTCTCTCTAGTCTTGGGCCAGCCTTATCCGTCACGAATGATCCAATCACAGAGGAACGCGTCGACCTGGATCCTCCCATTGCTCTTCGCAAAGGGGTGAAGGCGTGTACTCAACACCCGCTTGCGGCAGTTGTTTCCTATGATCGGCTTACTCCTTCTCGAAAGTCCTTTGCTTTGGCTATCTTGGCTACTACCACTCCTCGCACCTACCAGGAGGCTCTTGCTATTCCCCACTAGAAAACTGCCATGGATAAGGAGATTGCCACTCTTATTGATAGGGGCACCTGACCCCTTGTTCCTCCACCACTTGGTACTGATGTAGTTGGCTGTCGCTAGGTGTTTGTTGTGGAGTTTCGCCCAGACGGCACTGTGGATCGCTACAAAGCCCGGCTGGTGGCGAAAGGCTTTACTCAGACTTATGGGGTTGATTACTTTGATACCTTCTCTCCGGTCGCTCGCCTCAGCACCATCCGCGTTCTTCTCTTTGTGGCCGTCAATTGGGATTGGGCTATTTCCGAGCTTGATGTCAAGAATGTCTTCCTCTATGGGGATCTTCAGGAGGACGTCTACATGGAGCAAACTCCTGGGTATGTTGCTTAGGGGGAGACACGTGTATGCCGGTTTAGGAAGGCCATCTATGGCCTAAAACAGAGCCCTCGGGCGTGGTTCGACAAGTTCAGTGGCATTGTGGCTGCTGTCGGCTTTACAAGGAGTTCGGCCGATCACTCCTTATTTATTCGCAAAACCGCCTTGGGACTGGTGGTTTTGGCGATGTATGTGGATGATATTCTTCTTACTGGCGATGACCTGGCTGGTGTGGACTTGACAAAGAAACACCTTCGTCAACACATGGTCACAAAGGATATGGGCTCCCGAAATACTTTTTGGGGATAGAAATCTCTCGAAATCCCGACTCCTTGGTTCTTTCTTAATTGAAGTATGCTCTTGATCTTTTACAAGTGACAGGATTGACTGGTGCCAAACTGGCCCGGTGTCCCATGGCTACTGGAGAAGACAAAACATGTACAGATAACTCGCCTCTTCTATCCGATGTCACGAGGTACAGACGTCTGGTGGGAAAACTCATTTATCTCACAGTGACTAGACCAAACATCTCCTATGTTGTAGACAAGGTTAGTCAGTTCATGCAAGCTCCTAGGGAATGCCATCTTCAGTCTGCCTTAAGGATATTAGAGTACGTCAAAGCTGCACCAGGAAAAAGGTTACTTTTTCGGAAGAATGGTCATCTAAAGGTTGAAGCCTACTCAGATTCTAGCTATGTAGATGATAAAGGTAACCGCAAATCTACATCTGGCTTTTGCACTTTTGTTGGAGGAAATCTTGTGAGCTGGAAGAGCAAGAAATAGTCTATTGTCTCCCGATCCAGTGCAGAAGCCGAATATCAGAGTATGGCGTCAACCACCATGAGTTAAAATGGTTGCGTGCTCTTATGCGTGACTTAGGAGAGGTCTACGACTATCCTCTTCCAATGTTCTGTGACAACAAGCCGCCATATACATATCTAGAAATCTGATCTTCAATGCGAGAACAAAACATATAGAAGTTGACTGCCATTTCATTTGGGAAGAGGTCCTGAAGAAATAGATTTGTACTCCGTTCGTCACGTCCGACAAAGAATTGGCGGATATCTTCACAAAGCCGGTTTCTACTTCCTTCTTCCACATTTGTGACAAGCTAGGCATGATTGATATCTATGCTCCAGCTTGAGGGGGAGTGTTGAAGTATGAACTGGGCGGACTGGTAGTTAAAAATTAGCGGGTTGTTAACCGCGTGGTCAGGGGGCTTATCTCCAGCGGATTGATGTCCAGACTGTTGCTGTTGGTTTCCTTGCGGTCTTGCGGTCTACTACTGCAACATGTTCTCTTCTGTCTCTGGTGTTACCGAGTAGTTAGTGTTTTCTAACTGCGCGGCCTTTTCGGCCTGATCGGTCTCTTTGTTCTAGCCTCCCAGCTCTGTATTTTGCTTTTTTAGTCCCACATTGTGTATATGTATTCTCTCTTCTCTCCTTAATTCTATAAAAGGGAGGGCATACATTTGTAAATGATAACTTTTTGGATAATAAAACTTTCAGTTATTCAAATTTCTGGAGTGTTTTTAATCGCTTGTTCGCTACTCTCACAGAGTTGTAGGATCTTGGTGATCTGAGTGGTAGGGCTTGCGCCTGAGTTGTAGGAGCCTATTGGGCTCTGAGCTGTATGATCTGAGGATCTGAGAAAGATAGAAGGAAGTTTGGCCGAATCTAGTATATTGCTAGATAGGCGAAGGTGGAAAGTGGATGTACCCATCAATTGTGGAACCACTATAAATCTTTGTGTACTGTGCTGTATACTGTGCTAGTATTAGTTGTGATAAGATTGCTGTGCCATGATTTTAATCAATAAGTTGCCTAAGTTCTAAATTGGACCTATTCACCCCCCTCTAGGTGATTAGTGTTCTTGAAATCAAGACTTTCAACATGGGTAGCTAATCACCTAGAGGGGAGGGGGTGAATAGGTTATCGCAGTCTTTTCTCGAGTCTTTAAAATCTTCTATGACTTATGTCATACTGTGTATGCTTATTTCAGCTTTCAAGAAAACAACATTCAACAGTACAACACAAACACACCAGATTTTATAGTGGTTCCCCAGTGTATGGGTACATCCACTATCCCTCTCCGCCTTTCTAACAGTATGTTAGACAAGGCTCTTCTCCCAAAACTATTGCTCCTCAGAGATTACAGCACGATCCCACTGGATCAGTCAGTCTCCAATGAGACTTATAACACTGACACACAACCCTCCACACAATAATCACTTTACAACCACACACATGCATAAATGCCCTTTACACAGGCTGGGAGAAACAACCCCATACAAATTCACATAGGAATCTAATCACACAACCTTTATAATTTAGGCTTTACTAATAAATCTTTTACAGATCCACTGATTTTGAAAGTGTTTGTTGATTTGACTCAAGAGAAATTATTCTCTGAGTTAATTTCTTCCTAGGCTCAGAAATTCTCAGCCCTATCTGCTTCCCAGCAACAAGGATGCCAATCTTTGACTATCTGCTACTTGTGCTGGAAGTTTTTCAGGACCTTGATTCTATTCTTGTTGATGAAAGGGAAGATTCAGAATGAAAATCTTCAATCAGCTAACCTTTATTGACAGGAAATGAATTCCTCTGCCTCTCCTTTTGTCTAGAGAAAACTCGGTGCAGATCTCTTCTTCTTCTTCAACGATCCAGAGATTGATCTTCAGATTTGGCTCAGCTTGGATCGAGAATCAACTTCAGCTAGGGTTTGCCTAGACTGATTCGTCTTTCTCAGAGAAATCCTCTGATCTTGTTGTAGCAGATGTTGATTGCACCAGCAAACTCAGAAACCCTTCAGATTTTTCAATTGAAGTTCTTGGTTCTGTAATAATGGCGGATGAAGACAACAAACTCTCGCTTCTCATTTTTTAGAATGTTAATCAGAGTGACTAATTTGATCTAAATCTCAACTGTTATTTATAACCCCATCGATTTGTGGGATGTTTGATACGTGTCCCAGTTTTAATGATGGTTAAAACCTCAGCTTAATCAAATTGAGATCCATTGTAGACTGACAATGACGTTAATGTCGATTTGCAGCAATTACATAACGAATCAAAAAATCATTGACTTGTTGACTTTGCTGACGTCAGCATCATTCTGGACTTAGCCAATATCAAGCAATACTTCAGAAATCCTCAGTTCGACGAACTCACAACTCAGTTTAACGAACCCAGAGCTCAGCTCGATGAAATCAAGCAATACTTCAGAAAACTTCAGTTCGACGAACTCAAAACTTAGTTTGACGAATTCAGGGTTCAGCTCGACGAAATCAAGCATCATCTCAGAAACCTTCACTTCGACGAACTCAAAACTTAGTTTGATGAATCGAGAACTCAACTTGATGAAATCAAGTATTATTCCAGAAATCCTTAGGTCGACGAACAGTTGAAAGCTGAGTTCGACGAAATCTGAACTTAGTTCGACAAAATCAAAGCTCAGCTCGACGAAAACTTGATAAGTAATGCTTCGACGATTCTGGACTTAGAATTTTCTTCAGCTCTGCTAGGCGTTGAGTAACGTTGAGTGAATATTCCATACTCAACAAATCTGGACTTAGAATAATTTCATCTCTGCTAGGCGTTGAGAGCGTTGAGTGTATATCCCTCACTCAACGCTTTTTGCCTTAACGATATTCTTTAGCTTTCTGCCTGATGGCATTGAGAGCATTGAGTGTATAAGCTTCACTCAATGCTTTTTGCCTTAGCCATACTCTTCAGCTCTGCCTGATGGCGTTGAGAGCGTTGAGTGTATAAGTTTCACTCAACGCTTCTGAACTTAGTCAATTTTTTGGCTTCCACTGCTTAGGCTTTGACATGATATCCTTATCTTAATGATTCTGTCATATGGCGTTGAGAGCATTGAGTGTATAAGCTTCACTCAACGCTTCCGGACTTAGTCAATTTTTGCCTTGTCAATACATTAATCTTTAACTGCCAGCCTTCTCTCAGCGCTATTTGTTGTATGCCGTTGAGAGCGTTGAGTGAGCTTACCTCACTCAATGCCTGTGGACTTAGCCAAATTTCTGACTTTCCAGCCTATCACTTTGAGTCCACCTGTCATTGTCTCTTGAACTATATTTCCAATCATTTTGGCAAAGACCAACCTATATGCATGAACATAAACATACATTAAATACAAATATGTGTATACCATTGACCTGTTTGACTTCTTACAAATCTAGGACATTGGGATCAATGGACCCAACAACTAGTGGAGGGTTGCGAGGTATATCTCGGTCCAGGATCACATGTCGAGCCTATTCCCGCTGTCTCTACCCAGCAATAGGGAGGATAGCTTTGGCTAGCTCTTCGAGACGTCTAAGGATTTCGAGGGTGGGCACAAGTCGGGGGAGAGGAAAGACCGCCAAGTCTAGGGGAGGAGGCGAGAGCTGATGCACACCCCTTCTTTTTGTAATTCTTTAATTTTCTCCCCCCCCCGCCTTTGTAACCTCGCTGAGGCGAGTTCCCCATTGTAATATCATTTTGCTTAATGAAGAAAGGATTTAACATGAATTTCTCTTTTTTTTTTGAACTTACCGTATGTGACTGCGAGCTTTCCACCTGGGCTTCCTCGCTAGGATAGAACTCGCTGCTAGAATGCATGTGTTAGGATTCATACCCTCGTGAATTGATCATGAGAGCTCGCAGCCCCACGCAATCCGGAGGCAGACCACTCGCCGTGCCAGACTCGCTACTACCCAACTCGCCCGCGGGCTGCCGCTTTTCTTGCCCATGCTAGACTACAATTGCCAAAAAAATCACAAGTAATATCCGAAGGGGGTGGAATGCATTTGCAATGTTACCTGACTTACTGCTTGCCAAGCTGCGCCTGCGAGTCCCATCTCGCCGAGAGTACCCCAAGCTCGCCCATTGTCACTTTCTAAGGCCATCCTCCGGGTGCTACCACCAACCCAATCAGCTTAGTGAAAGCCTGACGGTGAGTGTTGAAAATCTTTTGGGCTCAGCCCTCCAGGGTCATAATGACTTCACTCGAGGCCCGAGCCCTGCCAGCTAGGTGGGTGCCCGATAGCGGGAGCGTCTCCGGACCTGACCCCAGAGCGAGAATACTTGCCTTCACTCAACCCCCGGGTGCTACCACCGGCCCAATCAGCTAAGTGAAAGCCTGATGGAGGGTGTTGAACATCCTCCGGGCTCAGCCCTCCAGGGTCATAATAACGTCACTTGAGGCCCGTGCCCTGCTAGCTAGGTGGGAGCCTGACAGCGGGAGCGTCTCGGGACCTAACCCCAAAGCGAGTACTTTCCTTTCCCCCCAGGTGCTACCACCATCCTAATAAGCTAAGTGAAAACCTGATGGCGGGTGTTGAACATCCTCCGGGCTCAGCCCTCCAGGGTCATAATGATATCACTCGAGGCCCGGGCCCTGCCAGCTAGGTGGGAGCCTGACAGCGGGAGCTTATCGGGACCTAACCCTAGAGTGAGTACTTTCCTTCACTCAACCACTAGGTTCTACCACTGGCCTAATCAGCTAAGTGAAAGCCTGATGATGGGTGTTGAACATCCTCCGGGCTCAGCCCTCCAGGGTCATAACGACTTCACTCGAGGCCCGGGCCCTGCCAGCTAGGTGGGAGCCTGACAGCGGGAGCGTTTCGGGACCTAACCCCAGAACGAGTACTTGCCTTCACTCAACCCCTGGGTGCTACCACCGGACCAGTCATCTAAGTGAAAGCCTTATGGCGGGTGTTGAACATCCTACGGGCTCAGCCCTCCAGAGTCATAACAACGTCACTCGAGGCCCGGGCCCTACCAACTAGGTGGGAGCTTGACAGCGGGAGCATCTCAGAACCTAACCCTAGAGCGAGTACTTGCCTTCACTCAACCCCCGTGTGCTACCACCAACCCAATTAGCTAAGTGAAAGCCTGATGGCGGGTGTTGAACATCCTCCGGGCTCAGCCCTCCAGGGTCATAACTGTAACGTCCCGATTCGCGCTAGGCCCCTCGTGCATGCTTCTGAGTCAGGAGAGCTGACTTGGGCCCAAGGAGTGCATGCGACTAGGCTTACACTCATGTGGAAAAGATAAATTGGTCCAGAATAGGACACGGGTAGAGACACGGGCGTGCCCCTACCCGTGTGCATCGAGTAGAACTCGAGAGGCATTGAGTTGGACTCGACAGGGCCTGTCCCTAGAAGGACACAGGTAGAGACACGTGCATATCCCTACCCGTGTCGAGAGGAGTTGAGTGAACTCGACAGGGCGTGTCCCGAGAAGGACACGGGTAGAGACACGGGCGTGTCCCTACCCATGTCGAGAGGCGTTGAGTGGAATTCGACAGGGACCTGTACCGAGCAGGACACGGGTAGAAACACGGGCGTGTCCCTACCCGTGTGCGTTGAGTGAAGATCACCGAACGTGTCTCCCGAGCAGGACACGGGTCAAAAACATGGACATGCACACGGCCGTGTCCCATGACACGGGCAGTGGACACGGGCGTGTCCCTACCCGTGTCTGTGTCCTTACAACGCTATAACCGTCGACGACGCTTCACCGAGTGGCACACGGGTAGGAACACGGGCGTGTTCCTACCCATGTTGGTCCTATTTATATAGGATTTGGTAGTTTTTCATCCTCTTCCCAAGCCTTCTTTTCTGTGGATAAACTGCTGGAGGAGGGAAGGAGTTGCTGGAATAACCTATACTCCATGAAGAACCACCGCCGCCGCCAAGGAAAAGAAGATGCCGCCGCGAAGAGTGACGAGATCTATGGCCGGAAATAGCGGAAGTGCCGGAAACGAGGTGAGCTTCCTCCCCTCTCCCTTGGTGCTAGATCTGTAGTTAATCCTAGGCAAGATATCGACTCAAATGAGTCTTGATGTGTGAGATGAAGATTTCTAGTAGAGGCCATGCTAGGACTTATGTTCTAGGGTTTAGTCATCTTCAACCTCTCCTTCATTCAATGTGATGATGGGGGATGGTCTCACGAAGAGGAATGACCTGATGAGGGTGAATAAGGGAGGAGGAATTTCTGATATGAATTTGGAAGATCGGCTGGAGGAGGAAGACGAACTGATGTCGTTCGTTCCGCCTTAAGATGCGCGCAGAAATCTACTTTCTGCGCGCATCGATCATCGTGGCCGTTTTCATATATGAAACGACCAGATCTGGGCTTTTGACTAAACACAAAAGTCGTAGCCCTTGGAAATACCTTTCTAGTGAGTGGTTATAAATCTTTAGGCAAAGTCTGTAGCCACGGGAAAGTCTGATCGAAGTAGAGGGCTGACAGGCTAAGCGTGCAAAAAATGTATTTTGTACGCAGCAGGCTTTGGAGCCAATTTCATGTATGATACAGTCTGACCTGGGTTGCAGACTGAACATGAAAGTTGTAACCCATGGAAAGAACTTTCCATCGAGGGGTTACACACATTCACCGGATTCCTATAGCCTCAGTAATATCCGGTCAAAGTTGTTGTCCAGAAGGTGTTCTGCACCTGAATTTCCTGGGTTGGTGTATAATCGGGTTTGGACTCAGAGGAGATCTTGTAACAAATTATCGTTGGGGTTTTGGCGAATTATAATATGTCTAACCGTGATAATTCAACGAGTGAGGAAATTGTTGGATAGACCCCACACAAACAAATGGTGAAATGAAATGTAATTGAATGAAACGATTTGGTGGGAGTTAGTGAATGAATGGTAATTCATCGATTAATAACAAGATTGTCTTGAACTTGTGTATTCGGTTGTTGTTGATAGTTAGATGATTAACTTCATGTGCGCACGAATGGTTGAGTTTAGTTAAAGAGTTATAATCGGAGATGTTAAAGTTAAGTCACCATAACATAGATATAATCATGTTGACCGAAAAAGTGATGCATGGTCTTGAGGCTTGTCATATAGGGAAGTCTAAGATGGTCCATTGTATGAGGTGGCTCTCCACCTGTGTTTATGGTAAACCTTTAAGGTGCCTTGGGCACAGGATTGTGAAAGGGTGTAAGTGTGGGTGTCTGATCGCACTGGTTGTTATGTTGAGAAGAGTTATAGTGGGCGGTTGGGCTTGGTCCTCGTGTTTGATCTGAGGCTCCTTCCGTGCCACAATGATGTGGTATTGCATGCGGTGTGAGACGACACACGGTGTCTTAATCCTGGGTTAAGGATAGTGTGGCAGGTCTACGGGCTCGCCAATCGTCACACCGATGGGAGTTGATAGTTAGACCTTGGGCGGTTGGGCTTGGTTCTCGGTGTGCACGTCCCGAGGCTCCTTCTGTGCCAAGTGAACAGTTGGGCTTGGTCCTCGTGCTCATTTCTGAGGCTCCTTCTGGGTTACATCATAGGCCAGTTCAGGGCTAGGATCTTGGTGCACTTCTACCCGAGACACCCGCTAAGCCGTAGTACGCATGTGATCTCTACTGTGTATTCTTAGCATTGAGGCGTACGGAGGCCTAGGCCAGGTAGTGTGGAGACCAGCCTAGTAGTGGAGATTCCCGCTCTACTATCACCGTCTGGACCACGACGGTTGACGCCTGAGAGGTTAGCTACCTGCTCGAAAAGTGGGAACTTCAGAGTCTGTGTCGACACAGCAATTGCTTGTGCATGTTCATGGGTGAGTCATAGCATAGCATTCATTGCATCGCATCGCATACACAAGATCATCATCGTATAAGTTTGTATGGGCACTCTTATACGGTGAGTTACTTTTCTGTTGATCTATCCTCAACTTATATGTCTGTATGGGCATTCATATAAGTTGAGTTACTTTCTATTGTAGCCTTATATTATTATATTGATGTAGTTGATAGAACTTCTAGAGTAATGGTTATTCATTTATTGTGTTGCTATACTATTACAATGTTTACTGATCACACTATACCACCTGCTTGTACTTATGCTTACATACTTTATATATATTATACCTTTGTCCATTTCTCCTCCCGATGCCGAGGAGTCGTCGGGGGAGCGGATCTGAAAGCCACTTAGTATTTATGACTAACGGTTGCTACGTCTTCCTTTTTTTAGGAGGAAACCCCTGCAGGTAGAGCAGCCGTGGATTATGCAACAGGCCAGCCAGGCCAGGAAGACAGGGCCAGAAGGGACGGTGCCATCGCTACCGTTAGTGACTGATGTGAGTATTTGAGAGAGACTTGATGTAGCCGTTTAGAGCAAATTACTCGTACTCTGATAATATAGAAGCTTCTTGTAGCTTCTTTACTTGTTGTATTTGGACTATAATATGCTTATGTGGATTTTGATTTCTAACTCTATATCATGGTTGGGTTGGTAATGTTTGATATTGGTAAAGGCCGACAGAATAGGTTTCTTGTAGTACAGGCTAGCCCGAGTGCTAGTGCTACCACAAGGCGGCGGCTGTTCTTGGCAAAAGACCCCTCTCGTGTCGTGGTCTGTGTTCCGGGAGGGGGGGGGGTCTTACAATAATGACGTCAATCGAGGCCCGGGCCCTGCCAGCTAGGGGGAGCCGTACAACGGGAGCGTCTCGGGACCTAACCCCAGAGTGAGTACTTTCCTTTTCCCCCGGTCCTGCCAGCTCGGTGGAAGCCTGGTAGCAGGAGCTTCCAGGACTTAGCTTCACAAATAACAAGTTTGGTCTGCAAAAGAGTTGGAGCATCAAAAGATTTCATGTTTATTGAAGAAGTGGACGTACACATTTTCATGGATAGAAACGCTTTAAGTCATCACCACTCCAGGTGTGACTTATGGTCTCGCCCTCCATATTTCGGAGACGGTGCCCTCCCCTACCTTAGAGCTTCCTAGACAATATACGAGCCTTCCTAGCTGGGGTTGAGCTTCCCCACTGCTGCTGACCTTCCTGCTACATCCACCTTCTTCAGGACCAAGTCCCCTTCCGTGAACTGTTTGACTATGACGTGCTTGTCGAAATACTTAGCCATTCTCCGCTTGACCTCTTCTTTCCGGATGGCGGACAGATCACGATGTTCTTTGAAAGATGTAAGTTGTCTACCTAAATCACCTAGAGGGGGGGTGAATAGGTGAGATGTGCGTCTAATGCGGAATAAAAAATTTAGCAATTAGCACAAATAAGTAAGCAAGAAATCACACAGACGACAAGAGATTTATAGTGGTTCCCCGATCTTGGGTACGTCCACTTTCCTCACCGATCTAGCAAATCACTAGACTCGGCTACTCCACTATCTCGGATTGCAAACCAATCCTACACCTCGGAACCACGTTCCTACAAAACTCGATCCAACTGGATCTACACTCGGAAGATAAAAACTTCCTACCACTCAGAGAACAACGCTCCTACACTTGGAGATTAATATCCTACAAGATTTACAAATAGAGTTTGAAAATACAAACAGAAATATTCTCAGATCTGAAAGAGTTTGTCTCTAGGTCTTCTTCTTGAACGTTGCGGCTTTATCAGAATTTGTAGAAGAAGATCCTTTGAAAATCGGGCTTGAGAAAACTTGAATCTACTCGATCAAGGAGAGAAAAATGATTCCTTAATCAGCAGATCTTCTAGATCGAATGAAGAGAGATCGATCTTGACGAGAGCGGCGGCTTCAGATGTCGTTCTTGAGAAAGGTCGGCCGAACCAGTAATTTAGGAAAGTACGGAATCCCCTCTTAAAGATTCTTCTTTTTCTCTTCTACTTCGTTAGGGTTATGTCTTAGGGAAAATACTTTATATAGGATTACCCTTAACGGCTAGAAAAGACATTAATGACGACATGTGGACCAATCACGTCGAGTTATTTGAAATTTCGGCCGTTCTGGAATTAGAACAAAAATTTCTGGAAAAATCGACTTAGTTCTCGAGAAGTGTTTATAGTTCTCGAGAACTAGGAACTGAGTTCTCGAGAACTGTCAAGACTTCTCGGGAACTAAGTTCTTTTAGAAAAGATTTGGACTTCTCGAGAACACAAGGTTTAGTTCTCGAGAACTAATTGACTTCTCAAGAACTTGACTTAGAAAAATTCCTGAACTTCTCGAGAACAAGCACTTGGACCATTTTTCTAAACTTCTCGAGAACAAAGAGGAAGACTTCTCGAGAACTGAGGGAGGACTTCTCGAGAATTAAATAAGGCTTCTCGAGTATTTAACTTAGAAACTTTCTGAGACAAGTTCTGACTATTCAAGACACTAAGCTTGCAGTTCTCGAGAACTGAAGCCAAGCTTCTCGAGAATAAGTAAGACTTCTCGAGAACTATACCTTAGGCTTCTCGAGAACTGACCTAGACTTCTCGAGAACAAAGATGACTTCTCGAGAACAATAACTTAGAACATTTCTTGAATCTGTCCAGACATCTCATGAACTTTGTAGTTGAGCTTCTCGAGAACTATGAGAGCTTCTCGAGAACTAAACTACACTTCACGAGAACTCTAAAGTTTCTTCTCGAGAATTGGACTTGGATAAATTTTCAAGGATTTTAGAAAATGTTTTCTTCTTGTCCTGTCTTCATCCCAGCTCCCAATGTTTGAACATGAAGTGTATCCCAATTGGTCTTGTCAACACTTCATCATAGTGAGGGATTACACTGTATGGCTCCCAATGTTCCTGAACATGAAGTGTATGACATTGATCTACAATTGAGAGGCTACACATGAGTCAACACTTTGGATCACTAGAACAAGGATATCAAATACAACTTAATTCATCTGAGTTCAAGGGTGACTTCATGCAAATCTGGGTTATTGTGGATGCAATACCCAATAATCTCCCCCTATTTGTAGAAGTCAAAACCCTCTATACTAAGGTGAATTATCATAATAAAGAAAGAACTGGAAGAAAGGAAATTGAATATAAATGCAAAGAACTATGTAGTTGAGCTTCTCGAGAACTATGAGAGCTTCTCGAGAACTAAACTACACTTCACGAGAACTCTAAAGTTTCTTCTCGAGAATTGGACTTGGATAAATTTTCAAGGATTTTAGAAAATGTTTTCTTCTTGTCCTGAGTCTTCATCCCAAGCTCCCAATGTTTGAACATGAAGTGTATCCCAATTGAGAGGCAACATAAGTCAAACATAGTGAGGGATTACACTGTATATTCCTGACCCACTGTAGACTGACAACTTAGCACTGAGAATCAACAAACATTCAACTAGAACAAGGATATCAAATACAACTTAAGTTCAAGGGTGACTTCATGCAAATCTGGGTTATTGTGGATGCAATACCCAATAATCTCCCCCTATTTGTAGAAGTCAAAACCCTCTATACTAAGGTGAATTATCATAATAAAGAAAGAACTGGAAGAAAGGAAATTGAATATAAATGCAAAGACAGATTAAGTAAAGACACAATATACAAAACTAGGGATTGTATATATTAGTAATGTTTTAGAATCAATCAACATCCATTTCCTCAAAATTCTCAAAACAAAACATCATGAATCAATCTTTGCTTTGCTGTTTCCTGTCTTGCTTTTCCTGCTGCCTCCTCTTATAACTGAAAGGCTTTGGATAGTACCTTGGGTGCTTTGGAGGAGCTTTAAGATTATTCTTTCCATATTCTCTGTCATATATCCTCCTTTGGTCATGGATTTTTCATATAACTCCCACTCAACTGAGCTGTAGTGAAGATGTATATTCTCATTAAAGTCCATGACTAGTTTAAGAGTGTCAAGAATTAGAGCTTTAGAAGTTGGGCTCCAAACTTCAGCAAATTCCTTTGCTTTTCTTCTTTCTTCTGCCTCTAGCTGGGGAACAAGATCTGCTAGCAGAAGGACCTTCCCCATACTTCCTTTTCTTGGGGATGTGACTCTGGTAGATCTTGAGGAATAATGTCATCCCAAACTTGGGAATAAGAAGCTGGAGGAGGTGATTGATCTTCTGGTCTAGGGGAGAATGCATGTATTTGAGGTTGAGGCACTTGGCTGGACTCACCTTGAGCAAGAGGATTTAAGTGATGAGGAATAATGTTGGGGTCAGCCTGAAAATCTGGGAAGATCTGGTTGTGCATCCAGACAGCTGTATCATATGTATGGAATTTTACTGATTGAATATGTTCTAAGACATCTTTACTGATTGCAGTTAATTTCTCATCCCAGATAGTTTTGGCATTGGCAGTAAGCTTTTCTACCTGTTCTTTCACTATGGTCTCCCCCTTTCTGATTTCTACAGATAGCTGGTCTATGGAGTCTTCTTTGAAAGTACCAACTTCATTGCATACCTTCATGACATTCTCTTCAGCTCTCTTGTCCAACTGAATTTGATTGTTTGCTAGGGTGATACATTGGTCCATGACTTGACCAATGCTTGTGATGGTGTGATCTATGGCTTTTCCTCCAATTCTGAACACTTCTTTGAGAGAATCAGTGTTGGCTTGAATCTCTATAAAGCCTCTGCTCATCTCTTTCTCAAGGGCAGTTACCTGATCTTTGACAGTCTGAAGAGATTCATCAAAATATTTCCTCTGGCTAGCTAGCATTTCTTCAATCTTTGACAGAATATCTGAATTTGCAATTACAACAGCAACAGCAGGGGCAGGGGTGGTAGAATCAATCTGAGGTGGTGGAGGAGCTTTCCATGGGGTGATTTCTTCCAGTATAACAGAGCTCTGGGCTCTTACAGTATGAGATATTATATCTCCCTCCTCATCAACAAATCTAGGAAGGGAGAAATCATGATTCCTGAGAGGGGCTTCCACCTCCTCAGGGGCTTGCACATCCTCTTCGGATAGAAGGATGGTCTCTAGTAGAGTTGATTCTTTTCTTGGAGAGGGAGAAGGAGTAGCTTGGGGTGAGGGATCTCTGGATGGGTCTTCAGAGAGATCTTTGGAAAGGGGGAAAGAGGTTCTTCTGAGGTGAGCTCTTCTATCATCTTGTCTATAGCTTCATTTGTGTCTTTGAGAATTTCTTGGACTGGAACATCTGATAGATTTGGCACTTGAGAGACTATCACAGGGCTCCTGACTAGAGATATCACTTGCTTCTTAGAGGAGATTTGGCTGGAGGAGGGGAATTCTGATACCTGAGGCAGAGTGTGCAGGCTCCCCCTTAGTTGCTGCATCAGATGGTTCAGTAACATAATGTAGAGGAGGAGATGGGTTTTTACCTCTGAGGACAGAAGCTCCAACTTCTTTAGCTATCTGCCTTGGGTTCTTCAGCTTTAAACTCCCATCTCTGGATGGAGACTAAGGAAATCTTCTTAAGGTGGTGAATCGTGGTACCTTTGGAGGTTTGAAGGTAACAGGATCAATCTCTCTAAAATAAATGAGATTATCCTTGCAAATTTGGGAGCTTGGAGGCTGTCCCTGATCAACTCAAATATCATCATGCCAAACTAAAATTTCTTCCTTAAGACAATGGTTGTCATTACTCCAAATAGATCATTAGTAATGAAACTAATTGACCCTGTTTTGCACCATAGGATTTTTCCAATAATATCTATAAGAAATTTCCCTACATCATTGAAAGGTTTCTCCTGAAGGAGTGAAAATTCCTCAGGAACTCCATAGAGGGAGTAGGTACTGTCATAGTCTTCCAAAGTTAGGTCATCATCCTCATCTACAACAGACATTCTCAAAAGCTGGGAAACTCTCGTCTTGTTCAACTTTATCTTGATCCCTCTGACTTTAGTTTTCAGAAATCGTACCATTTCTTTTCACCTTAGCATTCTTGAAGAACTCCTCGACATTAGGAAAGAGAATCTTGCAGGGTTCTTCCAAAACGAACATGAGGCCGGCGGTTTCGAGAAGAATGAGAAGGTTCTGGAAATCGTCTGAAATCTCTGCAAATTCTGCGACTACCAGTTCGCTGCCGAATCCAATCTTGGAAACCTATGCCATGAAAGCTGACGGTGGCGACGGACTGAGCGCGAGACTGCGACAGAGACAGAGGTTTTCTTACGGCGGAGACGAAGAGTTTGAGAGAAGTGATTTTGAAATGGCGGTATATTTTAGATTTCTAAAATATTATATATATATATATATAGAACCATAGTAATGTCAATTATGAGTCTAATTAACCTGGGATTAGGACAGAATCAGAGGTTTTCAAAATAGAAGAGTTAGCAGAAATCAACAAAAGGACGGGCCATTTCTCGAGAGGCAAGTTGTAGTTTCGAGAAGTGGCAGATAGTTCTCGAAAAAGCAAGATTTAGTTCTCGAGAATTGGCAGATAGTTCTCGAGAAGCAAGATTTAGTAGTCTCGAGAACTGGCAGATAGTTCTCGAGAAGCAAGATTAAGTTCTCGAGAACTGTCAGATAGTTCTCGAGAAGCAAGATATAGTTCTCGAGAACTGTCAGATAGTCTCGAGAGGAAAGCTTTAGTTCTCGAGAACTGGCAGATAGTTCTCGGGAAGTAAGTCATGGTTCTCGAGATCTATCCTTCTACTTGATAAATTCTGACCTTTTGGAGATTCCTCGATTCTTGAGCCTTTGAATTGATCACTTTGGCCTAATTCTTCCTTGTTCAGTAGCCCATGTTCAGTTTTGAAGAAATTGAACTTGGTCTCGTCCAGCGGCTTTGTGAATATATCTACAACCTGCCGATCTGTTGGCACGTACTGCAAATCCACATCCCTGCTCCAAATGCTCCGGATGAAGTGGTATCTCAGCTCGATGTGCTTTGTCCGGCTGTGTGAGACTGGGTTGTTTGCGATTGCGATTGCGCTGGAGGAGTCACAGAAACAATGGAATGTCCTTGACCTTCATATTGTAATCTCTAGCTGGTTCTTTAGCCAAAGCAACTGTGCACAACAACTACCGGCAGAAATGTATTCTGACTCGGCCGTTGAGATTGCGACACAGTTTTTGCTTTTTTGCTGCTCAAGAGATAAGCCTTCTTCCTAGGAATTGGCAAGTCCCAGAAGTGCTTTTCCTGTCGTCTTTTCTTCCTGCAAAATCTGCATTTGAAAATCCAATCAGTTCACTATCATTACTTCTTGGGTACCATAAGCCAGATTTGGTGTACCTTTAAGGTATCTCAAAATTCGCTTCTCAGCAATATAGTGAGATTGCTTAGAGTTCACCTTTGAATCTAGCGCATACACATGTTGTGAACATTATATCTAGTCTACTTGCGGTAAGGTAGATCAAGGACCCAATTATGCTTTGTACTTGATTTCATCAAAAGGTTTCCTTTTCATCCTTGTCCAGAGACATA